>CM031603.1:86547008-86572008 GCA_018398815.1 Conus ventricosus
AGTGAGAGACAGACAGAGAGACAGACAGAAGACATGTGCCCACCATGTATTGATCTCAGCGACTAAAAGAGGAACCATTAGAAAGAACTAACGATTCCGGTCACACATTCTGGTATCCCGGTCGAAGGGTGCATTTTTTTTAAAACCAATTTTTTTTTTCAAAAACTTCTCTATGAAAGTCAAATACTCGTTAATCATTTTCTGCATCCATTGGAAAGCAAAATGGGAAGAAGAAAAAAAAAAGAAAAGAAATTCGTACCCGCAAAAGTAAAGTTCACACTTCCATGCCTTCCTGGAGAATGAGGGCAGACGGGAAGTGTGTGTGTGTGTGAGTGGGGGGGGGGGGGGGGGGGGGGGGGGGGGGGGGGGGGGGAGATATTAAGGGGGAGCGGTTGTTGTTGGCGGTGGTGGTGGTGGTGGGTGAAAGAGAGAAGCTTCCAGCAGGTCTAGTTCTCTGCCCATGCATTTCTTGGACTTTTTTTTATTTTTTTACTCTCAATAGCACCTGCGGGTACTGAACTCCTGTGGAATCCTGGCGGAAGAGATGGTCGAGTAACAAAGGACGGACGCAGAAAGGTGAAGGTGTTACGTACATAACCACCCACACCAACCCTGCGAGAAGCATACTTATCGCACCGGATTTTGTTTTGTTTTGTTTTGTTTTTGTATTTTTATTCACTTCAGGGAACAAAAGAAAAGTAGGTCGCCTTGTCTCCCTTTCTGTCTCTTTTTCTTGCCATCCTCTTCCGTCCGCCCGTTTCCTTCCTTTCAGGCTTCCCTCCCTTCCCCCCCCCCCCTCCACCTCCACCAGACTTCGAGTCTCTCTCTCTCTCTCTCTCTCTCTCTCTCTCTCTCTCTCTCTCTCTCTCTCTCGTTTTCTACATGATTCTTGCACGTGTTCATTGGCTTTGATTTGATTTGCCTCACTCCATCCTTCCCTCACCCACCCACTCTTCATCCACTCTCGTCGTCATCGTCATTGTCGTCGTCGTCGTCGTCACCTCTCTCTCTCTCTCACACACACACACACACACACACACACACACACACACACACACACACACACACACACACACACACACACACATACATGCATACTTACATACACACACACATACATGAACACTCTCTCTCTCTCTCTCTCTCTCTCTCTCTCTCTCTCTCTCTCTCTCTCTCTCTGTTTATTGTAAACATCACCTTTTCTCCGCTATGCCGCGAAGGTGCTGAGAAACCTCAGAGTTATTCGTGGAGCGGTGGGTTTGGTTCAATGGGGTGGCGGAAGGAAATGGGCGAGCTTGGCTTTTCTTACGCGCAGCGAGTCGGGTTAATAATAATAATAATAATGGGGATTTATATAGCGCCTTCCACGGTACAAGGCGCTTTACAAAGGCAGAAAAAAAAATACAAATTGCTAAATGTAAAGAAAATGCATTGAAAGACGGCTCAAAAATGAAAAAACAAAGGCTCTCTCCCATTCTCTCCCACACGCACACACACACTCTCACGCATAGACACACAATACACAACAGTCGCAATAATCACGAACTATTAAGCGATCCACAGAGACAACAAGAGTCAATCAACTATCAGGTAATAACTGTCTTCTTAATATTGTTTGAAAAGGTGGGTTTTCAGGGAGGTTTTGAAGGAAGAAAAGGTTTGAGAATGTCTTAAGTCATAGGGGAGTTTATTCCAGAGTTTGGGAGCTGCGTATGAAAAAGCTCGTTCACCATGCTGTTTACGATGGGAACGGTAACTGGGAAAGCGGAAAGTCCTGGTGTCGGTGGAGGAGCGAAGCATTCGTGATGGGACATATACTTGAAGGAGATCGGAAAGATAGGCAGGGGCATCGCCAGTGAAAATCTTGAAGCAAAGACAACAACATTTGTATTTAATTCTTTCTTCAACGGGGAGCCAGTGCAACTTTTTCAGGAGAGGGCTGCAGGGTTGGGTCCTAGGAGATTTGCAAATGAGACGGGCTGCAGAGTTCTGTACACATTGGAGTGGTTGGATGACAGTTGAGGGACAGCCAAGGAGAACACAGTTGCAGTAATCTAGCCTTGAAAGGATGTAGGATGAAACGAGAGTTTTTGTGGCGTCTTCAGTGAGATAGGGTCGAATAGCAGCAATTCGTTTAAGTTCCATGTAAGCTAACTGACAAGTTTTTGTGACATGCTGCTTCATTGAGAGGTCGCTATCAAGGAGAACACCAAGGTCACGAACAGTGTTTGAAAATTCGATAGTGCTGGAACCTAATGTCAAAGAAGAAGGGAGCGGATCAGGGCCATGATGTGACTGCTTTGAAAAACGGATGGCTTCAGTCTTCTCACAGTTTAATTTAAGCTTATTTGCTGACATCCAGGTCTCAATATCAGAAGTACAAGATTGAAGAGTAGAGACAAGGGGTGAGTAGTCATCGATGACAGAGGAATGAAGCAGCTGAGTATCATCCGCAAACATTTCGTGTGAAACGGAATGGCCGTGGATAACATTAGACAATGGAGTGGTGTACAAAATAAAGAGGACCGGTCCCAGCACGGATCCTGAGGCACGCCAAACTGGAGGTTAGATTCATCAGAACGGTGGTCACCTACTTGAATGAACTGTTTCCTGTCTAGAAGATAAGAACGAAACCAATTTAAAGCTGTTTCCCTAATGCCACATGTGTATTTCAAACGAGAGAGAAGGATTTCATGGTCTATGGTGTCAAAGGCTGCCGAAAGATCTAGCAAAAGAAGGACAGAAATTTGGGTTGGGGACCTTTGGTGCATTTCTGAGTGATGGTTACTTGCCGCGTTATGCGCCTTTGAATGTGTATGTCTTTTGTTGGTGTGAGCTGTTGGCCTGATCTGTAATACCCCACCATCGCACCCAACCTTCCACCCACCCACCCCCCTCTCTCTCTCTCTCTCTCTCTCTCTCTCTCTCTCTCTCTCTCTCTCTCTCTCTGAAATTGATTCCTATTTGTGTTCTGTCTGTCTGTCTGTCTGTATGTCTCTTCTTCTACTTCTACAATCTGTCACTCTGTCTCTTCTTCTACTTCTACAATCTGTCTGTCTGTCCCTTCTTCTACTTCTACAATCTGTCTGTCTGTCCCTTCTTCTACTTCTACAATCTGTCTGTCTGTCTCTTCATCTACTTCTACAATCTGTCTGTCTGTCTCTTCTTCTACTTCTACAATCTGTCAGTCTGTCTCTTCTTCTTCTTCTACAATCTGTCAGTCTGTCTCTTCTTCTACTTCTACAATCTGTCTGTCTGTCTCTTCTTCTTCTACTTCTACAATCTGTCAGTCTGTCTCTTCTTCTACTTCTACAATCTGTCAGTCTGTCTCTTCTACTACTTCTACAATCTTTCAGTCTGTCTCTTCTTCTTCTACTTCTACAATCTGTCAGTCTGTCTCTTCTTCTTCTACTTCTACAATCTGTCAGTCTGTCTCTTCTTCTACTTTTACAATCTGTCAGTCTGTCTCTTCTTCTACTTCTACAATCTGTCAGTCTGTCTCTTCTTCTTCTACTTCTACAATCTGTCAGTCTGTCTCTTCTTCTACTTTTACAATCTGTCAGTCTGTCTCTTCTTCTACTTCTACAATCTGTCAGTCTGTCTCTTCTTCTACTTCTACAATCTGTCAGTCTGTCTCTTCTTCTACCTCTACAATCTGTCAGTCTGTCTCTTCTTCTACTTCTACAATCTGTCAGTCTGTCTCTTCATCTACTTCTACAATCTGTCAGTCTGTCTCTTCTACTACTTCTACATTCTTTCAGTCTGTCTCTTCTTCTTCTACTTCTACAATCTGTCAGTCTGTCTCTTCTTCTTCTACTTCTACAATCTGTCTGTCTGTCTCTTCTTCTTCTACTTCTACAATCTGTCAGTCTGTCTCTTCTTCTACTTCTACAATCTGTCAGTCTGTCTCTTCTTCTACTTCTACAATCTGTCAGTCTGTCTCTTCTTCTACTTCTACAATCTGTCAGTCTGTCTCTTCTTCTACTTCTACAATCTGTCAGTCTGTCTCTTCTTCTACTTCTACAATCTGTCAGTCTGTCTCTCCTTCTACTTCTACAATCTGTCTGTCTGTCTCTTCTTCTACTTCTACAATCTGTCTGTCTGTCTCTTCTTCTACTTCTACAATCTGTCTGTCTGTCTGTCTGTCTGTCTCTTCTTCTTCTACCTTCTGCTCCTTGTCCTTCTCCTCCTCTTCATCCTCCATCACCTTCTCAGACCTTCTCAAAGTCATCAACTTCTTCTTCCTTCTCCCCCTCTTCTTCCACTACTTCTTCATCATCATGACCCTCAGTATTATCTTCACGTTATCCTCTTTCCTTTCCTCCTCCTTCTTCACCATCATCTTCTCCTCTTCCTTCGCCTTCTCCTTGTCCTCTTCCTCCCCTCCCCTTTCTTCTTCTCCTTCTCCTTCTTCGTATCCTTCTTCTTCTTCTTTGTATCCTTCTCCTTCTTCTTCTTCGTCTTCTTCTTCTTCTTCGTATCCTTTTTCGCATCCTTCTTCTTCTTCTTCTTCTTCTTCTTCTTCTTCTTCTTCTTCTTCTTCTTCTTCTTCCTCTGCAGAACTGTGGGACTGGCAATCATTTGAAGAGAACGGCCATCCACTCAACTGGCGCTGAGAAAGGACAGTGGAACAACAACACGCCAGAATCATAAAATGCAGGAAGCACTACCGCCCTTTAACATGACTTCTCTCCCTTGTGTTTTCTTCTAGCCGTCAGGGGATCAACGTGAGCCCAATGAGAAATCACCTCGATGCTCTACGCAAACGCCAAACACACACACACACACACACACACACACACACAAGTCGACATTGGTATTGTTTGAACACAAAAATCCGACCCTGACATTTGACAAAAAGAAGCTGTCGTCACCAAAGGGAGATTATCTTGGGGGGGGGGGGGGGGGTTGAACAGGAACGTTCTGGTAAGAAAAAGAAAAAGAAATCCCTGCTACAATAATTTCCCTCGGTGGTGATTTGGGCGCGGTAGTGCTTACCACCCTTGTTACATCGAGCTTTACATAACTGCTGGGATTTTTTTTTTTAAATGAAAATTTGAAAAAAAAAAAAGGTTAAACATGTTCAACTATCTCGCCACGTTGACCGCTGCACTCCGTCTTCGGACGACAGCCTCGCACACAGCAAGCCCACGCCAGTTTCTGTAATAGTCCTAAACGGAGCCTGAATAACGGCTGAAGAAAACTTCAAAATCTTCAAGCATCATCCGTGTCTTTGGTAACCCCCCCCCCATCCCCCTTCAACCCCCACCCCCACCCTTAACCACATCCACCCCCCCTTCCCTCCCTCTCCTCCTTCCCCCAAGGCGAGCAGCCTCCCGATGGGCAAGCTGTGATGTATGGTGGGGGGTTGGGCGACAGTGCAGGATTGATGAGACTGTCGAGGATGGATGACCCCGGCACTCGGCGCAGAGTTTGGGCCTGGGCTGATTATGTTGTGTTGAACTGGGCTGGGCTGGGTTGGGTAGGGATGCATGGAATTGTGTCGTGTTGTGTGGTGTTATGTTGTGTTGCGTTGTATCGTGTAGTGCTGTACCGTGCGTGCCGTGCCGTGCCGTGCCGTGCCGTGCCGTGCCGTGCCGTGCCGTGCTGTGTGTGCTGTACCGTGCAGTGCTGTGCTGTGCTGTGCTGTGCTGTGCCGTACCGTACCGTGCAGTGCTGTGCTGTGCCGTGCCGTGCCGTGCCGTGCCGTGCCGTGCCGTGCCGTGCACTGTTGTGCCGTATTCCTCGTATTGTGTGTGCGTTGCTTTCCGTCGTTTTGTGTTCGTTGCTGGTACCGTATATATCGTATTTTATTTTCTAATTTATATTATTTATATATATATTATATAGTATATAGTTTATATATATATATAATATATATATATATGCTTTGTGTTGTAATGCACTGTACTGCGTTGGATTTTATGGTCGAGCATGGCACTGTCTTATAATCAGACGTACTTTAACCTGTGGGAAAGAGAGAAAGGAAACAGAAAGACAGATAGAAGAGGGTAGGACAGAGGGAGCGAAGGAGGCAGAGAGAGAGAGACAGAGACAGACAGACTGATTGACTGACTGACAGACAAGCAGACAGGGAAGGAGGAGAGAGAGAGAAGAGAGAGAGAGAGAGAGAGAGAGAGAGAGAGAGAGAGGGGAGAGAGAGAGAGAGAGGGGGGGAGAGAGAGAGAGGGGGGGAGGGAGAGAGGAGAGAGAGAGAGAGAGAGAGAGGGGAGAGAGAGAGAGGGAGGGAGGGGAGACAGAGAAGAACAAGACAGAGACAGACAGATACAGACAAAGACAGAGAGAAAGAGAGAGACAGAGACAGGGAGACAGAAAGAGACAGACAGACAGACAGACAGACAAACAGACAGACAGACAGACAGACAGACAGACAGACCCTGTAAGCACACACAGGTAAACGATCAAACAGGCAGAAAACCTGACACCGGCCCCGGTAAGGGAACGCCTGAGAACAAGAGCAGTCGCGGACCACACAGAGGGATTCCACGGGGTCCCTTTCATACCTCCCCAACTCCGCTGGCCCTGTGCACCAACTGGAACCCTGGCACTTTACCTCTCGTTCAGTCTTGGGGGGGGGGGGGGGGGGGGGGGGGGGGACGAACCCATCAAGAAAACGAAAGTAAGCTCTCTATCTCTTTTCTCATTTTTTTTGTCAAATGATAACTGTTTATACGCTTGTGATGTGTAAGAATTCTGGGGTTGTGATTTTTTTTCTCTTTTGGCTAAGTATTCGTTCTACTTAGCTAGGGAAAAGTTAGGTTGAAGAGAATCGTGTCGACAATCTCTCTCTCTCCTCTCTCTTCTCTCCTCTCTCTCTCTCTCTCTCTCTCTCTCTCTCTCTCTCTCTCCTTCCTCCTTCCTTCTGAAATGATGACTGTTCCGTAATCTCCCTACGTGTTCTGTTCGGGTCACGGAACTACTGTATGCGTTGTGCCACACGTATACAAGAAACGATTAGTACATGAGTGATTGATATAAATGCCTACGTGTCTCAGCAACGCAATCCCTTACACAAACACACAACAACAGAGTCCGGTTCAGATACGAAAAGAGTCAAGTGCACGAACCGCGAACCGCGTCGTCACAGCATCGTTGGATCTCACTTCTGAGACCCACTTTCTGATCATCCTTGACCGGCAAAAGATTAAATGCAATGTTACCTTGAACGGGGGCAGTTCTTAACAGCTGCTTTTCGTGACGACTAACGTCACCATGTAACGCAAGATCAAAAGACAGGAAAATGCATAGTCAAGAAGCAGGAAAATGATAATTTCACTTGATAAAAGAAACAATTATTTTCCAATGACATGGTTAAGTTTTCTTCATTTGTTCACCGTGTTCAGGACATCGTTTCGGTCTTCAGGAGCATAGTTACAGTTTCCGTAACAATGACTTTTGACTTGACTGGCATGAACGCTGTTTTCGTGAACATGGAAAGGTCTTCATGAATATGAATCGTAGTGTATCTGTTATCCTGTACCTTGTCGCGTTACGCTGCAGGGATTGTATAAGACAGCCTATGCATCTTACTCACTATATCGCATGTGGCGTGGCGTGAAGTTACACTGTACTGAATGTGGTCACAGTGTTGTCGTGCCATGTTTTTACGTTCATTTTCTTTCTTTTTTTTAACTTTTTACTAGTTTTCATTCCTTTTCCCGCATTTCTGATCGGGCGAACCTCGATGGCCATTCGCTCTCTGATGGGGCGAACCTCGATGGCCATTGTTCTCTGATGTGGCGAACTCGATGCCATTGTTCTTGATGGGGCAACCTCGATGCCATTGCTCTCTGATGGGGCGAACCTCGATGGCCATTGCTCTCTGATGGGGCGAACCTCGATGGCCATTGCTCTCTGATGGGGCGAACCTCGATGGCCATTGCTCTCTATGGGGCGAACCTCGATGGCCATTGCTCTCTGATGGGGCGAACCTCGATGGCCATTGCTCTCTGATGGGGCGAACCTCGATGGCCATTGCTCTCTGATGGGGCGAACCTCGATGGCCATTGCTCTCTGATGGGGCGAACCTCGATGGCCATTGCTCTCTGATGGGGCGAACCTCGATGGCCATTGCTCTCTGATGGGGCGAACCTCGATGGCCATTGCTCTCTGATGGGGCGAACCTCGATGGCCATTGCTCTCTGATGGGGGCGAACTTCGATGGCCATTGCTCTCTGATGGGGCGAACCTCGATGGCCATTGCTCTCTGATGGGGCGAACCTCGATGGCCATTGCTCTCTGATGGGGCGAACCTCGATGGCCATTGCTCTCTGATGGGCGAACCTCGATGGCCATTGCTCTCTGATGGGGCGAACCTCGATGGCCATTGCTCTCTGATGGGGCGAACCTCGATGGCCATTGCTCTCTGATGGGGCGAACCTCGATGGCCATTGCTCTTGATGGGGCGAACCTCGATGGCCATTGCTCTCTGATGGGGCGAACCTCGATGGCCATTGCTCTCTGATGGGGCGAACCTCGATGGCCATTGCTCTTGGTGGGGTGAACCTCGATGGCCATTGCTCTCTGATGGGCGAACCCCGATGGCCATTGCTCTCTGATGGGGCGAACCTCGATGGCCATTGCTCTCTGATGGGGCGAACCTCGATGGCCATTGCTCTCTGATGGGCGAACCTCGATGGCCATTGCTCTCTGATGGGGCGAACCTCGATGGCCATTGCTCTCTGATGGGGCGAACCTCGATGGCCATTGCTCTCTGATGGGGCGAACCTCGATGGCCATTGCTCTCTGATGGGGCGATCCTCGATGGCCATTGCTCTCTAATGGGGCGAACCTCGATGGCCATTGCTCTCTGATGGGGCGAACCTCGATGGCCATTGCTCTCTGATGGGGCGAACCTCGATGGCCATTGCTCTCTGATGGGGCGAACCTCGATGGCCGTTGCTCTCTGATGGGGCGAACCTCGATGGCCATTGCTCTCTGAGGGGCGAACCTCGATGGCCATTGCTCTCTGATGGGGCGAACCTCGATGGCCATTGTTCTCTGATAGGGCGAACCTCGATGGCCATTGCTCTCTGATGGGGCGAACCTCGATGGCCATTGCTCTCTGATGGGGCGAACCTCGATGGCCATTGCTCTCTGATGGGGCGAACCTCGATGGCCATTGCTCACAACCCGAACGGAGCAAACCAGCCAAATGATCCCAGTTAATTTGCCGCAGAGGCAGACAGCCACTGACCATTTCGGTGGGGTTGGTTTTTTACTTTTCCTTCACCCCCCCCCCACCCCCCCCACCCCCTGGTCTTCAGACGGACTGGCGACAACCCCCCTTGTACTCCCCCCCCCCCCCCCCCCCCCAAGGGAGACGACCGTGTCGTCAGCTTAGTCCGAAGCGTCATGTTGTCATGACAACCGCTTGTCTGCCTCAAGCTCGGGCGCTGCAAGAGAAGGAGTCCAGCACTCCGGGAGTCTCGGGTAACTCCCTGTGGGGAGTACTTCCCCCCCCCCCCCCCCCTATATCCTATCCCCCTCCTTCCCACCTCTCTTCTCTTCCTCTAGTTTCCGCCTTTCCGTTTCTCCCCACCCCCTCCCCTCCCCGCCCCACCCCACGCTTTCTCTTGAGTCCGCTCTCTAGCACCGTGAGTCATGAATACTGTCCATACACGTGGACTGTAGACATCCGTCAGAAACTGCCGTAGGTGTTCGGGGGGTCCTTTGGGGGAAAGGAGGGAGACGGGAAGATTTCCATAGGATTACCATAGGATTACCATAGGTTTACCCCTGTCCTTGCCACACACTCCTTGTGGGCTGGCTGTGTGCTGTCTGTGGCTTGCTCGATTGCTGCTTCCTTTGTCGCTTGTCGCGTAAATAGCTATCGATACACATGTATGCATACATACTTCTCAGCGTATTAGCTTTCTTCTTTTGTGTTGTGTATATACGATTTATCGAAACATCACACTATGGGCACACGAGCGCGCTCCAAACGCGCGCGCGCGCGCACCAACACGCACGCAAACACACACACAAACACACACACACACACACACAACACACACACACACACACACACACACACACACACACCACACACGCAAAACACACACACACACACACACACACACACACACACACACACCAACACACCACACCAACCACACACATACACACATCCACGCATTCACGCATTCACGAACACACAGAGAGGAAGAAAAAAGCAGAGAGAGAGAGAGAGAGAGAGAGAGAGAGAGAGGAGAGGAGAGGAGGAGAGAGAGAGTGAAAAGAGAGAGATGAGAGAGAGAGAGAGACCGACAGGGAGAAGAACAGACAGACAGAGACAGAAGAAAGACAGAGACAAAGACAGAACAGAGAGAGACAGACAAAGAGAGAGGGTAGGAGAGGGGAGGGGGCGAGAGGAGAGAGAGAAGAGACAGAGACAGAGACAAGAAAGAAAAGACAAGACAGACAACATCAGAAACACAGCGCAGGACAGATTCCCAGATGTGGGTCGACGAGTTTGAAGACAAGGAGACTGAGAAACCCTTGTTTCGCCTATTACGTTTGGTCCACGTTTTCCTCACTTTGAACTCATTTATTTATTTACGAACCGCCCCCCAAACACTCGTGCAACTCCACACGTAGAAAACTTCATCCATATCGTGATAGAACGATAAACAGACAAGCAAACTTTACCCTTCAGGACGATTTTTTCCACGTGTGGTTGGTCAGAGGCTGGCGTCAGAGGGGCTGATAAGAAGGGTATTTGCTTGGAACATGGCTGATAAGATGTGTTTACCTGCATGATAGTCGCGGCTGAGTTGGGCGTTTCTTTCTTTTAAAAGGTGCCACCTGTCATGACTTCACCGAGATGTCATCCCCGCTGATGGTGATGGCTACGATTGATTCCCTCGCTCCTTCTGTTTCACTCAATCTTCTGTGTGTGTGTGTGTGTGTGTGTGTGTGGTGTGTGTGTGTGTGTGTGTGTGTGTGTGTGTGTGTGTGCGCTGTGCGTGCGTGCGTGCGTGCGTGCGTGAGTGCGTGCGTGCGTGCGTGCGTGCGTGCGTGCGTGCGTTGCGTGTGTCTGAAGAGAGAAGAAGAGGAAGAAGAAGCCCCCTCCTCTCCCATCCATATACCTCCATCCCCTTACCGTCCCCCACTTCTCCACCCCACCCCCACCCCCACCTTTTGTAACTCCATTACACCTTTAAGATCCAGGTCATGGTAATTTCCGTATCGCTTGCAAACTGTCACCCGTAAAGTTACCCCAAGGATAAGGGGGTGTGGGGTGGGGCTCCACCCCTCCAATGGCTGCCAGCCGGATAAAAAAAAAAAACAAAAAAACTCGTCTTTCGTCACGTCCCGACGTGTGGCAGGTCTTATCTTCCCCCTAAATTTTGAAAGCTTTCAGTGGAGGAGAAATGTTCGTTTTGAAAGAGGAGGTCGCTTATCACCTCTGCGTTCATTTTGATGGACCTTTGGTCAGCGACTGTCAGTCTGCAAAGTGTTCATACCTTGCATTTTCCTCTGGCAATAGTGTGGTACGGAAGGGAAAATTCAACTTCTGGTATGAGAACGACAGATGGTTTGGAGCAATCTTAACCCTATGAATATAATGTCATATTTGATGAGTGTTTTCAGGTCTACAGCTTTTTGTTTTATGATATAGATTGGGCAAGATGAACTTCTGGGAAAAAAATCCACAGTGGCTTATTTGGTTGCATCACAACAAAAACATTATCAGATCTATTTTTCCCTGAGATGTGCGTGCATTAAGGTGAATGATTTTAGACATTGCTTGGTGTGTTTCTAGAGTGTTGGCTGTCTCGGGTGCTAAGGTTGTTTTCCTCACATCTAGCTTGAAGATTTAAGTCAGAAAACGTTGTACCAAGTTGTGGGAATGCATGCACACACACACACACACACACACACACACACACACCACACACACACACACACACACACACACACACCGCATGCACGGACGAACGAACGCGTGTACGCACTCACACACACATTTATGTGCATTCTTGCTTTACTGTAGGCAGATCTCTCTCTCTTCTCTCTCTCCTCCTCTCTTCTCTCTCTCTCTCTCTCTCTCTCTCTCTCTCTCGTAAGCAAGAGCCCGCTTCTGTCGATCTTCATCTGAAAATGTGTTGTGTTGTGTGTGCGTGCGTGCGTGCGCGTGCGTGCGTGCGTGCGTGCGTGCGTGCGTGCGTGCGTGCGTGCGTGCGTGCGTGCGTGCGTGCGCGCGCGCGCGCGCGCGCGCGCGCGTGTGCGTGTGTGTATGTGTGCGTGCGTGTGCATGAGTGGGCTGAGATATGGTTTCAGTCGGTCGATGGCTAACTTTTCAGACATTCCAAAATCTTGTTGGCCTTTCCGGTAATGGTTCAGAATGTGGTTTTCTTTTCTTTCTGCCACCGCCCCCCATCCCCCACCCCCGGCCCACCCCAATGAATGCATTTTGCTTTTCCTTTCTTCAAGGTTATATGTGCGCTTGAAAGGTCAGAAAGGTGAAAAAGGTTCCAGTTCGACCCATGATACTCTCCTCTGCTTTTGTGGCACGGCGTGGGCCACCTTTCGGGGATGGAGTGGGGATGGGGGGGGGGGGGGGGGGAGGAGACGGGTGAAGTGAGGGGAGATTAGGAAAAGTGGGGAAGAACAGACATCTGTAAACACCACTGAAGTCACTCAGCTGCAGCGCAGTGTCTTCTCCAGCGGGTTGCCCTGTGAAGATCTAACACTGATTGCTCCTTGTGGACCACTGTTGCTGAAGGCTGAGAGTATGGCGGTTGGGGGGGGGGGGGGGGGGGGAGGGGAGGGAGGGGTTGGGGGGGGGGGCTTGAGCAGGGGGCAAGGGGAGGAGGGATGTTCACAGGCAAACATATGTTGCGCTGCATCACTTTAGTTCAATCCTGTACCTTAACAGTGGCAGAAATGTGCACAATGACCATTTGCCTAGCTGTAATACATTCGTATTATCTAGATTCACGAATACATCTTTTCGTGAAGCGGTGAAAAAAAAAATATTCACAGAAAATTTTGAATGGGGTGGTAAACCACTCAAAATCAGACTCACTGTTTGTCTATCCTGACGGAGCCGACGCACAGGGTCGTCTGAGTTTCACTCTACAGGAAACCCCGCGCCACCAGAAACTATTGAATAACTTTCCTTGACACCGTTTTTATACACGGTAGCATCTACAGAATGTAACTTCGAACCCGCGGTCTGTTCAATGTTTGTCTCGTCCTGTGTTCTCTAGTCTTGTGTTTCCCGTTTTGTCAGGTCTTGTATTCTCTGTTGTATCTTGCATTCCAATGTTTTGTCTTCCGTCCCATTTTCTACCTTTTTTTTTTTTTTTTGCATTCCATGTCTTGTCTTGTTCCATATTCTGTTTTGTGTTTCATGTTTTTATTCCTTATCCTACAACCTGTTGTCCAGATGTCGTCCTATTTTGTCTGATCGCCTTGAGCCCACAGTGGTGTCCCCCCCCCCCCCCCCCCCCCCCCTTGTGTACCTTCCCTGAGTTTTGCATAAATTCTGTTTGTTTCTCCTGACAGAGCCGATACACGGGGTCTGGAATTCACGCCAAAACTCAGGGCAGGTGCCCGAGGGGACACAACTACGAGCTCAAGGCGATCAGACATGCTGTAGAGGAAACACCACACCACCAGACACTTCCAGCCGTGACATTCTGCACGGCACGAAGCCACACAACTCATGGTCTGGAACAGCTGTGGCATCAGAAGCATGGAATCGGGGTCGACTGGCTGAGACAGATGAGTGGGGGCGCTCTTACAGACCAGACCTTCCCAAAATGGGAAAATCGTCCACATATCATCAGGAGGAGGGCAGTCAAGAAGACCGGCATGACCTCAATCGACCCACATACTTCCATCTTTCAAAACTACTGTCACAGTCGTTCAGATCAGTTCCAGCTGCCAAGACTAAGTCCACACACTGCTACCCTCATCTCGTCCTCAACCCCTCCCCACTCTGTCTCACCACTCCCATCCCCTGGGCCCGCCACCCCCAACACAACCCCTTTCCCGCTAACGTTCATCGCACCTTCACGTCATAGTCCCGGCAATTACCGCCTGCAAACAGTCACCCGTAAAGCTTCCTCTGGGACGGCGCCACTCCAGTGACTGCCTGCCAGCAAGCTGAAATGGCTCCCATGAGACCTTCCTCTCCTTCCAGGTGCGAAGAGCGTCTTACGTCACATCCGGCGTGCAGCGGGCCGGGCAATATCTTCCTCGGCTTTTTGGAAGCTGCAGGGATGGACGAAGCAATCAAAGAAAAAGACGGGTCGGTTGATTTCTCCTGTGGGTTCTCGTGATGACACTTCAATCGTAGCTATCAGTCTGCCGCAGTGTTGCGAACGTGTGTTTCCTTTGGCAGTAGTGTCTCAGCATTGTCCGAGTGCATACTCATCAAAACAAAGCGCCGATGGACAGGACACGTTGTCCGTATGGAGGACAGCAGAATTCCACAGATGCTGCTCTACGGACGCTGAATTTCAAAGATGCTGCTCTATGGACAACTGAACGAAGGACAACGTGATCAAGGAAGGCCTCTCGAGAGATACAAAGACACCTTGAAGGCCAACCTCGGAAGGTGCAACATTGACACTGCTTCCTGGGAAGGTGTCGCCCTTGACAGAACACAGTGGAAGCAACAGTGTACCCAGGGCACAAAAATATTCGAGCGCAACAGAGCAGCCGCTATCCAGGAAAAAGAGGAATCGGAGAAAACAGGGCCCATCCTTGCAGGACTCCATTCCATGCAGCGTCTGTGGACGACTTTGTGCCTCAGGAACTGGTCTTCATTCCCACATGAGGACCCACATCAGCAGATGACCTGCCTACCCACTCATCCGTCGCACACGACGGGGGAAACCATCAGTGTTTTAGGAGAACTATTGCGTTTCATAGTGCTGCTTTTCTACTTATTCATGAAACGAACAGTGAGAGGTGGGGTAGGAGAAATACTTAAGCCAAACCTAGTTAGCTAGTTCAGGTCCAAAGCTTTTTGATATTGTTCACTGACCGGAGTAGGTAAATTTCTGAATAGACAAAAAGAAGTGGCTACTGTAGTTTCATTTATTTGCAGTACAACAACTACGACGACAGACATTGCAAAACGTTTTTCAACATGTGCGTGGACGGCTTGATGTCTGACTTGTTCGCATTCTCAGGTCCAGTGTCTGCATAGTTGTGTACAGTGGAAAGTCCCAGTCAGAGAATCTGCCTTATATGCACGAGCATAAGCATGCGGAAGACACATACACACACACACACACACACACACACACACACACACACACACACACCACACGCGCGCGCGCGCGCGCGCGCGCTTGTGCGCGTAGGCACACACACGCGAGCGCGCCCACGCGCGCGCTCGCTCATACACACACACACACACACCACACACACACACACACACACACACACACACACACACACACACTTATGAATGAATGAATGGATAAGCGCGTTCCTCTCTCTCTGTCTCTGTGTCTGAGTCTCTGTCTCTGTCTCTCTCTCTCATCTCTCTCTCTCCTCTCTCTCTCTCTCTCTCTCTCTCTCTCTCTCTCTGTGTGTGTGTGTGTGTGTGTGTGTGTGTGTGTGTGTGTGTGTGTGTGTGTGTTGTGTAAATGGAAACGAACGAGGAAGTCAGAACGGGTAAACTGCACTGGGACAGTCTGACTTCTGATTAAGGGGGGAAAGGTACTCGGTTCCACCTTGGCATCATCAAGTCAGGACTGTCATTAACACAACTGACATGTGGCAATCAGCATCAAGACAGTGTTTGCCACAACATGAAACTGACCCTCTGGCTGCACACCAAAAGTTAATGCGCCAAGGCCTTGCTTAAGGATCCGAGCATTTATAGACTGGCGCTAATAGATTGTTTTGAGAATTTTCATTGTGTCTGAAAGTAGATTCTCCTTATTTTCTTTCGTATGGCCGTCAAGGTACAAGCTATGAACCCTCCCAAGCAGGCAGATTAAAATCAAAGGAATGGGACTATTTGGGGACCTCCAGCTGGCGCAAAGATAAGAGTCACGGGTGTGTACACAGGCCTGAAATGTGATGTGACCTGAGGGCAAGGTCATGTATTTGAAGAGTGTGATTTCATCGGTGAAAATCCCCCCAAGACAAGAGAAATAATTGATGAGGAGTTGTTCTTTTGATCGGTTATCAGTTTAACATTAAATGCTGGTTCAAATTTATGGCAGGCCTCAAAACGCTTACACAGATTATACAGTCATTTAGTGCAACATCCTAACTGTGGCCCCTGCTCTCTCGACCAGTGACTCAAGACGCCAACTGTCTGGCACCATCGTCCCCTCATTGTTCCAGCACCAACAGCATCTCAGTGGTCTGTTTCAACCTGGACACAGAATTCTGAGTTCAGACACGCTGGCACCGATAGTGGACACTCCACTAGACTAGAAAAAAAATGCAGCATGCTTCCCAGTTGTTTTGTTTTACTTTTCCTTGAAGTCATTCCACAGAGATCAAGCAGGCTGCTGTTCAAGGACAGCGCACACAAATCATGGCATTCAGGAACTACCTTTCCACTGGATCAAACAGGATGCGGTTAGTGGATGTCGCACACACAGCAATGACACACAACTCATTTTCTTTGATAACATCACACACTAAGCAATTAATTGCTGGCCGCAACTTTCCTTCACATACACTCACAACACACATGCACACCACACGCACGCACGCACGCACGCGCGCGCGCCGCACGCACGCACGCACGCACACACACACACACACACACACACACACACACACACACACACACACACACACAACACAACACACACACACAGCACGCCACCGCACGCACACACACACACACACACACACACACACACACACACACACACACACACACACACACACTCACTCACACTGAAAGACACTGAATGGACAACAACAAAAAAAGAAAGAAAGACAAAAACACTCTCTGTTAACCGGTAACAAGTTTAACACGGAGGAGGAGAACGGAGAGGGGGGGGGGGGGGGGTCCTTTTTCTCGTCCTGCACCGGGGCCCTGGCAAACGTTCATCCTAAGGCGGCGATGAAGCAGAAAATGATATTTGTAATCGAGCAAGAAAGTCCATTTCTGTGGCCACAATTCGATTGTTGCCTATATGTGGCGCGAATCGTTTCGCATTACTTCCACAAGTTTTGAAATTGTCAGTTTCGTGGTCGTCTGCTTGTTGCTACAGGGGGGGAGGGGGGGGGGGGGGGACAGGGGGAGGGGGGAGGGGGAGGGGCTGGGGGAAGGAAGGATGGAAGGAGAGGGAGGGACAAGGATCTGGCTGTAAGGAGAGAGAGATGATGGCAGTGAGGCAGAGTGGAGAAGAAGAAGGGGGTGGGAGGGAGAATGGGGGGTATGAAGGGGTAGGGCGGGGAAAGGGGGTGGGAGTGGGGGAGGCGTGTGATTCGATTAGTTTCAATCTTGTACCCGGGCTGATGAAAAGTCAGGAACCGTTCAAGCAGACGCCAGCGTTCGCCACACTCGTCCAAACTGAACTACAAGTACATGAGAGAGAGAGGAGAGAGAGAGAGAGAAGAGAGAGAGAGAGAGAGAGAGAGAGAGAGAGAGAGAGAAAGAGAGAGAGAGAAGAGGGGGGCAGACAGACAGACAGAGATAAAGACAGAGACAGAGATTGAGACAGAGAGACAGACAGATACAGAAAGAGAGAGAGTCACAGAGTGAGAGAGAGAGAGAGAGAGAGAGCGGGGAGGGGGGACAGAGAGAGAGAGAGAGAGAGAGAGAGAGAGAGAGAGAGAGAGAGAGAGAGAATTCGGATGATTTATTCACACACAGACTATAGCCAAGGGGCGATAACACAGATTTATGTATGACTGGACTGCGCGGGTACTGTTCGCGTACGTACGATTCTTTCAAAACTAATGACTGATTTAAGATATAACTATCCCCCTCGGGTGAAAAACTTTATACACACACACAACACACACACACACACACACACACACACACCACACACACAACACAAGGACAGAGCCAAATTACAAGTTGTTCTTTTATCATCCCATGCCATTAGAAGAGAAGAATGAAAAACACGAATTAAAGATGGATGACAATAGAATTTCTGTGGAATCAGTTCGACATGCAGATCGCTCAGAGCGGAACATTTCAAAACAATGTGGAGAGAGAGAGAGAGAGAGAGAGAGAGAGAGAGAGGAGAGAGAGAGAGAGAGGGGAGAGGAGAGGGAGAGAGAGAGAGAGAGGAGAGAGAGAGAGAGATACGGATACGGATACGGATGTTTTATTCATATAGGCCCTAGCCCATAATGAAGGGGGTAATGTGAACAAATCTTTTCGAAAAAGAAACAGGAACAAATAAATCAAATATTCATCAAAGTGCAACAGGTAATCGACTAACTGAAAATCAAACAGTACACAACAATTAATTCTTAACTGCATATGCATACTATACTTCTAATCCTAAACGCCTTGTACAAGAAAACAGCAAAACGTTTTATGGTGGCTTCGTTTGTGGATGCCATGAGTAATGAGAGTCGAAGTAAAGAAGGATGCTTAGAATATTTTTGATCAATCAATTGATTCCTCAGATCATTCAAAATAGGACAGCAGAACACAAAGTGGACCTCATTTTCTTCGGCATTTTTACACAACGGACAGAGAAGATCACATTTGCTATGCTTCCTGTAACGATAATAATGAACATAAATTTCAGAAATACCTAATCTGAACTTTGTCATAATATACCTTAAATGATTGTCCATTTTAATTGAGAGATATGATGGAACACAATGCACACTTCTGAACTGTCTGTAAAAAGCAAAACGGTCGCTTTCTTGAATATGACATGACCATTCTTGCCGTCTGCAATCGATTAGTCTATTCCGAAATATCCGAAGGAAATCATTCATATGAATGAATGAATGAGAGAGAGAGAGAGAGAGAGAGAGAGGAGAGAGAGAGAGAGAGAGAGAGAGGAGAGAGCAGACAGACAGACAGACAGACAGAGACAGACAGACAGACAGACAGACAGACAGGCAGAGACAGAGAGAGAGAGAAAGAGAGAGACAGAGACAGAGATCCGCTTAAGTTGAACGGGTCCTAGAATTTTCATTTATTCGCAGGACGAGTATGTAAAAAACCGAAAGAGTTGTCTTCCATAGGCTTGGAATAATGATACAAAATGCAAAATGTCAACGCTCATATCACCAGAGCGTTTAAATGTTCAATCAATACACACACACACACAAAACACACACACACACAAACACACAAACACACACACCACACACACACACACACACACACACACACACACACACACACACACACACAAACACAAAAAAACAACAACACAAAAAACAACAACAAAAATATTTCGAGATAAGTACTGGCATAAAAAATGTAATGAGGTCCTTTCTTACGGTCACACTCCCTGCTTGTTTATTATAAGGTGGTTGGTTTCCCTATACCTAATTGAGACTGACTTCAAACTCGCGTGGTCGGCTGGACTGTCGTGCCACTGAAACTGACTTGAACATCGAGTGTTAAGAGGTGCTCGTGTTTGTTTGTTTGTTTGTTTGTTTGTTTGTTTGTCTGTTTGTTTGTCTGTTTGTCTGTTTGTTTGTTTGTCTGTTTGTTTGTTGTTTGTTTGTTTGTGTTGGTTACTTTTTCTCTGTTCATTTACTTATTCACCTATTTACTTACTTGTGTCTTCGTGTGTATATTTACCGACTGTCCATATATCAGTCTATTTTTATTAAAATCACATCAACACTCCTATCCTGCCAATAATACACTGGATAATGCCGAAGACACAACATCTGGGGGTGCGGGGGGGGGGGGGGGGGGGGGTGTCACTTCGAAGTTCGAATTTTTTGTGGTGAGATAGTGAATGCAACTGCTTTCGAATGAAACAAACAAACAAAAGACAGCAAAGAAAACACTGCTTTGTTTGCTCATGTTACGAACGTTTACCGCTGTTTGAACGGATTCGACATCCAATCGTAGTGTACATGACTAGGTAATGGTTGGTCGTGAATATAACGAATGCACTGTAAACGTATCTTCGTTAATGATTGAAATGCCATCCCAAAATGCATTGTCCCAACATCCGATTGAAATGCCATCCCAAAATGCATTGTCCACATCCGATTGAAATGCCATCCCAAAATGCATTGTCCACATCCGATTGAAATGCCATCCCAAAATGCATTGTCCACATCCGATTGAAATGTCATGTGCACATCCAACACAATGCATTGTCCACATCCGATTGAAATGCCATCCCAAAATGCATTGTCCACATCCGATTGAAATACCATCCCAAAATGCATTGTCCACATCCGATTAAAATGCCATCCCAAAATGCATTGTCCACATCCGATTGAAATGCCATCCCAAAATGCATTGTCCACATCCGATTGAAATGCCATCCCAAAATGCATTGTCCACATCCGATTGAAATGCCATCCCAAAATGCATTGTCCACATCCGATTGAAATGCCATCCCAAAATGCATTGTCCACATCCGATTGAAATGCCATCCCAAAATGCATTGTCCACATCCGATTGAAATGCCATCCCAAAATGCATTGTCCACATCCGATTGAAATGCCATCCCAAAATGCATTGTCCACATCCGATTGAAATGCCATCCCAAAATGCATTGTCCACATCCGATTGAAATGCCATCCCAAAATGCATTGTCCACATCCGATTGAAATGCCATCCCAAAATGCATTGTCCACATCCGATTGAAATGCCATCCCAAAATGCATTGTCCACATCCGATTGAAATGCCATCCCAAAATGCATTGTCCACATCCGATTGAAATGCCATCCCAAAATGCATTGTCCACATCCGATTGAAATGCCATCCCAAAATGCATTGTCCACATCCGATTGAAATGCCATCCCAAAATGCATTGTCCACATCCGATTGAAATGCCATCCCAAAATGCATTGTCCACATCCGATTGAAATGCCATCCCAAAATGCATTGTCCACATCCGATTGAAATGCCATCCCAAAATGCATTGTCCACATCCGATTCGTACCCACATTTTCTTCCCTGTTCTTCCCACGAATTCCCTGCGTTCCCACGAATTCCCTGCGTTCCCACGAATTCCCTGCGTTCCCACGAATTCCCTCGCGTTCCCACGAATTCCCTGCGTTCCCACGAATTCCCTGCATTCCCACTCATTTCTGAAACTTTCCTCAACTCGTTTTTCGAAACATGCATCTCCTATATCCTTGGACTTCAACTCTTTTCCTCTCCACAAAACCTGCGCTTCCCATGCACTTGATGAATGTGCTTTCTGCTCTCTTCCTCTTCACAACGCCTGTCCTCTCTCTGTGGTCTGGCATCAACGTGCTTTCTTCTCTTTTCCTTTTTCAAAACCTGCTTCCTAAGTGCTCTTCGTGAATACACTTTCCGCTCTTTTCCTCTACACAAACCCTGTTTTCTCTGTGCACTTCATGGATGTGCTTTCCTGTCTTTTCCTCTACACAAACGCTGCTTTCTCTGTGCTCTTGATGAATGTGCTTTCCTGTCTTTTCCTCTACACAAACGCTGCTTTCTCTGTGCTCTTGATGAATGTGCTTTCCTGTCTTTTCCTCTACACAAACGCTGCTTTCTCTGTGCTCTTGATGAATGTGCTTTCCTGTCTTTTCCTCTACACAAACGCTGCTTTCTCTGTGCTCTTGATGAATGTGCTTTCTGTCTTTTCCTCTACACAAACGCTGCTTTCTCTGTGCTCTTGATGAATGTGCTTTCCTGTCTTTTCCTCTACACAAACGCTGCTTTCTCTGTGCTCTTGATGAATGTGCTTTCCTGTCTTTTCCTCTACACAAACGCTGCTTTCTCTGTGCTCTTGATGAATGTGCTTTCCTGTCTTTCCTCTACACAAACGCTGCTTCACTGTGCTCTTGATGAATGTGCTTTCCTGTCTTTTCCTCTACACAAACGCTGCTTTCTCTGTGCTCTTGATGAATGTGCTTTCCTGTCTTTTCCTCTACACAAACGCTGCTTTCTCTGTGCTCTTGATGAATGTGCTTTCCTGTCTTTTCCTCTACACAAACGCTGCTTTCTCTGTGCTCTTGATGAATGTGCTTTCCTGTCTTTTCCTCTACACAAACGCTGCTTTCTCTGTGCTCTTGATGAATGTGCTTTCCTGTCTTTTCCTCTACACAAACGCTGCTTTCTCTGTGCTCTTGATGAATGTGCTTTCCGCTCTTTTCCTCCACACAAAAGCTGCTTTCTCTGTGCTCTTGATGAATGTGCTTTCCTGTCTTTTCCTCTACACAAAACGCTGCTTTCTCTGTGCTCTTGATGAATGTGCTTTCCTGTCTTTTCCTCTACACAAAAGCTGCTTTCTCTGTGCTCTTGATGAATGTGCTTTCCTGTCTTTTCCTCTGCACGACACCTGCACTGTCTGTGTTCCACACAATGACGCTTTCCGCCCTTTGTCTGGACAAAATGTGCACTTTGTGTGCCCCCCACAAATGTCATTTCTACCACTTTCTTCCTCACAAAACCTGCACTTTCGGTAATCTACATAAACGCTTCCCACCGTTTTCGTCTTCTTAGAAAAAAAAAACTGTACTTCCTATATTCCACATATGATGTAATGTCTTTCCTTTTTTTTCTCTCTTCTCTCAAAAATTATACTCCCTGGACTCTACAACTTCTGTTCTTTCTAAATTTTTTCTCACACACACATTTCAGCACTCCCAAGGCTCTGCATCTTCTGGGCTTTCTGCTCTGTCCTTCTCCACAACCTCACACCACAAGCCTGCATCTTCTGGGCTTTCTGCTCTGTCCTTCTCCACAAAACCTGCACCCCACAAGCTCTGCATCTTCTGGGCTTTCTGCTCTGTCCGTCTCCACAAAACCTGCACCCCACAAGCTCTGCATCTTCTGGGCTTTCTGCTCTGTCCGTCTCCACAAAACCTGCACCCCACAAGCTCTGCATCTTCTGGGCTTTCTGCTCTGTCCTTCACCACAAAACCTGCACCCACAAGCTCTGCATCTTCTGGGCTTTCTGCTCTGTCCTTCTCCACAAAACCTGCACCCCACAAGCTCTGCATCTTCTGGGCTTTCTGCTCTGTCCTTCTCCAAAAAACCTGCACCCCACAAGCTCTGCATCTTCTGGGCTTTCTGCTCTGTCCTCCTCCACAAAACCTGCACCCCACAAGCTCTGCATCTTCTGAGCTTTCTGCTCTGTCCTTCTCCACAAAACCTGCCCCACAAGCTCTGCATCTTCTGGGCTTCTGCTCAGTGCTTCTCCACAAAACCTGCACCCCACAAGCTCTGCATCTTCTGGGCTTTCTGCTCTGTCCGTCTCCACAAAACCTGCACCCCACAAGCCTGCATCTTCTGGGCTTTCTGCTCTGTCCTTCTCCACAAAACCTGCACCCCACAAGCTCTGCATCTCTCAAATAAACTGCCTGCTGGGCTTCACTGCATCCACACTCCCTTGGCTCCCTTCTCTTAGACTCCCTTCCCCCCTTCTTGACTCAAAACCGGCATTTTCAACACACAACAACTTTATAGATTCACCCTTTCTTTCGTTTAAGAAAACCCACACTCCCTGCACTGCATAAATTTCCTTTCGTCGCCCCTTCACAGACCCTATAGTCTTCATGCTTACCGCATCCTAGACTTCGTTCTCTCTTGGAGACAGAAGAGCTTCACTGTCTGCCCTCGTTTACTGTTGGATTCCTTTCTACCTAGTGTTTAACACAGCCTACACTTCCTGTGTTCACCAAAGCCTACATTCCTCTCTTGTCGCCACAAAACACACAGTCCTTACGGTACCCGGTTCCAGGACTCCCTTATCCTTGCAGCCTTCTCGAAGTCTTCAACGCTAGTGTATTCTGTAACGCCATCCCTGGCCCACTTGTCTTCACAGAGCGTGCACTTGGTCTGTTGACTTCCATCTAACCTCCATTCCCTTCGGACATTCACAAAACCTACACACTCCTTCTTCCCTTCAAATCATAATCTTTCTTTTGGCTTCTTTCTTTTAGAAAATTATGGTCTGCGTTCATGCACCACTGCTCCTGTGTTACCTTTTTGTTTTCACAAAACTGATAGTCCCCATGTCCTATCTCCCAGTCAGAAATATTGCCAACAAGTGTTCCACGTTTGCAGCAGACTTCAGTGTCTGTTTTCACCGAAAACGACCTCCCTCCCTCTCTCTCTCTCTCTCTCTCTCTCTCCTCTCTCTCTCTCTCTCTCTCTCTCTCTCTCTCTCTCTCTCTCTCCTCTCTCTCACGCACGCACGCGCGCGTATGCACGCACGCACACGCACACGCACGCACGCACACATGAACAGAGAAAGAGAGAGAGACGGACAGACAGACAGACAGACAGACAGATTTAATTTGTTCGTATGTAAGCTTCTCTTCCCACTTCTCTTCACAAATACTACACCCTATATCATCATCTTTTAGACCGACTCAATCTTCCCCTTCTCTTCACAAATACTACACCCTATACTATCATCTTTTAGACCGACTTAATCTTCCCCTTCTCTTCACAAATATTACACCCTATACTATCATCTTTTAGACCGACTTAATCTCCCCCCTTGTCTTCACAAATGCTACACCCTATACTATCATCTTTTAGACCGACTTAATCTTCCCCCTTCTCTTCACAAATGCTACACCCTATACTATCATCTTTTAGACCGACTTAATCTTCCCCCTTCTCTTCACAAATGCTACACCCTATACTATCATCTTTTAGACCGACTTAATCTTCCCCTTCTCTTCACAAATACTACACCCTATACTATCATCTTTTAGACCGACTTAATCTTCCCCCTTCTCTTCACAAATACTACACCCTATACTATCATCTTTTAGACCGACTTAATCTTCCCCCTTCTCTTCACAAATACTACACCCTATACTATCATCTTTTAGACCGACTCAATCTTCCCCACAAAATCCTATACTCACTATGCTCAAGAC
>CM031603.1:86580331-86597831 GCA_018398815.1 Conus ventricosus
CGGAATGCTATGAATTGTAGGAAAAACAAAGGCAGAAAACGAAAACAGAGAAAAGATCAACAATCTTATGAGAGAGAGAGAGAGAGAGAGAGAGAGAGAAGAGGAGAGAGAGAGAGGAGAGAGAGAGAGAGAGAGAGAGAGAGAGAGAGAAGGATCACATCCACCATAGAAATTATCTTTGACTGATGGGTAACGATTATTTTAAATTTCTCACGAACGCTGTAAAGCTGCTGTCAAGTCTGGCTGAAGAGCTTACCCTCACCTTTCTTTTTCTTCTTCCCCCCCCCTCTCCTCCCCCTTTTTCCAATCCCAAGATTACGGCAGCACCTTTTGCAAGGGTTGTCTTAGGTGCATGCCATTTCTGGATGTAACCGATCAAAGAGATGAAGAAGTTTGAGAAAGCGTTGAGTGGGGAGGACTGTGGGACAGAGGGGCAAACGGAAAGAGGCAGAGAGTGAGGAGAGTTGAGTGGGAGGACTGTGGGACAGAGAGGCAAACGGAAAGAGGCAGAGAGTGAGGAGAGGAGGGGGGAAAAAAAGGTGAGATTGAGGGAAATAGAAAATGAGTGAGAAAAGTGTGAGGGGGGGGGAGGGGGAGTTTGAGTGTGACAAAGGAGAGAGAGGAGAGAGAGAGAGAGGAGGAAGAGAGGAGAGAGAGAGAGAGGAGAGAGAGAGAGAGGAGAGAGAGAGAGAGAGGACGGACGTACGGACGGACGGACAGACAGAGAGAGGGAGGGAGAGACACAGAGGGTGGTTGCAGTCGGAGGGAGACAGAGAAAGATGACAATAGCTAGGAATAGTGGGGAGGGACAGAGAGGAACGAAAGACACAGTCACACACATGTGCACACACACACACACACACACACACACACACACACACACACACACACACACACACACACCACACACCACACACACACACACACACACCACACACGCACGCACGCACACACACCACAGCAAAACATCAGCACTACACAAGTCCAGAGAGTAACTCTTATCAAAATGGGAGCCAGAGAGTTCATCCTTAGCAGACAGGGGTAGGGACATGGAGAAGAAGGAAAGTGGGGATGGGGGGGGGGGGGGGGGGAGGAGGGGACATGAGGACAGTGTTTGTGTGTGTGTGTGTTGGAGGGGGGGGGGTTATCATATCAACGCTGGTGAACTAAAACATGCTGCGCAAGAGATAGCAATCGACCGTCCCCGTCCATAAGCATTGTGACCTCCTTTCTTCTCCGAATGTTCCTGGAAATGATGACCAACTCTCAGACTGTTGGGAAAACAGCAAGAATACGAAAACAGAGTAAAGATCAACAACACTAGAAGAGAGAGAGAGAGAGAGAGAGAGAGAGAGAAGAGATGAGAGAGAGAGAGAGAGAGAGAGAGGAGAGAGAGAGATGAGAGAGAGAGAGGAGAGTCTCCCCTCCATCGATCAAATCATCTACAACTGACATATAGGAGATCCGATAAATTTCTCTCCGACACGGTAGGATTACTGCCAAACTGGCTCAAGTTATTAGCCTCAACCCTCACCCCACACAACCACCCACCCCGTTTTCCCCCTTTCTTTCAATCCCAAATGATGGCAGGAAAATTTACAACGAAGTCAGAATGCAGGGAAAAAAAAAAAAAAAAAAAAAGAGAGAGAGAGAGAGAGAGAGAGACGATGAGAGAGGAGAGAGAGAGAGGAGAGAGAGAGAGAGAGAGAGTGTCAACCTCGGGTGATGTCGATGGAGGAAGGACTGGGCCACACCCCAAAAACACACTCACAGCTTGCTTTCGATCTCATTCATAAAATCTTGCTTTCGTCCATAAAAAACCACTAGTAAAGTCAAAAAACTTTATAACATGTTTTAGAACGAACCATCAATGCATATGGAAAAAACCAAATAAAAACTTTCTCTCTTTCCTGAACTTCACAAAATTTTTTTTTAAAAAACATCATTAAAAAAACCCGGGGGTTAAAAAACAGATTTCTATTTTTACCTGGCCAGGTGATTTAACTATTCAAAAACCCTTTTGTCTTTTCTTTTTTTTTTTTTTTTTCTTTTCACTGTCCCCTTTCACAAGCACGACAAAAATGCTGGAACTGGTTTTGGTTGCTGGCCCCCCTTGGTCAGGTTGATGCTGGGCACTGGGGGTTGGTTTGGGGGTTTTGTTGGGCAAAGGGGACGCAAAAAGGTATGGGGTTTCCAAAACCCCCGGTTAAGGGGGAACCTTTTGGAATCAACAGGGATTGTTCCCCCTTTCTTCCTTCCTGCTTTAAACGCATTGCACTCTCTCTCTTCTTTAGTCTGCTCTATAAAAATGGACTTGGTTGTTTTTTCTTTTCTTTTTTCTTTTCTTTTTTTTCCTCTTCTTTAGTTAGAAATTTCTCTCTTTCCCCCATCTTTTTTTGTCTTTCCTCTCGGGGACTATTCATGCTTAATCTCTCAATTTGGGGTTCTCTTTTTCCCCCCCCTCATCTTCTCCCTTCTCTCTCGTCAGACCTTAAAACAAAAACCCTTTCCTCTTTTTGTCTCTTTTGTTTTTCTCTTCTCTCTCCCCCCACAACATTACTTTTTTTCCCTCCCTACATGCCCAAAGGGGGGTTTTACCATTGGCCCAGTATTTTTTACCCCCTCGTCCCAAAGTTACCCTCCTCTAATTCCTTTTGTTATTAAAATTTTTGGACAGTCACCCCTAAACCCCCTTACTCTCTGTGGGGGCCCCAATTGGTCTTTTAAATTGATTAGCTTGATTTCCCCCCCACCACACACTACCTTCCCCCCCTTTTCCCGGGCTACGTGAAAATTTGGGCTAGTTCGGGTTGACCCCGGCCTATTGAGCTCGTCGGACCAGACACCCGGGGCCCGTGGGTTTCAGCAAACTTAGTCTGTCTGGGGGACGGGACCCTTTCCCCGTAGGAGGATTAGGTTTAGTCTCCTCGCTGTCCCAAAAATTGGGGCCTGGAGGAGTCTGAGCCGGGCGTGAAAACCGGTTGACCAGACTTCGAGGCGTGGGTTTCAGAAACTTGGGCTGTCGGGGTTTGGAAAAAGCCCGTCTCCGTGGGGGATTAGGTTTTTTGGTTGTTTTTTTTTTTGGGCCCGTGGAAAATTTTCCCCCTTTGGAAAAAGGGATATGCACGCATTGTCTCAAAACAACGGTAAAAAAAAAAAGAAAACAACCAAATTTACTGAACCACAGTACACGGGCAAAGTTTAAAAAATACTTTAAAAACCCCAAGGGTTTTTATAAATTATAAAATAAATCATTAGTGAATCCACCCCTTTGAGTTACCCATTAAAGTGCGTCTTGCGTTATTTCAATCATTTTTAAAAACCCTCTGTGCGCCCCTTATGCGATTCCCCTACCTGGGGATTTGCCAATCTTTCTTCAAAATTTCTTATGAAACGAAAAATTTATAATTGATAAACGACCCATGACACTTCATGAGGAATCTCCTTTCCTACTTATTGCAAATAATGCATAAACTACAAAAGGGCGACTGTATGCTCCAAGTTAAACTTCTTTTTTCTTGAAAAAATTTTCCCCAACAAAAATATAAAAAACCATACCCAAAAAACTGGGCCCTGAACCCTCCCCCACTAAAAATTTCTGTAATCAACATTTTATCAACAAAGCCCCCGGATATGACTGACTTCCCTGGGGTTGCAGCTTGCTGGGGATTTACCAGCTTAAATGTCAGCCCCCGCCCTTCGGTGAGGGGAAAAAGGTTATTTCACCGTTACCTGTGGGGCTGCAATCCCATTCCCCAACGGGCACTCTGCTGTTTTTCAACTGCGTCTCCTGCGGGAAATTTTGATGGGTTTGGAGATCAGTCCCCTACCCACGAACCCCCTTTCCCCTTACAAGTATTTGGGAAAATTTCTGCACGGCCCACAAACGGCTAAACACTCCTTCCCCACCGTTGGTCCCCTTCTTCACATTTTGTCAATTCCTGCTAGGTACCTCACGGGGAAACTGGGCCCCCTTCTTGCCCCTGCAACCCAATACTGCATACCCCACCGCCTGTGATCTGTCCGCAAAAAAAATTTTGGTTTTTGGGACTTTTTGGGTTTTACCCTTAAAGATGGGGGGGAAACCTAGTTTTTCCCCAACCCCGTTGCAGGCTTGTCTCCCAGGGTCTGACCACTGGGCCCACTGGGGTTTTCCCTGCCTTGCCCAAATCATTTGAAAAGGGCCTTTTGGTTTTCTGCAAAAATTTGGAAAAAAAACCCCCTATAAAAACCCAATTTAAAACCTAGCGGGGACCCCTGATTTTCTTTTTTGGTCTTTGGTCTCTCTGAATTCATCATTTCTCCCCTTTTCCCCTTTTCTGGCTGCTTTGGTCCCTCGAAAACCCAAAACCTAGGAAACTTTTGGGTTCTACCCCTTTCCCATATAGTGAACATCCTGTATAAATCTTCGGAAAACTTAGGAAACCCAAAAATATCCCCTTCTTCTCGGGGGTCTCTTTCACCTCACAATGTTTGCGGCTGCGCCCATGTGCTGAGTCTCACGTAAAATATATCTGCGGGGGGAAAAAATTCCCCATGGAAAAGTTTTATTTTTCCCATTCCACCCTTCCCCCGGTAAACCCCGCCCGCCCTTTTTAAAGTGTTGGTTAAATGGCCCTTTTCCCAAGGAAATTCGCGTTTGGGTTGTGACCCGGGGGAAAAGCAGTAACAGGACCTTGATTCCCCCCTTGGGGGTTTGTTCCTCCCCTTCCCTGTCATCTTGTTCTTCTGAACGACCCAGCCTTCGCGAATTTTTCCTTTAAAAACCCCTTACGGGTCTCATCCCCTTTGCCCCCTTTTGGGGGAAAGGGCGAAAATTGGGGCCCAATCAGATAAACACCCCACTCTTCCTAAAGGGTTTGTGTAAATTTTAAAGGGGGATTTTTAAAAGAGGCCCCCTTCCCCTTTTTCCCCCCTCTTGTGGCTGACCTTTGCCACGTCACTTTGAATGCAAAAAAACGCTTGATGTCTGCCATTGCCCCGGGCCCAATTTAAAAAATCATCAAAGATTCGGTAAAGCTGTTTTGCTGGTCCCCGAGAGGGACCCCCCATGGCAAATCGTAAACCCACTGCAGACAGTGCCCAACGTTTAAACCTGCTGGTACCTTAATTGGGGGGGGTCCCCCTTACCTGTCTTCCCCTTGGTGAACACTGGGTTTCCCCCAGCCCCCCCCCTTTTTACAAAAAATTTCTGCCCTTCACCTCTCTAACCACCTGTTTTTTTCCCCTCTTCCCAACTCCCAAGACCACGAGCGAAGGGTTTGTTCCTGCGCTGCCCCCTCATCGGGCGACACATCTATGCCGACTTCCTTCCCGGAAACGACTAACGGTTTATAAAACCTTTTCCTCCCCCTGCTCCGTGTTTGAACTGCTGCCCCTTTTTGCAGTCAAAACTCAGGACCCCTGGACCCCTTTGCCCCGGGAAATATTTCCGATGATCAAATCATAAAGGGGGTTTTTCCCCATCACCAACGCGGGGAAACCGCCTGGGGAGGAAGGGGTACGTACTTCTTTCTTGAACGGGAAAAACCCCTCACAGTGCCACCCGGATTAGAGTACGGGTTTTCGGGGATTTGCCGTAAAACCCCCTTTCTCGCCCGGGCGTTGTTCAAAACTACACCCCTTGAAAAACCCATTTGGTTCGTAAACTTTCACCCCTGCTGGAAAATTCCACCCTTTTTCCCATTTGGTAACAAAACCACTAAGCCTAGTGCCCTCTATCCCTGACCTGCTCCCTGTCCAGTCCCTCCCCTTTGGCTGCACTCCCCCCTTTCGACTGAACCTTTTTTGGGTTCCCCCGCAGGTTTTTTTCCCCTTGACGCCCCTTATCCATCTCTTGAAAGGGGCTGCTGCCTTCTGGTCCCTCATCGACAATCCCTCGCCCCCATGCCCCCTTCTTGGGGACAAATGAAAAAACCTAATGTCCCTTTCCCCTTTCCCTTTTCTGCCCCCCCACTGGGTTTCCCGCTTTGCAGAAAACTCTCCTATTTCCCTTGCACTCTTTCCCCTGTGCCTAGAAACCTGTTTCTCCTGCACCTTGTCCCCAAAAACTTTCCCCTTCTCTATACCCCTTTTGCAAACTTCAAAAAAGTCCCCTGGTTTTGGGGCTGTCTTCTTTAAAAGTATGGTTAACTCAGGGCCCCCAACCCTGAAAAAAATTGTTCCTTAAAAACTAGCTCTTTCAACTCGGCAAAACTCCTTTTTCGTATGTCAACTCTAACCACTTCTCAAAATATTTGTTTCAAAAACCGTGCAAAAAAAGGGAGTGAAAGTCTCACCGCTTGTAATTTACCCCCCTGAAAAAAAAATTTTTCCCCAACCCCCCTTTCTGTGGGGGAATTTCCTTTCATCCGTTTTCCTTACACCCCAAAATCGGGGACTGTTGTCCTGCGGGTTTAAACGAAAGTAAAAATCTGTAATCCCTTAAACCCGCAGAAAACGCTGAAAAAATTTGACTCCCCACTCTTCGGAAGGCCAACCCTGACTGGTCGCAAACTTTTAAAAAACGATGATGTAGGAAATCAATCCCAATCGGTTCCTTGGAGAATTTGGGAAAAACTTTGGTCGGGGGGCGAAACTGCGCACAGAGTCAATGGGGGACGAACCCCCTTCCTCGGTGGTCCCCCTTTGGGTATCTCACTTTCCCCAAACTTTATTAAACCCTTTAAAATTTTTCCGTTTCCTGTTCATTCTTTCTTTTCCCCGGTTGTTTCCCCCTTAAAGTCTTTTTTTTCCTGCGTTTTCCCTTTTTCTTTCTTTTTCCGCTTCATTCTTTTTTCCTGCGTTTGCTTCTTTTCTTTCATTTTCCCGGCGTTGCGTTTGCTTTGCCCTTTTCCCTTCCCTCTGCTAATGTATTTTACTGCAACGGTCGTTTTTTCCGCGGTTCATTTTCTTTCCTTTCTTTTTTTGGGTTTTTTAAGGGTTTGCAGAAAATTTCATTCCTGAGTAACCTAGATCACGAGCGCGTCAAAAGTTGTTCAATAGGGGTGTTCTTTTTCCCGCCATTATATCTCTTTTTTTTTTTTTTTTTTGAAAAGATTTTTTTAACTAGGGACACCCAAAAACTGGTGGTTACCGGACACGCGTGACGTAATAGCACAACCCTATAAAGGGATTTTTTAAAGCTTGGGAAAGTAGTTATTTTTTATAAGACCCCCAGCCCTGCCCCAAAACTATGAGAGCAAATTTATGGGCCCCTCTGTGCAAAATTAAGTACTTGGGGCGGGAAAATTCCCAAGCCTAGTTTTAAACTTTTAAAAAGCAATGCCAAGCCTGTTTTAAAAACTATTTGGGAACATACAGTAAGACAACCCTTGTTTTAGGATTACAATACTTAAAATCCCCCCCAGCCCCTTCTGAGAAGTTGAAAAATTTTAAAATAAAGGGGCCAAAAAATACCCTGGGGGCTCGCCAATAAATTGTCAACCTCGGGTGTTTGTGGGATGGAGGAAGGGACTAGCGCAAAGCAAACCCCCACTCCCCGCTTGCTTACAAATCTCTTTCATATATCATGCTTTGTCACATAAAACCCAACTGAAAAAGTTTTATAATTTTTCTAAAACTTGTTCATAGAACAAAACCATCAAGGGATAGGGAAAATTAAAAAACAAAATAAAAATTCTCTTTTTCCCTAAAATTTCACAAAATCTTTTTTTCAAAAAACATCTTTAACAAACCCGGGTAAAAAACAGATTTTTTACTTTCCCGGGCCCAGGTGATCTTAACTATTCACGAACCCATGTTTTTTCCCTTTTCTTTTTTTTTTTCTTTTCCTGTCACTTTCAAAAAGGCCCCGACAAAATTTCTGGCATGGTTTTGGGGTTCTGGCCCGGTCGGTTAGACGGGCTGGCATGGCGTTGGTCTGGGGTTTCTGCTTGACGAAGTGACGCTCCCGGGTATGGGGTTCAAAACCCCGGTTAAGGGGGAAAAACGGGGGATATAAAACATCGATCTGTTTCCTTTCCCCTTTCCGGCTTTAAAAACACATTGACTCTCTCTCTCTCTTCTAGTTGTCTATAAAAGGCATGGTTGTTTTTTCTTTTTTTTTTTTTTCTTTCTTTTCCTCTTCATTGTTAGCAACTCTCTCTCTTCCACATCTCTCCTTAGTTTTTCCTCTGCGGGGTTTTATTATGCTAATCTCTCAATTTGGGGTTCCTTCTCTCCTCCCCTATCTCTCGCTTTCTCTCTCGTCAGAGCTTAAACAAAAACCTCTTCCCCTCTCTCTGTCTCTCTTTTTTCTTTTTTTCTCTCTCCCCACACATTACTTTTTTCCCCTCCCCGTTTTTCCAAGGGGAGTATTTTTGGGGTCAGAAATTTTTACCCCCTCGTACCCAAAAGGTTATCTCCCTTAATTCCATTAGATATTAAAATCATGACAGTCACGCCTACACCCCCTTACTCTCTGTGGTGGTCAATTGGTCATTTAATTTAAATTACTTGATTTCGCCCCCCCACCCCCACTACTTTCCGGCTACGTCGAAAAAATTGGGCCCTTGATCAGTTGATCCGGCCTTTTGGACCTCGTCTGCCCGACTTCGAGGCGCGGTCAGCTATTAAAAGTCTTTTGGTGGGACAGTACGTTTCGTTTAGGGTTTTAGGATTAGTCTCTCGCGGTCCCAAAATTTGGCTGGATCAGTCTGACCCGGGGGGCGTGGGAGACTGGGTTTGACCGGGACATCGAGGGTCGGTCAGCAATTAGTCTGTTGGGTGGGACAGACCGTCTCCGTGGAGGATTAGGTTTTTGGTTTTTTTTATTTTTGCCCCTGCAGAGAGAAAAGGGAGGAGGGGAGAGGGGGGGAGGGGGGAGAGAGGAGCCAAACTTTGTGAACCGTCCTTTGGGGATGAGACGAGGTAAAAAAAACGTTCTCTGTAATGTATGATACTGCTGGATACAGATGACAGAAAAATGAAGGAGTTCAGAGAGAAAAATGGGTGGAAAAGGAGTTGGAAAAGGAGAAAAAGACAGGGGAGGGAAGAGATTAGAAAAAAAGATTTAAGGGGAAAAATTTACGAAAAAAAAAAAAAACCCAAGTGTGAAAAGGGGATAGGACAGATGGGGTGGAAAGGGGGAAAAGGGACCAGAGGGATAGGCGATGTGGGTTTGGAAAAGGGGGGGGCACAGAGGGTAGGACAGATGAAGGGGGGAAGGGAGGGGGGGGGGAAAAGGGATAGGACAGAGGTTGGGGGGGGAAGGGGGGGGGGGGCAAAAGGGGATAGGACAGATGTGGGGTGGAAGGGAGGGGGCACAGAGGGATAGGGGCAGATGTGGGGTGGAAGGGAGGGGGGGGACACCAGGGGGGGATGGGGAAAATTTTGGGGTGGGGAAAGGGGGGGGGACAAGAGGGGGTAGGGAAGATGTGGGGTGGAAGGGGGGGGGGCACCGAGGGAAAAGGAAAGATGTGGGGTGGAAAGGGGGGGGGGGCACCGAGGGGTAGGACAGATGTGGGGTGGAAGGGGGGGGGGCAAGAGGGATAGGAAGATGTGGGGGGAAGGGAAAGGGGGACACAGAGGGTAGGGGCAGATGTGGGGTGGAAGGGAGGGGGGGCCCAGAGGGTAGGACCCATGTGGGGTGGAAAAGGGGGGGGGGGCACAGAGGGATAGGACAGATGTGGGGTGGAAAAGGGGGGGGACACAGAGGGATGGACAGTTTTGGGGTTTGGGGGGGGGGGGCACAGAGGGATAGGAAAGATGGGGGTGGAAGGGGGGGGGGGCACAGAGGGATAGGACAGATGGGGGGGGTGGAAGGGGGGGGGGGGGGGCACACTGGGGAAAAGGGCGTGGATGAAAAGGGAAAGGGGGGAAAGAGGGGAAAGAAAGATACACCAAAACCAAAGATAGTACGCCCTAGTTGGGGGCCCTAATATTCCCTTTTCTAGACAAATCCACACACGCACGCACGCACCACACCCCACACACAACACACACACACACACACACACAAAAAACCCCCACACACACACACACCACACACACACACCCGCCGCACGCACCACACACACACACACACACAAAACCACAAACAACAAATTTGTTTTTTTAAGACTTGTGAAATCGACCCCAACGTGGGTGACGGCCCGTATGGCCTTTTGCGGTCGGTGGCCCCCCCCATGAAACATAACCTTACCTTACCCCCCTTACACACAAAACACACACAACCCCACCACAAAAACCCCCACCCCAAACACGCACGGCCCCGCGCGCGCGCCCCACCCCCCAAAGCACACACACGCACCCCACACACACGCACGCACACACCCCAACACCAAAACCCACACGCCACACACACACAAACACACACCCCACACACACCACCCACACACACACACACACACCTAAAAACAAAACCATCGACACCACACGCCTGTAGAGAGCAAAAACCCTTTTCAAAACCAAAAAGGGCCGAAAGGTTTAGCAAATTTTTAGACAGGGGTTTGGGAAACGCAAAACGGGGGGAAAAACAGGGGCGGGGGGGGGGGGGGGGGGGGGGGGGGGGGGAAAGGGGGGGGAGAGGTATAGGAGAGAACAGCGAAGGATGGAAGACGGGCGGCGATGTAAAGGGAAAAACAGGCGTCGTCCCTATAAGGGGCTGGGTAAATAAAAAAGACCCCACGCTGGGAAGAGGTACGAATCCCATCGATCGAAACCCAAACGTCCCACTCACCAGAAGGATTCCGGTTCCTTTCTTCTTGAAATTTCCAGGAAAATTTTGACGAAGAAGATGAGATTGGGTTTGGGAAAAAAGAGCAAAAATAAAAGAATACACAAAACCACGTTATAAGGGAAAAGAGGGGTCAGATTTACTTTTTTTATTCGTTTAGGGCCCTTTGGGCCCTTTTAGAGAGAGGAGGAGAGAGGGAGAAAGGGAGAGAGAGGAGAGAGGAGAGAGGGAGAGAGAGAGGGGAGAGAGAGACCAGAAGGGGACGGACGGACGGAGCGAAAAAGACAGACAGGGCCATACGGGGCAGACCCGGAATTTTTTCTTCAACCGGGGAAAGTTTAAACTACCTGATGCACTGAAAATGCATTACTTTCCACCCAAAATGTTAGGAATATTATACGCTCGCACGCACGCGCACACACAACAACAAAACCAACACCCCACACACACCACAACACACCCACAAACACACTCTCTCTTTTTCTCTCTTCTCTCTCTCTCTCACAAAAAAAATAAAACACACCCCAACCACAACACCCCTCTCTTCTTTTCTCTCTCTCAACACCCCACACACTCACAAAAATAATCACACAACAACACACACCCCCACCCCACACAAAACACACCCACACAAACACCACAAAACACCCCACCACACACACACACACCCACACAACACAACAACAACCCCACACCCCACACACACACACACACAACCCCTACAACACCCACCCTTTTATCCGCAGGGGAAGGCGTGTGGAAATGGGGTGTGACCCCCAGAGATGGTACATGAAAGAGCAAAGACGCCAGGGACAGGGAGGGGGGAAGGGGGGGAGGGAGGGGTGGTTAGAGGGAAGGGGGAGGAAGCGGGGCGGGGGGAGGGGGGGGGGAGGAAAGGGGGTAAGGGGAGATTGGGGGGGGAGCCAAACTTAAAAAGTTGTTCCCAAATAAAACATGCCAAGGGGACACATACGAATCGATCTTTCAGCCCCACTGAGACACTCTTTTTTCCAGGGCCCCGGGTCCGGATTTTCCCCGGGAAAAGACAATGGAAAAAATTGGGTCGTAAGAAAAAAGGGCTGAAAATCAGGAAGCGGGGGAAAAGGTCAAAAAAAATATTTCAGGGAAGGGAGGGAGGAGAGGAGAGCCCCAAGACCCCCAGATGTTTTTTTAAAATCAAACCCCCAGTCTCATGGGAAAGGGGAACGTGAAAAATGTAACTGGGGTTTTTGGAAAATAGAACAGTTTCAAAATACAAGCTGAGTGGGTAAAAAATGTATTCATGTTTCCTTTCAAGAAAATCACAACACCCTCCGTTTTAAATTTTTTTTACACCTAAACAAAGAAAGTTTTAAAGCACATTCTTTAGGTTTAGTCGAAAGTTTTTCCTTTAGAGAGGAGAGAGAGAGAGAGAGAGGGAGATGAGAGAGGGGGGGGGGAGAGAGAGAAAGAGAGAGAGAAAGGGGAGGGGGGGGGGGGAAAAAGGGGAGAGAGAGAGGGGGGGGGGAGGGGGAAAGAGGGAGGGGGAGAGAGAGGAGAGAGAGAGAAAAGAGACGGGAGGGGGGAGAAGAGAGAGAGAGGGGAGAGAGAGAGAGAGAGAGAGAGAGAGAGAAATCACCTAAAAATTTGAAAGGATAATGAAATTTTTTTTTGGGTTTTTCACCCTCACAGTAGGTCTGTTTCCGGTCTGGCTTTAAGCAGTTACCCCCCACCTTTTTTTCCCTTTTTTTTCCTTTCCTTTTTCTTTCTTTCCTTTTTGAAGTAAGATACAAACAGCGAATTTTTCAAAAAATCGGGATACAGAAGAGGAGAGAGAGGGGAGAGAGAGGGGGATTGGGGAGAGGGGGAAGAGGGTTTAGGAGAGAGAGAGAAGAAGGAAAAGAGAGAGGAGAAGAGAGAGAGAGGAGAGAGAGAAGGAAAAGACAAAAAGACAGACAGATGCATACATTTATTCAGATTCCGATGTTTTTTTCTTTCGGCCTTGGCCCCTTTTGGGAAGGGGGGGGGGGAGGGAAGAGAGAGAGATAGAAGGAGAGGGGCGAGAGAGAGAGAAGAGAGAGGAGAGGGGAGAGGAGGGGAGAGGGGAGAGAGGACGCCCAAACCCCTCGGAATGTGTTTTGGATGAAAGGGAGGCATACATTATTTTAAAGGGCTTGTGCAAAATAGTTTTTTCTGGATGTAGCAGATACAAGAAAAAAAACGGAAAATTTGAACAAGGATTGGGGGTGTGAGGAATATTGGAAAAGCATGGTGGGCAGTAAGATTGGAGGATTGGGGGCGGGGGCAGGGAAAAATAGAGAGGAATGGAAAAACCCAAAACTACACACCCAAACGCACGCACACACACAATCATCCAATTTCTCTTTCTCTTCTCTCTCTCCTCTTCCCCTCCTCTCTCTCTCTCTCTCCTCCCCTCTCCTTCTCCCCTCTCTCTCTCTCTCTTGAGGAATTCTCAAAAAAGGGTTTCGAGAACTAAGGAAAAAAATTGACCCTTTACCTCAAAAAAGCCAGGGGTGATGGGTAAACGGGCTACGTTAGTCTTTAAATACCTCCTTATCGACGGGCAAGCGATTCACCTAGGTATGACAATGGCCTTGTTGAATTTTCAAAATTGGAAAAACCGGGCCCCGGGCCAAAATTTGGTTTTGGGGATGTGTCCTTACCGTGAAGGGAACCAACGGGTGAGCTGACACCCGGGTTTTTTCCAAAACCCGCGCTGTTTTATCGGCTGTGAAACGAGCCGTGAGGGGCCGTTTGTGTTGAGGAAAAATCAGTGATGTCAGTGCCGGTAGAAAAAGTTGCAACATGATGGTGATGTGTCGATGGGAAATGTTTGTTTTTATGTCCTTGTCCCCTAAAAATGATGGGTTTAAATAATGGTGACACTTGGGCATAAAAAAGAAACTTTTTTCGTTTTTCATTGGAATGTTAATGGAAATTTCTTTCCAAAAAGCAGAATAAAATTTTTTTTTCTTATGTGTCTGGGTTTGGGTTTTGGGATGTTTTTCGAGACGTTTGTAGATTTTTTTCAGTCGCCTGTGTTCTTGGGGGACACAGTTTCTGTTTCACGTGGCATTAAAAATTTTCGGCACGAGGAAGGGGTTCGGGGGGGTGGTTTGGGGCTTGTAAAAAAAGAGATCCGTCCCCTTTTTTTGCCCTTTTGGATGGGTTTTATCTGATTTGTTCTGGCTTTTCTTGTTTTATAAATCTTTGTTTGGGACCTTAAAAAAAAGTTATCTTGTTTGTGCAAAATGTACCTCCCGGGGGGGGGGCCCCCCCACTTTTCATATTTTTTATAAAGAAAATTGGGGGTTTTTTTGTTTTGAAGAATTTTTTTATGTGATTGTTTACTTTTTTTTTAAAAACGATAGGGGTGTTTTATAGTGTGGGTGGGCTTGAAAAGCAGAATTTCAAAAATTTTTCATTTTGATTTTGGGAAAAAAAGTTTGTTTCCCTACAATGTCAACATAAAGTGGGCCACCTATGTACGAAAAACAGAAGATGTTTTTCCGAAAAAATTATGGAAAGCTGTTTTAAAAACCCTGTTTCACTGTTTTAAATTGTGTATTTTAAATGGAAATGTGTAAGGGCGGGCTTTCAAGGTCGCTACACCTTTCTATCCGGGCAGCGGTAGCAGTGTGAATGACATTTTTTGTTTTCTTTTGGGTTTGTTTTTTTACCCCGGTTTTCCCCTTAAAATTTCCCAGATTATGGTTGAGAGAAAAGAGTTTTGCCACATGCCTTTAGAATTAAAGTTCGCTTCCTCATGTCATAAATGGGAGCCCCCCTAAAAGGTTTTAAAAAAAGGGGGCGGGACTATTGAAAAAATTTTTCTGGAAACGAAGCTAAGTGATTTGTTTAAAAAAATTTTTTCCTTTCCCATGAAATGCAAGTGCGCATGCAAGAGGCGTAAAACTGGTTTTATTAAAAATATCGAAGAAGCGTTAAGTGGTTTAATTCTTGTATAAAAGAGGCTGGGGAATGTATGAAGAAAACAGGGGTTTTTATTGGAAAAAAGTCAGGAAAAAAGACGGGTTTATATGGAATGTTTTTGTAACAAAAAAATTTTTTCGTAATTATTTGAACAGATATTTGGGCGTTTTTTGTCAAATTCCCCTTCGTGTAGCCCACTGCCCCAAAACGGCGAGAATATAAAACTCTTTTTAAAAAAGAAAAAAAAGCCCCAAAATAATGTTTCTCTGTTGACAGGAAATTTCTTACGTCTGTAAATAATTTAGAAAGATTTTTGGGAAGGGGTCCCCCAAAATTTTCCCGAAAAAGAAAGCAACCCGTAAAAAGATTTTAAGTTTTTGAAAAATGGTCTCTTTTAAATTTTAGGATCTGCTAGAAGGGGAAACGCTGGGTTCATAATGATCTGGGAAAAAAAAATTACATTGTGAAATTTATCAAAGACGATGAAATTTAAACCGTCCAAATTTTCCAAGAAGAAATTATAGTCGCGCTAAGAAAGGTAAAAACCCCGCAAAGTGTGGGCCCGATGGAAAATTTTTAGTGAAAATGATAAAAACTGGGCCTGCCAGTCAGTTTATTTCTGATTTTTCTGGTTAAATTTCTTTAACTCCTTTTTTGATCAAGGGGTATTTTTCCCCGAAATGGCCGAGTTATTGTCATCCCATTTTGGGTTTAAAAAAAAGGGGGATTAAAAACCCATCCAAAAATTTTTTAGGGAAATTTTATTGTGTAATGTTGGCAGTAAACTGTACAGTGCTATTTTCAATAGGAGAAACGGAATGGGTGGAAAAAATAAAAATTACGGGGAAATTTAAAACTGGGTTCAAGAAAAACTATTTACAGTTGATAATGTTCACATTAATTTGGGATTTGTTCAAAAACAGGGTTTTTCTTAAAAACGGGAAATTAAAATGTTGCATTTTTTGATTCGAGAAGGCTTTTTTATTAAATCAAAAAACCCCTTTCTGTGGGGCCCCTTTTTCCCGTTTAAAAATGGTATTTCCCTGGAAAAAATTTATAAAGGGGTTATAAGTATGTATAATTGGTAAAAACAAAAAAGTTTCGATCTGGTGAAAGCTCTAACGAATTTATAAATTTTATTCTGGGTGAAACAGGGGGATGTCTGTAGCCCTGTTCTGTTTTCTTTTTTCATTAATGAATAACACAGGGGGTATTTTTAAATTTTGGAAGGCCGGTTTAAAATTTCATAAATTTATTTTTGGAAATTTTTATTTTTTCTTTTGGCTGATGTGTGGCCTTGGTGTTTAGAAACAGTGGTTGGGAATTTCCAAACCCAGTTAAAAAAAATTTTCAAAAAGTTTCTGCTTCATTAGAATTAAAGGTTTTAAAATGGCAAAAAATAATTTTAATTGTATTTAGAAAGGGGGATATTTAGAGCGAGGGGAAAGTTTGGAAAGTACAATGGAAACTTCAATGCTTGTTGTCAATGTGTAAAAAAATATTAGGAATATACTTCTCAAGCGTTTGTGGGGTTTTTTCTTCGCTTGCCCAAAGGGTTTGGCCCGTTGAGCTAAAAAAAGCGTACTGTGCATACTAAAAAAATTATCATTGCTAAAAACGTTTTTCCCTTTTCTTTGTTTTTGAAATTATTTGAAAGCCGGTTTTAAAACCCATGGTACAGTAAAGGAGCGGGAAATTTTGGGCCTTTATGCAGTTGCTGCAGTAACTGTGAAAAGTTAAATCTGTTGCTTTTTAAAAGATTTCTTGGTTTATCTTTGGGGAAACGCCAAAATGATTTTTGGGTTTTTGGTGAAAAAAGGCTTGATTTCCTATATTTTGAATTTCCTTTTTTAAGTGTGTTTGATATGGCTGAAAAATTTTCTCGATGCAATGGGCCCCGATTTTCCCCTATTTTTTGATATCGAATTTTTGTTAGGGGGAAATTGGGCGACGAGGTAAAAAAATGGGTGGGCTAATGTGAGAAATTGAAAATGTATGAAAAATGGGTTTGGGGTTGTTGGATGAAACCAAAGGGGGTTGGGGGACATGAAGGGTTTTTTTCAGGGGATTCCGAGAAAAGATCGTTGGGCGGGAGTTGGGGAAAATTGGGGAAATTTTTCATGTACAGATAGTGCGGGTTTGAATTGTATAGAACGTACAAAAATTTGCGTGGGTTTCCTTTTATTATATCAAGAAAATGGGGCAAAAAATTTAAAACGCATCATGGGGGTAAGTTTAGGGTTTGGTGTTTCCCATCTCTTTACTCATTATTTTCGTTTTAGACAGCATGTGTGGAAAAATTTTATTGGTCCCCCTGTGTCGAAATGCAAAAAAGGGGTGAAAATTCTTTTTTATTGGTTTTTCCGTACTAGATGAACTTTTTGAACCCGGAAATTAATCTCAAGAAAATATTCAGTAATCCCTGCCTTTTAAATTAAACCCTTTTTAATGTCGTCATTTAAAAGAAAAACCGGTTTTTAAAAAATTAGCGATTTTTTTATTAAAAAGCATTAAAAAAACGAACTAAATTTTTGTAAAAAAAAAAGAATACCAAATCAATTTTTCGACATGATTTTTTTGTCATCCCCCTTCCAAGGGGTATGGCCTTTAAGAATAAAATATTTTAGGGGCTTGAAAAGGTTTTCTCTCTCTCTCCCCTCATTCTCCCCTCCCTTCTTCCCTCTCCCCCCCTCTCCCCCCTCTCCCTCTCCCTCTCTCCCCCCCTCTCCTCTCTCCCTCTCCCCTCTCTCCCCTCTTCTCTCTCTCTCTCTCTCTCCTCCCTCTCTCTCTTCTCTCTCTCCCTCTCTTTTTCTCCCTCTCTCTCTCTCTCCCTCCCTCTCTCTCTCTCCCCCTTCCCCCTCTCTCCTTTTCTCTCTTCCCTCTCTCTCTCTCTCTCTCCCCTCCCCTCTC
>CM031603.1:86612831-86614740 GCA_018398815.1 Conus ventricosus
GGGTGGGGACAACGAAGGGGTGAGGGGGAAAAGGGGGAGGATCGTGGGAAAGGGGGGGGGAGGAGGTCAGAAAAAGAGCGGGGGAAAACAGTAATATCGGGGTGCAATGTTTAGCCCGGGGGGGTAGGGTTTGAAGGGTATCGTCGGTTTCTTTGGGGGCTTCTCCCTTTTCCGTCCCTCCGTCCGTCCGTCCGTCCCTCCGTCCGTCTGTTGTCCCCTCCGTCTGTCGTCTCTGCGTTTTATTCTTTGTTCTGAGCTCGTTTTTTTCGTTGAGGCTGGGAGGGCTGGGTAGGTTGTTGTGTGTGTGTGTGTGTGTGTGTGTGTGTGTGTGTGTGTGTGTGTTGTGGGGGTGTGGAGAGAGGGAGAGGGGGGAGAAGGAGAGGAGAGGGGGAGAGAGAGGAGAGAGGGGAGAGGGAGAGGTGTATCGAGCTATCAATTCGTTTTGTACTGGTACGTGGCAAAGGAAATAAAAAATAATCATTATCATTTTATCTATTGTTGTGTTTTTGTTTTGGGGTTTAGATAGCCTTGATTCAGAAAAACTTTTTCAAAACCCCGATTAAAACGCAAGGAATTTTCCATATTATGCCAAATGTTTAGTTCTTCAAGTTTTTACCCTCATCAGGTTCGCGTCTTCGCCAGTTTCAAATCGAGAGATATATGTTGTAAAAACATGAGGTGGTGATGAGAAAGTTGAGATTCGCATCGAGTGCCCTCCCCCCCCCCCCCCCTTCTGTCTCCCCCGCCCCACAACACCCCACCTCCAAATTCCCAGACCTCACACTACAGAAAACACACACTAGCAATCATACATAATACGACACAAACAACAACAACAACAACAACAACAACAACAAACAACAACAACAGCGACAACGAACAACGATCACAACGAGATCCTGTCAAAACTAATCAAGGACAGAAGAATCCAGAACGTAAAACACGGCTATTGGCTTAGGATGCTTCCTAAAAGCCTATCTCTTAAGACAGAAAGAAGGAAAAAAAAAAGATTAAAACAAAAAAAAAAACCTAGTCCGGAAATCGCTTCGAAATGAAGTGACTTTGTCTCGGCCCTCCTAAAAATGGAAGGAAAAGAAGTCTTTGATGTTCGTGTGCCTTCCAGGAGGAGGACGAAGGGAGAACGGCCTTTCAGCCAGTCATCCTCTCGCTTCGCTGATTCCAAGCTTGATGGCTTTCGTTCTGGCATTGTCTGTCTATGGGAAGTTTGTGGGGGCATTGGCAAGAGGGAGATGGGAGGAGGGTGCGGGGGGGGGGGGGGGGGATGTAAAGCTTGCGGAACGTCTTTAAAAAAACCAAACAACCCAACCAAACTGATCTGCTCGCCACAACTGCGATTCATGTGCTGGAAATCGATTTTCGGTTTGATGTTTGTCTTATAAACGATACGACAATCATGGTACTAGCGCTGTGTGAGACTTTTCAGGCGATGGTCATTTCTAAAGCGGGCGCGGTACAGACAGACAGACAGACAGAGAGAGCGCACGCGCGTGCGTGTGTGTGCATGTGTGTGTGTATGTGCAGGCGCGCGCGTGTGTGTAACAGAGAGAGAGAGAGAGAGAGAGGAGAGAGAGAGAGAGAGGGAGACAGACAGACAGACAGACAGACAGAAACAGATGTACAACACAAATACGCAGATGGACAGACAGACAGACGGGTGGATACAAAATTATTTCCGATCAACATTGAAAGGAGTCGTGAAGACAGACGGACGGACAGACAGACCTATCGGCTACCCTACGCCATCCTACATGACACTACCTCACAGTACCCTTCTCTACCCTTTTCCACCCTACCCTACACCTCAATGGAATCAAATATCGTGCAAGACAAAGACAAGGATACAATACACTACAACACAAAACCTGGTTTTTTTTTTTATTTTAAAAGA
>CM031603.1:86614840-86622340 GCA_018398815.1 Conus ventricosus
GACTAGAAACCCAGACCAGGAAAAAGGAGTGAAGGAAAGGAATTAAAAAAAAAAAAGATAAAAAAAGCTGACGGCCGTACAATGATCGAACGCGGCACCACCTTCATCACTCTCGCTTTCTTGAAGGATTCTTGATCCAAAAGGCCACCCCACTTCAAGATAAAGAGGTAGGGATGGGGACGGGGTACGGGGAGTGGGGGTGCGGCAGGAGAATCGGTGGAGGGGGGGGGGGGGGGGGGGGCGGGGGAAAGGGCCACTATACGTATCCATTGCCCGCTGCAGTCAGTGAGAAGCGGGAAATAGAAAACGAGAGCCGTGAATTGGAGGCTCACGCGCGCGGCGCGTACACACTCACACACTCAACACAAACACACACACACACACACCACACACCGCGCACGCAACGCATCACACGCACGAACGCACGCACGCACGCACGCCTCGCACACGCGCGCGCGCGCGCGCGCGCGAGCGCGCACTCATTCTTACGAAGGAATAAAGGAAGAGAATGGAAACGGGATGTGAGAGAGTGAGGAGAGGGAGAGGAGATGAGAGGAGAGAGAGAGAGAGAGAGAAAAGAGACAGGACAGACAGAACAACGGACGAGGTAATGGTAATGTTGCTCATAGCCCAGACGACTGCTAACGGGCCATATCCAGGGGCTGGTCACCGAGTTGAAGTCAACTTACAAAGTCATTGACCCCCCCCCCCCCACCCCCCCCCCCCCGCCCCCCCTCCCCCACCCCCACTCATTCACACAAGAGAGTGAGAGTGAGAGAGTGAGGAGTAGAGAAGAGAGATGGAGAGTGAGACAGAGTCAGGACAGACAGACAGGACAGCAGACATGACAGTCAGACAACAGGGCGGTGATTGAGATGAGAGACGGAAGAGCAAAAGAGAAAGGTGCAGAGGGACAGACGAATCGAATTGCAAACAAAACAAAAAAAACAAACAAAAACCACCACCCATCCCTCCTCCCCCTCCACGCTCTCCTTCATGTCCTTCCTCCAAACCTCCTAACTATGCCAAGCTCCAGAGGCGCTCCCTTCTCCCCCACCTCCCCCTTTTTTTTCCCTTTCTTCTTCACTTCCCAAATCCAAGCATTGCTCATAACGCCAGATAGAGAAAAAAAAAAAAAAAAAAAAAAAGAAGAGAAAGAAAGAAGGAAAGAAAGAAAAGAAAGAAAAAAAAAGAAGCGAAAGTAAGGATTGAAATAAAACTGAACGACGAAAAAACGAATCAAGAAAGAACGTTTAAAGGAGAAAGAGAGAATGAAAAAAAAGAAAAAAAAAAACAAGAAAGAAGAACCGAAGTCATGAAAAAGAAAAGAAAGTAGGAGGAAAGTAAAAACTGAAGATGATGAATTAAGGGATGGAGAGAAGGAAAAAAAGGAAAGAAAGACGAGAAAGAAAGAAGGAGGAAAGTAAGAAAGAAAAGGAAAATACGACATTAAAGAAAAATAAGAAGGAAAAAGAAGATAAAATAGAATGGAGAAAAGGATCGACAGGAAAGAAAGAAAAGGGAAAAAAAAACCGACAGAACGAAGAAAAGAAAAACAAACGGACAGGAAAGAAAGAATAAGAACAAAAAACGACCAGAATGAAGATGGAAAGAAAGCACCAGAAAACAGGGACAGGGAAAAAGGGGGGAAAGGAAAGAAAGAAAGAACAGGAAATCCATTAGGGAAATGTGGTTATCTCGGCAAACGGGCCCGGTAATCTGGATCCAACGGGGCGGGAGGTCTGGAGGGGTGGGGGGTGAGGGTGGGCGGGGGAGGTCGATGAATATGAGTGAGGAATTTTCTTTGAACCCGCACCGTCTCTCACAGGCAACATGGCTGGAAGTAGTAACCAGACACATAGTCATGGCACAGGCCTACATAGTCATGTCGCACAAACGCATCGCACCCGCCCACCCCTCCTCGCCTTATCCCCCCCCACCCACCCCCCCCCCCACCCCCCACCCACGCAAACACTTCCGCTCCTGTCACTTTTCCTTAGCCCCCCACCCTCTCTTCGCTCAGGCCGTTTGTGGGCCTGCCTCCCATCTTATACTTCTTTCAACATTCGTTCCTCCTCTCTCTGCTTCTCTCTCTCCTCCATCCATGGCTTATACCCTGGTTCTACCTGCACATAATCTCACCACCCCCCCCCCCCCAACCCCCCCCCCCCCCCCCCCCCCCCCCCCCCCCGCACGCCCCGAAGAAGGGAGAAAAAAAACAAAACGAGCTCTCTAAAACTGGATAGTGTTAAGTTTACTTCAGAAGTGTTCTCTGTTCCAAAGGTGTTTGATCCAATTAGATAAACGCATGCAAGCATGCACGCAAACGCTTCGCACACACACGCACGCATGTAGCGCGCACGCACGCATACATGCATGCACGGCAAGCAGGCAGGTAGGCACGCAAGCGCGCGCTAAGCAAACACACACACACACACCACCCACCACACCACACACACCAAACTACACAAACACCACACACACACACTAACACACACTCACACCGTACAGACAGACACGCGCGTGAGATTAAATACGTTTCACACTGGTCACGCACATCATGTATGTAAACAGACAGACAGGTACACACGCGCGCGCACACACACACACACACAACACTACACAACACACACACACACACACCAACACACACACACACCACCACACCACACTCACGCAAGCGTACATACACCACCACCACACACATGCCCACACAAAACACGCCACGCACATACGCAAGCATGCACGAGTATACACATACACACACGCACCTGCACACACACCACGCACACGCCACACACACAAAACACACACACACGCACAAAGCGCACCCCATGCACACACGCATCATACACTACAATCAGTCTCTCTCTCTCACTCTCTATCTCTCTCTCACTCTCTCTCTCTCTCTTTTCTCTTGCTCATGCTCTTCTCTCTCTTCTCTCTCTCTCTCTCTCTCTTTCTCCTCTCCTCTCTCCTCTCTCTCTCTCTTCCCTCTCTCTCTCTGTCGTTCTATCTCTTTCTTTTATTTTTAATCTCTCTCGCACTCTGTCTCTCACTCATCACCCTCTCCTTCTCTCTCTCTCTCTTCTCTCTCTCTCTCTCTCTCTCTATCTCTCTCTCTCTTCTCCTCTCTCTCTCTCTTACATACACAGACGTCATCGGAAGTCAAAATGATACCTTGAATTCTCCAAACCTTGGACAGGCATTCTTGTGCAAGACGGAATGATGGCTCTGTTGATCAGAAGGTTGAGCGAAGAAGAGAGAGAGATGAGAGAGAGATCGAGAGAAGCGAGAGAGAGAGGACGAGAGAGAGAGAGAGGAGAGAGATGGCTGCAAGTAATAAGCTACTGCGAAAAAATTAGGCTGAATAATTTTGTTGCATAGTGGAAAGATGAAGGCGTAGCGCAGCGACAGAGAGTGCGGGGATGGGAGTCTACCACCATAGAAATAAAACAGGAAAAGAGGAGAGAGAAAAATGAAGACCAACAACAGCATAAAACAGGGATATCAAACGAGAGTTTACCGTTCGATCGAGCCAGTCGCTCAATTGGGGCGGAATTAAACAGATTGTCGTCGACCGGACCGGTCGCGGATGTCTTTGTAGACCTCGAAGCGTTCTTTGGGTATGGAGAGTCTGAGAGTAATGGGATCTGAAAATGATGATGCGAGAGATGGGCAGCATACGTCAAAGTCCACTTCATAAACAGATCGAATTACTCCTTTAAAAAAAAAAAAAAAGACTCCGCTGCACATTCAGAGTCGTGCTCTGCCTGTGTTTGAAGGAGAGTCTTTTGGACGAGGGAAAAGAGGTTGGAGACTGGCTTGATGTACTCTTCTATGAAGACAGAGGGTAGAAGGAAAATATGGCCTTGAAGTTTATGGATTCCATTCTGTTTGGTTGTGTTGCATTCATTGGTTTTTTTTATCTTTTTTTTTTTTTTTCTTTTCTATATTCTTCTTCGTTGTGTTCTTTCTTTCAATACCTTTTTTCTTTTTTTTGTTTTCTGTCCTCCCTTTAGTAATATTCTACAAAAGAGCAATTCTTCGATTACTTTTGATGGCTTTTTTACTTTGCTTCTTACCTTATTCCTCCATCCTTCCCTTCCTTCCTTCCTTCCTTCCTTCCTTCTTCTCTCTCATTATTATGTTATATCGATCCTTACACTGCCGGGGAAGTGTTTGTGGTTCTGCGGTGCGTTTTGAACTGTGATTCTAACAGGACGAGGCAACTGAGTGATATGACTGAGAGCAAGAGGCACGCGCATGGATGCAAAAACCTCACTGTAATATCTTGTATTTGAACATAAAGTCTTGAAGCCGTCGAACTATTTTTTGGCAGAGTTTGTGCTGTGTGTGGGAGGGGGGGGGGGGGGGGGAGTGGGGGGGGGGAGTAGTTGGGGTGTTGAAAGATGGGAACAAGAAGAAAGAAAGCGAAAAAAACACAAAAGGCGTCATGATGAAAAAAAAAGAGGAAAAAAAAAAACAAAAAAACGGAGGAATGCAGGAGAGCTCCTCAAGCACATGCAAAATATATTGTACTGTCTTTCCGCTACCTTGGAATAAAGTATCCAATCAAATTCAAGCAAGCAAGCAAGCAATACAAAAGCAAGCAGTCATTCTCTCTCTCTCTCTCTCTCTCTTCTTTCTCTACTCTCTCTCTCTCTCTCTCTATCTCTTTTCTCTCTCTCTCTTTATCTCTCTCTCTTCTCTCTCTCTTCTCTCGCTCTATCTCTCTCTATGTCTGTTCCCTCTACTTCAATCTACCTGTAAAGAGCATGCCTTTCCTTCCTTTTTATAATTAAAAAAAAATATCAAACTAAGCCCAAAGTCTTGAATCAATTAACAAAAAATCATAAACAAGCAGTGTGCTGGAATCTATGTGGAAAAAAAATGAGATGAAGTAACTAGAGGTGGTGGGTTGATTTAAAAAAACGATAATAAACGCGCGCTCATACGAGTTTTTTGGGTGGATTTTTCACCATACTTTTTTTTCCAGCTATCCAGCATACACAAAAGCATGACACAAAACTTGCTTTACGCAGCACATTATTTGTACAACCACGTGCCTTACTCTCCGGTCCCGCGATGAACAAGACGTGACGAGGTTAAAAAAACAATAGTAACCAATCCCAGGGGGGACGTTTATGACAGCGGCAATTGAAACAAATGGCCAGAGGACAGCGATGAAGAATAATACATCGTCCACGGCAACACGGCAAAAACCACTGCCTGTCCCTGCGTCTGTTTGATTTTTCCCCTGGCTGAGGGCGTAAGGTTGTGGTTTGAGGTTCCACGCAAGGTCATGAACGAAGGCCCGCTCTGGACTGTTAGATTAGAGGCGACGCAGAGTGTTGGGGAGATCGTTTTGGTGTGTGTGTGTTTGTGGTGTGTGTGTGTGTGTGTGTGTGCGTGGTGCGTGCGTGCGTGCGTGTGTGCGTGTGTGAGTGTGTGTGTGTGTATGTGTTGTGTGGTGTGGTATGCTGTTCATTTACAATGTGTGTTGTTTTCATAGTCTTTTTTTTGTTTTTTAACTTGGATGGAATACCCTGAAGATGTTGTGAGTGGAGGGGAAATGTATGCAGCTCTGTATGTTTCTGTTGCGTGCATGTGTGTGATGGGTGTTGTGTGTGTGTGTGTGTGTGTGTGTGTGTGTGTGTGATGCGTGCGTGCATGCGGGCGCGCACACATACGTGGTTTGTGCGTGCAAGTGTGCGTATGTGTATGTGTGTGTGTGTGTGTGTGTGTGTGTGTGTGTGTGTGTGTGTGTGTAGTGTGTTTGTGTGTGTTTGTGTGTGGTGTGTGTGTGTGTTTTCTCCATGGTTTTTAAGTCTTGGAAGAATGTACTTCACTGTGTTTTGGTTCGCTTTGATTTCTTCTTGTTTTCTATTCATCCTATCTTTTATCTCTTTGATGGGTTCTTTGAAGGGATGCATGTATTCATTTGTGTATTTGTCTTTCCATGTGTCTTTAAGGGTTCATGTATCATTTGTTGTATTTGTCTTTCCATGTGTTCTTTAAGGGATGCAGTATCATTTGTTGTCTTTGTCTTTCTTGTGTTCTTTAAGGGATGTATGTATCATTTGTTTGTATTTGTTTTTTACGTTGTTTTTCTGGGACTGCCTGTATGAGTCAGTTTGTCTCTCTGTTTTCTCTTTTCTGTCTGTCTGTCTGTCTGTTCTCTGTCTGCCTCCCTCCCCCCTCTCTCTCAGTACTGAGTCTACCCGTCGTCTTTCATAATCTGCCCCCCCTCCTCTCCTCTCCTCTCCCCTCTCCGCCCCCCCCCCCCTTTCTCTCCATCGGTTACCCTCTCTTTCTCTGTATCCCCACCCTCTTCTGCCCCCCCACTCTCTCTCTCTCTTCATCTTGCTCTTCTCCTCTTCTTCTCCTCTCCTCTCTCTCTCTCTCTTCAGTATTGTGTCTAACTGTCCTTCTCTGTCCCTATGTGTCTGTCCTCTCTCTCTCTCCTCCTCTCCTCTCTCTCTCTCTCTCTCTCTCTCTCTACGTCTTCTCTCTACCTCTCTCTCACTCTCTCCACACTCTCATCTCTCATCTCTCTCTGAATGGCCCATCATTCTTTCTTTCTTTCTTTCTTTCCTCTTCTTTTGTTGCTTCTTTTTCCCTTACGCATCGCAGTCTCCTCATTGTTTTCTGGTTGATCTTTCCCCTTTTCTGTTTGGCAGTTTTTGTCCATGTGTGTCGTCTTTCTTTGATTTGTGTCCTCTAACTTTTTTTCTTGCTTTCTCTTCACCCAGTTCCACACCTCTTCTTCTTCTGTTTTTCCTTTTTTCCTCTTCCCGATGCTCATGTTTAATAGATACTATTGAAGGTATGAATAGAAAAAGATGTCTTCTTTGAGGCATAAACATTCAAGAATGCACATGCAGGCAGGCAGGCAGGCAGGCAGACAGAACAGCAAGCAGCAGCAAAGCAGCCAGCCAGCCAGCCAGCCAGCCAGCCACCCAGCCACCCAGCCAGCCACCAGCCAACAGACAGACAGACAGACAGGCACGCACAGCACGCAACGCACGCAACGCACGCACGCCACGCACGCACGCACGCAACGCACGCACCACACAAATGCTCATACTGCCAGAAAAAAAGAAATGAATGAAGAATGAAAGAAAGAAAAAGGAAAAGACAATCGAACGAGTAAACGAAAGAAATGAAGAAGAAATGGAAGGAGAAACCGGAAAAAAAAAAACAGAAAGAGAGACGGAAATAAGAAATGAAAAGGAAAATGAGAAGGAAGAAAGAACGAAAGGAAGAAAGAAAGAAAGAAAGAAAGAAACGAAGGAAATAAAACGAAGTAAGAACGACGAAAGAAAGAAAAGACAGAAAGAAAGAAGGAAAGTAAAAAGGAACGACATAAAGACAGAAGAAAGGAAAGGACGAAAGAAAGAAAGAAAGCGTAGAAGAAAACGAAAGAACGAACGACAGAAGAAAAAGAAAGAAAGAAAGGATGACACAAAGGAGAAAAAGGAAAGAAAGAAAGAAGAA
>CM031603.1:86627340-86632340 GCA_018398815.1 Conus ventricosus
ACAGCAGGGGCCCAGAAATCCACCCGTCGGACATCGACTCAAGTCTGGAGCAAGCTTAAACAAAATTATCGCTGGTTTTTTACACGGGAATGGTTAAGGGTTATGCCGTTACTCTTACAGAGCGACAGGTGCAGAGACGATTCCGAGATCCGCACAGAAATCAAGCTTTTCGGAAGGTCGTGCTCCATCAAACGGATGACGTGGGTGTGCTGCTGTGTGAATCAGACGACGTCGTTCTAGAATATTCCTGCGATCGTGTTCGGAAGACTACTTATTCTGTTTTGACAAGCAGGAAGAAAGACACATGTCATCGGAGGAATGTGTTAAATTGGCCTACCTTCGGAAAAGAAGACGCAGCGGCAACACGAAGCATGCAGAGACCCAAGCATGTGCTCTATGGCGCCTGCACGCTGTCCACGGACTGATCCAGTTTTTCCTGGGGTGACCGTCGTCTACAGAACTGACAGTGAATACCAGTGACATGTTCTCGTTCTCAAATTCATCATGTAAAGTGAAAGAAAAGGACATTGCTGTGGTTTCCATGTTAATGAAATCGAAATTGGGTCGCGTTTTGTTGTTGTCCATCGCGTCGATTTGCTTAATGGGTATTACAGCCTAACATCATTAAACTTCGTTCCATGATACAGAAAAGAAACTGACTAAGCAGTGTATCACTCACACACACGCATACACGCACACACACACCACACACACACACACACACACACACACACACACACACACACACACACACACACACACACACTCACACACACACACACTGAAACCAATATATTGTCAGATTAACTCAAGGTTGTACTGACATTTAAGAAAACATTATGAACAGAATATGAACGTTTTTCATTCAAAGCAAAGAAGCATAATTAACACACAAAAATACGTGCACACACACACACACACACACACACCACACACACACACACACACACACACACACACACACCACACACCGCCGCGCGCGCGCGCGCGTGCGATCTCCCAACACTGTGTCACCTTCAAGTTTACAGTCCCAGAGCGGCCTTCGTGTCTGACCTGGCGTGGAACCTCAACCACACCTTACGCCCTCAACAGCGGTAATTCAAACAGACGTCGGGGACAGAGCAGTGGTTTTGCGTGTCGCCGGTGGATCGATGTATTATTATTCATCGCTGCCCTCTGGCCATCTGTTTCAATCGCCGCTCTCAGAAGACGTAGTCCTCAGGGGTGGTATATTGTTATTGTTTAGCCTCATAACGTCTTGTCAGTCTGCTGGACTAGAGAGACAGAGAGAGAGAGAGAGGCACTTTTCACAGATATGTGTTGTATAAAGCAGTTTCATGTTCGTGCGTTCACGTACACTTGGATAACTAAAAATGTGAGGTGAAAAATACGTGCAGATTCCTGCAAATGACTCGTTTCTTTTTTTTTGTTTTGTTTTGTTTTTCTCTTCTTTTTTTTTTTAATAAAATTTTGTCTTTTGGTGTTGGTTCTTTTTCATTGTATCTTTTTGATTGTTGCGTTTGTTTCTCTCATAGACATGACCATAATGTTCATGGTCACATATTTCCTTTATTTCTGTTCATTCCTTCATTACCTCTTGTTCACTCTACCATCTTTTTGTCCTGCTTTCTTTGCCTCTTCAGGTGCCCAGTTTATAGATACAACTTGAGTATAAGGCAGTAGTAGTAGTAGCAGCAGCAGCAGCAGTAGCAGCAGCAGCAGCAGCAGTAGCAGCAGTGGCAGCAGCAGTAGTAGTAGCAGCAGCAGCAGCAGTAGTAATAGTAGCAGCAGTAGTAGTAAGAGTACATAGTGCCTATTCTCAATTAGAGACCAAGTTCTGAGCTTAGAGACCAAGTTCTGAGCTGAGGTATAAGCATCAAATATTGTTAGGGTAGACACACACGCACGCACACACACACACACACACACACACACACACACACACACACACACACACACACACACACAACACGACACACACACACACACACCACACACACACCACACCACACCACAACACCACACCATGACCCCTTCCCCTCCCCCCACCCCTCTTCCCCACTCCTCTTTCTCCACACACACGACAACGTTGACGATGACAACAAAGGCCACCGCTGAGGCAGCAGACATGGCGGTGATTTGAGTGATGGAGCATGGACGGTAACTGACAGAAGCTGGTACCTTGCATTTCCTGTCCCCCCTGGGATGATTTCATGGAGGGGCCCCGTGGCGGGAACACCTTGTTCCTGCTGATTAAATCTGCCGTCATAAACAAGACACCTGGACTGCAAGGCTGCCCCTCCCCCCAGCCCCCACCCCACGAAACTGGCTGTAGGGGAGATGGGGGAGGATTGCCAGCCCATGCTGTCTGCAGCCTGTTTTTATCTCCCTTGGTTGTGTGAATGTGGTAGGTGTGGGGATAGGCAGATTTTTCCCCCTCATGATTTATCCTGTTGTGTCTTTTTATAGATGCTACTTTTTAAAAAATTCTTTTCTTCTCCTCCTCATTTCCACATTGCCTGCAACCTATGTGAACACAGTGCAGGCTTCCAAAGATGGTGCCTATGTGAACACAGTGCAGGCTTCCAAAGGTGGTGCCTATGTGAACACAGTGCAGGCTTCCAAAGGTGGGGGAGGATTGCTCCAGCTGGTTTGTTCGGTAGCTGAGGACAGTACTTCTCTGGTTCCTACCCGCACCTTCAGGTATATCTGTTTTTTTTTTCTCCTTATTGCTTTCCACGCAGTAATGTCATTTTCAACACTTTGAAGAAGGCTGCTTGGAACAAAAAACAAAGCAAAACAAATAAACAACCAAAAATGCCCATACATTTTTTTTTCAATCCAAGCACTTTAATTGCTCATTCTCTCTTTCATGTCTTCATTCATTTATTCCACTTTTTCTTGACTGATATGTTTGCATTTTGCATCCAACCCCAGAAAACAAACACAAGCACATGAACTGCTCGCGTACTTTTGACAATAGTAGGGGATGTAATGAGTGACTAAGGAGAACAATGAACAAAACTCACACATGTCCTCAACAATGTATCTGCAGTATACCTATTCCTGTCGACTGCATGCATGCAGCAAATTATATACCATAATTAAGAGAGAACGAGGAGAGAGCGACGAGAGAGAGAGAGAGAGAGAGAGAGAGAGAGAGAGAGAGGAGAGAGAGAGAGAGAGAGAGAGAGAGAGAGAGGAGGAGAGAGAGAGAGAGGAGAGAGAGAGAGGAGGGGAGAGGAGGAGGGGGGGAGAGAGAGAGAGAGAGAGAGAGAGAGAGAGAGAGAGAGAGAGAGAGAGAGAGAGAGAGAGAACGTGTAATGTACAATTAAAAGTCAAACTGAGCAATACAAAAATGTGAGATGCTACCATTATTTGTCAGATTTTGTGAAAATCACGAAATGCTTACCCTCCTCCCCAACCCTTCCTCATTCCTCTCTCTCTCTCTCTCTCTCTCTCTCTCTCTCTCTCTCTCTCTCTCTCTCTCTCTCTCTCTCTCTCCTCTCTGCGTATGCATGAGCATGCATGCGCGCTTGTGTGTGTAAAACGTAAGCCAGAACAGACTTCTGTGTCCCAAGCCATCCATTCTGATTTACTGTGTGTTTGCATGAAACACTACATGTCTCACACAACGTGCGCGAAAATTGCCGACCCACTTCTTTCATGGGCTCATCATAATGCAGTGAGTCAGTCATACGTCACCGAGCCTGTGCTGTGGAGAGCATTGTCATCTTCATGAATGTGAAAATCTTCATTAACCTCGCTGGTTTGACTAAAAATGTCTTTTTTATTTTAAAAACGTCTTTCGATACCAACATTCAGAAATGAAAAAACAAAATGTCTGTAATGGCGGAACCACAACTCACTGGTTTGAGTGTCGTTGTACTGTGTCTCCTACACTCATCTCTGAACATTCAGTGCACGATTCGCCCCACCCATGTGGAGAACTTTTGTGTGCTTCTCTCAGGCGTAGTGAAGTGGGTGGCTCTCGTTGCGGAAAGTTGACCAAAACACAATGCCCCCGTTTCACATGACTCTTTGGCCTGTCCCATCTCTCACGGACTCCCAGTCACACCATTCCACCTTCCTCACGTGTAACCACACCAAAGCTCGTCCTGCCGCAGCTGGGCATTGAAGACTGCTGGGAGTGGTCAGTATCAAATCAACATGAGCCAGCCTGCCAAAGGAGATACTCGCTGCTGCTCATTCAGTGGTGCTTGTTCTGATCCTACGAAGCTAGGACGCCACCTGGTTAATACCTTGGTGATGACAGCATCTGAATTGTCGTGCTTGTTCTGATCCTACGAAGCTAGGACGCCACCTGGTTAATACCTTGGTGATGACAGCATCTGAATTGTCGTGCTTGTTCTGATCCTACGAAGCTAGGACGCCACCTGGTTAATACCTTGGTGATGACAGCATCTGAATTGTCGCACAGACAGCTTGAGTGAGCTGGAGATAGTGAGGGCAACACCACGTCCATCCAGTGACATTTCTTCATGGAGTGGGCAGCACAAGAATAGTTTGACATGGACGCACCGCGGCATGGACATGTAGAGGGCATTTCTATATGAGCTTGCCACTTAATTGTTATTGGATCGAGGCAGCGCTAAGATGAGCAAACAAGCCATGGCATTCTGCGCTGCTTTTGATACACCTCTTTTGTTGCTGCATGCTATCAACAGCTTTAAGACGTAGTCTTCATCTCCGTATAATAGGAAACATAGTGGGCTCCTGTTTGAAGAAGAAAACCCAACGACAAATAGTTGAACGTTTGGGCAGCTCGTCAAACGTTCTGAATTTTCCAAATGGACAATCCGTCCTTATGAAAACACGTCGTGCTACTGTTTTTGATTGTGTGTGATCACGTTTTTTGTGTGTGAACGTTGAAAAACTCCACTAGCATCTTGAATGCAGCTTCAAGCCCATTGTACTATGCCTCGTTTCCATGGAATGACACACAAGAGGACGACATTAGTCAGCAGGAGAAACGTCAT
>CM031603.1:86649840-86652340 GCA_018398815.1 Conus ventricosus
TATCATCTCCTCGTCTCCGATTGGTCTGCGGGTCACACACAGCCCCCCGGCCTGTCAGTCACGTGGTCATGGCTTTCATTTGGCTAATGATAGAGGGATAGTCCAGCTCAGGACACTGACTGTAGGATGGCCACCATCCATTTACAGAATGAGTGACCCAGCTAGCCGATCGGCGGCAGAGCCGTGGACGTTTGATCCATTGCGGGTCGTCCTTTCTTTTTTTTGACCGGCGGAGGAAGCTTATGATCCGACGGCTACAGTATCCTCTTTAAATGGATGGTGGGCAGTTTCTTGCTCCAAAAATGGCAGGGAGTTTGAAGCTGTAGAAATGGATTTGAAAATTAAGCATCAGATCATTAAAATCCGCTTGCTCTCCCCCACATATCCACGCGCGTATGCACGCACATTGACATCAGCACCAACGCAAACATTGGAATATACATTGAAATTGATTCTGATAACTGGCATATTAACACATGCACGTTTATCTTGTGTACCGCAAAGTGGTATGTAAAAAGAGAGATTGTGTCACGTCCTACATTTCTGCCAAAGCAAAGTAACGTATGTAACTTTGTCCCGATGTCGTTAGTTCTTACCTCCTCTCTCTCTCTCTCTCTCTCTCTCTCTCTCTCTCTCTCTCTCTCTCTCTCTCTCTCTCTCTCTCTCTCTCTCTCTCACTCTCTGTCTCTCTCTCAAAGCAAAGTAACGTATGTAACTTTGTCCCGATGTCGTTAGTTCTTACCCTCTCTCTCTCTCTCTCTTTCTCTGTCTCTCTCTGTCTCACTCTCTGTCTCTGTCTCTCTCTCTCTCTCTTCCTCCCACCCTCTCTCTCTCTCTTTCTCTGTCTCTCTTCAAATCTTGAGTCATCATCACTCAGAGATGTCACAGAGCAAACAATGAGTGGTCAACAAATGCTAATAAGACAAATGAGTGAGACCAACAATTAGCCATACGTGTTGAGACCATCATTTTCTTAATTCTCGAGGACTTGAGCCTCTTTCTGTTTCTTTTTCTTGACTTTCATCGCCATCCTCATCTTCTCTGTCAACCCTTACCCGAAAAAAAGTTTTCTGTTCGTTCCGCGAGGGCATTCTCACCACTGTGTCCCTCCTACCCACTAACGGACAAGAGAGCAACCCGCTCACAAAGGAAGAAGAGACGGTGACCATTTCCACGTCACTATTGCCTGCCTGGGGCAAACCACATCACAGACCAATTCTTTTCCACCACACTTGTTCCCAGGGCTGACCTCAGCCCGTGATGTCCAATTCACGATGCCTGTGATTCCCTGTAACCTGAAGGTGGTTCGCCCGACCCAGCATTTTCTTACAAATCAGATCCTGGCGCAGAGGAGGATGTTGCCTTTGCCCTGAAGGTCAACCAGAAAGTTTGTTTTTTTGCTATGATGGCCGGCGAGTTAGTAAGACATGGTTGGTCTTTGATGTTCTATGTGTAGTATTCTGAAAAGGCTTCTTTCCCCCGGAATGGTAAACCAGAATGACAAGGATTACTGCACCGAGCAAGATATTTTTCGCCGGATTTTCTTTGTTGGACATCAGGTACAGTAGATACTGATGTCTTTTTTTGCTTCACCGAACAGAACACTTTTCTCTTCCAACTTAAAGATTGCTCTCATCAGTAGTACGGGTTTTCCCCAAGAATGAAAAAAAAAAAAATTTGTTGACATAACGGAGCTGCTTCTTTAAAAGCAATCTGAACTTTCTTTTTGCCGTTTGTTTTTCATTCTAATCCATGGTCATTAGAACTAATGTCTTATATATCAAAGTGAACGACGAGCCCTGCACAACTTCATCATCATTCGGGGATCTCAGAATAAAAAATCCATCAGGGCTGACTTTTGTATTAAGGACAAAAGAACTAAAACAAGCTGGGGTTGATCACGTTTTCGGGTTATTTATCAAATCGAATCGAGAAACGAAAAAAAAAAAGAAATAAAAAGAACTCCCTAAAAGAACTCCCTCACTAAAACTTTGATTTGATTAAGAATTAATGAGTGTGGAAAATAGATCTTGTCCACGTCTTTTCCAAAACATGAAAGATCCAGATTTAAGGTTATACCGCTCAGAATGTAATCTAAGGTTTGCCTGCCGTTTCTTTGACAGTTGAACCTGCAGGCCTTACAAACCTTCTCCGCATCTTAGTTTTTACTTCCCTTATCACATTATCTGTGAAATGGATGCGGCTCCCATCAAAACAGAGGTAGTTCCGCCCAATGGCGCCGGCAAAAAGACAGGAGGTATTGCAAGCGAGCAGAAGGAGTAGAAGGATTAGTGTGAGTGGTTCATCATGGCCCTATGATTGTTCTACTCTGACTTCCAGTTGTACCCCTGCAGGGCAGAACTAACCCATTTCTCCATGAAACTGAACGTAAGACTCGATTGCCATGTCTTTTCCTTGCGAACCAGACTGTGGCTTAGTGAAAGGTTTGGCCTTTTCGCTCTGCAGATCAACTAGAAATCTTCATTTATTTTGCACATAC
>CM031603.1:86657340-86664840 GCA_018398815.1 Conus ventricosus
TTTTTCTTTTTGCTTTTCTTTTCTTTTTTTTCCCCTTTTTTTCTTTTTCCCCCTTTTCGTTTCCCCTTGACTCAAAGGGGAAACAAAAAAACAAAAACAAAAACAAACAAACAAAGGTGCTGGAGGGAAGAGGGAGGGTGGTAGGGGACCGGGGTGGGGTGGTGGCTGGGTTGGGGGCGAGCAGTGGAGAGGGAGGGCGTTAGGGGACCGGGGTGGGGTGGTGGCTGGGTTGGGGCGAGCAGTTGATCGGATGGAGGGAGGGAAGGAAGGAGAGAGGTGACGAAAGATGGGGGTAGGGGATTGTCTTCGACTGGCCAGTCTTTTTACTGGTCACTGGTGTGGTCATTCCCAGTCTGTGTCTGTCTGGTGTCTGGTTCTGTCTGTCTCTCCCTGCCTGGTGTGCCAGTGGCCTTTGTTTCTGTCTTGGAATCAACCAGACCGTGTATCTCTCTTTTTCCGCTTCCTCCGAGCCATTCTCTCCCACTGTCTGTGTCTGTCTGTCTGTCTGTCTGTCGTCTTTTTTTTTTTTTTTTTTGAGAAGCAAAGAAATGGTTGACATGACGATATGATGAGGATGTTCGTGTTCGGTGTGTTGTGGGCACAGAAGAAGACGATATGCTGTGCTTATGATGAATAAATAAATAAACACGTAAATATTGACTGATTGATGAACGTATTGGTTGTGTACTTATTTGTGTATTTATTTATTCTACACACGGACAGACAGATAGAGAGATAGATATCTTTGCATCGATTTCTGATTGCACGAAACACAGAGTATCTCGTTCTTTGCTACCTTTAATCGGCAAAATGTCTACCCGATTAATTTTGGGGCAGTCTCGATTCAAACGTTTTCGGACCGATGGAGGGGAAAAATGAATGAAATCTCACGCACATTGAAAAACATATTAGGATTTACAATCATTTAATCTGATTCATGGAATCTGTATATGTCAAACGCGAACGCTTTACCCAGAACAAAGTCAGAGCAACCATCACACACCTGGACCGTTTCTGTCTCTTTTTGTTTACTCGCAGACGCATTTCCCTTCAAGCAGTTCTGAAAACATATTCAGATGGATGTGGTTGATATCATGCGGGTTTAAATACGGTTGAGAAAGAGATGTTCTCCGTTGTATCTGAAAGGGTTAAAGTGAAAAAATGCGGGTTTAAACATGGTTGAGAAAAGAGATGTTCTCCGTTGTATCTTAAAGGGTTAAAGTGAAAAAAAAAGCGGGTTTAAACATGGTTGAGAAAAGAGATGTTCTCCGCTGTATCTTAAAGGTTGAAAGTGGGAAACAGTTAACGTGTCTGATCCGTGTTTTCGTGGATCGCTGGCCAGAGAAAATCCACAGGTTTATGGAAAATCTCTGTGAAGAGAGTGGAGTTTATTCTTTCAGCTTAGTTTCTCGTTCAGTTCACGAGGGTTGGTTTTGACTTTATTCTTTCAGCCCAGTTTATTTTTCAATCACGAGGTATCGTTTTTACGAGATGCTCTATCCTTCTTCTGTTTTATTTTTGTCTTCTCATCTTAACTCACGACTTGCACACACAGGCAAACGTACTCACACGCACACATGCGCACACACTTACGCGCACGCGCGCAGACACATGCACATACACACACGCACGCAGACAGACACACACACACACGCACACACACACACACACACACACACACACACACACACACACCACACACACACACACACACACACGCACATTTAACCATGGATTGATCTGATGGCTGCGAGGGCAAACAAAATTAACAATGAATATGTAAACATAAGAAAATAGGTAGATAAATACATGAATAGATATATGGATAAATAAATAAATGAATAAATGAATAGATAAATAGATTTGACAGCAAATGCTTCGTAAGTCCTATGAAGGCACCTTAATTAAAGACAACTTGATGGGCATTCGGTGCTGAGCGTACATTCACCAGAAATAAAAGAGCTTCAGATCAAGGAGAGTGGGCGTTCGGAATTAAATAAATAGATAAATAGATTTGACAGCAAATGATTCGTAAGTCATATGAAGGCACCTTAAATACAACTTGATGGGCATTCGGTGCTGAGCGTACATTCACCAGAAATAAAAGAGCTTCAGATCAGGGAGAGTGGGGCGTTCGGAATTTCGCTTACCTTGATTTATTTCAAAGATAAAAAACGACCCGGAATTAGTGTGATGGGCATTCAGTGTTAAAGAGGCCATCCACAGCACGATCAACTGGACCCCAGACACTGCTTTGTGGGGCCTTCATCGGTGTCATGTTTTCAAGGCGACCTCGGAGGATTCTTCTGGATCTGATGGGCGTCCGATGGGTGAGGGACGACGATTTCTGCGGGCTGACACTGTCCCTTTAACGTTCCTCAAGGGCCGGTAACTGCGAATGCAACGTTGGTCGTTTCCGAGGCGCTAGAGGTTGAACCCCAACGACGTGGACAGTTAAGGAAGAGGTCAGTGCCACGACGCATGACCCTCTTTTAAACGTCCCCGGTGTCGCTTCTCCATCCCGCCTCCTCTCTCTCCCCTCCCCTCCTCGCCCCGGTCACTCCCACCCCCCTCCCCCCCCCCCCCCCCCCCCACCCCTCCTACTTCCCGACCCTCCTACTTCCCGACCCTTTCCTCTCTCGCATACCACCTCTAAATAACCGCCATTGCACTCGCGTCATCTCGGGGGAAATCAGTGCTCGTCACTCGGCAGTCGCCAGGTGGCGTGCGGCAAATTAGCGTCATTGGAAATTGGGAGGAGACAGAACTCTGTCGACAGCACGTGTCTCGGGGTTGCCTCCCATTTTCAAAAGGGGTTTCAGTGCATGCCTCAGGTCTGTGTTCCTCCGTTGTTGGGGAAGAGGAAAAAGAAAAAAAACAGAAAAAAACCAGACGGGGACGTATTTGTATGTGCTTGAACAGGTCTGAGTCTTTTCCAATTACGATTATTTCCTTGAAGAAATATTATTTGGAGGGCGTGTTACTTTGATAAATTACAGATGATGTCATGTCTCCAAAATCCGGAAACAAATGGTAAAAACTCTTTCATGTTTTAGACAGATTTGGAAGAGTGTTATCCGTCTGCGAATCCCCATTACCAGGGGTGTTTGACGTAAGCCCTGGGTTTCAGATCACTGTGAGGGATAGACAATCTGCTCTAGTCGACGATGACTTTAAGGACATCACATACAGAACAAAAGCTAGATGAGATGTGCCGGCTTTGCTGCAACAAGTTGGACACGAGCAGTCTGCAGGATATGCATACAGGAAGAGGTGGGGCCCTTGGCTTGCAGAGCTTGCGTTTCCTCTGGGCTTCTACTCACCTCCAACGCTGCTCGTGAGAGGCAGCACCTCTAGTGGTGCAACTTCACCGCGCAGGGAGGTCGAGTGCCACTTGTTTTCCCAAGTGTCAGTGTCCAGTGTCAAAGCTCTGCAGTGAGGACTTCAGCATGGTATGACGCCTTTTACTTCAGATGACCCTGTGAACGCTTACTGTCTGCCACTTCACCATAGAGCAGTCAGTTTTAGAAAGATGTGTAGTAGGTATTCGCGAAGGGTGGTCTGGAAGACGTGTTTTGGGCATTCGCGAAGGGTGGTCTGGAAGACGTGTTTTGGGCATTCGCGAAGGGTGGTCTGGAAGACGTGTTTTGGGCATTCGCGAAGGGTGGTCTGGAAGACGTGTTTTGGGCATTCGCGAAGGGTGGTCTGGAAGACGTGTTTTGGGCATTCGCGAAGGGTGGTCTGGAAGACGTGTTTTGGGCATTCGCGAAGGGTGGTCTGGAAGACGTGTTTTGGGCATTCGCGAAGGGTGGTCTGGAAGACGTGTTTTGGGCATTCGCGAAGGGTGGCCAACTCTTCAGATTTCTGCTCGTCTTCGCAGCGTGTGGATGCTTTGACGGCGCTGTAACGGACGACTCAGAGCGATACCCACCGTGACACACTACACATTAATACCGTTAGGGGGCTATGTCGATCAACAACTGGTATTATATAGGAAACCTTAAATGAAGTCGGGAACAGTACTGTGCATGACTAGCAAAGCGGCGCAGCTCTTCTCCCATGAAAAAACAAGTACAGGCGCATGACTCCAGTCTGTGTTGTCACTTCTGCTGGGCGACTGGGTGTCGTAAGCAGCAGTCGTATGGAGTTATGGGCCTGTGATTATTTCATCATGGAAGCAAGAGTTACCCTACTTCTTTGTTGTTTCACTGGTGTCCCAGTTTAGTAGTGTGAAAGAAGAAACGCTTCGTGGTCAGTCTCAGCTCTAAGATGTGCGGCTGGACTATTGGTAGCATCAATGACGCCAGACCTTTCATCCTTACTTTTGCATGGAAATGGCCTTGATCCTGATCTGCAAACGAGAAACGATCCAATGCACTTGGTCAGACAAACCACATCTGAATTTCAATATCAACATGCACGGAGAGGACACAATATTGACAGCTTCTGCACACACTCACTCGCACGCCGGCACGCACGCACGCCCACCCGCCCGCCCGCCCGTCCGCACGCACGCCTGCACGCGTATACGCACGCACGCACGCGCACACACACACACACACACACACACACACACACACACACACACACACACACACACACACACACACACACATATACCGCGTACACACACACGCATACGCACGCGTGCACACACACACACACACACACACACACACACACACACACACACACACACACACACACACACACACACGCGCGCGCGCGCGCGCGCACGCACGCACGCACGCAGGCACGCACGCGCACACACACATACACACACACACACACGCACACGCACACTCACATTTCAGACATGTTCATCCAATTTCTCAACACTTGAATATTGACCAACAGGTTAATGAAAAAAATAAAAAGAAAAAGAAAGAAAAGGGAAAAAATTAAGCAAACGAAAAGAAAGAAAAAGAAGTAGCCGCTGCAGTGGATGATGCAGATGACGTGAGAGGTCGTGGAGAGGGCGGAGATGGAGGCGACAGCAACACCGATCTTCACTCCCCCACGCTCTGGCAAACTATCGGGTTCGGAGGCGGCCGTCGCTTCCCCCGCCGCTTCCTCGCCGCTTTGTGTTGTGGCCATGTGATGCATATCAGATGGCCGAACAGCCTAGCGGCCTGGCATGTCGTGATGGACGCCGTGCCGATCTGAAAATGCGCTTCCGTGTTATCTCTTGCATAGTGTGACGACTTTCTGAAACGGTGGTCTTACTCACGTGCGCTGGGATGAAACAAGCGATGGAATTTTAGTTCACGAAATCGATTTTTAGATTTTTATAAAGAAAAAAAAAGTGACAGAAAAGATTTCAATCTTGAAAAACATATTTCATAGATTGGTCAGCCAATGCAGAGCCGAAGCAATGGGAAAGCAATGTTGAAGATTTCAGATAAATGCAGGATATAATTATGTTTTCGACACTGTACATGATGTACGTTTTAAATCAGTCGAAAATGTACGTTTTAAAACGGTCCATGATGGTACATTTTATAACAGTTCATGATGTACGTTTTCAGTCAGTCGATAATGTACGTTTTAAAACGGTCCATGATGGTACATTTTAAAACAGTCCATGATGTACGTTTTAAAGCAGTCCATGATGTACTCGTATTTTGGCACAGTCCATGATATACGTCTCAGAACAGTCCTTGATGAACATGTTAAAACAGTGCTGGATGTACGTTTTAAATCACTCCGTGGTGTACGTTTAAAAAAGTCTATGATGGTACGTTTTAAGACAGTCCATGATGTACGGTTTTAAAACAATCCATGATGAACGTTGTAAAACAGTCTATGATATTATACGTTTTAGAATAGACCATGTTGAATGTTTTAGAACAGTCCTTGCTGTACGTTTTAAAACAGTTAAAACAGTCCTTCATGTACATGCTAGAACAGTCCATGATTGGTTACTCTCGAAATATGGATCCCCAAGTAACGGCCCTTCGAGCTTACAACGAGGTACGGAGGTCACTTCCCCGTCACCCACGATATGTATGTACGGCCCCAGGACGTACGCTTTAGACGCAGTTCCTGATGAATGTTTTAGAACCCTCACTTGCGTGTGTGTGTGTGTGTGTGTGTGTGTGTGTGTGTGTGTGTGTGTGTGTGTGTGTGCGTGCGTGCGTGCGTGCGTGCGTGCGTGCGTGCGTGCGTGCGTGTTTCTTTTTCATGTGCCATCCATGGCATCGTTCCTACGCTGCTTATTCTGGTCACCTCATACATGGCCAGTCCAGAAGCGTGGCTTTTACAATGGAGAAACGAATCGCCTCTCTTCGAAATAAACAGAGCAACATGACAGAAGAGAGAGAGAGAGAGAGAGAGAGAGAGAGAGAGAGAGGAGAGGGGGAGAGAGAGAGAGAGAGAGAGAGAGAGAGAGAGAGAGAGAGAGAGAGAGAGAGAGAGTGTGTGTGTGTGTGTGTGTGTGTGCGTGTGTGTGTGTGTGTGTGTGTGTGTGTGTGTGTGTGTGTGTGTGTGTGTGTGTTGTATTTTATTATTGTTCCCTTTCATTCACGATTGGTTGAAATATACAGAATGTCGTTAAAATAAATCCCATAAAAACTTGAACAACAACATCCACCACCTCACTCATGAATATGAACCTTTTCTTTTTGGTTTGGTTTCTTTTACTTTCATGCTTTATTTCAAAAACATGTCAATCTTCTTCACCATTTTTTTTCCACATGGGCGAGACACTGAAATATCGAACGAGAGGAAAGAAACAAATAAATTAAAAGAAAAGAAAAGAAAGGCAGGGAGATGTGGTACGGAAGAGGAAAGGGATGGGGATGTAAGAGAGAGAGAGAGAGAGAGAGAGAGAGAGAGAGGAGGAGAGAGAGGAGGAGAGAGAGAGAGAGAGAGAGATTGACCAGGAAGTGACGTGACGGGGATCGGTGGGTGGCTTGAACACGGAACTCCACTCCTAGATGAACCGTTCAAGATGGAGCTCTTCATCAGTCAGACAAGGGAGGCGCATACAGTGCATCTGGTGCAGAAGAGGAAGCGTGTCTCGCCTCTCTCTGATTCTGCCTTTCACATTTATTTGCCGTCCCTTTTTGTGTCTGTGTCCGTTAGTCCTATGTCTGTACGCTCTGTTGTTTCTTTGTTCTCCACCTCTGTCTGTCTGTCTGTTTGTATCCTCTATATTTCTCCATCTCTTTGTGCAGTGTCTATGGTCTTTTGTTTTTGATTGTGTCCCATCTCGTGTGTTGGTGTCCGTTGTCTGTAATTATGTTTGCATGTCCTCCAAATTTCCTCGATGTCTTCTGTGAGCATTCTCTACCTTTGTCAGTCCCTTGTGTCAGTGTCTATCGTCTTTCTGTTTGTATTCCATATCCTGTGACAGTATCCATTATTCCTGTGTCTGTACGTTCTGGGTTTTTTTTTTCTTCGTCTTTGTTATCAAGGTCTGTTGTCCCTCTGTTTGCTATCCTCTATATTTCTCCGTCTCTTTCTGTAAGTGTCTCTTGTCTTTTTTGTTCGTATCCC
>CM031603.1:86669373-86671873 GCA_018398815.1 Conus ventricosus
TAAATTAAAAAAAAAGAAAAAAAAGGGCAGGAGATGTGTACGAAGAAAGGGATGGGATGTAAGAGAGAGAGAGAGAGAGAGAGAGAGAGAGAGAGAGAAGAGAGAGAAGAGCAGAGAGAGAGAGAGATTGACCAGAAGTGACGTGACGGGGATCGGTGGTGGCTTGAACACGGAACTCCACTCCTAGATGAACCGTTCAAGATGAGCTCTTCATCAGTCAGACAAGGAGGCGCATACAGTGCATCTGTGCAGAAGAGGAAGCGTGTCTCGCCTCTCTCTGATTCTGCCTTCACATTTATTTGCCGTCCCTTTTTGTGTCTGTGTCCGTTAGTCCTATGTCTGTACGCTCTGTTGTTTCTTTGTTCTCCACCTCTGTCTGTCTGTCTGTTTGTATCCTCTATATTTCTCCATCTCTTTGTGCAGTGTCTATGGTCTTTTGTTTTTGATTGTGTCCCATCTCGTGTGTTGGTGTCCGTTGTCTGTAATTATGTTTGCATGTCCTCCAAATTTCCTCGATGTCTTCTGTGAGCATTCTCTCCCTTTGTCAGTCCCTTGTGTCAGTGTCTATCGCTTTCTGTTTGTATTCCATATCCTGTGACAGTATCCATTATTCCTGTGTCTGTACGTTCTGGGTTTTTTTTTTTCTTCGTCTTGTTATCAAGGTCTGTTGTCCCTCTGTTTGCTATCCTCTATATTTCTCCGTCTCTTTCTGTAAGTGTCTCTTGTCTTTTTTGTTCGTATCCCATCTCCTTTGTTAGTGTCCACTGTCCGTATGAGTGCATCCTCTAAATTTTCCCCGATTCACATCTGTTTGTATTCTCTATAGTTCTCAGTCCCCTATGTCAGTGTCTGTAGTCTGCTTGTATCCCGACACTTGTGCCACAGTGTCCATCGTTCATATGTTTGTATCCTCTGTATTTCCCGATTTCCTGTGTCAGTGTCCATTGTCCCTCTGTTACTGTCTTGCTCCATGTTTTTCCTCATTTCCTGTGTCAGTGTCCATTGTCCCTTTGTTACTGTCTTGTCTGTTTCCCCCATTTCCTGTGTCAGTGTCCATTGTCCCTCTGTTACAGTCTTGCCCGTTTCCTCATTTCCTGTGTCAGTGTCCATTGTCCCTCTGTTACAGTCTTGCCCGTTTCCTCATTTCCTGTGTCAGTGTCCATTGTCCCTCTGTTACAGTCTTGCCTGTTTCCTCATTTCCTGTGTCAGTGTCCATTGTCCCTCTGTTACTGTCTTGTCTGTTTCCTCATTTCCTGTGTCAGTGCCCATTGTCCCTCTGTTACTGTCTTGTCGTTTCCTCATTTCCTGTGTCAGTGTCCATTGTCGCTTTGTTTTTGTCTTGTCTTTTCCTCATTTCCTGTGTCAGTGTCTATTGTCCCTCTGTTACTGTCTTGCTGTCCGTTTCCCTCATTTCCTGTGTCAGTGTCCATTGTCCCTCTGTTACTGTCTTGTCTGTTTCCTTTATTTCCTGTGCCCGTGTCCATTGTCCCCTCTGTTACTGTCTTGTCTGTTTCCTCATTTCCTGTGTCAGTGTCCATTGTCCCTCTTTTACTGTCTTGTTTGTTTCCCCATTTGCTGTGTCAGTGCCATCGTCCCTCTGTTACTGTCTTGTTTGTTTCCCGATTTCCTGTGTCAGTGTCCATTGTCCCTTTGTTACTGTCTTGTCTCTTTCCTCATTTCCTGTGTCAGTGTCCATTGTCCCTCTGTTACTGTCTTGCTGTCCGTTTCCTCATTTCCTGTGTCAGTGTCCATTGTCCCTCTGTTACTGTCTTGCTGTCCGTTTCCTCATTTCCTGTGTCAGTGTCCAATTGTCCCTCTGTTACTGTCTTGCCTTTTCCTCATTTCCTGTGTCAGTGTCCATTGTCCCTCTGTTGCTGCCTTTCAAGTTTCCCCACCTGCCATGTCACTACCCCCTCGCCCCCTTTGTTGCTGTTCACCGCTTTCCCCCCCATATCTGTGCGAGTGTCCCTTTGTCACTCTGCTATCGCCTTTCATATTTACACGTCTCTATTGTCAGTGTCTGCTGTCCTTTATTGTTACTGTCTTCCATGTTGTCTTATCTCCTGTGCCACTTTCCAATGTCCTTCCCCCCCACTGCCCCCACCCCCACCCCACTCCCTGTTACTGTTCCCCAGATTTTCCAATCTCCTGTGTCAGTATCCACCGGTCCCCTCTTTTGCTGTTTTCCCTATGCCCACGTTCTTGTGTCGGTGAACTGTCACTTCTGTTCTTCCATTACTGCCGTATCTGCTGGGTCAGTGGGTTTTTTGTTTTTTTTTGTTTTTTTTGTTTTGTTTTTGTTTTTCTGCGTACGCAGGCTGATACTTATGCCGACACTCCCTGTATAGACAGGCAATGATTAATCCCACCTACCCAACAAACGGAGCGGAGTTTTATGTGTATGACCAATTTTTTAATCCCGTCATTAAGGCAGCCATACTCCAACTTCGGGAAGGCGCATGCTATGTGTAACGTGTCATCCATACCAACGCCAAACTGG
>CM031603.1:86679373-86711873 GCA_018398815.1 Conus ventricosus
CATCACAGACACCACGCCCCTCCCACCCCCCACCCCCCAGCCCATCCACGGGGAAATTCCAGCAATATAATGACCCCCCCCCCCCCCCCCCACGTCCCAGTCAGTGCGCGCGCTCGTGGCGTGACAATACCCTAAATAAATGGTATGGAGTATGAAACAGGGCCCTGAATAAACCGTCATTATGAGGGAGCGTAGTGGCTCTCTGGGCAGTGCCAACAAGTTTTTTCTGCCTTCCATCCTTGCTTTGGGATGTGGGGGTGGGGGGTGGGGTGGGGTGGGGGGGGGGGGGGGGTGAGGGTGTGTGTGTGTGGGGGGGGGGGGGGAGGGGGAGGAACCTGAATCGGCTTCAGAGCTCTGTTCGCTGCTTCATGCCGTCTCGGGGCAGTGTGTCTGGAATTTCAGCCTAGGAAAAATATCTAGAAGCAGCTTTTAGACAGGAGCAAAATATTTTGGGAGGATTGAAGGTTTTGTTTGGTGAGGTTTCAAAGAAGAACAAAAAAATATGTCCTTAGATTTGCAGTGCCATAGATTTGCATGGAAAGGAGCTTTTATTCAAATATACGGAATGTAAGGTCTTGTGCGTGTATTTCTGATCAACATATCGATCACAATGGAGCTAACAATAATAATAATAATAATGGTATGATAATAGTAATGATCTTGATAATAATGATGATGATAATAATAGTGATAACAACAACAATAATTTTCTTCATTGTTTATTTGTTCATTCATTTTTTAGACTGAGAGTATTTTGAGTTCACCTGTGCCACCATGTGTGTGGTGTGCATGTGAGTGCCTGGGGAGGGTTGGAGGGTTTTTTTATGTTTACTTTTGTTTTTCCATGGTTCAGTTTTCTATTCATACTCTCGCTATTTCTATTAGCACACAGTAACTGTTCATGTTTTGTGTCTACTGGAATGTCTGTAAACAGAATCATGCTGCTCACGCCTTTTCGTTCCCTGGACGAAGTAGCTTTAAGGGGTATCGCACAGTTGGGGAAAGATCCCTAATGAACTCAAACTTTCTAGCGCATTTTGATAATGGGAACACCTTAGGTCCAATCATATCACTGTAATGTTGTTGTTTTTTTTTAATATGTAAATGTGACTTTTTATGCATTTGACATTCTGTAACTTAATCAGCATCTTGTTTTCTGGACAATATGTAAGGGGTTGGGGTGGGAAGGGTTGTAGGGGGGTGGTGAGTAGGACGTGGGGTTGGGAAAAATGGTGGTGTTTGGGGAGGAGGATTGGGTGAGGATGGAGGGGAGAGGATGGAGGGGTTGGGTGGGGGTAGGGAGGATGCCGACAGGAGATATTCAGGGCTACCCATTTATCGTTGACAAGAAGAAGCCAATCTGGGGCACATTGTTTTCTATCCCCCCTCCCCTTCCCCCCTTACTGCCCTCCCCCCCCCCCCTCCGCCCCCCACTTCCCTCTCACTGCCCCCTGATCTCATCCCTCCCCATTGAGGCGTTGAGGAGATGTGAGAACAGGGGAACCCCCCCCCCTCCCCTCCCCCCCCCCCCCCCCCCCCCCCAAAAAAAAAGTAATCAGGAAACAAGGCCGGTAATCAGTCTCCCCCCTCTCCTCCTCCTGTTCACTTCTCTGTGCAGAAATAGGTGGAAAGCTTCCCGCTATAATCGATACAATTGTTTGAACTGGCATTTGCTATTTCCTGGTGTTGAGGTCTGAACATTCATTCATTCATTCATTTATGAAATTCTAAATTTTACTTTATCCACATAGCCTATTGGTGTATTGAATGGGGGTGGAATTTTCGGGAATCAGTCAACGAACGATCCGCATGAAATATGATCTAGATAAACGAGAAACAGTTGTTTTTAAGTTGATTAAAAAAAACACAAACAAGTGAAGCCATCGAGATCAACTTCTATTGCATTCTTGTCATAAGCGTGCGGTTCTGTCAACTTCTATTGCATTCTTTTTTTTTTTTTCTTTGTGTTTTACTCAGTTTGAATGAGTGGGGGGAAAAAAAAAAAAAAAAAAGAAAAAGAAAAAAAGTAGTAGTTACAAGGAGGTTTGTTTTTCATTTTCAGTTACAAACTGACAAACACAGAACATTATAGTGACAAAACAGTAATACTAGGTACTATGAATTTGAGAAAATAACATGCACCCACACAATGTACATACACACACACACACACACACACACATACACATATGTATGTACACATATGCACACACATGTATATATGACTATACATACACACACCTGCATACACATACACACATATATACACATACATATACATACACATATACATAATGCAAATACACATACCAATACATATACAAATGCACGATTACAACACAGAGGCGAAAGGACACACACGTGCACACACACACACACACACACACACACACACACACACACACACACACACACAACACACACACACACACACAGGTAAAGGATACAGGAGAGAGTTGTTAGTTGATTATCATAGATGATACAGCATATATATAAATACATGATACTCTTATCGCTAGTATCGGTTGAAGTTGATCTATACATAGTATAGTTTTTGTGTAGTAAGTTACGTGGAGTGAAACAAGTTAGAGTATGATGAGACCTCTTCGGAATGCTCAAGGTAGGTTTCTACAACTTCCTCTTTTCTTTTCTTGTCTTCTTTCACGGCATGCCACACACAGCTTGTATAATATTGATAGGAATCGACTATGTACTGTAACATAGTATAAATATTGAAAACAGATGGCATGATTGATAATAACCATAACAGAGAAACACAAAAAATTTTGAAAAAGAGTAATAAAATAAAATTCTTTGACAGCAGCCATAGGGCTCTAATCCAGTTTTGTTAATAAAAAGAAACCGTATTTCAAAGATCAAGAAAAAAGTGTGGAATAAGGCAGCCAACTTTCTTCAAATTCTCTATATGTGTTGTTCAAAACGATACATATTTTTCTGATTCCAATCTGTTTCTAAGAAATGTTATGAACAACTGACATTTGGGTGTATATTTTGCAATTTTGTCTTGTATATATAAAATTTAGCTAGAAGCAGAATAAAATCTAGAGGCTATACTGTTGTAATATTTTGTTTTACTCCAAACAAAACTAATTCTTTATCAATTTGAAGGTAATCACAATGTGGACATTTTTTCTTAAGCAAATGTTCAAAACCGATCCAAATCTGTTGACAATAGCACAATCATACAACATGTGTGAAATGCATTGCTCATCCATATTACAAAAGTTGCAAATAGGGAATCATAATTTTAATCCTGAACAAATATCTCTGAGTGGGGAGTAGTCTATGTAATAGTCTGGTTGAAACCATCTGAGCTGTACATCTTTGGTAGTTTTTATAATAATGTGAAAAAATATGCTTCCAGCTCAGAGTTTCAAACAAGTTGTTCCATTTTTTGACTGCTGTTGGAATAGCATCATTTCCATTTAAAATGGTCTGCACATGTTTATTGCCCTTATAAATAAAGGACCATGTCATCGAGTCTAAAGTTTTGTATCTGTTGGTTAGAACTACATTTAACTTTGACAATAGTTCGGACTGCGTCGACAATACCTTCGTACAATATAAAATTGGTTCTAATACCTGGGTACTTAAGCAGAAATTGGTTATATGTCATAAACTGACCATTATCATTAATTATATTTTTTACATAGAAAATGTCATAGTCACACCATTCTCGCACCCAAACTACCCTTCGTCCCCGTATAATATTAATGTTGTAATGAATACATTCAGACATGAATTCATGCACAGAAGATACACAACATTTTGTACATAGTTTTTTGTAGTGTTTTACAACATCCTTCCAGAATGGGTTTCCAACATTTTCAATAATAATATTAGCATATTCGGCTCCAAAATGTTTTAAATGTCCTAACCTAGGAAACATATTAAGGTAAAATCCTTCCACTCAGAATCAGAGTTCAGTCTCCTTAACCAAGATATCTTCATAGAAGACAAGAAGTTTCCAACATTCAGCATCTTCAATCCACCTTCAAAGTACTGTTTTTCAACCACAGACCTTTTGATTTTGCCTTGTTTGCCATTCCACAAAAACATGTTACAGTTCTTTTTCTAAAGATTTCAAAAAATAGTCTGGTGGGTCAGGCAAATTAATTAATAAATAGATAATTTTTGAAAACACTAAGGTTTTAATAACAGTTATTTTTCCATACGGAGTAATCTGTCTTTTTTTCCAAGACGCTAAGACGCGTCTGATTGAAAAAAGTTTGTCCTCATAGTTTAGTTGTACAATAGTGTCAGTGTTGGTGAAAATGTAATGCCTAAAACCTTAAAAGTGCCTGGTCCCAAACAAAATTCTTATCACGCATATATTGCATGCCAGAATTTTTCTGCTACCTATCCAAACAACTTGGGTTTTGTCATAATTTATTTTTAGACCAGAAATATGTGCAAATCTTGTAAGGATATGTATTGCTTCAATAAATGACTTTTCTGATCCATCAAGGCACAATGTTGTGTCATCAGCAAATTGGGATAGTAAGTTTACTTTATTTTTAATTTTAATTCCTTTAATGTTCACATTACGGCGGATCATGAGAGACAATATTTCCGCACAGATTAAATACAAATAAGGTGAGGCAGGATCCCCCTGTCTGACTCCTCTTTCTATTGAAAACCAAGGAGTGTATTGGCCATTGACCGAGATACAGGTAGAAATTTGGTTATAAAAAGTCATTATCCATTTAATAATGTCTGGGCCAAATTTAAAAAAATGTAAGCATTTTAGTAGAAAGGACCAAGACACACTGTCAAACGCCTTTTCAAAATCTACTAATAATAACATGCCTGGAATATTTTTATTTTCAGTGTACAACAATGTATCGTAGAGTAACCTGATATTTTCGCCAATGAAACGGCCCTTTAGAAAACCTTTTTGGCTTTCATGAATAACACTTGGTAAAACTCTCTTGAGACGGTTAGCAATACAAGCTGAAGCGATTTTGTATGTAGTATTCAAAAGGGAAATAGGGCGCCAGTTTTTAATAAATCGTTTAGGTTTCCCTTCTTTAGGGATACATATTACTGTTCCTTGCCGCTGGGTTATTGACATTTGACCTTTGTCAAAACTCTCGTTGATAGAACGCACAAGGAAAGAGCCAATATCAATAAAGAAAAACTTAAAAAATTCAACAGTAAAGCCATCAGGTCCTGGACTTTTAAAATTTTTTCATATTTTTCAAAGCACAAGCAGCTTCCTGAAATGTTATCAAGCCTTCGATAGATTCACTCTCCTCATTAGCTAGAACTGGTGCACCAGGGAGTTCATCAGTAATGTTAACATCGTTTACCTCTCTAAAGCAATATAAATTTTCATAGAAGCATTTTGTTTCATTAAGAACATTTTTTTGATCTGAAATTATTGTTCCATTTTCTTTTTCGAGAAAGGGTATAGACTTGTCTAGGTAGTTACGGTTTTCAAGATTACAGAAATATTTACTGACCTTTTCACCCTGATGGATCCAGCGAACCCTCGAACGCATTGCCATACCTTGAACCCTGTGATCCCTAATTTCCTGTAACTGTGTTTTTAAGTTTTCTAAAACTGGAATATCTTCCTCATGCAAATCACGTTCAAGATTACTTATTCTTTTTTCAAGGTTGAGTTCTTGCTGGGTTTCCTTTCTTTTTTTGTAAGTGCTATAAGATATTGTTTTCCCCCTAATTTCTAATAACAGGGTTTCAAAAAAAGTTGATCATTGATCTCAAAGGAGATATTTTCGTTAGGAATATTTTCAATGTTGTCTAAATTGTAAGGTAATAGTGCATACTGTTTTTTCACCTCATTGATGATTCTTTTTATTTCTGAAATATATTTTTTATCTTAAGCAAACTATTATTAAATTTCCAGAAAGGCCTATCACGTTTAAGCTGCTCTTTTTTTAAAAGTATAGTGACTAAAGAATGATCTGATCTGTATCCCGGGTTAGTAAAAATGTTATTTGTTTCGACCAATAATTCTTCAGTAATTAGAAAATAATCAAGTCTTCCTTGTTTAAATGAATTAAATTTACGCCAAGTATATGATCTTTTTTCAGGATACATTTCCCTAAAAACATCAAAAAGATTGAATTTTACCATCATGTTAATAATTTTTTTTCTGGTCCTAGGACGATTATTCACACTTGCATAATTTCTGACATCTATTTTCATGTCCAGGGCACAATTCCAGTCACCAGTGATAATCACATGTTCATTGGCAATGCGCTCAATTTGTTCGCACACACCATCAAAAAATTCAGGTGTATCGTTATTACTTGGCCCATATAGGTTGACTAAGGTAAGTTTTTTATTTAGAATTTCCAGCTTCATTACAATATAACAACCATGAGGATCTCTAATGACATCTAACAATTTATATTCAAAATTATTGCTAAAAAGAATGGCAACCCCGTTTTTATTTGTCTCAGAACCACAGAGCCAGACATTATAACCCCAACTTGCTCTTATGAAGTTTTCTGATTCTGTTTTCAAATGTGTCTCTTGAAGACAATATATGTTGGCTTCTCTTTTCCTAAGGAAATCAAATACATTCTTCCTCTTATTGGAGTTGTTTAAGCCGTTACAGTTAAATGAGCATATTTTAAAGGAGTTATCACCCGCCATTTGGTAAGTTTGGAAGAGAAGAAGGAGTGGTATAAACAGAGTACAAAACATATCTTATTCCCACAACATATAGTAAAATCAAATGAATTAAGCACATTTTCTGTTTTCTGTCTCCACATACTATAAAAAAAGAACAACAGTACCTCACTCAATCCAGAAATCCACCGAAATAAAGATAACCCTGTCTTCTGGAAAACTAGTATCATAAGGACATTTTGAAAAATCCAACCTGACCTAATTTCAATGTTCACACTCTCATCCACATGCACACAATGTAAGTTTGCTGTATCAGCACACACAAACGACAACAATACAAGACAGGCACATAACATGTAGAATTTACAACTAAAAAAAGGTTTCATCTGTAGGCCCATTGCCCCACTCACATCAACTGGCTTTAACAAGCATATTCTGCTATACACAGTTCATAAAGAATACATAAAGAAAAAGTATACAGGCCCTTTCCACAGTCGCCAAATCCGTTAGCGGCCATCATGAACATCTATCACGTGACAAAAACAAAAAACCCACGTGCTTCCGACAGTAAGACCAAAAAGACAAGCAGATCCTCACAGCCGGGTAGTTATTTGATTGTCAAAGAAACAACGATAGCCATTATGTAGCCAGAATAACAAATTCAAAAAACGAAAGATCTACTGGTTCCTCATCCCGCTTATCACACGGCTGTTGAATTGCCTTGACCCAAAACATTGACCATGAAATAGCTGAAAAGGGTAAACATTGTAAAATTTTGGAATAGGGAAAATCTCAAAATCATTCTACAGAGAAGGTTATTATAACGAAACTTTTACGCACATACACGAAGAAAAAAACAAACAAACTTACTGACCTTCTGTAACAGGCAACACATCATCATATCCATCAACACAATTGTCTCAGGTCGGCTAGAGACTTCACACTCCCTATCTTCCCGCTAACTGTCTTCACAAAAATGTTCCCGTTCTTTGACCAGGCTTGTTGACAGAGAGTGTTTTCGTTCTTTACTGAACACAACAATGTGTAGGCTCTGGGGGTTAAGTCCTCAACTAAAGTGATCCTCGTGCCCTTTAGAGTGCGTCGAGCGTACAACACGCTGTCCCGAATGCGCCGCGACACAAACCTGACAATGATGCCCCAGTAGGCCTATCCCTGGACGCTGGAATCGTCAGACCGACGTGCCTGCTTAGTGCCCACCCGATGTACTGCCTCAATATCGCCCTTTTTTCACTGGGATTTTGAGTTTGGTCGTTGAAAAGAGCAAGCACTTTCTCCTCGCACTGGTCGGGTGTTTCTCTGGTTCCGGACGTCTGCTCTTCCTTAATGCCATATATACGCAAGTTATTTCTGCGTACATATGCGGACAGGTCTTCGACACGACTGTCAGCAAGTTCCGCTCGATGCTTGGCTTCGGCGATTTGCGTATTCAGCTGGTCCTCTCTCTTCCTCGCATCAGCCACCTCTTTCTTCAGTCTGTCGTTGTCCACCTGCACCGTAAAAAGGGTTGCCTTCAACTCGTCCACCATTTGTGTCAATTTTGAAATTTCTGCTCCATTGGCACACAACTTGATCATCAGCTGTTCATTGGTAATCTCGCTTAGGCCTAGTTGGTGTTTTGATGGAGACAAGTCAGGGGAGAAAACAACGTGGTAGTCTGCTGAAGCTGCTGTTGGGCGTTCGTCCCCTTTCTCCGCCATCGTATCTCTCGACTGATAAACAAACCGAGACAGTTTCTCCTTGAATGGTGCTGGGGTGCTGGTGGCTAGGGTCTTCTGCTTCTTTGGGTGCACTTTACTTCAGTATCTTCGATATTCTTTGTCACTGAAGTGTCAGACGAGCTGGAACTAGTGTTGGATCCTGTTTTGCGTTGTTTTCTTTTCCGAGTTCCGCCATTACCGCCACCCATAACTTTCACAGTACGAGTTCCACATTTTCCTTTTCACGGGGCCGTTGATGCATGAAAAAAGTAATCCAAAACTCGTGTGAGGTAGGCAACAGGTGCTCGGTCAACTTAGCTGCATTTTGAGGCTTTATCGGATGTTAATTAACATAAAAGAGTTAATTAATGTTGCAGCTCTCGAAAGCCTGACTCTCCTCGATCGTGACCAGAGCTCACCTCCCCTCTATTGCATTCTTGTCATAAGCGTGCGGTTCTGTCAACTTCTATTGCATTCTTGTCATAAGCGTGCGGTTCTGTCAACTTCTATTGCATTCTTGTCATAAGCGTGCGGTTCTGTCAACTTCTATTGCATTCTTGTCATAAGCGTGCGGTTCTGTCAACTTCTATTGCATTCTTGTCATAAGCGTGCGGTTCTGTCAACTTCTATTGCATTCTTGTCATAAGCGTGCGGTTCTGTCAACTTCTATTGCATTCTTGTCATAAGCGTGCGGTTCTGTCAACTTCTATTGCATTCTTGTCATAAGCGTGCGGTTCTGTCAACTTCTATTGCATTCTTGTCATAAGCGTGCGGTTCTGTCAACTTCTATTGCATTCTTGTCATAAGCGTGCGGTTCTGTTCAGTTCCTTTGAATTCTACCGAGTTTCATTTGGCAGCTGGTCTGGGCCCCTCGTTTGATTCTTAGCGAGAGGATTCCACACACCCTGGCGGCTCAGTGTCCTCACCATGGAGACAATGGAACTGTGGACACAAGCAGGGTCGGCAATGTGCCTTTTTCTGTCTCGAATCCGAAAAAAATAGGTGTTTTGAATGCCCCGTCTTCCCGACGGCCTCGTGTTTTCATTCAGCGTCCATCTTGCGCCGAATTTGACAAAGACACGTGATCGCCCGTGCTTCGTTTTCCTTGTCCGGGGTGTTGTTTATCTCGCCTGAAGAAGACCTGAGAGGTCGAAACGCGTAATGTTTTGTCTTGTGATTCGTTTGCCCTTGTTGTTGGGCGAGTTAACATAAACGCTTTTAAAGATATGTTTGGATTTGGTCCTGCTGTCGCCTCACTTCGCAAGTCAGTTTTCTGTCTCGACAACTTTCCAGAAGCAAGCTGCAGAGTAGATGGATGAAGGCGAACATGTGACCTTAAATCCAGTATCTGAGAAAGAAAAAAAAACAGTGGTGATTTTTGACAAACCAGTGCTTTTGTTATATACAACAGGGTACACTTGTTTTGGGTGCTCGTGGGCTTTTGTTGTTTTCAAAATCAAAACATCCCCCCAAAACGGGACGCGTAACCTTATGCACCTAACGCCCTTCCCTGCACAGATGGTGAAATACTGCAGAGCTAAACAGGTTTCCCTTCGCGATTACTTCCGTTTTGTTCGTCGGGACCCTCAGAATTAAGTCACGATGTAGATATATACACAGTAAATAAACGTGTCAAAATAGTAACGACTCGTGCAGTTGTTCTTTCGTGAACTCGCTGACGGCTAACCCGATCGTATTGAAAACAACACCCTGCTCTGTAGTGATTCATCTGTGCGCAGGGTCACAACTGAGGCGTGGTTGTTAAACAGCACTTTGATAGTTACTGTTTTAAAAAGAGTTCCTCTTTGAACACCAGGATTAGGGTAACTGTCAACCTCGGGTGATGTCGATGGAGGAAGGACTAGCGCACAGCCCAAACACACTCACAGCTTGCTTACAATCTCATTCATATATCATGCATTCGTCACATCAAACCACTAGTAAAGTCTATAACTTTACTACACATGATCATAGAACGAAACATCAATGCATATGGAATCAAACAAAATAAAACATTCTCTCTTTCCTGAACTTCACAAAATCATTTATCTAAAACATCATTAACTAACCCGGGTATAAATAGATTTCTACTTTACCTGGCCAGGTGATCTTAACTATTCACGAATCACTGTCTTTTTCTTTTCCTTTTTTTTTTTTTCTTTTCACTGTCACTTTCACAACACGACACAACTGCTGGCACTGGTGTTGGTCTGCTTGCACCGGTCAAGCTGGACTGCTGGCACCGGTCAGGCTGGACTGCTGGCGTTGGTCAGGTTGGACTGCCGATGAAAGTGGCGCTGGCCAAGTATGAGGTCGAACCCCCGGTTCAGACGGAACAGTGACTATCAACATCGATCTGTTCTCCTTTCTTTCTTCCTGCATTAACGCATTGCACTCTCTCTCTCTCTCCTAGTCTGCTCTATTAAATGGACATGGTTGCTTTTCTTTTCCTTTTCTTTTCTTTCTTTTCTCTTCATTAGTTAGCAACTCTCTCTTTCCACATCTCTCTTTAGTCCTCCCTTTGCAGACTATATCTGGTGCTAATGCTCAAACTTCACTCCTCTCATCTCTCTGCCTTTCTCCTGCAGAGACTACACCCCAGAACCTCTCTCTCTCTCTCTGTCTCTCTGTTCGTTCTCCCCCTCGTTCTGCCGTTCTCTCACTCTCACATCCTTCTTATTCCGTTCCGATCTGTCCAAAAAGGGCGAGTACCATTGGTCAGTATTTTTACCCCTGATACCCGAAGTTATCTCCCTCTAATTCCATTGGATATTCAAATCATGACAGTCACGCCTACACGCCTTACTCTCTGTGGTGGTCAATTGGTCATTTAATTGATTAGCTAGATTTCACCCCCCACCACGCACTACCTTCCCCCCTTTCCTACTTAACTGGCGCCGTGTGGCTTAACGTGTGGGCACTGGTCAGTGTAAAATTGGCTAGATGAGTCCGGCCCAGGCACTGAGATGCGTCCGGGCAGACATCGAGGCGTCGGTCAAACAGCTTAGTCTGTCTGGGTGGACCGTACCGTCTCCGTGAAGCCTCTCCGCTAAGCTTAATTGGCTGGACCCGACCCATGGGCCCGTCTATCTGGCGCCTAGAATGTTTGAGTTGAAGCTTATGTCCGAACAAATTGGCTGGCGACTCCACGAGTTGGGTTGTTTCATTTTTGTCCGTGACAGTAACATGTGAACATATTCTGTATGAACACCCGTTTGAACACCCGTATGAAGGTAACAACTGAAGACTACCTGAACAAAAGCATCAGGATGACAACTGAAGTATTCTGACCGAACACGAACACTGCTGTAACATCTAAAACATTCTAAATGAACATGAGCACTAGGGTGACATCGGACGCGTTCTGACTGAACACTGTCATCTGGGTAACAATTTAAGCATCCTATCTGAAAACCACCATGTGGAGAACAATTGAAGAATCCTACCTGAACATCACCATATGGGTTCAAAGTTTAAACTCGATAAGTGAGCCCTCCCATAAGGGTAGGAATTGAAGACTCCTGTCCGAACACTACCATTTGGCTAACCGGGCATCCTGGTTAAGTACCATCATTGGGGTCAAACACCGAAGGATCCTGACACCACTTTTAGGGTAATATACTTGAAGCATCCTGTTTGATACCAATGGTAACAATTGAAGGGTGCTGGTTGGATACCACCATAAGGAAAACAATTGAAGCACCCTGGCTGAATATCACCATAAGGGTAACAACAGAAGCATCCTGATTGAATATCAACACAAGGGTAACAATTGAAGTATCTTGATTGAAGACCACCATGAGGGTAACAATTGAAGAATCCCGATTGAATATCACCATAAGGGGAGCAGTTGAAGTATCCCGATTAAAACCACCATAAGGGTAACAACTTGAGTATCATGACTGAATATCACCATTAGGGTAACAAGTGTATCCTGATTGAATACTGCCATAAGGGTCACAAGTGTATCATGATTGAATACCACCATGAAGGTCACAAGTGTATCATGATTGAATACCACCATGAAGGTCACAAGTGTATCATGATTGAATACTACCACAAGGGCAGCAGTTGCAGTATCCTGATAGAACGCCACCATAAGGGTAACTACTGAAGAATCCTGATTGAATACCATACAATTGAAGTATCCTGAACGCATACTACTGTAAGGTTAACAATTGAAGCATTCTTACTGAACACCACCATTCGCACAAACAGGGTGTCAACTAACAGATCATTATTGAACACCACGACAAGGGTAACAACTGAAGAATCCTGGCTGGACACCATCCTTTGAACACCACATTTAGGGTAACAATTGAAAACTCCTGAATGGACGCCATCCTATCAACACCACCATTAGGGCAACAATTGAAGAGTCCTGATAGGACACTATCCCATGAACACCACCATTAGGGTAACAATTGAAGAGTCCTGATAGGACACTATCCCATGAACACCACCATTAGGGTAACAATTGAAGAGTCCTGATAGGACACTATCCCATGAACACCACCATTAGGGTAACAATTGAAGAGTCCTGATAGGACACTATCCATGAACACCACCATTAGGGTAACAATTGAAGAGTCCTGATAGGACACTATCCCATGAACACCACCATTAGGGTAACAATTGAAGCCTCCTTATTTCTTTTTTTTTTTTGTTGTTGTTGTTCCCTTTCTCAAAGTAGGTTAGTGTGACTTCAATTAAGCTGAACAATCTTGTCAATTTATTGAAGTGTCAAGGAGAGGGGGGGGGGGGGGGGGGGGGGGGGGTTAGAGAGGGGTGGGGTGGGGGACGGATGGTGAACGCTGAAGATTCTAAAGGGAGATAATCGTGACTCCTCGCGAGGAGGCCAATCCGGGGCGACGTGTTTACTCTTTTTTTTTTCTTCCTCAGCAGTTTGGCCACAAGAGGGAACTGAGGAAGGGCGAGAGCAGGGGGACATAAAAAGTAATTAGGCAACAAGGCCAGCAATCAGGCTTTCTTCCAAACCTCGTTTCTGCCCTTCACAGAGAGAGAGAGAGAGAGAGAGAGAGAGAGAGAGAGGAGAGAGAGAGAGAGAGAGAGAGAGCGGTCTTCGGAGCCCCGCTGAGTGCCGCTAATTAATGACCCTGCGCCAATGATTTTATTTTAAATATGTTTTCAATTATGTTTGATTAATGATCTTCTGCCGATGACTTTTTGTCTTAGGTAATGTCTGAATTTTGAAAGTCTGTATATTCATTGACCCATCTAATGTCTTATGAAGTTAGCTACTAAGTGAGATCGTTTATTGATGAGTTAGTTCGTTAGTTATTTCGTTTGTTCCTTTTCATTTTGATTATATTTGATTAATGACCCTCTGCCGAAGATTTTTTTTGTCTCAAGTGTGTCTGAATTGCGAAAGCCTCTGTATTCACCGACCCATTTAATGTCTTATTAAGTTAGCTAGTAAGTGAGATCGTTTGCTCATAAGCTGGTTCGTTGGTTATTTCGTCTGTTCTTTTTTTGGTTTGGTTTTGTTCGTTCATATATTACATAAGTTCATTTTTTCCATGTTACACAGATTAGGGTATTGAATGCGTGTTTCCGAAAGCAGCGTGGCGACCGTTACACAGGAACACATGCATGACATGGACAAAGGGAGGATGACTAGAACGTCTATGTATGTATGTATGTATGTATGTATGTATCCACGCGCGCGCGCACACACACACACACTCGCACGCACGCACGCACGCACGCACGCGCGCGCGCACACACACACACACACACACACACACACACACACACACACACACACACACACACACACACACACACACACACACACACACACAGCGACCGAGAGACAGAGACTGACAGACTGATCGTGTGTGTGTGTGTGTGTGTGTGTGTGTGTGTGTGTGTGTGTGTGTGTGTGTGTGTGTGTGTGTGTGTTAGTTTCAAATTTTACGTCTATCCACTCTAGGTGATATTAGACGAAAAACAAAGAAAGAAAAAAAACACCCTCATTATCAAAACAATAAATAAATAAACAAACAAACCAAACCCACATGTAAAGCCTAGAAAATTACAAATGGTTTTGATATGGAAGAGAACAGTGAGAGGTAGGGGACGGATGAAGATGGTCCTTTCATATATTGTATGTAGATTTAGTAACAAGTAAACGATTAACTCACTTAAAAGAAACCTAATATAAGAATGAGAAAATAAATGTAAGACACTATAAGTACTTACTTATTGGACTCTTTGATAAAGAAAGAAAGAATTCATAGGTTAATACTGGTGATTCAAAAATATCTCTAATTGTATATGTAGAAAGCATGGGTATGATTTGTTTGATAGCGGCACTTGAGATAATATGATCAACTCTGTGTGTGTGTGTGTGTGTGTGTGTGTGTGTGTGTGTGTGTGTCGCGCGCGCGTGCGTGCGTGCGTGCGTGCGTGTGCAGAGCCGTTTTCTTAGTGATGGAACTTACAAACCAACAACAATACCTTGAATTACATATTACTTGATACTATATAAAGACATGGCTTTGTAACAGTTTCATTGTGGTGAAAAGTGGGACGATGTGTACTTTTTTTTTCTTCCAAAATAGGATTGAGTGCAAGGACAGACACATTTTTATTCTAACACTGAAAATCTAAATAATCTATTTTCTTTTTATTCTTTTTATTCCACCTAAAAGACTACAACAGTACTTATTTATCTGATTTATTTATCTATTTATTCATCTATTTATGATCTATCTCCTTATCTCCCCATCTCTCAATATCTATGTTTTTACCTGTGTATGCATGTATCTATCTTTATGTATGTCTGTATTTGTCTTTATCTCTATCTCTATCTATCTTACTATCTATCTATCTATCTATCTATCTATCTATCTATCTATCTATCTATCTATCTATCTGTCTATGTATTAGAAACATAGAAAGACAAAGTACTGTGTCACTGAACGAAAGAAATAAACAAATCGAAAAACAAAATTCATGCGACGCGTTTCGACCTCGTTGGTCTTCCTCAGGCGAGACAAACAAACATTGAAGGCAGTGGAAACGAAGAAGGAGCAGACAAGTCTCTTCTGTCCTGACACTGGGCGCCAAAGACACAAAGACACTGTTCCTGCTTCGTTTTCATTCTGTTGAAGGTGGTTGTTTGTCTCGCCTGAACAAGGCCAGAGAGGTCGAAACGCGGCGTGTTTGTCTTGCAATGTGTTTGTTTCTTTCGTTGGGCGGCGTTAGAGATGTTTCTTGTCACTTTGTTTCACTGTCTGCCCTGCAGTGACCTCACTTTGAAACGGAGTATATTATTTGTGAAACATAATGCCCGCATCGATCAAAGCAGAAATTCGCGCATTTTGTTTTTAAAGATCCGCCCCCCCCCCCCCCCCCCCCCCCCCCCCTCCCTTAGTTTAAAGTTTCAGCAGAGTGACAGCCCTTTGTGGTCGGTTGGGCTATATAAATAGCACCGTGAATACAGCTGAACCTAGTTGAAGTTGGTGAATACACTCCTCCGTTACAGTAACAATTCACGTTACAGTAACAATTCACGTTACAGTAACAATTCACGTTACAGTAACAATTCAGTCTTGTCGCACGCCCTCCTGTGTAACCCTTCTCCGAGAAGGTGTCCAAGTGCGCAGGACTGATCTGCTGTATAAACAACAGGTCTGGTTGCTTAGTTTTACCTCCCGTCATGGCAATAACGTTTTCACGCACGCTTCTTTTTCTTAGTTTGTCTGCCCGTCGGCAGCCAAATCCAACAAAACGGTACAGATCGTTCAGCAACTACAGAACCAGATCCAACCAAACAGAAAGATGGAATACGGGGGCCAGGACGATACCCATTCAATGTTGGTGTGAGAACGGATCCTGCACTGGTCTGATTGCTAGCTGTGGGATAGAGTCTGATCGAGGGGGTTGACTGAGATCTGGTTGAGAGGACGCTTCATCCTTTGCGAGGGTCTGCGCTCTCTCGCGACTCCTTCTTTGTTTTGTGATTATATGTTTAGGTTCGTCTGTTGATTAATGACTCTGTTTATCATTCGCTTCGGAAACTTGTACCTAATTATCTTGTTGTTTATTGTGGCCCAATGGGTAGAGCCTTTGCCTGTGGGGCCGACGATCGTGGGTTCGAACCTCACGTGAGGACGGATTGTTGCTGCGGCTTGAAATCTCTCTCTGTCCACCTAGCTGTCATCTGGGGTACCTGATTCAATTCAGGGAAAGTTGAAGGTTGGCGGAAGGAGAGGGGTGGGCGCTGCCTTTCTATCATGTCGTGCCTTAGATACGGTGAACATCTAACAATTCACAGCACAACGGCCAGTAGGTCCTGGGTACTTTAGCCTTCATTTTTGTTTTTATTAAGACATCTTCACGAACAGATTTATGTCAGCGAAGATGCGATGAGCAGAATGCTACTTTCACTGCATTTTTCATTTGTCGAAACTTTCCTGTATACTATGTTGCGGCGTGAGCAACCTCAGGCACAAATATTACAGAAACACAATAAATCCAGACAGGATTGTTATCTTCATTTCTGTCTAAACGGCTTGAACAACACTATCCACCGCGCACGATATACCTACATTCCAGATAATGTAGATTACACAAGTTATGAAAAAACAACAACGACAACAGCAAAATGAAAAATAAAACAATTTGATGGAAAAGGAAAGATGCGTAAGGGTAACCTTTCCGGTTATTGCACTTTTTTTTTTTTTTTTTTTTTTTTGCACCGTACGGGAGCGCGGGAGAGAGAGAGAGAGAAAAAAAAAAAGGGGGGGGGGGGAGAAAAGAAAAGGGGGGGGGGGGAACAACCGTCTCTCCACGGCAGTCAATCCACTTGTTCCTCTCCTTCAGTCCCCCTCGTTCAACGTGACACTTCTTCCCTCCCCTTTCATTCAATCTCCGCCGAAGGGAGATAACCTAGGTGACTCGTTAAACGTCGGCGAGGGGAAGCCAATCCGGTTCACATTCCTACCGTTTCCGGATGGAGGGCGCTAGGGGAAGGAGGGGTGGGGGGGGGGTATTGAGGGGGGGGGGGGGGGTAAGGGGCGGGAGGATGGGGGGGGGGGGGGGGGAGGAGGTGCACGCGCGAGCGGGAGACATAAAAGTAATTAGGGAGCAGGCCCAGCACTCAGCCGCTTTGCGGTGCTTCGTTACTTTCCGCACAGACTGTTGCTTTTCATGGCTTTGTTTTCCTTTGTTTGTTTTGTTTTTCTTCTTCTGAAACGATAGTCCATTGTGCTGGTCATATAATTCATTGTTTGTTTGTCTATTTATCTATTTTTTGTTTATTCATTTATTTGTTTTATCTATTAACCTGGTTATGTATTTATTTATTTATTTATGTTACAACCTACTTGAAGATAAGAGTACTTATACACTGTTTAAAGAAAAAGACACGCCGACATAGAAACAAATAATAGAAAGCGTGGAAAAAAATTAAACACAACAGAAAAGGGAAAGGGGTGGATTGAGAGGGGGAGGGGGATATTTTCAGAATCGTAGGCCGTGACAAAATGTTAATTATGAATGTTGAGTCAAGACGAGCATGAAGAGTAGGCTTAATTGAACGGAAAGTCCGAATGAAGTTCATTATCATCAACACTCTACGGCATTTTTTTTCTCTTAAAATTTTTTTTTTTTTTTTTAGCTTTTTTTCCCATTAACTCATCGTCCGTCCCCTTTGAAAGGCATCACTATTTCGAGTCGTTCATTCCGACTCTCATCACACAGTCACACTCTATCAGTCATATCAGATTTCCAGGAGGCTACCCACAAGAGCAGATACTGCACCACTGATGAGCTTACTGCTGAGACTGAATTGTCAGTATTCTAGGTGGTGGACTTCGTGAGTGTGTTTACGTCGTCTGTCTGTCTCCCCTTACGTTGATTGTAGACACGTTGTTTGGTTTGTCGTGTCCTTCCTCTTCTTCTTTTTCAGTACAAACCTACAGTTGCAGATATACTACTTGAAAAATGTGCATGCTGCGTTTTTGTTAAGCTTAATTTTTAAGCTTCTTTTCTGGCACAGTCTTGAATAAACGTTACTCTGTGTTAGGTTATCTTATGGGAGCAAAAGTTACCCTACTTGTTGACTGTTTATTGAAAACATAAACTCAAATATGAAGCTTGAAAATGTCCCCGATCGACTGCAGGCGGAGAGCTAAACAATTATATTTTTTAAAGCATTCATGATGACTCCACAGAACAACGTAGACAAATGAACCAACGCCCATCTTGCGCCAAAGTCGACAGAGATAATTAGAGTGATTGCTCTTTCTTCATTTTCGTTGTCCTGATTGTTGTTTATCTTGCGTGGAGAAGACCTAGGAGGTCGAAACGCGTCGTGTTGTCTTGTGATTCCTTTGTCCACGTTGTTCGGTGGAGTAATCATAAGCGCTTTTATTTTTGATTTGTGATTTTTTTTGGGTTTGCATCTGAATGTCCGGATTGAAGGCCCTGAAAGTGCCAGTGCCAGTCTGTCCATCTCCGGCCACGAACGTGGCGGGGGAGGGGAGGAGGAGGAGGGGGGGAGGGGGGTGACACAGATAAGGTCAGGGCCTGACACTATTACAGTTAGATGGACGGACGGAGGGCTCGGTGTGTGTATCGGTGTGTGTGTGTGTGTGCGTGCGTGCGTGCGTGCGTGCGTGCGTGCGTGTGTGTGTGTGTGAGGGAGGGAGAAAGAATGTGGGGGAGGGGGGATGAGAAAGGATGAGGGGGGTGGGGGTGGTGGGATGGGAGGGGTAACGGCTTGGATGCTCGCATGTTTTTCGAACTGGATCGCACGTTGATCTGGTTGGTCCTTTGTGCATGTCCCTGTTCTCTCTCTCTCTCTCTCTCTCTCTCTCTCTCTCTCTCTCTCTCTCTGTGCGGCTTTCCGTACACACAAACAGAAACAGGTTGCCTGCTCTCTCGTGGCATAGTTGTCTCGACAAGCGCACCCAGTCCGCAGGTATCGTTGAGGAGTGGACTCCCTTCTCTTTGCTCTTTTGTTTGGAAGATAGATGTACAGAACTGTCAACGCGCCACGAGTCGTAGGTGACTGATTCAATCTGGAAGGTCAGCCGTCATTATTGATTATTATTGACCTTTGTGCGCAGAGGCGTAAGATGAAAAGAAAATAGAAGTATTAGGGACAACAAAAAGATAGCAGAGGATCTAAAGCAGCCTCAGCACCCCAACCGCATACCCCAGAGTTCAGCTCCGGGGCAGCGTGTTGCGGCAGGGGAAAAAAAATGATATGGCGAGGCTAGATGGGGAGGGGTCTAAGCTGGGATTTTGTTGAGCTCCCTCTTGAATGATACCAAGGAGGGAGCCTCTGCTGCTGTTGCAGGCAGGGAGGTCCAGGCGGGAATGGTTGACGGGAAGAAACTGAACTTGTATGGGTCAGAGGAGGTGCCGAGGTGAGCAAATTTGTGTCGGTGATTTGATCTTGTTTCGGTGGATCCTTTCTTGAGGGATTTGTCTGGAGGTATGTTCGCTGAAGGATGGAACCGACATGATATATTCCACCGGCACCCTCATCTTTCTTGCCCTTCTATCACCCCTTTTCCCTTAAGCCAGTCGCCTTCGACAGGCATGTATCTCCCTGACGGTGGGATATACATGAATTACCATAAATTAAGACAATGTCGTTCAGTGTTTCGGGAGAATGTGAATAAGACAACACATGCATCTTGCCGGCCTCATGTTGTTTCTTGCTGATCTATGTTCGTCAGGTTTGTCCATTTGCTGTTGTGTGTGTGCTAATTTGCATTTTCGCCTCTTTTCTCTTAAGTTTTGTTCTTTCGTTTTTCACTTTCTTTTTTTTTTTGTAATTTCATTTGTCATGTAAATATACGTTTTAGGCTACACGTTATGTTGAAATCTTGAAATTCCATCACCATGGCTTCAGAATCAAGCTCTGGAGTCCGATGTTGAATGTTTTCTCTGATAGCTGCTGACTGTTTCTATGAACTGAGGTCAAACGGAATGAAGGAGAAGAAGAGTGCGGGGTCACAAATAGGGATGCTGCCACAGCGCACGCATACACTGAAATCAAGCAAACAACAGCGACAACAAGACGAGAAAGTGTCTTTCTTCTTCTTTTTGAAAAACCAGATTATATTATTGTCACTAACAAGATGGTGAAGGAATTTCGATTTGAAAAGTTTGTCAGCTTAAATATTTTTTATCCATATGGGCATCATATCATTTTTGACGGTATGCCAACCCTTTCCGTGTCAGCTCCTCTGTAATGAGAGAAGAAGAAGAAGAAGAAGAAGAAGAAGAAGAAGAAAAAGAGGCAAGAAAGAAAGAAAGAAGGAAAGGAATTGAAGATGAAACTAAAAAAGAAAAGACAAAAAAGATAAACGACCCAACAAACAAAGAATAACACAGTTACAACAAGGGATAAAAACCTGATTCCAACTCGCGCCAATGATACGAGAAAAAAAAAAGGTTCCAGCCTGCGCAATTGATACGATGTCTTTTTACACAGGGCATCAAACGAGGTGCTAAAGTTGGGGACGTCGTGTCCTTGATTCCTTGTACGTAGGTCCATCACGCCATTATCTCTGAGGCGAGAATGGCTGAATAATCTCCCCCTTCCCTTCCCTTTGCTCTTCTACTTCCTTCCCTCAAACACACCGTCTTCGCAGCATTTCACACGCACGCACGCACGCACGCACGCACGCACGCACGCACGCACACACACACACACACACACACACACACACACACACACACACACACACACACACACACTAACAGTGGAATACTTTGATGGATGTTGACGGTAACAAATGAACGTAAAGACAAGAAGGGAATAATGGAAAGGGTAGGGTCGAGAGCGAGGAAACAAGATGGGGGTGGGATGGGGGGTGGTGGGGATTGGAAAGAGGGAGGGAGGGATGGGACTGTGCGGACAATATTTGAATGACACGGTCACACCTCCATAAGCACTGGCGACGCGAATGATGAAACAGGGAAAGGGAAGGGCGGAGGGGGGGGAGGTGAGAGGGAGGGAGGGGGTGCGGAGATGAAGAAGGCGGTGGGGAAGAGATCGGGAGAAACGCGTGCGATGTGTTCGAGAGATGAACAGATTAGAAGAATCCGCACTAACTTGAAACAGTATTTTCTTCGCGAACGAACGAGAGTGTGCACACACCATAGACACAGTTTTCATGCAATATGAACAGATATCTTCGTGGATTAGGAAGACGTAAGAAGATTTAAAAAAAGAAAGAAAGAATGTCGACTCCTTTTGAAAGCCTTAGTCTTCTGGACCGTGTGACAACTGGCACATGAGGCACAAGCCTTTTATAGCAGACACCATGGGGGAAATATTCAGATACATCCCACCTGAAGTGATCTTTGAATTTCTGAAAGTGATCAACAGTTTTCATCTGATCTTCTTTTCTTTTTCTTTTTACAGAAGAAAGATCTTAACAAAATTTACGGTGTTTTTTTTTTTTTTAGAAGGTGTATTTTATAGAATTGTGTGATTTATTTTTTTTGTTGGATAGAATGATTTGTGAGTTGCCTTCAACGTGAAGACAGCCCTGCTATGGCCTTTGCGGTCGGCTGGGCTATAAGCAGCAATCCCTTTCCTTAACTTGACAGTTGGAACAATAATCAGTTTGAACCATTTGACATCAGAATGACATGTGCAATGTCGAGGATAATTATGTCATGGATGATTATGTCATGGATGATTATGCCATGGATGATTATGTCATGGATGATTATGTCATGGATGATTATGCCATGGATGATTATGTCATGGATGATTATGTCATGGATGATTATGCTGATGATTTCCTTTCGGTGGTCAGCGACAGTGTCTCGTGACTGTACGCACGAGCGTCATAATGGACTTCTTCGTTGACCAGGTCACTTCATGGCGTGGTGTTAGCGCGAACATCCAAAGACTTAATCCCTGTTAGTCATGAAAATACTAATGATTATCATGACCGTTTGTCATTAACACACGGTAACGGAAACTGTGAATTAGTCGGTATCATCATTATCATTATTGTCATATTATTATTATTATTGTTGTTGTTGTTGTTGTTGGAAACTATGAATTAGTTGGTATCATCATCATCATTATGATCATTATGATCATCATCATTAACGTCATATCATTATCATTATTATTGTTAATATTATTGTTTTTGTTATTATTATTATTATTATGATTATTATTACTATTTTTATTATCATCATCATCATCATCATTATTATTATTATCGTTGTTGTTGTTATCTGCTGCACATCAAGTTTGAACAAATAAAAACGGAGACCTTCGGGAGACTACCTCATAGGTGAACAGGCACTGCAAACAGCGGGAGTTATGGTCAGATCACCCGTTTCCTTCTTGGAGCCCAAACGATTCCTTCCCTTCTTCGTTATTTACTTCGGAAACTACCCCTCGCTGATCGATGAGATGTGTAGGACGATACGACACCTCCTCCACCCTTCCCCTGCACCCCCCCCCCTTCCTCCACCTTTCCCACCCGCTCCCCCTTCCCTCTTCCCCCCACCCTCCTCCAGAGTCCGTCCAAGCTGTCCTCCACCCTTCCTATCCCCAGCATCGCTTGCTGTGTGACGGATGCTGTTTGTTTACATTGACGCACGAGAGAGGGCGCTGCTGTTTATTTCTTTGACCTTTCACACGGAGAAATCTCTCTCTCTCTCTCTCTCTCCTCCTCTTCCTGTAGTTGCTGCTGCTGTTCCTGCAGCTTCTCCCCATACCGTAGGTTCATGCTGAATGTTCCAGGCAACCGGGGCAACACGCCTACAATTCGCACGCCAAAGACGGTTGAGTAAACATTTCGCGTGTTTTTAAGAAAAAGGCGTAAAAGAGGGTGTCTTCTTTTTCTTTTCTTTTTTTTTTCCTACCTGAAAGTTGATCCACTTCCTCGTCTCCTCTTCCTCTCCCCCTCCTTCCCCCCTCCCTCTCCCACACCCCCTTTTCTGTTTTTGCTCTGTGTTTATCAAGATGCACGCTAGCTTGCTATCAGACAGTTTAAAACTGAAATGCCTGGAACGGGATCGTTTTGGGAAAGCTTCGACATTGTAGAGATAGGAAGGATCATAGGCATTGAAGTAGTCTCGAGAGCAGATTTCCGGACACTATTTAACGATTCTGAATTGTGTCATCGATACACTTTTACTGTGAAATTATGGCTGTGGCGTTGTTGTATAGGAGTCGATCTCTGGTTCCATAAAACTGATGAAGACGCTGTATCGAAGAAAATGTTGATGGATCATAATAACAGCGATTTGGTCTGTATTTCTAATTGAGGCGTGTGATCTTCAACTTCAGGCGTGTGATCTTCAGATACCCTCTCTCTCTCTCTGTGTCTGTCTGTCTGTGTCTGTCTGTCTGTCTGTCTGTCTGTCTGTCTCTGTCTTTCTCTCTGTCTGTCTTTCTCTCTGTCTGTCTCTCTCTCTGTCTGTCTCTCTCTCTCTCTCTCTCTCTCTCTCTCTCTCTCTCTCTCTCTCTCTCTCTCTCTCTCTCTCTCTCTCTCTCTGGGTGTACCATCATACATAATCGTGTCCAGGAAAACAGGCGGACAGACTAGTCAATACTGGGGGCTTCCCTCCCCCTCTCCCCCCTTTTTTTTTTATCTCGCTGTTTTCTATTCCTTTGACCACTAGATTTGTGGAGCACTCACAGACAGTAAGATAGGTATTGTCACGGTCAAAATTCAACTCAACCAAATTCGTGGTCAATCGCCACCAGCCCAGTTGGACTTAAGCTCTAACGCAAATATTCTAGGCGTCACGTAGACCGGGCCCATGGTTCGGATCCGGCCAATTAAGCTTAGTGGAGAGGCTTCATGGAGACGGTACGATCCACCCAGACTGACTAAGCCGTTTTGACCGACGCCTCGATGTCTAGCGAGACGAGTCGTAGAGCCGAGCTCAGACTCATCTAGCCACTTTGTGGAACCAGCGTCATTGTTACTCAGACGTCGTGGCGCCCACCCAGACTCAGCTAGCCACTTTACACTGACCAGTGTCCACGACTTAAGCCACACGGCGCCAGTCAAGTAGGAAAGGGGGGAAGGTAGTGTGTGGTGGGGGTGAAATCAGCTAATCAATTAACTGACCAATTGACCACCACAGAGAGTAAGGTGTGTAGGCGTGACTGTCATGATTTGAACATCCAATGGAATAAGAGGGGATAACTTCGGGTGTCAGGGCGGTAAAAATACTGACCAATGGTACTCGCCCTTTTCGGACAGAATCGGGACGAATAAGAAAGATGTGAGAGGAGAGAACGGGAGAACGAGGGGGAAACGAACAGAGAGAGAGAAAGGGAGAGGTTCTAGGTCTGCTTGAGAGAAAAGCAGAGAGATGAGGGGAGGAGTGAAGAGAACCAAGTTGAGAGATTAGCATGAGATAGTCTGCAGAGGAAGGACTGAGGAGAGATGTGGAGAGAGAGAGGTTGCTAATTAATGAAGAAGAAAAGAAAAAAGAAAAAAGAAAGAAAAGCAACCATGTCCATTTGATAAGAGCAGACTAGAAAGAGAGAGAGAGAGAGAGAGTGCAATGCGTTAATGCAGGAAGAAAGAAAGGAGAACAGATCGATGTTGATAGTCACTGTTCTATCCTAACCGGGGGTTCGACCTCATATCTGGCAGCGTCACTTCGCAAGCAGAACCACAGACCAACGCCAACAGTCTCACCTGACCAGGCGCCATCAGACCAAAACCAGTGCCAGCAGTTGTGTCGTGTTGTGAAAGTGACAGTGAAAAGAAAAAGAAAAGAAAAGAAAAGACAGTGATTCGTGAATAGTTAAGATCACCTGGCCAGGTAAAGTAGAAATCTGTTTATACCCGGGTTAGTTAATGATGTTTTAGACAAATGATTTTGTGAAGTTCAGGAAAGAGAGAATGTTTTATTTTGTTGATTCCATATGCATTGATGGTTCGTTCTATGACCATGTGTAGTAAAGTTATAGACTTTACTAGTGGTTTGATGTGACGAATGCATGATATATGAAATGAGATCGTAAGCAAGCTGTGAGTGTGTTTGGGCTGTGCGCTAGTCCTTCCTCCACTGACATTACTAACCGAGGTTGACAATTTATTGGCGAGCCTGCCAGGATATTCTGGCCCATTTATATAATTGTTCAACTTCTCAGAGAGGAAGCTGGGTGGGATTCAAGTATTGTAATCCTAAGACAAGGGGTTGTCTTACTGTATGTTTCCCAAGATAGTTAAATACTAGGCTGGCATTGCTTCCAAGATAGTTAATACTAGGCTTGGCATTTCAGCCCCAGAGTACTTATTTCGCACAGATTGCCTATAATTCGCTTCTCATAGTTGGGTCAGGCGCTGGGCGTCTTATAAAAACTAATTACGTTGTCCCAGGCTATATTATCATTCTAGGATTGTGCTATTACGTCACTCGTGTCGGTAACCACCAGGTTGGCGGTCGTAGTAGTAAAATCTTGTTCAAAAAAAAAAAAAAAAAAAAAAAAAAAGAAGATATAAATGGCGGAAGAAAAGAACACCCCTATTGAACAACTTTGAGCGTAGCTCGGAGTTAGGCTATTCGGGAGATGAGTTGCGTGCATTCGTTGAAAACCAACAAAGATGGAAAGGGATGAACGCGCGGAAAGACGCCGTATCGCAGGAGAAATAGCAGAGCGGGAAACAGAAAGAATGAAGCAAACGCAGGAAACAGAAAGAATAAGGAAAGCGCAGAAACAGAAAGATTAAAGGTTCAATTAGAGCTAGAGAAAGTGAGAATACAAAGGGAGACCACCGAGGATGGGAGTTCAGTTTCCAGTGACTCTGTGCGCAGCTATGCTCCCCGACCCAAGTTGCCAAAATTCTCTGAAGGAACCGATTCGATTGATGCATACATCAGTCGTTTCGAAACGTTTGCGACCAGTCAGGGTTGGCCTCCAGAAGAGTGGGCAGTTCATTTTTGTCTGCGTTATTGACGGTAAGGCATTACAGATTTCACTGCATTGCCAGCAGACACCCAATCTGATTTTGGTGCTGTGAAGGAATCGTTAATGAAGGGATTTGACCTCACAGAGGAAGGATTCAGAAAGAAATTTCGTTCAGCTAGATTGCAAGCAGGTGAAACGTACATTCAGTTTGGTGCACGTCTGATCACTATTTTGAGAATGGTTAGAGTTGAGTGGTACGAAGAAAGGAGTTTGCTGAATTGAAAGAGCTAGTTATGAAAGAACAGATTTGTCAGGTTGCGGCCTGAGTTAACTATACATTGAAAGAGAGAACAGCCAGAGACAGCAGGAGAGTTGTTGAAGTTCGCAGAGGTGTATAGAGAGGCACGTTTGGGCACTAAGGTGCAGGAGAAACAGGTGCTAGGCACAGTGAGCAAGAGTGCAAGGAGACCAGGAGAGTTTTCTGCAAAGTCGCAAACCCAGTGGTGGGGCAGAAGGAAGGGCAAAGGGACATTAGGTGTTTCATTTGTCACAAGAAGGGACATGTGGCGAGGGATTGTCGCATGAGGTTCAGAAGGCAGCAGCCTTGCAAGAAGTCGCTAAGGGTCGTCAAGGGAAACGACCTGCAGTGGAACCAAAAGGGATTCAGTCTGAAGAGGGTGGAGTGCAGCCTATGTCTAGCACTGGACAGCAGTCAGTGTCAGGGATGGAGGGCACTAGGCTGAGTGGTTCGTTACCAGTGGAAGAAGGGTGGATTGGCCAGCAGAGGGTGAAAGTGTTACGAGACACTGGTTGTTCATGCGGGGTAGTACGAACAACGCTGGTCGATAAAGGGGATTTGACAGGGCAAATCCAGACCTGTACTCTAAATCGATGGCACTGTGAGGGAGTTTCCAGTTGCTAAGATAGAAGTACGTACCCCTTACTTCTCAGGCGAGTTGTCTGCGTTGGTGATGGAGAAACCCCTTCATGATTTGATCATCGGAAATATTCCAGGTGCAAGGGATCCAGGGGATCCTGAGTTGTTGACTGCTACAGGGGCAGCAGTTCAAACACGGAGCAAGAAGGAGGAAAAGGTTGTTAAACCGTTAGTTGTTCCAGGAAGGAAGTCGGGCATAGATGTGTCGCCTGATGAGTTTAGGGCAGCGCAGGAACAAGACCCTTCGCTCGTGAAGTCTTGGGAGTTGGCAAGAGGTGGAGAGAAACAGGAGGTTAGAGGAGGCGAGACAGAATTTCTTGTGAAAGGCGGGCTGTTGTACCGAGTGTTCACCAAGGGGAAGACAGGCAAGGTGACCACTCAGTTAGAGGTACCAGCAGGTTATCGTGACACTGTCATGTCAGTGGGTCACGAGTCGCTCATGGCGGGTCATCTCGGCACCAGCAAAACAGCTGACCGAATCTTTGATGACTTTCATTGGCCAGGAGCAATGGCAGACATCAAGCGTTTCTGCATGTCATGTGACGTGTGTCAAAGGTCAGCCACAAGAGGGGTGAAGAGGAAGGCGCCTCTTAAACATCCCCCTTTAATTGACACACCATTCAGGAGGGTGCTATTGATCTGATCGGCCCAATCTCGCCCTGTTCCAAAGGTGGGCACAGGTATGAGACATGTAAGGTTGCAAAGGAAAGGTTGCAGAAGGCTAGGGGCGTTCAGAAGAAGCAATATGACAGGAAGGTGAGGAAGCAATCCCTCAAGGCGGGAGATCAAGTCCTGGTACTGCTTCCCACGGGTCACAACAAGCTGCTGATGCATTGGAAAGGACCATTCACCATCACTGAAAGGGTCGTCGGGATTACCGAATTGATGTGAATGGGAAACCAAAACTTTTCCATGCAAATTTCCTCCGCAAATATATTCAGCGTGAGACTCAGCACATAGGCGCAGCAGCAATCATGGATGAGGTGAAGGAGACCCAGCAGAAGAAGGGAGATTTTGTTGCCTAAGTTTCCAGAAGAGTCATACAGGGATGTGTCACTGTATGAAGGGCTAGACAGTAGGAGTTCCTAGTTTTGTTGTCGGAGGCGACACAAAGCAGCCGGAAAGAGGAAAGGTGGAGAAGATGATGAATTCAAGAGACCAAAGACCAAAACAGAAGTCAGGAGTCTGCTAGGTTTTATTGGGTTCTATAGGGAGTTTTGTCCCAAATTTTGCTGCAATCACGAGTCCTCTCAGTGATTTGGTCAAGGCAGGGAAACCGGCAGTGGTCGAGTGGTCAGACGCTGCAGAGCAAGCACTGCAGACGGTGCTGGAAAGACTAGGTTCCCGTCCCATCTTGAAGCTACCAGATATGTCCAAACCATTTTTGTTGCGGACAGATGCATCAGGTGGTGGGATAGGTGCAGTATTGTTGCAGGAGCATGAAGGGGTCGAGTTTCCTGTGAGATATGCTAGCAGGAAGTTGACAAAGTGTGAGGAAGGGTACGCAACTGTAGAGAAGGAGTGTTTAGCTGTTGTGTGGGCCGTGCAGAAGTTCCACAAATACTTGTATGGAAAGAGTTCGTGATCGAGACGGATCATCAACCACTCAAATTCCTGCAGGAGGCGCAGTTGAAAAACAGCAGAGTGCTGCGTTGGGCAATGGCACTGCAGCCCTACAGGTACCGAGTGCAGTACATTCCCGGTCGACAGAATGTCGGAGCTGACTATTTAAGCCGTGTAGTCTAGCAAGCTGCAACTCAGAGGAAGTCAGTCATATCCGGGGTGCTCTGTTGATAATATGTGTTGATGACAGTTATGTTGATTGGATATGGGTTCATTCCCAGTTGGCTATGGTTCATATTATTTTTGTGTGAGACTTGTTCATATTTTCTTTGTGAAACTTGTTCATGTGAATGTAGTTATGCTTGGAGCATACAGTCGCTTGTGTAGTGATGCATTATTTGCAATAAGTGAGGATGGAGATTCCTCAGTGAAGTGTCATGGATCGTGATCATATTACATTGTGCTTTTCATAAGAATTGTGAAGAGAAGATGTGGCAAATCCGCAGGTAGGGGAATGGCATAAGTGCGCACAGAGGTCGTTATAAAATGAGTTGAAATAACGCAAGAACGCACGTCAATGATAACTCATTGGAGTGGTATTCACTAATGGTATATTTATAATTTATAAACCGTTGGTTGTAAAGTATTTTCCAAACTTTGCGCGTGTAGCTGTGTGTCAGCAAATTCGGTTGTTGTCTTTTTTGTACCGTTGTTTTGAGACAATGCGGTGCATAGTCTTTTGCAAGGGGGAAATTGTCACGGTCAAAATTCAACTCAACCAAATTCGTGGTCAATCGCCACCAGCCCAGTTGGACTTAAGCTCTAACGCAAATATTCTAGGCGTCACGTAGACCGGGCCCATGGTTCGGATCTGGCCAATTAAGCTTAGTGGAGAGGCTTCATGGAGACGGTACGATCCACCCAGACTGACTAAGCCGTTTTGACCGACGCCTCGATGTCTAGCGAGACGAGTCGTAGAGCCGAGCTCAGACTCATCTAGCCACTTTGTGGAACCAGCGTCATTGTTACTCAGACGTCGTGGCGCCCACCCAGACTCAGCTAGCCACTTTACACTGACCAGTGTCCACGACTTAAGCCACACGGCGCCAGTCAAGTAGGAAAGGGGGGAAGGTAGTGTGTGGTGGGGGTGAAATCTAGCTAATCAATTAACTGACCAATTGACCACCACAGAGAGTAAGGTGTGTAGGCGTGACTGTCATGATTTGAACATCCAATGGAATAAGAGGGGATAACTTCGGGTGTCAGGGCGGTAAAAATACTGACCAATGGTACTCGCCCTTTTCGGACAGATCGGGACGAATAAGAAAGATGTGAGAGGGAGAGAACGGGAGAACGAGGGGAGAACGAACAGAGAGAGAGAAAGGGAGAGGTTCTAGGTCTGCTTGAGAGAAAAGCAGAGAGATGAGGGGAGGAGAGAAGAGAACCAAGTTGAGAGATTAGCATGAGATAGTCTGCAGAGGAAGGACTGAGGAGAGATGTGGAGAGAGAGAGTGTTGCTAATTAATGAAGAAGAAAAGAAAGAAAAGAAAAAAGAAAAGAAAAGCAACCATGTCCATTTGATAAGAGCAGACTAGAAGAGAGAGAGAGAGAGAGAGTGCAATGCGTTAATGCAGGAAGAAAGAAAGGAGAACAGATCGATGTTGATAGTCACTGTTCTATCCTAACCGGGGGTTCGACCTCATACCTGGCAGCGTCACTTCGCCAAGCAGAACCACAGACCAACGCCAACAGTCTCACCTGACCAGGCGCCATCAGACCAAAACCAGTGCCAGCAGTTGTGTCGTGTTGTGAAAGTGACAGTGAAAAGAAAAAGAAAAGAAAAGAAAAGACAGTGATTCGTGAATAGTTAAGATCACCTGGCCAGGTAAAGTAGAAATCTGTTTATACCCGGGTTAGTTAATGATGTTTTAGACAAATGATTTTGTGAAGTTCAGGAAAGAGAGAATGTTTTATTTTGTTTGATTCCATATGCATTGATGGTTCGTTCTATGAACATGTGTAGTAAAGTTATAGACTTTACTAGTGGTTTGATGTGACGAATGCATGATATATGAATGAGATCGTAAGCAAGCTGTGAGTGTGTTTGGGCTGTGCGCTAGTCCTTCCTCCACTGACATTACACCGAGGTTGACAGGTATGATAAGGGAAGTGTAACAGGTGAATACACATTCATTGTTCCACCGTTGCCTTCGCGGTTTATATCGTTGAATTGGAGTCATTCAGTCTTGTGGGGGAAAGGGCAGTGTGTATGATGGGGTAAGACGTGGCTGGCGGTGGAAAGGGCGGGTAGGGCTGAGGGTGCAGAGGAGGGGGGGGGGGAAAGGGCAGTGTGTATGATGGGGTAAGACGTGGCTGGCGGTGGAAAGGGCGGGTAGGGCTGAGGGTGCAGAGGAGGGGGGGGGGGGGGGGAAAGGGCCAGTGTGTATGATGGGGTAAGACGTGGCTGGCGGTGGAAAGGGCGGGTAGGGCTGAGGGTGCAGAGGAGGGGGGGGGGGGGGAAGGGCAGTGTGTATGATGGGGTAAGACGTGGCTGGCGGTGGAAAGGGCGGGTAGGGCTGAGGGTGCGAGGAGGGGGGGGGGGGGGAAGGGCAGTGGTATGATGGGGTAAGACGTGGCTGGCGGTGGAAAGGGCGGGTAGGGCTGAGGGTTGCGAGAGGGGGGGGGGGGGGGGAAGGGCAGTGTGTATGATGGGGAAGACGTGGCTGGCGTGGAAGGGCGGGTAGGGCTGAGGGTGCAGAGGAGGGGGGGGGGGGGGGGAAGGGCAGTGTGTATGATGGGGTAAGACGTGGCTGGCGGTGGAAAGGGCGGGTAGGGCTGAGGGTGCAGAGGAGGGGGGGGGGGGGGGCAGTGTGTATGATGGGGTAAGACGTGGCTGGCGGTGGAAAGGGCGGGTAGGGCTGAGGGTGCAGAGGGGGGGGGGGGGGGAAGGGCAGTGTGTATGATGGGGTAAGACGTGGCTGGCGGTGGAAAGGGCGGGTAGGGCTGAGGGTGCAGAGGAGGGGGGGGAAGGGCAGTGTGTATGATGGGTAAGACGTGGCTGGCGGTGGAAAGGGCGGGTAGGGCTGAGGGTGCAGAGGAGGAGGGGGGGGGGGAAGGGCAGTGTGTATGATGGGGTAAGACGTGGCTGGCGGTGGAAAGGGCGGGTAGGGCTGAGGGTGCAGAGGAGGGGGGGGAGGGGGGGGGGTTAGAGGTGGGTTTGAGGTATGGTCAGCAGATGCGATGTTAGACACCCATGATGTGTGGTCAGTTCATGCTTCAGAACAATGGCTACCCGCGAGGACAGCTTAGCCAGTTGTACAGGCTTGTTTTGTTGTTATTGTTGTTGTTGTTGTTGTTGTTCTTTTTGTTTGTTTGTTGTTTGATTTTTCTCCCGGCGCACGGTGATTAACGAGGTTGACGGAAACGGCTAGAGGCTTGTGCGAGAAACATGATGAAGTGATGGTTTACTTGTAGTGATGAAGCAGCGAATAACGTACTCATCGAGGACACATTAAAAAAAATCCTTTTCCACTACGCACGCACGCACGCACGCACGCACACGCGCACACGCACACACACACACACACACAAACACACACACACACACACACACGCGCGCGCGCGCGCGCGCGCGCGCGCACACACACACACGGAAACACGCACGCACATGCACACACACAAAGACTCAAACATACACACAGACACAAAGAAACATACACACAGACACACCACACACACACCACACACGGAGAGAGACAG
>CM031603.1:86724373-86726873 GCA_018398815.1 Conus ventricosus
CATCCTCTCTCTCTCTCTCGCTTTTTTCTCCCCCCCCCCCCCCCCCCCCCCAATTTCATCTCACTTTGCTTAATACCTTCTACGTATTTTCATGCCTTGCGAAAAATGAATACATGTTGTGCCTTGCTCTCTCTCTCTTTCTCTCTCTCTCTCTCTCCTCTCTCTCTCTCTCTCCTCTCTCTCTCTCTCTCTCTCTCTCTCTCTCCTCTCTCTCTCTCTCTCTCTCTATGCGTGCGAACGTGCGTGTATTTGTGTGTTCAAAAATATGTACGCACTTTGTCATATTCACTTCACTGTCTGTTTTCATACATGCCAATCTGGTACGTTGTAGTACACTTACATGTGTTTCCCCAGCCCACCTCACTCCCTACCCCCGCTCTCTCCTTCCTCTTCATTATTGTTATTCTCATTTTTATTTTTTATTTTTTTTTATTTTGTTATTATTATTTTTTGTTGTTGTTTTGTTTATTATTATTCTTATTTTTTGTTTTGTTTTCATTTATCTTCTATTTTCATTTGATGTTCCTCTATGATTACATGACCGCTTTGCTTGCTTCTTTGATTTCTTACATTAATTGATTTCACTGCATGTTGTAATCCCTACTCAGGGCGAGGACTGGATGTAAAAAAGCACGTTAGTGCTTATCTATTATCCTCGTAAATAAAGAATTTTGTCTTGTCTTGTCTTGTCTCTCTCTCTCTCTCTCTCTCTCTCTCTCTCTCTCTCTCTCTCTCTCTCTCTCTCTCTCTCTCTTTCTCCAGTCGCTCCCATTCTCTCTCTCTCTCTCTCTCTCTCTCTCTCTCTCTCTCTCTCTCTGTGTTCTCTCTTTTCCACTGTCTGACAACAGGGTCAAAAGCACAGAGAAAATACAGATTGTCGTTGCTTTTGTTGCTATGCATCCGGAACGTTGATGACATGAGCTGAAGGACGAAAAACACAACGTTGTCTGGCCCGCGATAAAAGTGCAGCGGAAGTCAGCGCCTCACCAAACGGAAGGAAACACGAGGCAAAGATCAGAGGAGTCCTCCAGGAAGGAAGCCTCTGTCGACATACTCACAGACAGGCCAGGCGATTCCCAGTCCATACTTCGTCACCCCACAGCTATAGTCACGATCATCTTTCATCCCATCACTTACAATAGTCTATCCCCCCGACCCCATCCCCCACCCCACCCCCCTTTCCCCATTGCCTTCCTCCTCCTCCTCCTCCTCCTCCTCCTCCCCAAATAAAACATGAAGATGGATTTCTCCACTTGAGCGTCTTAAAACGCCGCCGGCGTCAAACAGCTGCCCAGAGAGGTCTGTTGACACGAAACCCACATCGTTTTTCTTCCGTCATCTCTCACAGTGCTGTTGGTGTTGGACATGGAAAGAGTGTTAGAAGGATGGGGTAGCCTGTGTGCCTGGGAAGACGAATGAGGCCACCGTGCCTTTACCGTACAGTCCATTTCTGAGCTGGTTGGTTAGCGGCATGGAGGCAGATTGATGAGCTTCGCTATTAGTCGCATGGTTGTGTTATTCAGATGTTAAGTTGTTTTTTTTTTCTTCTGAACTCTGGCATAAGTGTGTGGATTGTGTTTGGATGTGAAGAAAATTGGGAGATGTCTGGGCCGGTGACAGATTTGTAAAACATTGGCAGCTAGGGCATGTTTGTTTTTATTCATACGTATCTAATGCCCAGTGCGATATCAGTAGAAGAGTACAAAAGATACTCGGGCAAATCTGACAAACAAGGCGGTAGAAGAGATACTCAAGCAAATTTGACAAAGCCCTTAAACTTTCTAAAACGATTAGAAGGAAATGGGACAAAGAAAGAAACTACTGTCTCAATGTCGCAGCAGTGTTGGCATCCAATCAGTAACGCTAGCATGCCGAAATGAAGTGGAACATGAAAATGTGTGGCGAAAGCGGTCCAGAAGTCAGTATGTCAACACATAGACAAACATGCCAGACAAACAGCTATGGCCTCAAACTGCGATGGATATATTCTATATAGACACAACTCTCTCTCTCTCTCTCTCTCTCTCCTCTCTCTCGGTGACACGGGGGTTGCCTTTTTTAAAAATGGGGACTATTACAGCACTTGACCACATTTCAGGGTACTGGCCTTTATCAAAAATATTGTTGAAGTATTCAGTCAAAAGTGGACAACGTGGGTTCCCGCTGTTTTCAGCATTTCAGCAAGAATTTCATCTTGGCCACTTGACTTTCCGTTTTTCAACGACTTTATAGCTCTTTGTACCTCATCAATTGTGATTTTATCGTCTAGCGGGTCAAGCTGTACATTGGCATTTGTAGGTGGCAGATTAAAGTTGCTCGTTTGATCAGCCAGATTACACTGGAATACATTCATAAAATGATTCTGCCATTCATATGTCGAGATGCTCTTTGGGGTGGTCTGCTTTCTTGACAGACCGGAGCACGCCTTTAACTCTTTCCAAAACATTTTAGGATTGTGCAAAGTATCGGAGAGGAGCTGGGCTTTATCCGCCTTGAATCG
>CM031603.1:86731873-86739373 GCA_018398815.1 Conus ventricosus
GTCTTCGATGGGACATAGTCTGTTTATTTCGCTAACTCTCTTTGTATGTTCGAGTCTTCCCCTGACATGGTCTGTTTATTTCGCTAACTCTCTTTCGATGTTCCTGTCTCCGCCTGCATCGCATCGACGTCGGGACGGAAGGGGGTAGAAACGAACATGATGCTGGAATATATTGTAACAGTAGGAAGCGTTTGTGGCTTGTCGTTGCCGGCTGCATCCAATGTGCTGATGTTCAAGGGTTTGGCATATATTCGGGTGTCTTGTGTGTGTGTGTGTGTGTGTGTGTGTGCGTGTGTGCGTGCGTGCGTGCGTGCGTGCGTGCGTGCGTGCGTGTGTGTGTGTGTGCGAGGGGGAAGGTATGGGGTGGAGGGTTGCTTTAGGATGGGGGTGGGGATTAGGGGCAGGAGATGGGTGAGTGGGATGTGGGTTGAGGATGCGATGCCTGATGGTGATGCCATGAAAGAGGACAGGTTTCACAGCTTCAGGCCGCACGGAAAGTGACGCGGGGTAGATGTCTGCTTCGTCTTTTTTTCTGATTCTGGAATGGCGATAGTGTGCTTGTTTGGGCTTTTTTTCTTTTTTTTTTGCGTTTCTTCTGTCTATGGCGACGGTTTGACTTGTGTGCGTTTTTTGCCAGTGGGTAGATTCGCTTTCTCTTTTTTTTTTTTTTTGCCTTGTCACACTTAAATGCGACTGTGAATAGTTTCTGTGCCCTTCTCATTTATATTCTTTTGGTGACATTTCTTAGCATGCTATCTGTCTGCCTCTCTCTCTCTCTCTCTCTCTCTCTCTCTCTCTCTCTCTCTCTCTCTCTCTCTTCTCTCTCTCTCTCTCTCTCTCTCTCTCTCTCTCCATGTACTTCCTGTGTCTTCTTCTGTCTGCCACATACACTCTCTGGGTGTCTCTTTCCCTATTCATCCACCGATTTCTTTCTTCGTATGCATCACGCTCCCTCCCCCTTCTCCCCCCCCCCCTCTCTCTCTGTTTCTCTCTTTGTCTTCTATCTCACATTTCCTTTCTCGTTATCTCAATGTCTCAGTCTGATTGTTATGACTAAATGAGTAACTTTATGCGTTTGTCTTTGTCTCTCTCTTTCTCTCTCTCTCTCTCTCTCTCGTTCTTCTTCGCTCATACGCGCGCGCACGCACACACACACACACACACACACACACACGCACACACGCACACGCACACACACACGCACACACATTCTCTCTCTCTCTCTCTCTCTCTCTCTCTCTCTCTCTCTCTCTCTCTCTCTCTCTCTCTGGCTCTCTTTCTCTCTCAAACAAAAGGCATCTGACTGATTACTGAGGTCATGTATCTCTAATCTCCCAAAGCGGTGTTGCACTTGACTACACATCAACACATTGTCCCCTCCATCCGTCTTCATCCCGGGACACGGGCTCCTCATTTCACTAACACTCTTTCCTTGTGCCAGTCACACGTCCTCCGGGATCAGCAGTGCTACCGAGAGAAGACAGGACACGGACATACAGAGAGGAGGTCGGTGTATGTACCCGTGGCCTGTCTTGGGGGCTGCTGGACCTGCGGCATTTTTTTCTTGTTAACTGACGCTGAGACATACATCTCCAGACTATGCTGAGACAGACATCTCCAGACTATCCTGAGACAGACATCTCCAGACTATCCTGAGACAGACATCTCCAGACTATGCTGAGACAGCCATCTCCAGACTATGCTGAGACAGACATCTCCAGACTATGCTGAGACAGACATCTCCAGACTATGCTGAGACATACATCTCCAGACTATGCTGAGATACATCTCCAGACTATGCTGAGATACATCTCCAGACTATACTGAGATACATCTCCAGACTATGCTGAGACAGACATCTCCAGACTATGCTGAGACAGACATCTCCAGACTATGCTGAGACAGACATCTCCAGACTATCGATGGAGGCCTGGCGGCGTTCTAAGATTCGAGTTATACTTTCAGTGTTAGGGGATTTAGCAGACTTCTGTGTTTTTGTTTGAAAATTCTTCACCCACGTATGATTCGTCAATGACTTATCTTGGGTTTTTATTGCTTTTATTTTGTGTCCTTTGTTCTTCTTCTCTGGGAAGTGGAATGTTGCCGTTATGTTGCTGAGTGGTGTAACTTTGTGATGCAGGATCCTTGTTGAATATTATGATGGCAGAAATTGAAACGCTGAACAAAATCGATCTAAGATTTCGAGATATTTCAGTGATATTGTCAAATGTTATGTGTCGGTCTTTGTTTCTTTCATCTCTCTCTCTCTCTCTCTCTCTCTCTCTCTCTCTCTCTCTCTCTCTCTCTCTCTCTCTCTCTCTCTCTCTCTCTCTCTCTCTCTCTCTTCCTCTCTCTCTCTCTCTCTCTCTCTCTCTCCTCTCTCTCTCTCTCTCTCTCTCTCTCTCTCTCTCTTCTCTGTCTCTCTCTCTCTCTCTGGATAGAGAGACGTGCTGTCCTACTATTTCGCATTGTACTGGTAGACATGTATTTACACTGTGTGATTATCGTTTGTAACTGTATTTTGATTGAGGCCTTATCAGAATGGGCCAATGGCCTTCTGATTAAAGAATTCATTCATTCATTCATTCATTCATTCATTCATTCATTCACTCTCTCTCTCTCTCTCTGTTTCTGTGTGTGTGTGTGTGTGTGTGTGTGTGTGTGTGTGTGTGTGTGTGTGTGTGTGTGTGTGTGTGTGTGTTGCTCTCTCCTTCTCTTGTTGTGCCTCCTCCCCCCAAAATAAGCAGCACACCAATGGCTTTTGTGTTTTCTTTCCGTGACCATTGTTTCACGGGATTCCCTGCATGTCGGCATGTTGTTATGTTTTTCCTTTGCTCTATTTCTGTATATCTGTCGTTTTGGTACCGGTATGTCTGTTTCCATTCCTGTCTATATGCCAGGTCTCTGAATGTGTGTTAATCTGCATGTCTGCCATTGTTCCAGTTTCCCTTTCTATGTTTCTCTCTGTCTCTGTCTGCCCATAATCTGTCTGTCTCTGTCTGCCCATAATCTGTCTGTCTCTGTCTGCCCATAATCTGTCTGTCTCTGTCTGCCCATAATCTGTCTGTCTCTGTCTGCCCATAATCTGTCTGTCTCTGCCCATAATCTGTCTGTCTCTGTCTGCCCATAATCTGTCTGTCTCTGTCTGCCCATAATCTGTCTGTCTCTTATCTCCACCTGTCTCCGACTATTTTCTTTCTCTGTTTTTTTTAACCTCAGCTGTTTCATTATTCCTGTCCCACCCACTCCCTCTCTCCTCTTTTCTGTCTTTGGCGAGATGAAGAAAAAGGGAGAGGAAACGGGGGGGGGGGGGGACAGATTAAAAACAGACAAAGGCAGACACAAAGAGAGATAAGCGAGTGTGCTAGAGAGAGAGAGAGAGAGAGAGAGAGAGAGAGAGAGAGAGAGAGAGAGAGAGAAAGAGAGAGAGAGATCAACCCCCATAAAACAGCAGACGAGTCCTCATCCATAACTCTTCTCCCCGCAGCTACGAGTCACGAACACCAGTCATGGCATCGCTAACAATCATCTGTCTCCCCCCCACCCTCTACTCACGACCTGACCCCCCCCCCCCCCCCCATCCCTTCCCAATTAAAAGAAACAGATTGACATCCACGCTTTAGCACCTCAGCCGTCATTGGCTTCAGACAGTCACCAAGACAGCCTGTAGACGTGTTTACCCACCAATGGCGAAGGTCATTTATCTCTGCCCTACTAACCAGAGAATTGCATTTGACTGTATGTAAAGTGCGTGTCTGTCTCCGTTTGTTTTCCTCCAGAAATACACAACCACAGTTTTGTCCATGCTTGAGCATGGTGTCTGAAGATGGCAAAGATAGAAATGAAGTTGAACAGACTATCTCCATGACGGTTTAAATCCAGGGACGTTCTTTTTTCTGGTGTCTTTCTCGTTGTGGTGACATACCGATTCTCGAGCACTTTCAGCACTAAAAGTGCACATCTTCATATTTCCTTTCTTTTCTTCATGATACGGGTTGAATCTCATTACTGTAATGACAAAGAGAGTGGTTTCTTTCTTCACTAAGATGGTTTGTCTACACAACTTCATCTCCTTCTTTGCCTCGTTTCGCCAGGATGCTCAGGTATGGATAAGAATTGTAAGTTGCGTATTTCTGGAGGAAAACCAACGGAAACAACTGGCACTTATGGAAGTGCCGTCGCCTGATTAGAAAGGCAGAGATAAATGACCTTCGCCATTGGTGGGTAAACACGTCTTCAGGCTGTCATGGTGACCATCTGAAGCCAATGATGTGTGAGGTGCTATAGTGCGGATGTCCATCTGTTTCTTTTAATTGGGAAGGGAGGGGGGATCAGGGCGTGAGTAGAGGGTGGGGGGAGACAGATGATTGTTAGCGATGCCATGACTGGTGTTCGTGACTCGTAGCTGCGGGGAGAAGAGTTATGGATGAGGATTCGTCTGCTCTCTCTCTCTCTCTCTCTCTCTCTCTCTCTCTCTCTCTCTCTCTCTCTCTCTCTTTCTCTCTCTCTGTCTGTCTCTGTCTCTCTCTCTCTCCACCCCCCTCTCTCTCTCTCTCTGTCTGTCTCTGTCTCTCTCTCTCTCTCTCTCCCCCTCTCTCTCTCTCTGACAGATGATTGTTAGCGATGCGATCAGTCCCAGTTCTGTGACCCAGTTTGTCAGGACTTGATCACAGCCTGGAGACGACAGTAACGTGACAGATGACGCGAGTCTCGCCTCTGGAACTGTGTCTGCTGTGGGCACTGGGTAGACCTGCTTTGTCTTCCACCGGCCTTCAGCAGGACGTAGTCAGCTCTTTTCAGCGACTAACTCTCTTTCCGTGTTTCAGCCTCTCTCTGTATCGCTGTTAAGCCGGAAGAATCCAGAAACGAAAATGATACTGGAATATTGTTGTTGTCGTGTCCTGGTTAAAAGACTCCAGAGGTCATCTGTACAGCCGAAGTAATTGAACGCTAGGTACAAATGCATCAGCTAGGGATGAGAACATTACGTGTGTGACCGTTTTTGATCCCCCCGCCACGTGGGCAGCCACACTCCGACTTTGAGGGATTTTGGAGACGAATAATGTTATGCTAAGAGGTTGTCACGACTGAAGACAATCCCCGCATAACTATGCAGAGCATAACAACGGTTTGATGTAGCCTTGGTGTTCTAGACACAGCCTTAAGCTAAGGCGGATGCTGGAATATAAAACAGTAGACGATCTTTGTGGCATGTTGACGCCAGCTGCATAGATGTACTGATGTCAGGGATAAGTGTCTCTGGAGTCTTTTTATGGTGGTGGTGGTGGTGGTGGTGGTGGCGGCGCTTGGAGTGGGGATAAAGGAAGAAGGGAATAGGAATGCATGTGGTGGTGATGGGGGATGTCTGCTTGCAATGCCATGAAAGATGATACGAGCCTTAGCTTCAGGGGCATGGAGACAGACTGGGTAGATACCCGATTCGTCTTTTCTTCCGATCCCGGAATGGTGCACGTGTGTTTGTTTTGTTGTGGCTTTTTGTGTTTCTCTCTTTGCTGACGGCTTGACTTGTTGTGCAGTTTTGACAGTGCATGCAGAGAGTCGCTCTTTCCTCCTCGCCATGTTTGCATACATCGGCATGAATAGTCTCTGCGCATGTTCCATTTCAGACATTTTTCCAGTGGCGTTTCATAGCTCTCCCTGTCTGCCTACCTTTTCCCCTTTCGGTTTTTTTCTCGATGTTTCTCTCTCTCTCTCTCTCTCTCTCTCTCTCTCTCTCTCTCTCTCTCTCTCTCTCTCTCTCTCTCTCTCTCTCTCTCTCTCTCTCTTTCTGTGTGTGTGTGTGTGTGTGTGTCTCTCTCTCCTTCCGTATGACTTTGCCACACTGATATTCACATGCCTCCTCCCTCCCCCCTCTCTCTCTGTCTGGTCTGTCTTCTCTCTCCTTCTCTTCTCCACCCTGACCCCCTCTCCCCATCAGTCTCATTCTGTCACACTGTCTGCACATCTACATGCCTCCCCCCCCCCCCCCTCTCTCTCTCTCTTCACTCTCTCTTTGAAACAAAAACCTGTGCGACTGGTTTCTGGGGTGATCATGCATCTCTGTCCCTTCAAACTGGCGCCGAACGTGTCTACACATCCACACACATTGTCCCCATTCGTCTTCATCGGGACACGGGCCGCTCATTGCGCAAATGCTCTTCTCCTATCCCAGTCACAATCTGGATGAACAGCTTCACCCAAGATGCAGCAGGATGCAGACAGAGGGACGAGATCGGTGTGTGTTCCCATAGCCTATCTTTCGGGCTTGTGGATGCTGCTGCGGGGTTTGTGTTGCTGGCGTGGAGACATTCATCATCAGACTACCCATAGATGGCCTGCGGCAATGTCATGAACGAAGATTCCACCTATGACTGCAGGAATGGGAATTGAACATACGTCTCTCTCTCTGCTCGTCTCTCTCTCTCTCTCTCTCTCTCTCTCTCTCTCTCTCTCTCTCTCTCTCTCTCTCTCTCTCTGTGCAGATTCTTAGTGCAGATCCAGATCTAAAGGACGGATCCAACGGGATCCGTTCAAGGTTGTTGGAGGTATGCCCTTTACCGAGTGCCCTATCCAGGGTGATCCACAAAACAGACAGCACGGACAATGCTTGAACAAACCTGAGCCTGCAAATCAGCCTCTGGGTATCTTGGGGAACGAGAAATAATGTGACACGCGGCGTTTCTGGCACCAAGGGTGGCTTGGTTCCAATGAAGAAAACCAAAAAGGTGTTAGTTGTAGAAAGATGGGAAGAGAAGGAGCGAAAGTTAGCTTTTTGTTAAGAGTTGTGCCTTGAAAAAGGTGTGTGTGTGTGTGTGTGTGTGTGTGTGTGTGTGTGTGTGTGTGTGTGTGTGTGTGTTTACTTATTGATCCTGCACACGTGATTCGTAAGTGACACGTCTTGGGTTTGCTCTGTTTGTTTGTTGCTTTTACTAATTTTTCATAATGAAGCGTTACATTGTAGTGGTTTGATACCCATGTTTGTTGCTGAGCACTCTCACTTGATCTTTTGGATCTGGTTGTACGGACCGTTCGTAAATGTTATGTTGGAAACAGCCCAGTACTGTACAAAGTAGATCCATTTTTTTCTGTGTCTTGACTTTTTCAGTCTTTTTTGTTTCGCTCTGTTAAACTCTCTTTCTTGTCTCATACTCTGCGTGTATTCGTCTTGTCTGTTTATCGGTATGTGTGTACTCGTTGTCCATCTGTTTTTCGTTTATTTGTCTGGTCTGAGTAACTGTCTGTCTGTTACTGTCTCACTTTCTCCCTCTTTCCATGTATTTCTCCTTCATGCTTTCTTTGCCTGTCTTGTCTGTCTGTCTGTCTGTCTGTCTGTCTGTCTGTTACTATCTCCCTTTCTCCCTCTTTGCATGTATTTCTCCTTCATGCTTTCTTTGCCTGTCTTGCCTGTCTTGCCTGTCTGTCTGTCTGTCTGTCTGTCTCTCTCTCTCTCTCTCTCTCTCTCTCTCTCTCTCTCTCTCTCTCTCTCTCTCTTTGTATTCC
>CM031603.1:86746873-86749946 GCA_018398815.1 Conus ventricosus
GTTCTCCATCCCCCCGCCCCACTGTCAGACAGTGTGTCTGTACCTCTGCACGTCTTTCTGTCTGTCTTCCTCCCTCCCTCCCTTCCTCTCCTATCCCCCCCCCCCCCCCCCCCTCCTCTCTCTCTCTCTCTCTCTCTCCTCTCTCTCATTCCTCTCAATACCAGCCACCATCTACCACGTATCTGATCCTCTAACAAGCTCCAAAGACCACCATGGGAAAGAAGAATCGGGAGACAAGTGTCTGATATTCAAACAGGCAGGAACCCGAAGATGGATATCATTGGCGCTAACGCCCATGTCCTCATTACCACTTCAGCCACAAAATCAAACAGGTGAACGTGCAGAGATAAACGACGGCCCGGTCCTCCAGCCTTGGGGCATCTTCTCCAAGTGCTGGTAGAAGAAGAACTGATGAAGACAGAACGGTGATCTGGAGAGGCATGATGGAGATGTTCCAGAAATCGGAGGTCCCTAGTCCGTCTGAAGGCCCCCCCAAGGATTGAGAGGGCTGTCAGTGCGCTGCTAAACCAACGTCAAGTCTGTCCCCAAGGCTCTGCGTCTTCTTGAAAACTACGTGGTACCCGTGACACAGACTGACAGACCGACAGACTTTCAGGAAGAGAAACAAATACAATACCAACAGACAGATACACTAACTCACGGAAAGACACAGAGCAAAAAAAAGCACTTACGAATCATGCCTGTAAAAAAAAGAAGACGCCAAGCTATAAGAAAAACAGAAAAGTCTGATTTGGTAGACAAAAAAATCCAAATCAGCAATCTGCATTATTATTACACCGGGAACAAAAAAAGAGAATTCCTTCAAACCCAGTTCTGCAGGCCTGAAACATCTTTCTCTCTGGACACTGACAGCAAGGTCGAAGGAGTCGGGGCAATGTCAAGAAGCCGCAATGTCGAACAGACCGTTAGAGGTGGAACATGTCTCGTCCGTACATTTTAGGCCGCGATCATGGAGGAAGCTCTCAGAACACTTTCAAATCACCGGAGCTGGTTCGATGCACTTGTCCCTGGTTGCACGTGGCGCCGTTGAGTACGCCTCTGTCTGTGTGACGGTCGGTTGGTCTGTCTGTCAGTTTGTCTGTCTGTCTGCCTCTCTCCTTTCCTCTCTCTCTCTCTCTCTCTCTCTCTCTCTCCTCTCTCTCTCTCCTCTCTCTCTCTCTCTCTCTCTCTCTCTCTCCCCCTTCTTTCTCTCTCTCTCTCCCCTTCTTTCTCTCTCTCTCTCTCTCTCTCTCTCTCTCTCTCTCTCTCTCTCTCTCTCTCTCTCTCTCCCTCCACTTCCCACCAACTAAAAAAAAAAACGAGGACTAAGCGGCTCAAACAAACAAATCAGCTGAATGAAAAACGTTGACAGCCGCCGTTCTACTCTGAAGTCTGAGTGGACTGGTCTAAATGTCAAAATAATACAAAATATACTCAGAGGCATAAAAAACGCGAAAAACAAACTGTATAGAAATGTTGATGTAATTTGGCTACCGATTCCTTTGAACTGGTAATAGAAAGTGAGAAAAAGCAATCGAACACCGCAAAAGTGTCCTTTCAAAGTTCATTCTGGTAAAAATAAGGTCACATGAACTTGACCTTGACCCTGTGTTAACAGCAGAATGTCAGTATCTGGTGTGACCACCTCGAGCATTGATCACAGCTGTGCACCTGCGTACATCGAGCGCACCAGAGTGTTGGTCTGCCTCTGGGGGACTTGCCACCACACCTGGCCCACAGCGACAGCAAGCTGAGCTGCTGTCTGGGGTCTGGGGTTGAGCTGGTTGAACTGCCTCTGAAGGGTATCCCAGAAATGCTCTATTGGGTTAAGGTCGGGAGAACGGGCTGGGGGAGGCAGCAGATTGATGTTGTTCTGCCTCAGGAAGTTCTGCGTAGCACGGGCAGTGTGCGGCCTTGCGTTGTCCTGCTGAAACAGGTTCTGTGGATGCTGCTGGAAATGCGGCAGGATGTGGGGCCTCAGAACTTGGTCGATGTAATGAACAGCAGTGACCCCGTTACCACGTCCTGGACCCACATTCTGGAAGATGACTGGCCCAATACGGCGATTTATGCCGATAGCCCCCCAGATCATGATGCTTTCACCACCCCATGGGTCCCTTTCGGCGATGTTGGCATCCGTGAAGCGTTCCCCCCGCTCTTCTCCAGATCCGGATGCGGCCATCGCCTGGGTCGACGCAGAACCGGCTTTCATCACTGAAGAGGACTCGGCCCCAGTCCCGATGGCGCCAATGCACGTGGATCTGTGCCCACTGCAGACGGTTCTGGCGATGCTGGAGTGTCAGGATAGGTCGCCGGGCTGGACGCCTGCATTGGAGACCAACTGTGTTCAGTCGGCGACGCACGGTCCTGTTGCTGATTGGCCTGCCATGGTTGCCGACGGTGTTCCTGGCTGTGTTGGCAGCGGTTTGGTAAGGCTCCCGTCGATGCTGACGAAGAAGATGGCGGTCTTGGGCTGCTGTGGTGACCTTCGGTCTGCCGCTCCTCGGTCTGTCATCAGTGGTGTTTCTCCCTTGAAAGCGGTCCAGAAGGCGATAGACGGTGGAAATGTGGACTCCGAATGCGATAGCGACCTGCCTCATTGGAACCCCGGCCTGCAGTTGCCCCATTGCTATGCAACGATCTTGACGAGAAAGTCTCGGCATTATGTTGGCGCCTCTGGAAGGGATGATTTGAACTTTTTGGGGTTTGGAAATTTATAGCCCCACAATGGGGGCCACATTGAGTTGCAATTCACATTGATGCACGTGGCGTAGGTAGTCCACATGGCAAATGCACTCCTCGTGCCAAAAACGCTGACCCGGCAACATTCACCCACTGTTACGAGGTTCCAACCGGCCAAGACACCACGTACTGCTAATGTTGCACGCGCCAACGACATTGCTTACGTCCTGTTCACAATGTGAACAATCGTGCACTGTCTCTATTTTTCGCGTTTTTTTTGCTTGAGTATAATTTATTTTTCCATTTTCCCCTCGCGCAATGTGTTCACTAACGTTGTTACGATGGCGCGATTGTAAATAGTTCGCCCAATTTCCAGCAGGGTAGGAAGAAC
>CM031603.1:86750046-86761054 GCA_018398815.1 Conus ventricosus
TTTTCCCATCTGTTCTTGATCTCGGTTGTACGACCGTTCGTAAATGTTGTTGGAAACAGCCCAGTACTGTACAAAGTAGATCCATTTTTTCTGTGTCTTGCTTTTTCAGTCTTTTTTGTTCTCTGTTAAACTCTCTTTCTTGTCTCATACTCTGGTGTATTCGTCTTGTCTGTTTATCGTATGTGTGTACTCGTTGTCCACTGTTTTTTCGTTATTTGTCTGGTCTGAGTAACTGTCTGTCTGTTACTGTCTCACTTTCTCCCTCTTTCCATGTATTTCTCCTTCATGCTTTCTTTGCCTGTCTTGTCTGTCTGTCTGTCTGTCTGTCTGTCTGCTGTTACTATCTCCCTTTCTCCTCTTTGCATGTATTTCTCCTTCATGCTTTCTTTGCCTGTCTTGCCTGTCTTGCCTGTCTGTCTGTCTGTCTGCCTCTCTCTCTCTCTCTCTCTCTCTCTCCTCTCTCTCTCTCTCTCTCTCTCTCTCTTGTATTCCATCCTCCCCAAATCTGACCAATCCACAATTGTTCTTTTTTAGTTAACGCAGTCACATGGGAAATCGCGCTTGGCTACATATTTATCATCTTTCTTTGTTTCTCTCTCCATGTGGGCATTTTTGTTGTCCTCATTTCTGTTTGTTCCCTTTCCATTCTCTCTCTCTAAGTGGCCGTTTCTCTGCCTGTCTGTCCTTAACCAAGTCTCTCTTTCTCTTCCTTTCTGACTTTTCAATTTGCCACCCCTTTATCATCATCATCATCATCATCATCATCATCATCATCATCATCATCATCATCATCGTCGTCGTAGTCGTCAATATTGTTATCATCTCTCTCCCTCTGTCTGGTCTGTCCGTCATACAGTGTCTGTCTCTCTGTCTATAAAGCTCATTTTCTGTGGCTTTTTCTCTCTCAAAGTTTCTCAGCTGCAGCTTCACCTTACCCTCCATCCAATCAACCCTCGTTCTATGTCTGTCTGTCTGTCTATATGTCTGTCTGTCTCTCTGGTGTGTGTGTGTGTGTGTGTGTGTGTGTGTGTGTGTGTGTGTGTGTGTGTGTGTGTGTGTGTGTGTGCGAGCACGTTCACATGCCTGTGTGCGAGAGTGCATGTGTTTGTGTATGTGTGTGTGTGTGTGAGAGAGAGAGAGAGAAAGAGAGAGAGAGGAGACAGACAGACAGACAGACAGACAGACAGACAGAGACAGACAGACGCATGATCCAATTTCAGGTCCATCACTGTGTGCTAAAAAAAAAGTGAAAAGACCAGCAGAGCCATCTCAATGGTGCCAAGACAAAAAACAAAACAAAAAGGCACCAGATCAGCTTCAGTGACTTGGCAGGCAGGGCACTGACAGCTTCCTCCTGGCCCCCCGGGGACTTACGACAAGGCATCTTCGATCTCTTAACGGTGCCTTCGATCTTTCTGCTCCTTGACATTGCCCCCCACCCCCACCCCCACCCCCACTCTCCCCTACCAACTCGACTCCTCAGACCAATCAATCAGTGTCTGGAGAGGAGGCTTCAGGCTTTGCACGAGTGAGACTAGGGAGGAGAAGGCGCTTCTTCCTTCTGCACTCTGTCGTTTTTCTTCGTCTTCTTTTTTTCCTTCTTTCTATTTTTCTTCTGGTGTGAGGGGAAGGTGTTTAATGATGACATTGATATTCTTGCTGGTGGAGTGGGCTGTCTTGTCCACACATGTGGTTTGGCTTCGTTTAAATTCCTTGTCGTTCGTCTTCTTTGGTTCTCTGGGTGATTCGTTATCTCGCTTCTCTGGTCTCTTCCCATGCCATGCGTCACTTCTGTCTGTCTGTGTCTCTCTTTCTGTCTCTCTTCTCGCTCTCTTTCTGTCTATCTGTCTCTCTCTCTGTCTTTCTGTCTCTGTGTGTGTGTGTGTGTGTGTGTGTGTGGTGTGTGTGTGTGTGTGTGGTGTGTGTGTGTGTGGTGTGGTGTGTCCGTTGTGTGGTTGTGTGTGTGTGTGTGTGCGCGCGCGTGCGCGTGTTCTGTCTGCTCTTCTCTCTCTCTCTCTCGCTCTCTCCTCTCTCTCTCTCTCTCTCTGTCTCTCCAAAACGAATCCATGCGCTGGGGTCATGCATCTCTGCACCTTCAGACCAGCGCAGCACTGGACACCTAACAACACGCTGTCCCCTTTCGCCTTCGTTGGGACACAGCCACTCATTGGAGTAACACTCTTTCCGGTACACAGTCACGCCCTGCTGAGAGGTGTCGTATATAATACTGTCGCTCATAAAATCGTGTCGCAGCGACAGTATTTCCGGGAAATACTGCATTTTATGGACAGCTACAATATTCTATGGGACATTTTTCGTGAAAAGTTGTCGCGCGACATTTTTTCAGCAATTATTGTCGCTGCAACAATATTTCACGTGAAATGCTATCGCTGCGATAAAATTCCACGGCGACAGTATTATATACGACACCGGCGCAACCAAAAGGAGGAATGACGCTCGCATAAAGACGAGGTCGGTGTTTGCACCCGTCCCGTAGCCTGTCTTTGGCGCTTGTGGAACGCCGCGGCGTTTGTGTTACTGACGCGGAGACATACATGTCCAGACTACCAATACATGCCCGGCGGCAGTGTCTTGAAAGAAGATTTCAGCTACAATATCGGCCGCAGTGGCGATGTGGTTAGTGTCGCGGACTGCCGGGTGGGGGTTCGTGGGTTCGATTCCCATCAGAGCCGTTGGGATTTTTCTGCCCCGGCTGGCTCCTACCCAGGAGTTGAGTTTGCTACAAGCTCAGTTGGTAAGACTGGGATCACAGAGTCGAGGTTCATCCACTTTAATGGATGCGTCTCTGAGGTGTTGCTCAAATTTCCTGACCAACGCTGCAGGTGACTGTTTCTCTCGGGCCTGGTTGACGCTGATATATATCATGAAAGTGAACATAGAGTACAGCTCTGTCATGCAGTCTCAGACCGGAATGAAAATCCATAGCATCATCTTATCATCCTCATTCTTATCGATCAGCATTAAAGAAAAACGATTGTAGCTATAACTACAAGGTAATAATGGATTGATTATATGTCTTTCTTTTTTTTCTTTCTCGAAGCGATCCTGCATAGATGATTCATAAATGGATCGTCTAGGGTTTTCCTCCGTCTGCTTGTTTGTTTATTGTTGTGTTTCTGTGAAGCATTATGGCAACTTGAGGCACTCTCACTTGGTGTGTTGGATCTGGTTCTGGTGATACAAATCATTCGTAAATATTATTTTGAAAAAAAAGTTCAGAGAGACATCCAAATGTTCCAGCGTCCCGACTATTTCAGCAATATTCTTATCGAACTCTCTCACTGTGTTATCCTCTCCTTCCTGCCTCGTGTGTTTCTCTGTTCTGTTTATCAGTATGTCTTAATCTGTTGTCTTCTGTCTCTTTATTTATTTGTCTGCCTGTCCCTCTTCGCCCTTTCTCCCCTCTCAATGTGCTTTCCCCCCCTTCATTCTTCTTTCTCTGTCTTTGTCTCTCAGAGATAGACGTGTGTGTGTGTGTGTGTGTGTGTGTGTGTGTGTGTGTGTGTGTGTGCGTGCGTGCGTGCGTGCGTGCGTGGCGTGCGTGCGTGCGTGCGTGCGTGCGTTGCGTGCGTGCGCGCGCGCGTGTATGTGTGTGTATGTTTGTCTGTGCGCGTGCATGCATACATGTGTGCGTGAGCGCATCCTAGAGAGAGAGAGAGAGAGAGAGAGAGAGAGAGAGAGAGAGAGAGAAGACGAGAGAGAGAGAGAGAGAGACATGACAATGAATAAATGACAATGGAATACAGTTAAATGTCATCAGCAAAATCTGCTATTTGACATGGGCAGCACTGTTTGAACAAAATTAAGAAAAATCAAATTAAAGAGAATCAGAAAGCAAATAGAAATCGTAAACACCATAAAAGCAAGCGACAGCAGGCCTAGTCAATAAGTTGAGAGGACAACAGGATTTCCAAGAAAGAACATTAATTCGACTAAGTATTGAAAAGCTTCCTTTTTCGAAGGATATTTGCTTCTGCAATAAATTTAGCAATAGATTTTAAATTGTTTTCACTATCACTCTGTAACAGAGTGACTAAGTCACGTTCTTCTGCTAATACTGATTTAAAGACATCGCATTTTCCCCGTACCTTTTCATACACCTCACACTGAAAGAAAAAGTGAAATTCTATATTATTTTTTTTTACAAATTGGACAGATACAGTTACGTTCATTATTAAATATACCATACCATCTTTCTTTAGCATTCGAGAGAAAAAAAGAGAGAGAGAGAGAGAAAGAGAGAGAGAGAGAGAGAGAGACCAGACAGACAGACAGACAGGGACAACTGACAGTTTTTAATTGCCATCAGCAAATTTAAGCCCTGTTGTCCGGGGTTACCGCTACTGCATTAATGGGACAGCGATAAAGACATGCAGTTGAAAGAAACGGAACTCAACAATTTCCGATTATAAATTCTACAGTGGACACTCTCCTCTCTCTCTCTCTCCCCTTCTCTCTCTCTCTCTGTGTGTGATATAGACAACATACATTTTTTGTCTACTTTAACAAACATTTCTGTAACAAACTATGCAATACAAATATGTGGTCTATTGTGGAGAGAGGAAGAGAGAGAGAGAGAGAGAAAAGGAGAGAGAGAGAGAGAGAAAAGGAGAGAGGAGAGAGAGAGAGAGAGATGATCCACTGCAAGTTCCATTGCTGTTACCCGAGAAAGTGGGAAGGCGTAGTTTCAACATATCAGCGGGCACCATCACCAAGCCAGCGGTGCCCAGGACAAAAAGCAACAGAACCAGCTCCGCTGATTTCTCAGATTTCGGAGGACTTCCTTCCTCCAACCCTTTTTCGTCTACAGACGGTGGAGAGGGGCGGGGGGAAGAGGGGGGGGGGGGGGGGGGGCGGATCTCTGTTTGCTGAGAGTTCCCTGCTTCATGACATTTACCCAGGACTTTTGTTTGAGCCAGTGTCTGTGGAGAGGATGTTTCAGGTCTGGTGGAATCATCATCATCATCGTCATTTATCATCATCATCATCATCATCATCATCATCATCATCATCATCATCGCCTATTACCTTTCCTGGGGTCGCCTACCAAGGACCTCCAGGCATCTCTGTCCTGAGCTCTTTTCTCCAGCTGGTTCCAGGTCATCCCCCTGTTCCTGATATCTTGCTTCCAGGTCCCTGCGTCAGGGGTTCCCTTTGGGCCCACCTCTTTTTCGTTTTTGGGGACTAGGACGAGGAATTGTTTTGTTGTTTTCAGTCATTCCTTTTTGGTCTCCTCTTTATGTGCTGTGAAGTAGTAATGATGACTCTTGCTGCTGGCCATTCTGGTGGAGTAGGGGGAGGAATTTTGTTGTTGTTTCAGTCGTTCCTCTTTCTGTCTTTCTTTGTGTGCTGTCAAGTAGTAATGATGACTCTTGCTGCTGGCCCTTCTGGTGGAGTAGGGGGAGGAATTGTGTTGTTGTTTCAGTCGTTCCTCTTTCTGTCTTTTCTTTGTGTGCTGTCAAGTAGTAATGATGACTCTTTCTGCTGGCATTCTGGTGGAGTAGGGGGGAATTGTGGGGTTGTTGTTTCAGTCGTTCCTCTTTCTGTCTTTTCTTTGTGTGCTGTGAAGTAGTAATGATGACTCTTGCTGCTGGCCATTCTGGAGTAGGGGGAGGAAATTTTGGGGCTGTTGTTTCAGTCGTTCCTCTTTCTGTCTTTCTTTGTGTGATGTGAAGTGTCATGACGAATCTTGATGTTGGCCACTGTCCGGTTTTTCCTTCGAGTGGTGTGAGCTCCGCTGATTCTTTCGTCGCCGTCTTTTATTTCTTCAGTAGCATGTGGTCTGATTCACTTTGTATTGTATAGGCCAATGCATGCGTGTGTGTGTGTGTGTGTGTGTGTGTGTGGTGTGTGTGTGTGTGTGTGTGTGTGTGTATGTATGTGTGCGCGTGCGTGTGCACGCGTGTGTGCGTGCGCGCGCACGTGTGTGGTTGTATGTGTGTGTGTCCGTGCGTGCGTGCGTGCGCGCGCACGTGTGTGTGTGTGTGTGTGTGTGTGTGTGGTGTGTGTGTGTGTGTGTGTGTGTTCCTGTCCTTCTGTTCCTCTCTCATCGCTTACTCACACTCCCCCACCCCCTAGCAGTTTTGTTTTTAAATCCTCTCCTCTACTCTCATCGTAATTCTTCTGTTTGAGATCTCCTTCTCGGTTCCCTCCCGTTAGTTTTATCGATATGAATCAATATCTATGCAAAACCAAAGAAATTTAATTTCTAAATATCCGACATTGATCAGAAGAATAGCTTCAGGTTTGACGGACAGCAAAGTGTGGAAAAGAAACAGGAAGTAACTGAGAGAGAGAAGAGAGAGACAGACAGACAGACAGACAGACAGACAGACAGAGAGGCTGGGGAAGGGAAAGGGAGAGAGAGAGAGAGGGAGAGAGTGAGGGAGAGAGAAAGAGAGCGTGAGAGAGAGGAGACAGACAGACAGTCAGACAGACAGACAGAGAGAGCTACATACAGAGAGAGTGAAGGGGTGTTGAGAGAGATGATTGACAGAGGACTGAGAGAGAGAGAGAGAGAGAGGGGGGGGGGGGCAGGAGGTGGAGAGCAGTGAAAAGCAGAAGGAGGCTAAAGAAGTGATGTTGAAGGGGATGGGCTGTCAGAGAGGCAGTGCTGAAAGCAAAACATCCAAACAAAACAGATGACTGAACTTGAATGATTCGACCAAGTAAATAAACCCAACAAAAAACAGAAGCGACCAACTAAGGAAATAAAACACGATGCAACGCATATAAACGTACTCCAAGTACAGTGACAGACAGGGGACACAATTTCCAGTTAGTGGAAAAAAAACCCTCGACAGTGCGGTGGTTATTTCCCTTATCGGACTTAAATTTTTAAAACATTATCATTTGTAGCCGGTAGTAACGGCTATTCTGGAAAATAAAACATCGGGCATCATCCGTGATCCGTAATGAACAGACCTACAGATTTCAGAATGATCGGCCCAGAAGTTTCGTCTGGAGCGAGTGGAACACATTTTGATCACAGACGGACACTCAGACAGACAGACACACACAGACAGCAATTCTTTGTCCCAGTGTAAAGTACTCCCTATTCTATAAGAACTGGGAGTACAAAAAGACTGAGCAGAACCAGCAAGCAGATCAACTGGAAGACAGACCCCGACAAGACACACCTCCTCGGAAGATAGAGTGCAGCTGCCTAAATGGATTTTTTTTTTTTCAAATGACAGTAATTGCGATTCTTCCCATCTTCTTCATATACGCAGTCACTGGCGTTTACAGTGAGCTGGGTCATTTTGGCAGGTGAGCCCTTTCAGTTGCAAGGTGGGGATCGCCAACAAACAAATGAAGAAAATTCCACACAGCCAAGGGCATTTGCAGCAACATCAAGGTCGTCAGTAGGGCATCAGTCCACACGAAGGGAGAAGACGGGAACGAGCAATAGCGAAAATGCCTTGATCGATCGAAACTGAAAGTCATTTCCGAAAGGTTGAATGGAAGAAAAAAAGAAATATATTTTATGAATAAATGAATTAAATGAAAAATATGAATCAATGAATGAATAAATAGATAAATAAAACTAAATAATAAATGAATACGTAAATAAATATATGAATGAAACGATAACTAAATTAATTAATTAATTACATGATACCTTGGCCGGGAATATCCCCACCCTAATAGCACGCTGCCCCCCACCCCACCCCTTCCTCCACCCCCTCCCCCCCTCCAACCCCTCGCCCCCAACCCATTCCCCCCTGGCCTGGAGAAAACCGTCAGTGTCCTGTCAAATTACAGCATTGATCTCTGCTTGTCTGTCAGGTTGCACCATTTAACCTGTGAAATGAATGTCCATGGAGCTAACATTGATTCAAACGTCTCTGTCTGTCTGTCTGTCTGTCTTCCCTCTCCTGTCTCTTTCTCTCTATCTGTCCGTCTGTCTCTGTCTCTGTGTCTCTATCTGTCTCTCTCTCTCTCTCTGTCTCTCTCTCTGTCTCTCTCTCTCTCTCTCTCTCTTGTTCTCCATCCCCCCGCCCCACTGTCAGACAGTGTGTCTGTACCTCTGCACGTCTTTCTGTCTGTCTTCCTCCCTCCCCCCCCTTCCTCTCCTATCCACCCCCCCCCCCCCCCCGCCTCTCTCTCTCTCTCTCTCTCTCTCTCTCTCATTCCTCTCAATACCAGCCACCATCTACACGTATCTGATCCTCTAACAAGCTCCAAAGACCACCAGGGAAAGAAGAATCGGGAGACAAGTGTCTGATATTCAAACAGGCAGGAACCCCAAGATGGATATCATTGGCGCTAACGCCCATGTCCTCATTACCACTTCAGCCACAAAATCAACAGGTGGAACGTGCAGAGATAAACGACGGCCCGGTCCTCCAGCCTTGGGGGCATCTTCTCCAAGTGCTGGTAGAAGAAGAACTGATGAAGACAGAACGGTGATCTGGAGAGGCATGATGGAGATGTTCCAGAAATCGGAGGTCCCTAGTCCGTCTGAAGGCCCCCCCAAGGATTGAGAGGGCTGTCAGTGCGCTGCTAAACCAACGTCAAGTCTGTCCCCAAGGCTCTGCGTCTTCTTGAAAACTACGTGGTACCCGTGACACAGACTGACAGACCGACAGACTTTCAGGAAGAGAAACAAATACAAAACCAACAGACAGATACACTAACTCACGGAAAGACACAGAGCAAAAAAAAGCACTTACGAATCATGCCTGTAAAAAAAAGAAGACGCCAAGCTATAAGAAAAACAGAAAAGTCTGATTTGGTAGACAAAAAAAAATCCAAATCAGCAATCTGCATTATTATTACACCGGGAACAAAAAAAAGAGAATTCCTTCAAACCCAGTTCTGCAGGCCTGAAACATCTTTCTCTCTGGACACTGACAGCAAGGTCGAAGGAGTCGAGGCAATGTCAAGAAGCCGCAATGTCGAACAGACCGTTAGAGGTGGAACATGTCTCGTCCGTACATTTTAGGCCGCGATCATGGAGGAAGCTCTCAGAACACTTTCAAATCACCGGAGCTGGTTCGATGCACTTGTCCCTGGTTGCACGTGGCGCCGTTGAGTACGCCTCTGTCTGTGTGACGGTCGGTTGGTCTGTCTGTCAGTTTGTCTGTCTGTCTGCCTCTCTCTCTCCTTCTCTCTCTCTCTCTCTCTCTCTCTCTCTCTCTCTCTCTCTCTCTCTTCTCTCTCTCTCTCTCCCCCCTTCTTCTCTCTCTCTCTCCCCTTCTTTCTCTCTCTCTCTCTCTCTCTCTCTCTCTCTCTTCTCTCTCTCTCTCTCTCTCTCTCTCCCTCCACTTCCCACCAACTAAAAAAAAAAACGAGGACTAAGCGGCTCAAACAAACAAATCAGCTGAATGAAAAACGTTGACAGCCGGCCGTTCTACTCTGAAGTCTGAGTGGACTGGTCTAAATGTCAAAATAATACAAAATATACTCAGAGGCATAAAAAACGCGAAAACAAACTGTATAGAAATGTTGATGTAATTTGGCTACCGATTCCTTTGAACTGGTAATAGAAAGTGAGAAAAGCAATCGAACACCGCAAAAGTGTCCTTTCAAAGTTCATTCTGGTAGAAAATAAGGTCACATGAACTTGACCTTGACCCTGTGTTAACAGCAGAATGTCAGTATCTGGTGTGACCACCTCGAGCATTGATCACAGCTGTGCACCTGCGTACATCGAGCGCACCAGAGTGTTGGTCTGCCTCTGGGGGACTTGCCACCACACCTGGCCCACAGCGACAGCAAGCTGAGCTGCTGTCTGGGGTCTGGGGTTGAGCTGGTTGAACTGCCTTGAAGGGTATCCCAGAAATGCTCTATTGGGTTAAGGTCGGGAGAACGGGCTGGGTGAGGCAGCAGATGATGTTGTTCTGCCTCAGGAAGTTCTGCGTAGCACGGGCAGTGTGCGGCCTTGCGTTGTCCTGCTGAAACAGGTTCTGTGGATGCTGCTGGAAATGCGGCAGGATGTGGGGCCTCAGAACTTGGTCGATGTAATGAACAGCAGTGACCCCGTTACCACGTCCTGGGACCCACATTCTGGAGATGACTGGCCCAATACGGCGATTTATGCCGATAGCCCCCCAGATCATGATGCTTTCACCACCCATGGGTCCCTTTCGGCGATGTTGGCATCCGTGAAGCGTTCCCCGCTCTTCTCCAGATCCGGATGCGGCCATCGCCTGGGTCGACGCAGAACCGGCTTTCATCACTGAAGAGGACTCGGCCCCAGTCCCGATGGCGCCAATGCACGTGGATCTGTGCCCACTGCAGACGGTTCTGGCGATGCTGGAGTGTCAGGATAGTCGCCGGGCTGGACGCCTGCATTGGAGACCAACTGTGTTCAGTCGGCGACGCACGGTCCTGTTGCTGATTGGCCTGCCATGGTTGCCGACGGTGTTCCTGGCTGTGTTGGCAGCGGTTTGGTAAGGCTCCCGTCGATGCTGACGAAGAAGATGGCGGTCTTGGGCTGCTGTGGTGACCTTCGGTCTGCCGTCCTCGGTCTGTCATCAGTGGTGTTTCTCCTTGAAAAGCGGTCCAGAAGGCGATAGACGGTGGAAATGTGGACTCCGAATGCGATAGCGACCTGCCTCATTGGAACCCCGGCCTGCAGTTGCCCCATTGCTATGCAACGATCTTGACGAGAAAGTCTCGGCATTATGTTGGCGCCTCTGGAAGGGATGATTTGAACTTTTTGGGGTTTGGAAATTTATAGCCCCACAATGGGGGCACATTGAGTTGCAATTCACATTGATGCACGTGGCGTAGGTAGTCCACATGGCAAATGCACTCCTCGTGCCAAAAACGCTGACCCGGCAACATTCACCCACTGTTACGAGGTTCCAACCGGCCAAGACACCACGTACTGCTAATGTTGCACGCGCCACGACTTGCTTACGTCTGTTCACAATGTGAACAATCGTGCACTGTCTCTATTTTTTCGCGTTTTTTTTTGCTCTGAGTATAAATCTTATTTTTCCATTTTCCACTCGCGAATGTGTTCACTAACCGTTGG
>CM031603.1:86771154-86790328 GCA_018398815.1 Conus ventricosus
GTGCAAATGCACTCACACCTGCACATGCCCACAAATTTAAAAACAATATAAATAAAGTAAGGCTTCTTTTCACATAAAACTAATCAATAACTCTACCCAACATACACTCCATTTTACATCCAGTCAATTTAATAAAAACAGCTGTACGCTAAAATAAACCGTAAAAAAGGGGCACACACACACACACACACACACACACACACACACACACACACACACACACACACACACACACACACACACGTTCTACACGGGATGAGACCTGAGGTGATTTTAAAATCATTGTCACTTGATTATCATCCCCCTCCCCAAAACATCTACACTCTCATTCTCTCCCCCCCCTCCCCCCCATCCCCACCCCTCTCTCTCTCTCTCTATCCATGTCTCGCCCTCACCCTCTCCTCTATCTTTATAACGACAGCATTAAAACATTTACTGATGTATCTGGATTAAAAAGACACAGGCACCCCCCCCCCCCCCAACCTCCCACACTCCACCTTCTTCACAGGAGACCATCTGTGTTGATTGACAGAACATTGACGGGGTTCCAGCAGACCTGGCATGTACAGACGAGTCATTGTCGACCTCTAAGCGTGTTGGTGTTGCCTGTCCCGGACACTGCCCTAGGTTCTTCGATCCTTCAGTCAACACTTGGAGAAGATATCTGGCGTCTGGAGGTTTAGCGTTGGGAGGATGAGGGAGGTGTAGGAGAGAGAGATTCTTGTCTCTCTTCTCCTTCAGTGTTTACTGTTGTATGAGCCCAAGGACTAATGAGGACATAAGACATTGCTGCTTTATTCTCTCTCTCTCTCTCTCTCTCTCTCTCTCTCTCTCTCTCTCTCTCTCTCTCTCTCTCTCTCTCTCTTGTTCTTGTTGTTTCTGTTTTTTGTTTTGTTTTTTTTGGCTGGTTAGCTTGTGTTTCCCATCTGTCTTTTTTCCAGTATGATCTAAATCAGCCATTAATTTTTGTTCTCTGTCTCTGCGTCTGTGTTTTTGCTATCCACCTGTCTGTTTGACTTCATGGTCGCTTTCTACGCTCTGCCTCTCTCTCTTTTTTCTCTCACTCTCTGCCTCTCTCTCTTATGGCAGGTTCATTTGTCGTTTTTTTTTTCTGGCCTGTTTCTTTTCAACGCGTTCTAAATCACCAATTTTGTTCTCTGTCTGTATCTGTATCTTTGCCTGTATGTTGGTGAGTCTGTGTCTGTCTAGTTGCCTCTCTCTCTCTCTCTCTCTCTCTCTCTCTCTCTCTCTCTCTCTCTCTCTCTCTCTCTCTCTCTCTCCCCTTTTTTTTTCTTTATTGTCTTTCACTTTCACTTTTTAAGTAGATGGGTGGAGAGAGAGGGCACAGACAGACAGACAGGACAGACAGACAGACAGAAGTAGGGTACAGTGGGGCACGGGGTGGGTGGTGATGGTGAAGGTACTGGAGCGAGGGCACAAATCCAGTGACAAAGACTGGGACAGAAAGGCGGGTGGGGTGGGGTGGGGGAGAACCAGAGAGACAGAGAGATGCACAGACGCACACACACACACTCTCTCTCTCTCTCTCTCTCTCCCCTCTCTCTCTCTCTCTCTCTCTCTCTCTCCTCTCTCTCTCTCTCTGTGTCTCTCTGACTCGCTCTGTCTCCGTCTCCCTGTCTCTGTTTCTCTCTCTTAATCGCTCTGTTCTTGTCTTTGAAGTCTGTACATCTCTTTGTTTCTGTCTCTGTCATTATGTATGTTTTCCTCTCACCCGCCCATCCCCATCCTGAGTTCGCTCACTGTTTGACCCAACCCCTACCTTTTATAAAAATGTCCATTTTTGTGCCTTCTCTTTTCCATGTACGTCTTTATTATTCATGGAATACTGTTTCTGGGTTTGATTTTTCTTTTTGCAAATACCTAGAAAACAAATGTCTAAAACTATGAAACAAGCGCATGTAGTTCCATGAACGTGACCTGGTACTCTATAGAACTGAATGAAGGATATGAGAGAGAGAGAAAGAGAAAGAGAGACGGGGGGGGGGGGGGGGGGAGAGAGAGGAGAGAGAGAGAGAGAGAGGAGAGAGAGAGAGAGAGAGAGGGAGAGGGGAGGGGGGGGGGGGGGGGCTCGCATGCAGGCTGAGCCAAAGACAAAGAAAGAGACAGCCAGTGAAGAAAAGAGCGGAGTGGAAGTTAAATTGAAACGCTCATTAAGCCCCGAAACTGGAGCCCAGGAAGTAACGGCTTCACTCCCTTTGACTCGTGGAGGGTGTTGAACCATTGCTCCACGCCGGGACAGGTGTAGTAGGTAGCTGGGATGCGGGTAGAGGAGGGAGGTTGAGAAAGGGGTGGGGGGTGGGGGGAGGGATATTGACAGATCGAAGCATCTTCGACCTCTGGCGCTCCAATCTTGCCTCTCCTTGACACTGCCGAGGCTTCTCCAGTCCTTCAATCAACTCCTGGAGGAGCTACTTCACAGACAAAAACTCCTCTAGCCCAGGCTCCAACGGTGTCCTCCTCCTACCCATCCTCACTCCACCCCACCCCCACACACACACACATCATTTCTACCCCGTCCCTTCCCGCATCCCACATTCAGAGTTCTTCAATATGGTGAAGGGATGATTTTCTTGATCGGGTCGGGGTCTGCAAAGAAGAAGTTCCATTGCTTTCTTTTAATTTAGGTTTTTGTTGTTGTTGTTTTTTTTATTTTTAATTATTGGTTTAAAGAAGCAGGCCTCTTTAATTATGTTAAACTACTGACGTTACAGTGTCTATCTCTCTGTTTCTGTCTGTCTGTCTGTGTCTGTCTGTCTCTCTAATCTCGTTTGGGTCCAGAGGGAAGACGTTTCTGCTTGTCCGTTTGTTTGTTTAGAGAATCTGGATTCTTAAGCAATGAAACACTACTGACACTGCACTCCTCTCTCTCTCTCTCTCTCTCTCTCTCTCTCTCTCTCTCTCTCTCTCTCTCTCTCTCTCTCTCTCTCTCTCTCCTTCTTCTTCCTCAAATGCCATCAAATTCGCCGAATCCACACAACCCCCTCAGACTAGTCTCCCGCCTTCATCCAATGACCTGGCTGACATTCAGCTCGTGAGGATGTATATACGCCGGGTGGTTCCTCCTGGCTTGATCAGCTTGGAAACTTAAAAGCAACTAAATACACACAAACAACACAAACACAAAGGGGTTACTCTCGTAGCGCGGGGGGGGGGGGGGGGGGGGGGGGATAGTAGGTGGTGTCCTATGTTTGTTGTGTTAGACCAGGCACCACTGAACATCACCAAAGTGACTCGGCAGCAGTGCAGTGTCCCCTCTGGCAGGTTGCCTCATAGCGACGTAACATTGACCCTCTCCCTGTGGACTGCTGGTCTCTGTGCCGCGGCGGGACCATCCGGTTTGTTGGCGGAGGACGGAAAGCCGGGATGAGCGGCGCGGGTTGTAATGCCGCTGAGGTGGCAAGAAAAGATGAGACAGGTAAACAAAGAAGCAAACAAACAGGTGTGAGGTGAACTGATGATGATGATGATGATGATGATGATGATGACAGTGACATCGACATAGTTGTGATGGTGTTGAAAAGAGATCGATTTTCTCTTGCGTGGTTTGTTGCCATATTACAAACGTCAGCGGTTTTTTTTTTTTTTTTTTTTTTTTTTTTTAGTTACTTAATGCCCCAAGTTCATGAGCAGATGACGCATTTTACGCAATAGAAACACACAATTCCGGGATTTTATTGGTACTCCCCCACCCCCTCGTACCCCTACCAGAACTTTTCACAAAGTTCAAAAATCGTTCAGAAAGCTCCAGGAATTGTTTTCTTGAGTATTCCTTGCATTTTGATTAACTAAACGACGTCAAAGTTCTTGAATGTTTGTCTTCAACAGCCGTGGATAACCGGGCTTTTGGTAGTTTCCGCGCAGATTTCTATGAATCTGGTTGAAGTCAGTTAAGGTTAAGGAAAAGGGCATTGAAGACTTAACGGGGGATCCTTGGCTAGAAGTGTCGATTTCAAACATGGTTTCCAGAGTCGATCTTTTCTTTCGCCTTCATCTGATTCCGCGGGAGACTGGAGCCAACCTGCAGCCGGGACGCAGTGGTTAGCGTCGCGCATGCCCTGACAGTGAGACCGCGCGTTCGACGTTCCATTCCCATCAGAACCCTTTACATTTGTGAGGCTTTTCTGACCCTCACGGTGTCCTGTCCAGCGCTGAGTTTGCTATGGGCTCAACGTTGAAGACTGGCACCACACAGTCGAGTTTCCGTCCGCTCAGTAGATCTGTATGAGAGTGTGGCTTAAACTTTCCTCACTGAAACTGCAGATGTCGTTACGTCTGTGGCCAGGTTGACGCCCGGGATGAGGTTTGAAAGCAAGTATTAAGAGACCAGCCCAGCTCTGCAGTCTAAAAAGTCCAGACTGGAACCTCACAGCATCATCTTCCTCATCCCCATCCTCATCCTCACCCCATGAGCATGAAAAGAAAGTTTTGGGTTCTGTATAGCCCTTAATGCCCTGCTCTCATGGTGACCACAGTTTCGGTTTCCTCTCCATTGTCTATACCTGTATGGTGACGTCCCGCCGGTGTCAGAGAGTGCAAAGGGGAGGGGGGGGGGACGCTCACTTTAAGCTGGCACTAGCGACTAAGCAATTATTGTCGTCATCAGAGGGCTTGTAGTAAGCGGTTTCCTGCGTATGGTTGGATCGAAACAGGCACCACTGAATATTTCTGAAGTGACTCGGCAGGGTGCAGTGTCTCCTCTGGTGGGTTGCCTCGTGGAGATTTGACTTGGACTGCTCCCTGTGGACTGCCGGTGTCGGGCTGCGGCGTGACAAGCCAGAGTGTGGGGGTGAACGGGGATACCTGAATGAGCGGAGAGGGGGACATGACAGGGTGTGGGGGTGAACGGGGATACCTGAATGAGCGGCGAGGGGGACAGGGTGTGGGGGGTGAACGGGGATACCTGAATGAGCGGCGAGTGGGACAGGGTGTGGGGTGAACGGGGATACCTGAATGAGCGGCGAGGGGGACAGGGTGTGGGGGTGAACGGGGATACCTGAATGAGCGGCGAGGGGACAGGGTGTGGGGTGAACGGGGATACCTGAATGAGCGGCGAGGGGGACAGGGTGTGTGGGGTGAACGGGGATACCTGAATGAGCGGCGAGGGGGACAGAGTGTGGGGTGAACGGGGATACCTGAATGAGCGGCGAGGGGGACAGGGTGGTGGGGTGAACGGGGATACCTGAATGAGCGGCGAGGGGGACAGGTGGGGGGGGGTGAACGGGGATACCTGAATGAGCGGGAGGACGGGTGTGAACGGGGATACTGAATGACGGCGAGGGGGAAGCAGGGGTGGGGTGAACGGGGATACCTGAATGAGCGGCGAGGGGGGTGAACGGGGATACCTGAATGAGCGGCGAGGGGGACAGGGGGGGGGGGGGGGGGGGGGGTGAACGGGGATACCTGAATGAGCGGCGAGGGGGACATGACAGGGTGTGGGGTGAACGGGGATACCTGAATGAGCGGCGAGGGGGACAGGGGGGGGGGGGGGGGTGAACGGGGATACCTGAATGAGCGGCGAGGGGGACAGGGGGGGGTGAACGGGGATACCTGAATGAGCGGCGAGGGGGACAGGGTGGGTGGGGGGGGGGGGGGTGAACGGGGATACCTGAATGAGCGGCGAGGGGGCAATGCCACTGGGGTGGTACAGGAGCTGAAACAACATGTGACGGAGAGAGAGAGAGAGAGAGAGAGAGAGAGAGAGAGAGAGAGAGAGAGAGAGAGTCAGACATACAGACCAACAGGCAGGCAGAGAGAGAGAGGGAGCGAGAGAGAGAGAGACAGAAAGCGAGAAAAAGCAAGAGCGAGCGAGCGAGAGAGAGAGGGGGGGGGAGAGGAGAGAGAGAGAGAGAGAGAGAGAGAGAGAGAGAGAGAGAGAGAGGGGAGGGGAGACAGAGAGACAGTGAGAGGGGGAGAATAGAGAAAGAGAGAGAGAGGGGGGGGGACAGAGACAGTCAGAGAGAGAGAGAGAGAGAGAGAGAGAGAGGAGAGAGAGAGGAGAGAGAGAGAGAGAGAGAGAGAGAACAGACAGAATCGGGCTCTTGTCTTTCATCTCGGTTAGCGTTTCTACGTCCGCTATAATGTCATCTAAGAACAGAAGTGTGATCATTCATCCTATCAGATGCGCTGCTCTGTATTTGCCTGCCATTCAGCCGCTCTGATTAATGGTTATTTCTCTTTGGCTAGTTAGCGGTACGCCGAGGTAGTGAATTTTGGTGCTTTTTTTTTTCCTTTTATTTCTCTGATAATCCGTTGAAATGAGTGTTGGGACACTGAACAGAACGACAACTACAGAATGAAATGGGTGTATGTGTGCAGACACGCATGCAACTGTGTGTGTGTGTGTGTGTGTGTGTGTGTGTGTGTGTGTGTGTGTGTGTGTGGTGTGTGTTTGCGTGTGTGTGTTTGCGTGTGTTTGCGTGTGTGTGTGTGTGTGTGTGTGTGTGTGTGTGTGTGTGTGTGTGTGTGTGTGTGTGTTGCGGTGTGTGTGTGTGTGCTTGCGGTGTGTGTGTGTGTGTGCTTGCGGTGTGTGTGTGTGTGTGTGTGTGTGTGTGTGTGTGTGTGTGTGTGTGTGTGTGTGTGTGTGTGTGTGCGTGCGTATTTGCGTTTTACGTGTGTAAGCGTGCGTGCGTGCGTGTGAGCGCGTGCACGTGAGTGGTGTGTGTGTGTGTGTGTGTGTGTGTGTGTGTGTGTGTGTGTGGTGTGTTGTGTGGTGTGTGTGTGCGAGTGTGTATGTAGTGCGTGTGTGGTGCGCGCGCACGTACGTGTGTGTGTGTGGTGTGTGTGTGGTGTGTGTGTGCGCACATGTGTGTGTACGCACGCACCATCAAGCGAGCGTTCAATCTCCACACGCATTCGGAGCCAATATGACGTGGACGCTTCTTAATCAATAGACAGAACATGGCTGGCCCCGGTGAAAAAAAAAAAATCCGAAATAAAAAAAGGGGAAAAAAGTATCATTTCGCGTCAGAGCTGTCAATGTCTGTTGGCAAACATTGAACCGATTCCCTTGCCCTCCCCTTTCCCTCCCCTCATCCCCTTCCATCGTCCCCCAAGTCTCTCTCTTTCTGTCTCTGTCTGTCTGTCTGTCTGTCTGTCTGTCTGTCTGTCTCTTCCTCTCTCTCTCTCTCTCTCTCTCTCTCTCTCTCTCTCTCTCTCTTCTCTCTCTCTCCAAGTACAACTGTCCTTTCCTTCTTTGCTTCTTTTTTCTTTCTTCCTTCCTTCCTTCCTTCACCTTCTAACATACATGGTCTGCTTGTTTGAATGGATGCAAACATGTTTAACGTTCACATCCACCAGAGGGAGAGTGTGGGGGATATAGCCAGACCAGGAGAGAGAGAGGGGGAGAGAGAGAGAGGGGGGGGGGACGACAGACAGACAAAGACACACACACACACACACACACACGGAAGAGAGAGAGAGAGAGAGAGAGAGAGAGAGAGAGAGAGAGAGAGAGAGAGAGAGAGAGAGAGAGAGAGAGAGTAAACGGAGTAGCCTGTGTCTACCTGGTAAAGCAATATTTCTTCTTTGTGGCCACCAGTGGAATATCGTTGGAACTCTGGAGTGTCGGACAGTATTTGAAGAGTTCAAACAAAGGTTGTTATTCGTCTGTGTGTTCCAGTCCTCGTGTCACAGGTTTGTGAAGTAACTACGAACTGTAGGTTTCCTATCCGTGCAAGCGACAGTCGATGGTGCAGTGGTACAGAACAGTGGCAAAGGTATCACAATGTTTTCTCTACATTTTTTCCAAACATCACTATTTTCATCTTGTACGTTCTGTTTCACAATGTTTTCTACATCCCAAACATCACTATTTTCATCTTGTACGTTCTGTTTCACAATGTTTTCTACATCCCAAACATCACTATTTTCATCTTGTACGTTCTGTTTTTGCGTAAAACTTCCTGTTTTTGTATAAAACTATCAAAGACGCTCATTCATTGGCCGGCCAGAGAATCATCTCTGAACACTTTATAACACAGCATACTGTCTGGGCTGCGGAAGTTTCGGGTCCAACAGCTATTAGCGAGCGGGAGAGACATCGCATAAAACCAGAACCATGGAGTTAACGGAGAAGAAAGATTATAAGGAAACTCACCTTTTTGTTTTTTCAAAGGGCACAGAGATCACACAGCCAGAAGAGAACTGTGGCGTCAACGAACGGAGTAGGATAATTACAGGGGCACTAGGTTTCTCAAATGAGCCGAGGTTTAACTCTACCCGACTTAGAACTCCATCTTCAACGGAGCGAAAAAATTACAAGGAATTTAGCGTTCCTCTGAGAAACAGATATCTATGCAACCAGAATAGAATTGTGTCGTCAATGAAGAAAAAAAAAATTACCTGGAAACTATAGTGTTTTCTAAATGAAGAGAGATCACGCCACCAGACCACAACTGTTTTGTCAACGGAGCAGAAACATTTCAAGGATTAGTGCTTCTAAAGTGAAACTAGATCACACAACTGAACTTATGGCATCGACACAGCAGGAAAAAAAGGTTATAGGGAAACTCCCTCTCTCACTTGAACAGAATTCACACACCTCCAGCAGTAGAATGAATACATTATGACATCTATGAAGCAGGAAGGCTTCTGGAAACCCAGAGCCTTTCTGAAGAGCACAGAGAGCACACGAGCAGAATGACAGAAGGAAGAAAGCAAGGTGTCGGTAAAAACAAACAAACAAACTTGCCTTTCCCAATTGAACATAGATCACTGTATTAGAACAGAATTATGGTTCCGTTTAAAAAAAAAAAAAAACCAAAACAAAAACTTGCCTTTCCCAATTGAACATAGATCACTGTATTAGAACAGAATTATGGTTCCGTTTAAAAAAAAAAAAACCAAAACAAAAACTTGCCTTTCCCAATTGAACATAGATCACTGTATTAGAACAGAATTATGGTTCCGTTTAAAAAAAAAACCCAAAACAAAAACTTACCTTTCCCCATTGAACATAGATCACTGTATTAGAACAGAATTATGGTTCCGTTTAAAAAAAAAAAAAACCCAAAACAAAAACTTGCCTTTCCCAATTGAACATAGATCACTGTATTAGAACAGAATTATGGTTCCGTTTAAAAAAAAAACCCAAAACAAAAACTTGCCTTTCCCAAATGAACATAGATCACTATATCAGGAAGATGGCCGGATGGCTGTCAAAAGCTGCGAGGGAGTAGTGCATTTTCTTTTGTTGGGAGACTAGGTCTAACTCCAGGTAGCAGTATAACATAGATCACTGTATCAGAACAGAACTATGGTTTCGGTATAAAAAAAAACAACAAACAAACAAACAAAACCCCTGCCTTTCCTAAATGAACATAGAGCACTATATCAGAGCAGAACTATGTCGTCGACGGGAGCTAGGAGAGAAAATTGCACAGAGCGCACACATGGAGAAGAATGAAAGGAAGGAAGGCAGCAACATTTGGAGGAAACAGGCCTTTTTCAAAAGGAACAGAGATTAGTCTCTTTGAATAGAACTATCGCTTCAACGGAGGTATGAAAGGACACTTTGACGAAAGTCAACTTCCTCAAACGGACTGAGGTAATGAGGTGACGCTACCGAAAAAACAGTATGGTGCCGACAAAGTTTCCTTACTTTCAACGGAGAGAGACAGGAGAGAGGATGAGAGAGAGAGAGGAGAGAGAGGAGAGGAGAGAGAGAGGAGAGAGAGAGAGAGAGAGAGACAAAAAGAGAGAGAGTCGTCAATGTCGGCGGCAGAGTCAGAAGCATAAGGTAACTGTCTGTGCTTCAGAAGAGCAGACCATTGGGAGGGGGGGGGGGGGGGGGGGGGCACAAGAGAATGGAAGTGTTACAGCGCTTTAACCGTCATGCCCAAATCCCTGTAAAAGGTCAAGAAAAGACAATTTTTTTAAAATAAATGAGCAGACCGAGCGAGGCATAGTTTGTTGACACACACTGTTCGCGCGTTTTTTTACGAAGAGCACACATCATACGTGTGTGCACGCATCTGAACACACAGATGTAAACACGTGCGAGCGTGCGTGCGCACAATACACACACATACGCGTGCACACGTACGCAAACATGCACGCACGCACACATGCACGCACGTGCGTGCGCGCCCACACACACACACACACACACACACACACACACACACACACACACACGGTTTTTTTTCTCTCTCTCTTTCCCCCCTTCCAAGTCATTCGTTGATTGCATATGATTTCACACGCACACGCACACGAACACGCCACACACACACACATTGCATATGATTTCACACGCACACGCGCCGCACACACGCGCACGCACGCACACACACCACACACACACACACACAACACACAGTGGCGCCAATAGATATTTTGCATTGGTGGGGGAGGAGGGGCAGCCTGAACTGATAAAAATGTCAACCTTTTTTCTTTTTCTTTTTTTTTTGGAACAAACTTTTGCACAAGCTTACATCTGGGGGAGGGTGGGGCGGTCATCTTATATTCTTTTAAATAAGGCAAGGTGGTGTGTGTGTGGGGGGGGGGGGGGGGGGAGGGGGAAGGGGGGGGGGGGGGGAAGGGCGGCAAAGAATGTCAAAATACTTGTAAGAGCGAGATGGAGGAAGAACTCTCACTTTCCTATTTTGAGAAGGGGTGTTTTTCATCTACCAAATTCCTGTTAAATTAGGGAGGGAAGAGAAGAGAGAGAGAGAGAGAGAGAGAGAGAGAGGAGAGAGAGGAGAGAGAGAGAGAGAGAGAGAGAGGGGGGGGGGGGGGGACGGACGAACGGAAGCGGCAGGCAGGGCAGGCAGGCTGGCTGGCTGGTTGATGCAGAAACAGACAAGGATAGACAGTAAAACGCAGACTGATACTGAGACCCAAAAAAAGGCAGAGACGAAGACAGACGAATAGAGAAAAAAAACCAAATTCGAAGCATAACTTCTTTTTTTTTTCATAATGAGGACAGGATTCTGATCCGTTTGAATCTGGACGACACAGAATAAATCGCCAGCCTATCATGAAAAATTTTTTTTTTTAAATAAAAAAAGATGTTACGGGTGGCGCGACCATTTCCGGTTTTTCCCCCTCCATCATTGTTTACCCATCCATCCCCTCCTTCCACCGTTCCCCTCTGTCCTCCTCCTCGCCCCCCCCCACCTTCACTTCCCGCCAGTCCCTCGCCACCCCCCCCCCCCCCCCCCCAAAAAAAAAAAAAAAAAAAAAAAAAAAAAAACAACTGTTCTGTTTCCAGTGACTCAACAGCAGCAGACGTGAGCAGAAGGTGCATTGTGGGAGAGGGAGAGGCCGCCCTTTAGACTCGCATGTGGTGAATTGTGTTTTCTTTTAATCAGTTGGTACAGGTTCTCTGTAAGCCCGCCACTGTAATCCCCCCCCTCTCTCTCTCTCTCTCTTGTTCTCTCTCTCTATCTGTGTGTGTGTATGCGTGCGTGTTGTTTGTGTGTGTGTGTGTGTGTGTGTGTGTGTGTGTGTGTGTGTGTGTGGTGTGTGTGTGTGTGCGTGCGTGTGCGTGCGTGCGGCTGAGAGAGAGAGAGAGAGAGAGAGAGAGAGAGAGAGAGAGAGAGAGAGAGAGAGAGAGAGAGAGAGAGAGAGTTGCCTTTTTTCTTTTCTTTTTCTTTCCGTCTGCCTACCTGTTTCATGTTTTTCCTTTTTATCTGTCTGTCTTTCTCTCTGTTTGTCTGTGTGTCTGTCTTATCTCTCTTTACCTGTCTTTTCTCCCTGTCTGTCTTTCTTTCTTTCCTCATTTTTTTTTTCTGTCTTTCTTCCTTCCTTCCTTCCTTCCTTTCCTTCCTTCCTTCCATCCTATCTCCTTTCTTTCTTTCTTCCATCGTTCCTCCTTTGTCTTTCTCTTCCTTTCTTTCTGTCCTATTTTCCCTTTTCCCGTCTTTCCTTCCTTCTTTCTTTCTTTCTTGTTTGGCTGCTCGCCTGTTCCGGTGACCACTGTGTGCGCCTGCTCTGTAAATCTTCAAGAAATGTTGCGTGTGTCGATTGCCTCAATTTGTATTTTCCCTGTAGCCTTTTTTTTTGTGGGCATATCTCTGTTCCCCTTCTCTCTCCATGTCTCTGTCTGTCTCTGTGTGTGTGTGTGTGTGTATGGTGTGTGTGTGTGTGTGTGGTGTGTGTGGTGTGGCGTGCGTGCGTGCGTGCGTGCGTGCGTGCGTGCGGTGCGTGCGTGCGTGTGTGTGTGTGTTGTGTGCGTGTTACATAAGAGAAGGACAGAGTCAGACAGACAGACGGACAGACAGAGACAGAGAGAGAGAAAACAGACAGACAATCAGGACAGACGGACGGAGAGAGAGAGAGAGAGAGAGAGAGTAAGAGAGAGCGAGAGAGAGAGTAAAAAGGAGAGCGGAGGAGAGAGAGAGAGAGAGAGAGAGAGAGACAGACAGACAGACAGACAGACAGACAGACAGACAGACAGATGTATAATTCAAGAGCCACACTCAATACCCAATGTTAATAATAGACCTCTCAGGGGTCTGTAAAAATCGTAATGTATGTAAAAAAGAAATGCAGCTCATCTTACTGAACCCCGAAAGGAGACAGTCCATGTGTATAATATCATTGTTTATCATTTCTCAGGTCTTTTAAAAATTGTTTTTCGAAATTTTAGAAAAATCAGTCGAAATGAAGAGAGAAAAGGGGAGAGAAAGAGAGGGGGAAAGAGGAGAGAAGAGAGAGGGGGAGAGAAAGGGAGAAGAGAGAGAGAGAGAAGAAGAGAGAGAGAGGGGAAGGGGAGAGAAAGAGACAGACAACAGCAGAACACGCCAGCAACAAAACAATGGGAAAAAGATGTAGACAGAGACAAAGACAGACAAAAGGAGAAGACAGACAGCCCAACAGACAGACAGACAGACAACAGACGAGGGACGGGGACGCACCGATAAAACAAGCAACAGAGGGAGGGACAAAAGGGACCCAGACAACGGGGGGGGGGGGGGGGGGGGGGGGGGGGGGGGGGGGGGGGGGGGGGGGGGGAAGATCTCAACCAAGGGGGAAAGGGGAACTTCCGTGTTAAACACGATAATGCCACAGAGTTTCCACCAACCCTGGGTTCTAAACTCCCCACCACGGGGGTTTTTCTCTGATTGCCCTTCTGCTTTTTTTTTTTTTTTTTTTTGCTTTTTTTTTTTTTTGGGGGCTTTTTTTTTAACCCCCACGATACTCGCGGGCAAGTTTTTTCCAATGAACCAGAGGTACGGGAAGAGAAGAGAGAGAAGAGAGAGAGAGAGAGGGGGAGAAGAAGAGGGAAAGAGAGAGAGAGAGAGCCCAATAAAATGCCCACTGGTTGCGACAGCCGCTTTAAAAATTCTTTTTGTTTCCCATAAGCTTTCAGGATGTGGGCCTTGAACATCAGCAATTTTGGGTCAGGATGGAGCGGGGTGGGAGGATTTTGGGGGTGGGTGGGGTGGATAGAAAAAAAAACAAAACATGACTGGAGACGACAGAAAAGTGAGAGGGGGGGATGGGGGGGAATCGGGCCTAAAAGTGGGTGGGGGGGGGGTAGAGAAGGAAGGGGGGGGGGGGGGGGGGGGGGGGGGGGGATAGAAGGGGGGGCGAGGAGAACGGGAAATAGTTGGGGTGGGGGGGGAGGGGGGGGGGGAGAGACAGTAGGGGAAAAAAAGGGAAACAGTCGCTTGTCCGCCAGAGAGAGGAGAGAGAGAGAGATAAGGATAAAAACGATAACAATATTTTTTCAAAAAAGGCCAAACCCCCATTAAGGGGATATTGCAAAGCAAATAAAACTTTTCACCACTTTAGTTCCCAAAATTCTATAACATATACTTGCTTAATGGTTACATATCAACATATTACAGTGCTCCCCCGTTTGAACGACTTATACAGATACATAAAAAAATGATTCATAAAACTTTCATTTCTCGACGAAAAAAGTAAGACAAACAAAATAATGATGGCGCTTAATACTTGGCAGGATTTTTTTCTCTCAAATCATTTATGCGGGGCAACACAAAGAAAAGTGGTTTTCATCCTCTAAAAAAAAACCGGACCCACACATGGGGCACATCAAGACCTTTTATCTTTTTTAAAAAACCTCTGACATGCATTTTAATCAGAGACACCTAGTCAAAAACTCTGTTAAACCCTTTTTTTAAAAATCGTTCTATTTTCAAAAGTATGGTTCCGCTAAAATTATTTTAAATGTCTGACATGAGATCATTACTCTTTGGATTTAAAATCCCAATCTTCCCACCACAGTCATCATCGTTGCTTAAAACAGGCCAAAAAAATTTGGGGACGCAACCCACACCAGATTTAGCCATAAAAAGGAAAACCAAAACACTAAAAAATTTTTCGAATATTTGTTCCCCACGTAATTTTAACCTCTCATCTAAGTCTACAGCGTTTTGTATGCTTGTGCAGGTAGTCTGTCCCCCATGCATCTGTACATTTTGACCCAAAATTTAAAGTTTTTTAAAAGTATGAAATTGATGAAATTTGGAATCTTCCAAGTTCACCATAGACCAAACATTGGGGGTACGTCTGCCACACAAAAAATCGTTTCTTGAAAAAACAGGAAAATTTTTTCAATTTTTCATGCCTGTTTTAACCCCCCCAAATCTCAGCTCCTCTGGCTTTGGCAAAAATTTGCTAAAAAACAACTTGAAAAATAACTCGCGAACTGTTTTCAAACTTAACAAAACTTTACACACTTAAAATGGCACTTTGCCCTGTTCACTAGGTCCTGACATGCAAACGTAAAGCGAGCTTCGGGGAAAAAAAAAATACCCAAATTATAGCGTTTAAACTGATATTTTTGATTACAAAACCCCACCTCCTGCAGCCAAATCCCACCTTTAGGGAAAACTAAAACTTTGTTTTGTCCATATTTTCCTTTAAGTAAAGTTTTTTTGTACAGAAATGGGAAACTTTCAGCGAGTTTAAAAACCATAAAAGTTTCAGAAACAACAAAATACCGTCGGCAAACAGAAAAAAGAAAATGGAATTCAAAAAAAAAGTAACACCTGCCTACCCTTTTCAAAAATTTTCAGGCTAATTCTTCATAACGAAACAAAACAGGACAAACAAACATCCCCTTTTTTAAAAAAAAACCCCTTGCGTACACATAAAAAATCACGAACCAGCCCCTCTTTATTTTTTGACTTTCCGTTTTTCATACATATTTCCCACACAACTAAAAGTTACCTTTATGCCTTTCTTTCTAGAATTGGCCATAACATTTCCTTTAAAAAACGAATTAAATGTTTTCCCTCAAATATAATTTTCTTTTTTTAGCAAACGTTTCTGAACCGCCGCCAGCAAAGTAAACATAGGCTATGTGCTTAATCCTTTTTGAAAGCCAGCTTGAAATTCTCCTGAAAAAATTGTTTAGTTCTACCCACCTGCTAACTTTTTTTAAATTTACAAAACCCGTACATTTTTACTAGCTATATTACATAATGAGATCCCCCGTAATTTTTTGGATCATTTAATCCCCCCTTTTTTGTAAAAAGGGAAAGAATGATCGACTCAGTCCAGCTTTCAGGATAGACCCCCCTTATCAAACAAAACTAAAAAATTTTACGAGAAAATTTTATAGCATTGGGGCCCCCCAAATTTTTTAAAAAAAACTCACCAAAAAAGTCCTCAGGCCCCTGCACTTTAAAACCAGTTTTTTAACTTTTTTTAATTTGCAAAAAATACCTCGTTTTTGTGATGGACCGACCCAAAAAAAAAAAAAATTGGGTATACCGCTTTTCCCTGATAATGACCGCATACACAATAAATTAACGGGGGTATCTTTTTCCAAAATATCTTTAAGTGATCCCCATTCATGTTGTGTATTATTTGATTCTGCGTATCTTTTTAAAAATAAAAATTAACTTTTTCCTAAAATTCTTGCTGTTTTTTAATAGAATTAAAAAAATTTTTGAAACAATAAACCGTATATCCTTTTTTTTTTTTCTGTCAATAAATTCTTGTATTTCTCTTCTGCGCCGCAGTATACATGGGGTGGGTAAACTAATGTTTGTTCATTTTCAATAACCTTACTTTTTGTCTTTATTTTTACTTCTGAATCAACCCAAATTATTCTTGTCTTCAAACCGCGGAAATTTTCTGTTTCATAGAACTGCAGCACACTTTACAGCATCTTAAATACTTTGAGTGTACTTTCGATTCCATCTAACATATCTGACGCATTCAACAATTGCTATGAAAAATCATCGAAATTAAATTTCAAAAAAAAATCAGTTGCATGCTCATTTTTCCACACAAAAATTTTTTCCCCATATTCTCTCTTATTAGGGTATCCATGATCACATATGCCTTTTACATTCATTCGAATTCTAACGGGTGTGATCAGATTCGATCCGTTCACTCACCAAAATGCACAGGAAGTATTCACAAGTCAAAAAGATCGCATGATGCAACAATGTAAACGTTCACACGCGCCAGAGGTCACAAAATTGTACACAACCCTCAAAACTCCATTACAACACCCTGGAATAGAAATAACCCCAAACTACAACAAACAACAAACTTTACCATAATATTTATCCCTTATCTTTTGAGCCCTTTTTTTTGATTGAAAATTTATCAAAACAAGAAAACTGTCAAATTCACAGCAACATCCCAAAACATCACTTTTCCATTGAAATCACCACCACAAAACTAAACATCATGTAAACTAAGGGGGCTTCAATCAAACTATCTTCAATCTGACTAATTCCTTATCAATATTAAAAAAAAAACATATAGGGGACCTTTGGGGGAACAAGCAACATACATACAAAACTTGTTTGGCAAGTGGAACAACTTTTATCGATGATAAAAATCAATAAAATTATCAAAATTTGATCAGTTTCTTCCGTAGTCAAAAGTTTAAATTTTTAAATCAAAATATTTTAAACCCCCTGACTTCGCCACTTCTTTAATTTTTGGATTTTTTTAATGAAAAAAGGTGTTCAGGAAAAAAATGCAGACTGAAAATCTTTAAAAAAAAGTTTCCCCCCAAAGCAAAAACAAAATCAAAAGACACACAAGTTGATAAAAAAGATGGTCGGAAATCTTAGAAAAAACCCTAACCCTTCCAATGCAAGAATGAATATTTCGGCGATTGACAACATGTTCAAAAAGCCCTCAACCTGACTCTGCACTTGGGGGCCCCCCCCCGCACAAAAACATGCTTTTTCACAATGTTTACATACAAAAAAATTATTCAAGGGGACCTTTTACACAACGGCAGCGCAGTCGGGGGACGACCGCCGACATACGGTGGCGAAAACTCATGTCCCTTTCCCCCCACCTTTACGGCTGAACCCCCGTTCCTAACTCCGCCCCACAACCGGGGAACCCACTTTCTGCCCCCGAATTTGTACTAGCTTTTTGGGGTGGCCACTACACTGTGTTTCCCACTAATGTGGGGGCCGGCCGTGTCCCTATGGGGGGTTCAACTAGTTTCTATCACCCAAAATAAACCTCTTTTCCATCAATGAGGGAAGGTCGTAATCATTGTGGCTCTTTTTTCTGTTGCTTCCTGGCTTCCTCAGATGAGGGAAAGTTTCCTTTTTGATTTTTCCCAAACCGTTGGAAAAGGGGCTTCGCCAATAATAGTTTGTTTTTTAATTTTTCCCTTTTTTGCCTTCAATAACTTTACCCCTTTTCTTTGTAAAAAACAAAACGGCTATAATCGGGGAATTCCCCTTTGAACTTTTAACGATGGACCCTGTCGAAAGAAAAATATCTGTAAGTTCTAATGTGTCCGTGATCATTCCTTAACAAAAACCTTCAGTTTTCTCTGTCTCATTTTTGAGCCCACGATGCCATGAACAATGATGTTATTACGTTTGGACCCCACCTTCCAAATCATCAATTTTCATTCCAAAAGTTTTTTAATCCTTTCTTTCAACTCTGTTGGGTTCGGTCAGTCCATGTTTACTTTCCTGAGGGGACTGCGTCTTTTTCTAAAGTCTCAACTTTTCTTTTAAGGAGAAACGGTCCTTAAATTTCCCCCATGTCTTGTTTCATTTCATTGAAACTGCTTTTCAGAGAATCAACATCGTCATCAAATTCATTGTTGGGTTTCTGTCCACTCCACTTTTCCGTCTGTTCCAGGTCAAGAAGACCCCCCGCGGGCCCGGGCTCGCCCATCGACCACGGCACTCGTGAGACGGGTCTGCTTGCCGGAGGGCTGCTTCGGAGGGGCCTGGGTTCGGTTCTACACACCAAAATCGCATAGGGAACTGAAGAAAATCACCTGAGGGTCATCCAACCACTACACCGTCCGTACGGCTTTCAGCGTCAAGTCGGGAATCGTTGTTCAGTCTTCCCCCTTGCCCGACCCAAAAAAATGAAGGGGGAAAGAAAGTGGGAACAAAGTGCACATTTTTGTCTGAACGCAAAGGGGTTCAGCTGGGATGGCACTGAAGTTTACACGGCCAATTTACAGTAACGGGGGGAAAAACTGTCGGTGAAACTGGCGTGTAACTTTAGACAGTGTGCACCACGACTTACTCTGTCAATGCGAGAAAGAGCCCCCAGAGAGAGAGAGAGAGAGGAGAGAGAGAGAGAAGAGAAGAAGAGAAGAAGAGAAGCACAGCGTGACTGGGCGAACAGAGAGATAGAAGAGGGGGGAGAGAGAGAGAAGAGGAGAGAAGAGAGAGAGAGAGGAGAGGGGAGAGAGAGGCGGGGAGTGGGGCGGAGACAGAGCGGGGGGGGCCCCCCAGGCAGAAAACCCAAAAGGGGGGGGGGGGGTTTCGGAAAGGGGGAAGAAGAAAGGGCAAAATGCGCGTACCCCCCACCACCACCCAACCCCCCCCCCCCCCCAACCACCCGCCACCACACTCACGCCCAACCACACAAAACCCACCTTCAACCCCCCCCCACCCCCCCCCCACACCACAAACCCCCCCCCCCCCCCCACTCACACGCCCCCCAACCGCCACAAACCACACAAAAAAACCCCCCCATTCACCACACACCCCACACCCACACCCCCCCCACCCAACCCCCCCCACAACACTACACCAATAGGTTATCCGCCCCCCCTCCGACACTAATTCTTGTCAAAATGGGGCCCGCAGAAAGGACATAGGGAAAAGTGAACGAGGTGGGGCGTGAAGGGGACGGGGGGGGGGGGGGGGGGGGGGGGGGGGGGGGGGGGGGGGGGGGGGGGGGGGGGGGGGGGGGGAAAAAAAAGGGGGGGGGGGGGGGGGGG
>CM031603.1:86790428-86807744 GCA_018398815.1 Conus ventricosus
AATTACGGATGAAATTTTGTTGTCTTAACCACTCTAGTTTTATGCGCTGAACAAGGCCACAAGCCATTAATTTTAAGAAAAAAAAGAAATGGTTTCTGGGTTTGTTCTCGTTTTGCCAGAAAAGAGGACGATGTTTTATGCGTTTGTATGATGATAAAGCTTTCTTCATTATATGATTATTGAGTTCATGTAGGCAGATTGTGAATGTTTTACAAACCTTTATCATTTCTGATGGGATTCAAACCAGCAACGGTTTCATTTTTCATAGATTGGTGCTTTATGACAGTCTATGAAAATTGTTAATTAGGTGATTTACAGTCTTTTTTTCCAAGGAGATACATCTTGTCGTTTCCATCAAAATATTGAGCACTGGTTCATTGATGATGTTTGAAATGCAAAGAAAACATTCCCAAATTCTTCCATCCAACTCTTACCAGATGCTCAAGGATGCTGTTTCTCAGTTCTTGGAACATAAGCTCCTTTCTTCCTATTGCATGAACTGACCAGAAAGGAGTTGGGTCACATGCAAACGCCCCGTGTGCATGAATTTACTTACTAATTTAAAGGTGGTTATCAGGCCTACTTCTTGGTATAGAGTTTGAAATAGATCCTAACAATGTCTGTGTTTTTTTAATCAGTTAATTCAAGTATTGTTAACTTTGAATATTATGACTGTCTTGGAGAAAAATGATTTCTTTGGTGAGGTCAAATTTAGGTTGAACAGAAGACAGACCCCCATAATTCTGTCTATCACATGAGAATTCTGAACAGTTACCTCCCTTCTTACAAATTACGAACACTTCCCTGTGCACGTGGGGGAGTTCCCAGAGCATGTTGTGATTCTGTTTGCTCTGGGTACAAGAATTTCTCACTTTACGCTTAAATCAACAGTGCTGAATTCTTGAATAAAAGTGAGGGCGAAATAAGAACAAAGAGAGTGTGCAGTATTATAAGTAGACAATTGGCGTTCATGAGTTAAAAGTTGTTGTTTTTTTCCAATGAAGAACAGCCTTAAATGTCAAGTGAAGGAGTAACTTTTCCAGGGTGTGTCTTTTAGAGTGCAAGAAAGGAACTGGATCTGCTGGAAAGGCAAATGCTGACTTGTATGAAAGTTACAAGCCAAGGTCATCCCAGTTATGTTTGCTCACTTAGTAGAGTGTTCAGTGTTCGTAAGTTTGAGCAGGCAAATGGATAGGTGCATGTTAACCAATGATGTGTGCTGCTGTTACACTGGTAATTGTGATGTGCAATACTTGATGCAGGGTCCGCCAGTCAGACCTCACACTGACAGTCTTGTGCCGTTTCTTTCGGCAGAAAGCAGCCCTCTTGTGTTTCTGGTCAGAAGTGTGTCAAAGTGTATGCTCTTTGTTCAGGTCGGTCACAGCTCAGACTAGCAAGATGTTTTACTGTGCATAGACTTACTTTCATGGTTGTTGTTTTTTTTTGTCTTAATTGAGGATGACAACATGAATAATAAAATACTTTCTTGTTTAAATCGAGAGAGTTTCAAGGAAGGATCAGTCTGTAATGAATGGATATTGCTAAAGTTGTTCAGTCTTTTGTTCTGTGTCTTTTTTTGTTTTTCTCCTCTTTTTTGTTTTGTTTGTTTTTTTTTTAAAAAATGACGGAACTTCGGAAGCCTTCATCATTGTTTTTTGGGTTTGCATCATGACCCCAAGGGGGGTGCGGTTGTAAAAAAAAGGAAGGGGTGCAGCAAAATTTTGAATTTTTTAGTCATCGTCTTTTTTACAAATCTAGGTCAGAGAAGCTGGATGGCCATTGTTCGCTTACTGCGAGCGTTCACACCTCCTTTTCATTGCATTGGGTGAAGTATCTGTTTTGTTTTAGATGAAAGGAATGGGTTTAAAATTTGTGCCATGTTTGGGGTTTCAGTTTTTTGGGGTTCAGAATCACGTTTTTCTTCTGTAGGGGACATTTTTGACCGCTCAACTATTTCTTTTGGGGTTTGATACTGGCAATCTGTTTGCCACCCCAGCTATTTTTTTTTTTTTGGGCTTGATGACTGGCAATTTTTTGCCACCCTCAGTATTTTGTTTTGGGCTATGATGAGGGAACTGTTTGCCCCCCTCACTATTCTTTTTTGGGCTATGATGCGGGCAATCTTTTTGCCCCTCAGCTATTTTTTTTTTGGGTATGAGGGGCTGGCAATCTGTTCCCACCCTAGCTATTTCTGTTTTGGGTTTTATGGACTGGCAATCTGTTTGACCCTCGCTTTTTCTTTTTTGGGTTTTAGGGCAATTTTTTTCCCACCCTCGCTTTTTCTTTTTTTGGGTTTTGAGACTGAAAATCTTTTTGCCACCCCCCTATTTTCTGTTTTGGGCTTTGATGACGGCAATTGTTTGCACCCTCACATTCTTTTTTGGGCTTGAGGGGACTCCCAATTTTGGGGCCCCTCAATATTTTCTGTTTTGGGCTATGCGACGGGCATTTTTTCCCGCCGGGTCCACACGTCCCCTAGTTTCATCAGAAAGAATCTCTCCCTTGTAAACTTGCATCACAATCACTTTTATACTATAGTCACCATAGTGTGTTTACAAGGGGGAGTTCTCTAGCTGCCAAAACCCTTTCCCGGTTTTTTTGGAATTTCCCAATTTTTTGAAAGGTTTCGAAATCCCGAATTTTTGTGGTGGAAAAGTCCAGAAATTTTTAAAATTTTTGTTTAGATATTGGATTTGGGTCATTTTTTGGGGAAGGGTGCAGATAAAAGCCAAAAAAGTGTTTCGGATGTGGATATTATACGTACGGAAAAAAGTTTTTTTTTATTACCCCAAAAATTGTAACTGAAACTAAGGGGGGGGGGGGTTGAATGCTTTCAATCAAAGCCAAACGCGGGTTTATACGCCACCCCACCCCCATCATCCCTGGTTCCAAATTTCAATTCCAGAAGGGTTGGAGTTTGTATGTAACGGACTGGACAGCCCGACCTCCCCTCGTTAATAAAATGTTTTCATTTCAGGATGCAGGGGGTTATAGACAGAAGTATTTACGCTTTCACAACCAAAATGCGCTCTCGCATAGGCACACGCACTCTGTCACTCACATCGGGCCCGCAAAAAGGTGAGGGAAACCAAAAACATTTCATAGAAAATAATCAACCTTTATTCAACTTGACTCGACCCCCCACCCTCACTACCCCAACACAACATCTGTATCATAAAAACAATGTAAACAGCATACAGACAATTTAATAAATCGCATCCCTGTTCTTCAGTTATTCTTACTTAGCCAGGAAAGACAATATTCCACTATTCAGTTTGCGCACTTATAACCTTAAGAGCAATAAAGCGTCCATAACTGCCAGCTTTCCCTTGGTTGCCCAGTTTCCCCTCACCCCACTTTGGGGACTATGAGCTGAAGCTGCCACACCGTTGTGTCCTCCCAAATTGGCCAAATCCCGTTGGGGGACACTGGAAACGTAGCTTGAGCGCCCTCACACCGAGTCTCCCGGACTCCACCGTACTTCGCCCTCTCCACGGAAAGGGCTCCTGTCGGCCTCTCCCACAGGTCTTCTCTGGCTGCAAACACCCCACCGTTGTTGGCAGCTCCCTGTCTAGGCCCCCAACAGGCTGACACGTCTTGCGTCGACAGTCCCCACACGGGAGCAATTCTTCTCGTCGTCGGCTCCGAGGCTACAGCAACCTCCACTGTCATACATCCCCCCCAGGAGACAACGAGGCGACAGCTAACCTCTGCTCACCTGTATTTTCTTGAGCCCTCAGCAAGACGGGCGAGTTCACTTTCCCTTAAGTGAGTCACACACTTCCGGGTTTTTCCCCAAGCACCTTATATTCGTTCTAAAAGAAAGAGAGAACCCGAGTTTAACTGGCTCAACCAAGGGAATCACTGGCACACACACATCACACGATTTGTACCAAAAATCCCCAATTTAAATTTTTATTCCACCAATGGAATCACTAGTCACCTACACATACACACACACCACAGCTGCTAGCCCCAACAAAGACTTGGCCCCCAGTGGTTAATGCCATAACCTCCTATTCAAACTCATGTTCGATTCCCCCAAACGTACCCATTGAACTAACCACCCTCGACCTCTCTACCGCCATGATGATGCTTCAAGTATTTACTACTCTATAGACAACAAGGCGAAAACCACTCGATAGGCTGCCGCCTTCCTTTCATTCCTCAGAACAGGGACGACTGAATGGTCGTTTGTACTCTGCCGGCGGCTGACGGTCACCTACCCGTGACGGTCACCTGACACGATCCCTTTCTTTTCAGGCCCACGGGGAAAAGGCCCAGTGAATACCCAGTGCTCAAAGTGGACACTCTTCTCTCCCCAGGACTGGCAGGTCGCCAACCCCTTGTCACTATCCCTCGGACAGCGAAACACCTCCCAGTACCTCCCCTCCTTCAGTATACGACTCGGGGTATCCCCCCCTGGTGATGCCTGAATTCGCACACTTGAAGACCAAGGAACGTGCTCTCAACAACAGCAATCCCCTTTAAATTTTGCCTAAAATGCTCGGGAACTTCGGCCGACTCATGACACCCCCGTACCTAAGAATGTTGTTCCAAAATCAAACATTTCCTCCGGGACGAATGTTCTCAGATTGGATAAAACAAACTCAATTGCATGGGTCGATTTAACGTACTACCCCTTATGCTTCAAGACATCATTCCATCAACATCTCTAACGGGATAATGTACCCAATTAAAACCAATAGATCAATCAGATAATCCAAACATCACTCTTTGGTCAGCATAACGACGTGCACAACATTTAACTCTAAACTGGCTCACATATAATCAAGAACTCTGTCCATAACGGTAGCTATCAGCATGCCCATACATGTTAATTAATCATTCCCTTCATTCTTATATAGCACAACCCTGATTGAAAACAAGATCCAAATCCAGGAGTATGGCCTATTCTGCTAATCAAGTTTAAAAATTTCGGGGTGTGTGCCCAGCCTACTTAACATTTCAAAATCAAATTCAGGCGTGTAGCCACAATCCACAAAGACAACATTCAAATTCAGGCGTGTGCCCCAACCTACATAACATCAAAATCACATTCAGCGTGTGGCCACAAACTGCTCCCCACGGTCTCGCACACAATATGCAAATCAAGCATTTATCCTGATTTCAAAACATAAACATTTTCACACTTTACCGAGCTGTGACAAACAACAGGGGGAAACATATCAACCAGAAAAATCATAAATCATAACGTGAGCATGTACTGATCCCCGCTCCATTATGGGCAGTGAACAAAAGCAACATAAATCAAAAACTGAAAAAAAACACATGAACATAGGCTACTACAAACCCCGCCCCTATACTGGGCGGGTCCAAAATCAAAACCCACTGGCCAGCTACATTATTTCACAGTAGCTGCCCGTAACAGATGACTTCTCAAAACCACACCACAATCCCCGCAGCCCGTTGGCTTTTGCCCCTCCATTGTCCTGTTTTGTGTTCCACTACGAGAGAAACACCCCAAGGCTTTACTCCAAACCCTGACTACTCCTGCCCCTTCAACCTTGCCCGCCGTTTGTGGCCGCAATGTACGGGGCAGAAAAATTTGCGCGTCCCAGCTTTACGAGATCAGCACCCCCTTCACCAGTTTAGTCCTTAAAGGAGCGCGTGAAATCCGCGCGATCCTCTTCTAGCCTGTCGCCCCATGTACCTGCGACCACGATCATCTCCCCTTTTCAAAATGTTTTTAGATGATTCCTCACTTCTTCCAACTGATTTTCCTTCTCTCTGGGGAAATTCCTTGGTTCAAAATCCCATCATGGCCCCTGCCCATAATTGTGACTTAAATTTCGTTCCCTTTTTCCAAACCCCTGGCCGTCTGCTCCTGTGAGCTGACATTCTTGGCATTCCTAACGATGTGGTCCCTTGACTTCTTGCATGCATTATACTGCCTCCTGGTCCCACCAGCTGCGGGTTCCAGTTACTCTGTGGTCCTGTTGGCCCGACCCTGCGGTCCGCCACCTTTGGCTCCTACATTTCTGACTCCATGGCAACGCCAACAACTTTTTAAACCCCACTCGGCCCCCATGGCCTACGGCACCCCCCTTTACGGCCACCTCCATGGCCTCGGCACCGCCACACGGCCACCCCCAAAGGCCTATGGCCAACCGCCACTACGCCACCCCATGCCTACGGCACCGCCACTACGACCTATTTCTTGGTCCATTTCCCACCCCAAACCTTTGGCCACCTTCATGGCCTACACTAGCTCCACTGCTAGCGGCGCCTTTTCACTCCACCTGCGTTCTGTTTATTTTCCTCCCCTTTCCACTGCCCTTGCTTTCCCACTTGACTGGCAGCCTGGCTAGGCTCGGGGTAATATACCTACCCCCTAAAAAAGCGGATAGGAAGATTGTTTGCACTGCTGCAGTGAGAGTTACTCCTGACAAACTCTGACTCTACTTTGACACGGGCCCCCGGTAGCCGATTAAATTCTTCCATTGCATATCGCACGCAGGTGGTTTCCCCGGTATAAGTCTGTCTCTCTCACAAAACTGGGCTCTACCATTGCCGCTAGAGCCCATTTCCTGTATCAACAAGCAGGTCCCCGCTTCCCGTTTATACTGCCCTAGTAGTTGGTGGTGGTACTCTGCCTTCCTGTTGAATTGTATCAACAGCAACAACTGAGTGTATTCCCCCAACTCCGCTACAGTCCTTGGCGATATGACCTCTCGCCCACATTTGAAACATGTGCGTTTCACTCTAAACATTCTCTTGAGTCCCACTGTTGCCAAGGGACTTAGAATGCGTTTCTAACTGCGGTCTCGCCTCCTGTTTGTAGGGAGTCGGTGAATCACTCCCTGACTGTGTGTCTGGGAAATTACGGGTCGACTGGTTCGATCCCTTCATCCCATTACGCTGAACATGGGCAGATTCAATACCTGTCTGCAACTTTCACTAACTCTCTCTAAACTTCCTAATTCTCTTTCCGCCAAGAATACTGTGAGATCCTTCCGACAAGTGGAGAGAATTTGCCCCTTTAACGATTCCTCCCTCAAAGATTCAAAAGTTTGTTCGATGTTTCCTAACCTTATCCATTTGTCAAAGAGAGCCCTAAGCCGATAAAGAAACTGTACGTGCGCTCACCTGATTTACAACGGTTTTCCCCTGAACAATTTCCTATATCTATCGGCGGTTACTTGATACCTCTGAAAAAAGCACGCGCACCCGACTCATTAATCTGTCTGTTTTTCCGGTGGTAAGCAGAAAAAAAAAAGCATCCCTAGCTTTGGGTGTCAGCACGCAGACAAATTTGTGGCCCACCGTTCTTCGGGTAAGCCCTGATCTTTGGCAATCCTTTCAAATTGCGAAATGAAATCCCCTAAAATGGTCCAGATTATCATCGAACCTTGGCATTGATCAAGGGACTGACATGTGGTGCAAAGTTCACTTTAGGTTTTGCGTCCCCGTCCTTTTTTTCTCCAATTTTAATTTTTCTAACTCAAACTGCCTTATCTCCCTTCTTTCTCTTTCCTCTCTTTCCCCTTCTCTTTCCCCTTCCTCTCTTTCCCGTTCTTCTCTCCTCATTTCCCGTTCTCTCTACCTCTTTTTCCCGTTCTCTTCTCTCTCCTCCTTTTTCCCGTTCTCTTTTCTCTCTCCTCTTTTTCCCGTTCCCTTTCTCTCTCCTCTCTTTCCCTTTTTCTCTCCTCCTTTTCCCCGTTCTCTTTCTCTCCCTCTTTTTCCCGTTCCCCTTTTTCTCTCCTCTTTTTCCTGTTTTCTTTCTCTCTCCCTCTTTTTCCCGTTCTCTTTCTCTCCCTCTTTTTTCCCGTTCTCTTTTTCTCTATTGCCTTTCCCTTTGTATTTCTGGGCCTCGATTACACGGGGCCAGTTCTCATCTACATTTCCTTCAGTTCCGGACCCTTTAGTTCCTAAAGCTTTTCCTTCTTCTATGAGGTCCATTTTTTCAGCGGAAACCCATTGTCTCAGCACCCTCTTCAGTCGACATTCTGAAGCTATCCCAACCCTCGATCAGCAGTTAATAAAAACCACAGTAAAAGCGAGATATCCACATGATCACTTGAAATAAGCGATCAAAAGTTGTGCTACACCACAATCAAACCTCAACAGCAACCAAATCAAGCAAGTTCAAATAACAAGGCCCAGTCAAAAAAAAAAAAGATCAAAACAATCAACACATGACTAACGTTCTTTCCCGAAAAAGAAACAACAATCTAGGTTTCCACAATTAGGGCAGATTTCAAATCCCTCTGCAATTGAACAAACCCGAATCAAAATCACTTATGGCTATTTATGTTCATCCCGGACGAGCCCCCAATTGTGTACGAGTCTCCTACGCTCCCCCTTGTTAATAAAATATGATTTTCATATTCAGGGATGCAGGGGGTTATAGACAGAAGTATTTACGCTTTCACAACCAAAATGCGCTCTCGCATAGGCACACACTCTGTCACTCACATCGGGCCCGCACAAAGGTGACGGGGAAAACCCAAAAACATTTCATAGAAAATAATCAACCTTTATTCAACTTTACTCCGACCCCCACCCGTCACTACACAACACAACTATCTGTATCATACAAAAAATGTAAACAGCATACAGACAATTTAATAAATCGCATCCCTGTTCTTCAGTTTTTTTACTTAGCCAGGAAAGACAATATTCCACTATTCAGTTTGCGCACTTATAACCTAAGAGCAAATAAAGCGTCCATAAACTTGCCAGCATTCCTTTGGGTTTACCATTTCTCTCATCCCACTTTGGGGACTATGAGCTGAAGCTGCCACACCGTGTGTCCTCCCGATTGGCCAAATCCCATTTGGGGGCACTGGCAACGTAGCTTGAGTCGCACCTCACACCGAGTCTCCCGGACTCCACCGTACTTCGCCCCTCCAGGAAAGGGCTCCTGTCGGCCTCTCCCACAGGTCTTCTCTGGCTGCAAAAAACCCCACGTTGTCTGGCACTCCCTGTCTAGGCCCCAAAAGGCTGACACGTCTTGCTGTCGACAGCCCCACCGGGAGACAATTCTTCTCGTCGTCGGCTCCGAGCTACAGCAACCTCCACTGTATACGTCCCACCCAGGAGACAACGAGGCGACAGCTAACCTCTGCTTCACGCTGTATTTCTTGAGCCCTCAGCAAGACGGGCGAGTTTCACTTTCCCTTAAGTGAGTCACACACTTCCTGGTTTTCAAGCCCTTATATTCGTTCTCAAAGAAAGAGAGAACCCGAGTTTTAACTGGGTCAAAACCCAAAGGAATCACTGGGGACACACACATCACACGATTTGTACCAATAAATCCCCAAGTTAATTTTTATTCCACCTTGAATCACTAGTTTACCACACTACACAAAACACCACAGCTGCTAGCGCCAACAAAGACTTGGGCACCCAGTGGTTAATGCATAACCCCCATTCAAAATCATGTTCGAATTCCCCCAAGCTACCCATTGAACTAACAGCCTCGACCTCTCTACCGCCATGACTGATGCTTCAAGTATTTACTACCCTATAGACAACAAGGCGCAAACCATCGATAGGCCGCCGCCTTCCATTCTTCCTCAGAACAGGGACGACTGAATGGTCGCTGTACTCTTTCCGGCAGGGTGACGGTCACCTACCCGGACGGTCACCTGACACGATCGCCTTTCCTTTCAGGCCCACGGGAGAGCCCAGTGAATAGCCAGTGCTCAAAGTGGACACCTTCTCTACCCAGGACTGGCAGGTCCCCCAACTCCTTGTCACTATCCCTCGGACATCGAAACACCTCCCAGTACTCTCCCCCTTCAGTATACGACTCGGGGTATCCCCCCCTGGGGATGCTGAATTCGCACACTTGAAGACCCAGGAACGTGCTCCAACAACAGAACTACCCTTAATTGCCTAAATGCTCGGGAACATTCGGCCGACTCATGACAAGGAAAAACCTGCTATAGCTGTAACTGCTCAGCATGGAAACTAGCTTGTTTTTCAGTTTAATGGGCCTTGGTTTAACCTAGGGTGTTTTAAGAAGCATTTCTTGGTTTTAACAGTTCTCATAGATATTACCTTAAACCACAAATATTTCTGAACATTGGTTAAAAAAAAACACATCTGAATTTTCAAAGTGATCTTAGGGTTAGAAAAAGGTTTCCTTTAGCATGATATCTTTCAAGTGTGCATTTGGTTTGGTCTGGAAAACACTGTTCTGGTTTCTCTTCATATTCTGTTGTGCATGCATACACAGGTTTACATGACTGTTTGTATGCAGTGTAAATGAGTCTGGGTTCCAACGCAATTGTCACAGCGTCTGTTGTTGGTCACAACAGCAACCAAAAAGTAGAAAATACCACCAGCCCTGCTGTTGTGTCACAGCATTAAGTGCTTAAAGTTGGGGTTTTTCTGGGGGGGGGGGGGGTGTTCTTCACAGTTTGGGGTTTGTCTGGGGGGTTCACTTTTGGGGGTGCAATGTTTGGTTGAACAGAATATCACAGTTTGCTCCCCCCCCCCCCCCCCCCCCCCCCTCCCATTGACTCATCATTTATCCTAATACTGGAATCTGTGATATTGTTTGAAGGTTACAAGGGATCATCTACCCAATAATAAAATGTTTTTTCTTCGAACTGTGAGACTCTTCCAATGCTGATTGAAGTAAATGCACAGCATGTGCGCTTCACTACTTTAACGCTGTGACAGCCCTGATATGGTGGCCCTTTGTGGTCGGCTTTGGGCCCTTTAGCAACATTGCCATCACTTTTAAATGCAATTCAGAGTACTGTTAATGAAGGATTGTTTTTCTTATATTTTTTGTGTTTTTCAGGTTTAAATGGAGGAGTACGTGGCTGCAGGATTGTAAATGTTTTCGTTTTTCACCCCGATTTAAAAGATACCAAAAAAGGGAACAGAGTTGTGCTTACATAGTTCATCTTTGATCAATCAATTCCAAATGTTTTCTGATAGCTGTGTGCAAGTGCTTGGATGTTCTCTTCAAACAGCTGTCATGTTTTTTCTCTCTTTCAAAAAGCTGTAATTTTTTCTTCCTTTTTATTAAATAAAAAAGAAAATATGAAAAAATCCGAGTGCATTTTTATGTTTTTTAATGTATGCGGTGTGGATGCTTCAGAGTCTACAGGGCATCACAATAGTTTAATACATACACCATTACCGACATATTGTCACTTCATTTTAAAATACTGGCAAAATATGACCAAAAACCAAGTAAGAAAGTTCACTCATTCATTATTTAGAATTTTTTAAAAGTTCGGGATGTTAGAATTTTAAGTATTTGCAAGACGACCACTTAAAAGAACTTTGAAAAAATGTCAGTCAAACACACAAAAAACTCTTTTCCCCTTGAAGAATATGGGATTAAAAAGGAAGTATACAAAGCAAACACCTGCAGGGTTGTCCTAATTCTTTGATGGACAGAAATCAACTCACTATCTCTACTCTCTCTCTCTCTCACACACACACACTCTTGCACACACACACACACACACACACACACACACACACACACACACACACACACACTTTACACAAAAGGGAGAAATGAAAGAGGCGTGATAGTATAAGCTGGTTGATCCTGCTGCAGCCCCAGTCATTCACAGGCAGCAACAGATAGTAAGTCATGGGGCAACCCACAAGAGGAGACACTGCACTGCCGCTGACTCGCTTTGGTGGCGTTCAGCAGTGCCTGACATTCTGGTCCAACATACGTAGGATTAACCACATTTCCCCCTCCCATTCATTCTATCCACCAACAACAATGTGCACACTGTCACAAAAGCCAGGACTGAGTGACCATTCCTCTCTGGACCACACCATCACGTCCATCCTGTAACAGTATGTCCTCATGAAGTTGCCGGATACCAAAAAATGTGACCAGAAACTCATCAGGGGCATGGGTATGAAGAGCTGATATAGAAACTGAGGTAGTCATGATGGCTGAGCATTAAGGTCACGAGACTTTTTTCATCGTCTCCGAATGCCACAAGTGTGACTCCACACCTAGACATGCATTCAAACCATCAGAATTTGCTGGTATTGTTCCTGCTGGTGGAAATTTTATGACTTTCAGTTGAATCGATATGCCCATCCTCTGTCCAAAAATGAGAATTTTTTTTTTTTTCCAAAGCAAGTAGACTAACAAACGAAACGAAATTTAGGACTATCTGAGCTGTTTGGGTGTGAGCTTTGCTAAAAGCAATCATAAGTATGGGTGTGTGCAATCCCATCCCCACCCATTCCCTTTATGTAGCCTATATGACCGAGTAAGGAAACCAACACGAAGAATGGCATGACTCGATCACAGCAGGGACCGTACAGCATTTTTGCTGTACGGTCCCTGATCACAGTCAGCAGCCGTCCGGAGAACCAACTCTTACATAACAACATGCACACCCACTAAGTGATTGGAAATCTTATGACCTCCCTTTTACTTACTTCACTGACGATTTTGTGACCTTTCGGCAGGTCGACCCACAACTCAAAATGGTTATAAACCATCTATGACAAAAACGTTTCATTTAACGATTTAGTGTAGTATTCTACAGTCTTTTCAATATCATTTGGTAATTACGAGCAAATAAATGATTCATTTAATAACGTGACGCTGTGAATCAAGACCTAAAATGCAAAAGAGAGCAAACTTGTTTCCCGGCATCATCACTGACTTAGCGGATTCACTGGCAGCATTGTAAAGACATCACGCTTTACTGTTCAGCATTAAGTCATGGACGAGAAGTGGAAAGGGAAGGGGAAGAGGGTAGGTACTGTATGATTTCAACTCCAGTGCTGCACGAGGCCTGGATGCAGAATGCAGTCAATTATAGTGCATCATCACTGGACAGTTCTGTGGAGTCGCTGACACTGGCACCGTCTTTTTTTCTGCTAATCTTATCATCCGTGCTGCCAGCAATAGGTTATTACCCCTACACAACCACAACCAGAATCGTTCTGTCATTGCGTCTGCACCAACATACGATGGTTTATTGTAAGGTAAGGTCAATGAGCATTACAACAGGGGTTACAGTATCGGATCTGTCAACTCAAACGGTCCGAGTCCATTTCCATTTGTCTGTCTGCCGTAAGTTATAGACAGATAGACAACTAGAACACTCAGTAAGAAATTATGTAAACATCACAAACTTGGTGGCTGTTTAAATCAGTAAATGTATTTCTAATGACGGACAGTATATGTGCAACGCACGCATGAGTTTGCTGTGCGTGCACACAGGTTCCTTCTGTTCAGTTATTTCCAATAGTTGTCATCGAAGGCAATAGGCAACAGAGCTTTCCATCTTTTACCCCCAGGTTAGGGTTACCTATACGTAGATACCCAAGAGAGAGAGAGAGGGGGGGGGGGTGGAGTCTATCTTTCTGTCTGTTCCTCTGTATGCATGTTAGTGCGTGCACGAGTGCGCTTGTGTGTGTGTGCGTATGTGTGTATGTGCGTCTGTTCCTCGATATGCGTGTTAGTGCGTGCACACGCGTGCACGTGCGCGCTTGTGTGTGTGTGTGTGTGTGTGTGTGTGTGTGTGTACATGCACATGTTCAATAATATTAGCATATCCTTTTTTAACCCTCGTCGTTCACAAAGTGTACAAATTGGAGGCCATCTCATGTAAGCCTCCAGACATAAAATCGGTGGCAGAGGACAATCGTCTGAATTGAGCAGGACAGATCTGACTTCCAAACTCAGGATTTTGGAACTGTCCAAAGCATAGCATTGCCCTTTGATCCCTCCAGCTAATCCACTTCTTCACGAAGTAACAAATCTGTCTGGCAACATCGACGCCAAAAGGTGCATGGCGTTCTGCAGCTGATGCCCTGCATGTAGAACAGGACAATCTGAACGGACACGGAGACCGGCAACAGTTCTCGATAATCGCGGTCGCCGCTCGGACGCTGGGAAATGGGAGAGAACTGGGTCCATAGTGAGCAACTCGACAAAGGAGGATAAGACAAAACTCCACAGGTCATTTGAACCATCACAGCCGCGTTTCATACAGACAAGTAGGAATGGAAGGGTGTCATGGCACAGTCTCGCGGCGAACGAGACAAAAAATAGGCCTACAGCCTAGCCTCGTATACATCAACGACCTCCCAAACAGGGTCCAATCCAGCACACGCCTATTCGCTGACGACACACATCATCTACAGACACATCTTAGGCGTAGCAGACCAGCAAGCCCTCCAGCAAGGCCTTGAGGCGCTAGAACAGTGGGAGAGGGAATGGGACATGGCCTTCCACCCAGACAAATGTATGTGACCTGCAAAAAAGATACACCTACTGCTGGATACCAACTCCACAACCAGACTCTCCAGAGCAGCAACAACACGAAGTATCTCGGAGTGACCCTGCAAAACGATGGCAAATCTTCTTCTTCTTCTTCTTCCTAAAATACTGGTTCACTCAAAAACGAGTAGGTCACCAGCGCGCAAATGGAATAGCACATCAACAACATAAGCGCCAAAGCCAACAAGACACTGGGCTTCCTGCGAAGGAATCTAAAGAACACCAGCAGGAAGGTCAAAGAAATGGCATACTAAGCACTATGAGACCAGCGCTAGAATGTGCCTCCGCTGTCTGGGACCCACACACTGCCCAAGATATCCAGGACATACGGGCCATCCAGCGTACAACTGCAAGCAAACCTCCAGCGTCACCACCATGCTGGAGGAACTAAAATGGCCACCCCTTGAGACGAGGCGGAGAGCGGCACGACTAACCATGCTTTACAACATGAAACACAACACAACGGCTGTAAAGTTCCACCAACTAAAACCCCTCCAAACAAGATCAAGGAGGGGCCACAACCAACAGTTCAGCAGGATAACATGCTGGACGGAACAAAGAAATATGTCGTTCCTCCAAGAACAGTAAGGGACTGGAATTTGCTCCCTCAGGAAATAGTGCAGGTCCCAACGGCAGGTACCTTCAGTAGGAAGGTATCTGCAATTCCATAAATCCAACTCTCTCCTCCCCTCCCCTTCCCCCCTCCCCCACTCCACCCTTCTTTGCACACTATGCTCTCCTTCATTCTCTCAACAAGGTTTTTTTTTTTCTTTTTTTTTTTCAGTCGTCTTCACCCCAAACGTAACAATAATAGTCAAACACTTGACTGTGGTTACTACCGGAAGAAGAAGAAGAAGAAGAAGCCTAGGCTAGGCCTAGGCCAACGCTCGAGTATAGTATGTTTGGGTGGTCTCCCATGTGAGAGAAAACTAGCTAGCTGAAGTGCATTCTCTGACTGGTGCATGGAACGATCAGAATGGCGTCAGAGTGCCCAAAGAACTCGGAGAAGAAGCTGTATCATTATAAAACAAAAACAAATCAAAGGAGGTTGAGCTAATTAGTGGCAACTTCAAACTGGGCCCTGGTGGGAAGCGAATTACAATTGCTGCCTATTACCGTCCATGCAACAGAACAGACGAGGAGTACTTAACAAGCACAAAGACAGAAATTTCAGAAATCAGAAGGAAAAACAAAAGAAACATTTTTCATAATAGGAGGAGACTTCAATGCTCCAGACATTGATTGGACAACATCATCAATGAAAGAAGTCAGTACCCCCATCGAGTCAGTCAGTGTGTTCTTGACGTCGTGACAGACAATGATATGGAACAAGTGGTTGATTTCCCCACCAGAAGGGAGGCGACCCTAGATCTTATTTTAACTACCCACCCGAGCTTCACGATGCGCTGTAAGCCTCTTCCCCTGTTGGCAAGAGCGACCACGACGTGGTCTTATACGACACCACTCTCACCCCGCAAAGACCATGGCCAACAAAAAGAAAAATCTATCTGTGGAAGAGGGCAGACATCAACGGAATGAAAGAAGATCTTCACCAGCTGTCAAGAGACGTAGAAGATGACAAAGAAATTAAAACATGTGTGGAGAAATTTTGGGCCTACCTCAAAAAGAGAAAATACATGTCATCATCGAAAAATCGAATCCCGAGTAAATCTACGGCTCGCAAACATAGTCACCCTTGGATTAATACATCAATAAGAAGGGCCATTAGAAGAAAACAAAGAGCGCATAAAAAGGCAAGAAGAACCAGAAAAAAGAGAGACATAGACCGCTACAAAAGGATGCAAGCCGAGGTACGATATGAAATCAAGAACGCCAACAGATCTTACCTTGAAGACATCATCAGCGCTGACTTCACAGCAGTTCCCAAAAAGTTCTGGGCCCACATCAAAACAAAAGGCCAGGAATCAGTAGGGGTAGCACCTCTGAAAGATCAGAACGGATTCCTAAAGAGTGACAGTGTCAATAAAGCTGAAATATTGAACAAACAATTTCAGTCAGTATTCACCATCGAAGACACTACCAATATACCACACATAGACGCGAGCAAATACCCAACCGCAGAAACCATCACTGTGACCAGAGCAGGTGTCCAGAAGCTCCTGAAAAACTTAAAGATTGACAAAGCTACAGGACCAGACAACATCCCAGCCTTTATCCTGAAGAATGGTGCAGAGGAGCTTGCACCAGTGCTGACAGAACTATTCCAAATGTCACTCGACGAAGGAAAAGTACCACAGGACTGGAAGGACGCCCTAGTAGTGCCGATCTTCAAAAAGGGAGATCGCCACCAGCCAGCAAACTACAGGCCTGTGTCCCTCACGTCAATAACGTGCAAGCTCCTCGAGCACATCATACATAGCAGCGTCATGCAACACCTTGACAGCTTCAACATCCTCACAGACGTACAGCATGGGTTCAGAAAATCCAGGTCATGCGAAACCCAACTTATAGAGACCGTCCACGACATCGCAAAAAACCTTGCTGCTAAAGGCCAAACAGACGCAATCTTGTTAGATTTCAGCAAGGCCTTCGACAAGGTGCCACATCAGCGACTCATGCACAAACTTGAGGCCTACAGAGTTAGAGGAAACACACATAAGTGGATCAAATCGTTTTTGACAGGGAGAACACAAAAAGTAGCGCTTGAGGGTGTATACTCATCTACCACCCCAGTAACATCAGGAGTACCCAAGGCACTGTTCTTGGACCGCTACTTTTCCTATTGTACATCAACGACCTTCCTGATGTTGTGGAACACGCAAAAGTAAAACTTTTCGCAGACGACAAGAGAACAGTATTTTACCAATCCTGGCTCACTTGCTTCACCACCGAGTTTTTGGGCGAAAGTGGCCTAAAAGCCGCCTATTCCTGTTCTCTGACAAGTAACCAAAAAATAACGACCCTACAAACAAACATACTGTGCAGGTTATCCGTTTTTAATACTAATTTACTAAGGTTTATCTAGAGAGCTGCTAAGCGTAGGGAAAGTAAGCCAAAACTGAACCCCCTGCCTCCTAAGAGTAACTTTTTGTAGT
>CM031603.1:86808744-86836099 GCA_018398815.1 Conus ventricosus
CCCCAACAAACCCAACTGTGAAGACACCCCCCCCCCCCCCCAGACAAACCCAACTTTAAGCACTAATGCTGTGACACAACAGCAGGGCTGGGGGATATTTTCTACTTTTTGGTTCTGTTGTGACACAACAGACAGACGCTGTGACAAATTGCTTTGGGTACCCAGCACTCATTACACTGCATACAAGACAGTCATGTAAACCTGTGTATGCATGCACAACAGATATGAAGAGAAACCAAACAGTGTTTTCCAGACCAGCCAAATGCACACTTGAAAGATATCATGCGTAAAGGAACCATTTCTAACCCTAAGATCACTATTGAAAATTCAGATGTGTTTTTTTTTAACCAATGTTCAGAAATATTTGTGGTTAAAGGTAATATCTATGAGAACTGTTAAACCAAGAATGCTTCTTAAAACATCCTATGGTTAAACCAAGGCCCATTAAACTGAAAAACAAGCTAGCTTCCATGCTGAGCAGTACAGCTATAGCAGGTTTGTCCTTGTCATGAGTCGGCCGAATGTTCCCGAGCATTTAGGCAAATTAAGGGTAGTTGCTGTTGTTGAGAGCACGTTCCTTGGGTCTTCAAGTGTGCGAATTCAGGCATCACCAGGGGGGGATACCCCGAGTCGTATACTGAAGGAGGGAGAGTACTGGGAGGTGTTTCGCATGTCCGAGGGATAGTGACAAGGAGTTGGCGACCTGCCAGTCCTGGGTAGAGAAGAGTGTCCACTTTGAGCACTGGCTATTCACTGGGCTCTCCCGTGGGCCTGAAAGGAAGGCGATCGTGTCAGGTGACCGTCACGGGTAGGTGACCGTCAGCCTGCCGGCAGAGTACAGCGACCATTCAGTCGTCCCTGTTCTGAGGAATGAATGGAAGGCGGCGGCCTATCGAGTGGTTTGCGCCTTGTTGTCTATAGAGGTAGTAAATACTTGAAGCATCAGTCATGGCGGTAGAGAGGTCGAGGCTGTTAGTTCAATGGGTAGCTTGGGGGAATCGAACATGAGTTTGAATAGGAGGTTATGCATTAACCACTGGGGCCCAAGTCTTTGTTGGCGCTAGCAGCTGTGGTGTGTGTGTTGTGTGTAGGTGACTAGTGATTCCATTGGTGGAATAAAAATAACTTGGGGATTTATTGGTACAAATCGTGTGATGTGTGTGTGCCAGTGATTCCATTGGTTGAGCCAGTTAAACTCGGGTTCTCTCTTTCTTTGAGAACGAATATAAGGTGCTTGGAAAACCAGAAGTGTGTGACTCACTTAAAGGGGAAAGTGAACTCGCCCGTCTTGCTGAGGGCTCAAGAAAAATACAGCGTGAAGCAGAGTTAGCTGTCGCCTCGTTGTCTCCTGGGTGGGGACGTATGACAGTGGGGGTTTTGCTGTACCCTCGGAGCCGACGACGAGAAGAATTGTCTCCCGTGTGGGGACTGTCGACAGCAAGACGTGTCAGCCTGTTGGGGCCTAGACAGGGAGCTGCCAGACAACGTTGGGGTGTTTTGCAGCAGAGAAGACCTGTGGGAGAGGCCGACAGGAGCCCTTTCCGTGAGAGGGCGAAGTACGGTGGAGTCCGGAGACTCGGTGTGAGGGTGCGACTCAAGCTACGTTGCCCAGTGTCCCCCAACTGGGATTTGGCCAATCGGGAGGACACAACGGTGTGGCAGCTTCAGCTCATAGTCGCAAAGGGGGATGAGAGAAACTGGTCAACCAAGGAATGCTGGCAAGTTATGGACGCTTTATTTGCTCTTAAGGTTATAAGTGCGCAAACTGAATAGTGGAATATTGTCTTTCCTGGCTAAGTAAGAATAACTGAAGAACAGGGGATGCGATTTATTAAATTGTCTGTATGCTGTTTACATTGTTGTATGATACAGATAGTTGTGTTGTGTAGTGACGGGTGGGGGCTCGGAGTCAAGTTGAATAAAGGTTGATTATTTTCTATGAAATGTTATTGGTTTCCCGTCACCTTTGTGCGGGCCCGATGTGAGTGACAGAGTGCGTGTGCCTATGCGAGAGCGCATTTTGGTTGTGAAAGCGTAAATACTTCTGTCTATAACCCCCTGCATCCCTGAATATGAAAATCATATTTTATTAACGAGGGGGCGTCGGAGACTCGTCACAAATTGGGGGCTCGTCCGGGATGAACATAAATGAGCCATAAGTGATTTTGATTCTGGGTTTTGTTCAATTGCAGAGGGATTTGAAATCTGTCATAATTGTGGAAACCTAGATTGTTGTTTCTTTTCGGGAAAGACGTTAGTCATGTGTTGATTGTTTTGATCTTTTTTTTCATGACTGGGCCTTGTATTTGAACTTGCTTGATTTGGTTGCTGTTGAGGTTGATTGTGTGTAGCACAACTATTTGATCGCTTATTTACAAGTGATCATGTGGATATCTCGCTTTTTACTGTGGTTGTATTAACTAGCTGATCGAGGGTTAGATAGCTTCAGAATGTCGACTGAAGAGGGTGCTGAGACAATGGTCCGCTGAAAAAAGATGGACCTCATAGAAGAAGGAAAAGCTTTAGGACTAAAGGGTCCGGAACTGAAGGCATATGTAGATGAGAACTGGCCCCGTGTAATCGAGGCCCAGAAAATACAAAGGGAAAGGCAATAGAGAGAAAGAGAACGGGAAAAAGAGGAGAGAGAAAGAGAACGGGAAAAAGAGGAGAGAGAAAGAGAACAGGAAAAAGAGGAGAGAGAAAGGGAACGGGAAAAAGAGGAGAGAGAAAGAGAACGGGAAAAGGAGGAGAGAGAACGGGAAAGAGAGGAGAGAGAAAGGGAACGGGAAAAAGAGGAGAGAGAAAGAGAACGGGAAAAGGAGAGAGAGAAAGAGAACTGGAAAAAGAGGAGAGAGAACGGGAAAAGGAGGAGAGAGAACGGGAAAGAGAGGAGAGAGAAAGAGAACGGGAAAGAGAGGAAAGAGAAAGAAGGGAGATAAGGCAGTTTGAGTTAGAAAATTAAAATTGGGAGAAAGAACGGGACGGGGACGCAAAACCTCAAGTGAACTTTGCACCACATGTCAGTCCCTTGATCAATATGCCAAGGTTCGATGATAATCTGGACCATTTAGAGGATTTCATTTCGCAATTTGAAAGGATTGCCAAAGACAGGGCTTACCCGAAGAACGGTGGGCCACAAATTTGTCTGCGCTGCTGACACCCAAAGCTAGGGATGCTTTTTTTCTGCTTACCACCGGAAAAACAGACAGATTATGAGTCGGTGCGCGATGCTTTGTTTCAGAGGTATCAAGTAACCGCCGATAGATATAGGAAATTGTTCAGAGAAACCGTTCGTAAATCAGGTGAGACGCACGTACAGTTTCTTTATCGGCTTAGGGCTCTCTTTGACAAATGGATAAGGTTAGGAAACATCGAACAAACTTTTGAATCTTTGAGGGAGGAGATCGTTAAGGAGAAAAATTCTCTCCACTTGTCGGAAGGATCTCACAGTATTCTTGGCGGAAAGAGAATTAGGAAGTTTAGAGGAGTTAGTGAAAGTTGCAGACAGGTATGAATCTGCCCATGATCAGCGTAATGGGATGAAGGGATCGAACCAGTCGACCCGTAATGCCCAGACCACACAGTCAGGGAGTGATTCACCGACTCCCTACAAACAGGAGGCGAGACCGCAGTTAGAAACGCATTCTAAGTCCCGTGGCAACAGTGGGACTCAAGAGAATGTAGAGTGAAACGCACATGTTTCAAATGTGGGCGAGAGGGTCATATCGCCAAGGACTGTAGCGGAGTGCGAATAACACTCAGTTGTTGCTGTTGATACAATTCAACAGGAAGGCAGAGTACCACCACCAACTACTAGGGCAGTAGTAAACGGGAAGCCGGTGACCTGCTGTTAGATACAGGACTGACTCTAGCGGCAATGGTAGAGCCCAGTTTTGTGAGAGAGACAGACTATACCCGGGAAACCACCTGCGTGCGATATGCAGATGGAAGAATTAATCGGCTACCGTTGGCCCGTGTCAAAGTAGAGTCAGAGTTTGTCAGGAGAAACTCTCACTGCAGCAGTGCAAAACAATCTTCCCTATCCAGCTTTGTTAGGGGGTAGGTATATTACCCGAAGCCTAGCCAGGCTGCCAGTCAAGTGGGGAAAGCAAGGGCAGTGAAGGGTAGGAAAGTAAACAGAACGCAGGTGGAGTGCACAGGCGCCGCTAGCAGTGGAGCTAGTGAAAGGCCATGAAGGTGGCCATGGTGGTGGTGCAATGGACCATGAAATAGGTCGTAGTGGCGGTGCCGTGGGCCATGGAGGTGGCCGTAGTGGCGGTGCCATAGGCCATGGAGGTGGCCGTAGTGGCGGTGCCGTAGGCCATGGAGGAGTGGCCGTAGTGGCGGTGCCGTAGGCCATGGGCCGTAGTGGGGGTTCAAAAAGTTGTTGGCGTTGCCATGGTAGTCAGAAATGTAGGAGCCACGGTGGCGGACCGCAGGGTCGGGGCCAACATGGACCACAGAGTAACTGGAACCAGCAGCTGGGTTGGGACCAGGGAGGCAGTAATAATGCATGGCAAGAAGGTCAAGGAGACCAGCTATCGTTAGGAAATGCCAAGAATAGTCAGCTCACAGGAGCAGACGAGCCAGTGTTGGAAAAAGGAGACGAAAATAAGGCTCATCAAGTAGTGGGCATAGGGCCCTGAGTGGGATTCGAACCAAGGAATTTCCACAGAGAGAAGGAAAATCAGTTCGGATAAGATGAGTGAGGAATCATCTCATAACATTTTGAAAAGGGGAGATGAATCGTCGTCGCAGTACATGGTGCGACAGGCTAGAAGAGGATCGCGCGGATTTTCACGCGCTCCTTAAGGACTAAACTGTGTGAAGGGTGTGCTGACTCTTTGTAAAGCCTGGAACGCGCAAATTATCTGCCCCAGGTACTATTGGCGAGCCACAAACGGCGGTCAAGGTTGAGAGGGGCAGGAGTAGGTCAAGGGTTGGAGTAATGCCTCCTGGGTGTTGCTCTCGTAGTGTGAACAACAGAAACAGGACAATGGTAGGAGCAATGCCTACGGGCTGCTGTGATTGTGGTGGTGGTGTGAGCAGTCATCTGTTACGGACAGCTACTGTGTAAATAATGTAGCTGGCCAGCTGGGTTATTGATTTTGACTGCCCAGTATAGGGCGGGGTTGAGCCTATGTTCATGTGTTATTTTCAGTTTTTGATTTATGTTGCTTTTGTTCACTGCCCATAATGGAGCGGGGATCAGTACATGCTCACGGGTTATGATTTATGATTTTTCTGGTTGATATGTTTCCTCCTGTTGTTTTGTCACAGCTCGGTAAAGTGTGAAAATGTTATGTTGTGAAATCAGGATAAATGCTTGATTTGCATATTGTGTGCGAGACCGTGTGAGCAGTTTGTGGCCACACGCCTGAATGTGATTTTGATGTTATGTAGGTTGGGGCACACGCCTGAATTTGAATGTTGTCTTTGTGGATTGTGGCTACACTGCCTGAATTTGATTTTGATGTTAAGTAGGCTGGGCCACAACCTGAATTTGAATCTTGATTAGCAGAATAGGCCATACTCCTGGATTTGGATCTTGTGTCAATCAGGGTTGTGCTATATAAGAAGTGAAGGGAATGATTAATTAACATGTAGGACATGCTGATAGCTACCGCTATGGACAGAGTTCTTGATTATATGTGAGCCAGTTTAGAGTTAAATGTTGTGCACAGTCGTTATGACTGACCAAAGAGTGGGTGTTTGGATTATCTGATTGATCTATTGGTTTTAATTGGGTACAGTATCCCTGTTAGAGATGTTGATGGAATGATGTCTTGAAGCATAGGGTAGTACTGTTAAATCGACCCATGCAATTGAGTTTGTTTTATCCAATCTGAGAACATTCGTCCTGGAGGAAATGTTGATTGGAACAACATTCTTAGTACGGGGTGTCCATGAGTCGGCCGAATGTTCCCGAGCATTTAGGCAAATTAAGGGTAGTTGCTGTTGTTGAGGAGCACGTTCCTTGGGTCTTCAAGTGTGCGAATTCAGGCATCACCAGGGGGGGATACCCCGAGTCGTATACTGAAGGAGGGAGAGTACTGGGAGGTGTTTCGCATGTCCGAGGGATAGTGACAAGGAGTTGGCGACCTGCCAGTCCTGGTAGAGAAGAGTGTCCACTTTGAGCACTGGCTATTCACTGGGCTCTCCCCCCTGGGCCTGAAAGAAAGGCGATCGTGTCAGGTGACCGTCACGGGTAGGTGACCGTCAGCCTGCCGGCAGAGTACAGCGACCATTCAGTCGTCCCTGTTCTGAGGAATGAATGGAAGGCGGCAGCCTATCGAGTGGTTTGCGCCTTGTTGTCTATAGAGGTAGTAAATACTTGAAGCATCAGTCATGGCGGTAGAGAGGTCGAGGCTGTTAGTTCAATGGGTAGCTTGGGGAATCGAACATGAGTTTTAATAGGAGGTTATGCATTAACCACTGGGTGCCCAAGTCTTTGTTGGCGCTAGCAGCTGTGGGTGGTGTGTGTATGTGTAGGTGACTAGTGATTCCATTGGTGGAATAAAAATAAAATTGGGGATTTATTGGTACAAATCGTGTGATGTGTGTGTGCCAGTGATTCCATTGGTTGAGCCAGTTAAACTCGGGTTCTCTCTTTCTTTGAGAACGAATATAAGGTGCTTGGAAAACCAGGAAGTGTGTGACTCACTAAGGGAAAGTGAACTCGCCCGTCTTGCTGAGGGCTCAAGAAAATACAGCGTGAAGCAGAGGTTAGCTGTCGCCTCGTTGTCTCCTGGGTGGGGATGTATGACAGTGGAGGTTGCTGTAGCCTCGGAGCCGACGACGAGAAGAATTGTCTCCCGTGTGGGGACTGTCGACAGCAAGACGTGTCAGCCTGTTGGGGCCTAGACAGGGAGTCTGCCAGACAACGGTGGGGTGTTTGCAGCCAGAGAAGACCCGTGGGAGAGGCCGACAGGAGCCCTTTCCGTGGAGAGGCGAAGTACGGTGGAGTCCGGGAGACTCGTGTGAGGGTGCGACTCAAGCTAACGTTGCCAGTGTCCCCCAACTGGGATTTGGCCAATCGGGAGGACACAACGGTGTGGCAGCTTCAGCTCATAGTCGCAAAGTGGGATGAGAGAAACTGGTCAACCAAGGAATGCTGGCAAGTTATGGACGCTTTAATTTGCTCTTAAGGTTATAAGTGCGCAAACTGAATAGTGGAATATTGTCTTTCCTGGCTAAGTAAGAATAACTGAAGAACAGGGGATGCGATTTATTAAATTGTCTGTATGCTGTTTACATTGTTGTATGATACAGATAGTTGTGTTGTGTAGTGACGGGTGGGGGCTCGGAGTCAAGTTGAATAAAGGTTGATTATTTTCTATGAAATGTTATTGGTTTCCCGTCACCTTTGTGCGGGCCCGATGTGAGTGACAGAGTGCGTGTGGGCCCATGCGAGAGCGCATTTTGGTTGTGAAAGCGTAAATACTTCTGTCTATAACCCCCTGCATCCCTGAATATGAAAATCATATTTTATTAACGAGGGGGAGCGTCGGAGACTCGTCACAGTCCTGTTCACATATCATAGCTGCCAACCTTCTGGAATTGAAATTTGGGAACCAGGGATGATGGGGGTGGGGTGGCGTATAAAGCCTGCTGTTTGGCTTTGATTGAAAGCATTTCAACCCCCTCCCCCTTATGTTTTCAGTTGACAATTGTTGGGTATATAAAAAAAAGAAGCATTTTCCGTACGTAAAAATATCCAGCATCCGCATAACACTATTTGGCTTTTATTCTGCACCCTTCCCCAAAAATGACCCAAATCCGATATTCTGAAACAAAACTTTGAAATTCTGGACTTTTCCACCACTTAATTCGGGATTTCAGAAACACTTTCTAAAATTGGGAAATTCCAAAAACCTGGGAAGGTTGGCAGCTATGATGTATACTCAAACCATTGTAAACACACTATGGTGACAGTATAGTATCAAAGTGATTGTGATGCAAGTTGACAAGGGAGAGATGACTTTCAGTGTATGAACTAGGGTGTACTGTGTGGACCTGGCGGCAAACAGATTGCCAGTCGTCATAGCCCAAACAGAAATAGTTGAGGGTGGCAAACAGATTGCCAGTCATCATAGCCCAAAACAGAAAAAAGCTGAGGCAGTGGCAAACAGAGTTTGGGCCAGTTCATCATAGCCCAAAACAGAAATAGCTGAGGGTGGCAAACAGATTGCCAGTCGTCAAAGCCCAAAACAGAAATAGCTGAGGGTGGCAAACAGATTGCCAGTCATCATAGCCCAAAACAGAAATAGCATGAGGGTGGCAAACAGATTGCCAGTCATCATAGCCCAAAACAGAAATAGCTGAGGGTGGGAAACAGATTGCCAGTCGTCATAGCCCAAAACAGAAATAGCTGAGGGTGGCAAACAGATTGCCAGTCATCATAGCCCAAAACAGAAATAGCTGAGGGTGGCAAACAGATTGCCAGTCATCATAGCCCCAAAAAAGAAATAGCTGAGGGTGGCAACAGATTGCCAGTCATCATAGCCCAAAACAGAAATAGCTGAGGGTGGCAAACAGATTGCCAGTCATCATAGCCCAAAACAGAAATAGTTGAGCGTGTCAAACTGTCCCCTACAGATAGAAAACGATGCATTCTGAACCCAAAGAACTGAATCCACAAACCAGTGAGCACAATATAGCCCATATCCTTTCATCTTAAAACAAAGACAGATACTTCACCCCAATGCAATGAAATGGAGGTGTGAACAGCTCGCAGTAAGCAAGAACAATGGTCTCATCCAGCTTCTCATGACCTAGATTTGTGAACAAGACGATGAGCATAAAAACTTCAAATTATGACTGCACTCACTTCCTTTTTTTTACAACCTGCAACCTCCCTTGGAGTCAGTGATGCAAACCGAAACACAATGATGACAGGTCTTCCATGACAGTTCCGTCATTTTTTAAAAACAAACAAACAAAACAAAACAAAGAGGAGAAAGACAAAAAAAAGACACAGAACAAAAGACTGAACAACTGTGAGCAATAATCCATTCATTACAGACTGATCTCTTCCTTGAAACTCTCTCTGATTTAAACAAGAAAGTAGTTTTATCTATTCATGGTTTGATCAGTCCTCTAATTAAGACAAAAAAAACCAACAACCATGAAAGTAAGTCTATGCACAGTAAAACATCTTGCTAGTCTGAGCTGTGACACGACCTGAACAAAGAGCATACACTTTGACACACTTCTGACCAGAAACACAGAGGGCTGCTTTCTGCCGAAAGAAACGGCACAAGACTGTCAGTGTGAGGTCTGACTGGCGGACCCTGCATCAAGTATTGCACATCACAATTACCAGTGTAACAGCAGCACACAAATTGGTTAACATGCACCTATCCATTTGCCCTGCTCAAACTTACGAACACTGAACACTCTACTAAGTGAGCAAACATAACTGGGATGACCTTGGCTTGTAACTTTCATACAAGTCAGCATTTGCCTTTCCAGCAGATCCAGTTCCTTTCTTGCACTCTAAAAGACACACCCTGGAAAAGTTACTCCTTCACTTGACATTTAAGGCTGTTCTTCATTGGAAAAAAACAACAAACTTTAACTCATGAACGCCAATTGTCTACTTATAATACTGCACACTCTCTTGTTCTTATTCGCCCTCACTTTATTTCAAGAATTCAGCACTGTGATTTAAGCGTAAAGTGAGAAATCTTGTACCCAGAGCAAACAGAATCACAACATGCTCGGGGAAAACCCTCCCCCACGTGCACGGGGGAAGTGTTCGTAATTTGTAAGAAGGGAGGTAACTGTTTCAGAATTCTCATGTGATAGACAGAATTATGGGGGTCTGTCTTCTGTTCAACCTAAATTTGACCTCACCAAAGAAATCATTTTTCTCCAAGACAGTCATAATATTCAAAGTTAACAATACTTGAGATTAACTGATTAAAAAAACACAGACATTGTTAGGATCTATTTCAAACTCTATACCAAGAAGTAGGCCTGATAACCACCTTTAATCTAGTAAGTAAATTCATGCACACGGGGCGTTTGCATGTGACCCAACTCCTTTCTGGTCAGTTCATGCAATAGGAAGAAAGGAGCTTATGTTCCAAGAACTGAAAACAGCATCCTTGAGCATCTGGTAAGAGTTGGATGGAAGAATTTGGGAATGTTTTCTTTGCATTTCAAACATCATCAATGAACCAGTGCTCAATATTTTGATGGAAACGACAAGATGTATCTCCTTGGAAAAAAAGACTGTAAATCACCTAATTAACAATTTTCATAGACTGTCATAAGCACCAATCTATGAAAATGAAACCGTTGCTGGTTTGAATCCCATCAGAAATGATAAAGGTTTGTAAAACATTCACAATCTGCCTACATGAACTCAATAATCATATAATGAAGAAAGCTTTATCATCATACAAACGCATAAAACATCGTCCCTCTTTTCTGGCAAAACGAGAACAAACCCAGAAACCATTTCTTTTTTTTTCTTAAAAATTAATGGCTTGTGGCCTTGTTCAGCTGCAATAAAAACTAGAGTGGTTAAGACTGAACAAATATGCTCCGTAATTCATTGCTGCATTGGTCCTTAGACATTGGTGGTCTAAAAAAAATATAACAAAACACTACAAACTATTTTTGTGGTATTCAACTCTTGTGTTTAAAAAAACTGAACTGATTTACACACACACATGCATACACACATACACAACTACCTCAATTGGTCCTTCAGTTCCATAGTCTAAAAACCCAAAGCAATCAAAACCAGGTAAAACCATCACAACAAACTTGATGGAATGTTAGTGGAAACTGACACGGAAATATGTTGAGCAAGAGACCTGGTTTGTCGCACGGACAGATGATAAAATATTATGCAAATGATTAAGATGAAACAGCAATTTAATACCAAAACAATTACAGTAATTTCCCCCCCATTTTTCAGTTATTTGATCAATGGAAAGGTTCCATAATGATTCGCAAAAATGTTTACATCATTTTGATTTACAGAGAGAACAAAAACTTTATTGCTTCTAGAGCGTTGTCACCAAAAACTACTGGGAACAAATCAAGCCGGCTGTCAAGGGATTAGTAACAACAACAAAATAATGCTTCTAGAACTATTCTCACCGATACCCACTGATCACAAATCACTACGTATAGAAAATGGCGACTGGAACAGCATCTTCTCTCTCCATACCTCATCTTCCTGGAAGGCAGGAAGGAAGACAAATCTATCTTGATAAGCTGACAAAACTCGATCACCAAGGTATGATCAAAACTTTAAAAATGTTTCATTCTCAGAACTCTGTAAACCCCTGACAATCCTTGAGAACTTTCACTTTTGTTGATACACGTTTTAAATACTCTGCAATCAATACCACATTTAAGTACATTGAATGAGGCATGTAATGTGTTGATACTGGTTGATCAGCTTTTAACAACTGAAAAAAATCCCACAAAAAACACATGGCTTCGTATGAGTTGTACATTAAATACTACCCTGGGGCCTACCAGCCACAGGTGAAAGCATACAATAAAATCCACAACCAAAACACACTTGATGAAGGAGCTGAAGACTGGTCCTTTCATCCAATCAGATGGAATCTAAACATTCTCTGCTGTATGACCTTGCCAGCCTGCTTGTTTGGTATTCCAGTATTCATCCACATAGGACTTGAAAAGAGTCATAAAACTGTATCAGCGGATGGTATTTTCCTTAACATTATAAGACACGACAATAAAGAGATGGACATGAGATTATGCAGTTTCATGTTTACAGACTATGCTGACAGAAACGATGTTTCCAATATATGTATGAAAGAGAGCTTGAACAGGTGTTGGCATCACCTCAAACTCTTATAATTATTGAGTAGGGAGGGAGGGGGGGGGGGCACTCTTAAAAATGTAACTATATTTGAAATAATATTCAAGGTTCTGGACCTAAAAAAAAAAAAACCCAGAAAAAAACCCTTCCCCTCTCCATCCCCCCTCAAGACCACAAATCTTGAGGGGAAAAAACGACAACATGCACATCGAAAATATACTGGACTCAAAAGGTTTCTAATTCAAGAATTTTGTTGCCATTTTCATAACATTATTACGACAAAACACTGGACCTAAGGTTTGTCTTAGTTCATGCGAAAAAAAAGCAATTACAAATAGTGTGGGAATATGGAATGAATTTGATTTTGGAGGAGTGGATGGGGGAGTAGAGGGGTGGGGAGGGGTAAGGTTGGAGGAGCAATGAAACATTCTATAAGTTCATCGCATTTTTCTTTTTCTCTTTTTTTCTTTTTACAAGAAAGGCATAATTTGGTTCCCATGAAATTATGTTACAAATCTATGTTTGGGGGGGGGGGGGGGGGGGCAAAGTATATTACCTGTTAAATAGAAAATTGTTACAGAAAAATGGATTTTCTACATAAGTTTTGGTAAGTTCAATGTAAATAAGAAAAGGAAATGATTTACATATCAAAATATTAGAAGAAAAACATGCGTTTGCTCACCTGCCTACCCACGCTTGAGTGGTAGGTTAGGATGGGAGTCAAAATGCCCACAAGACTTGATAACGGTGTAAAATTGCACCGGGTTACTAATGATACCATAAGAAAATGACATTCATACTCTTGTTTATAACATCAATCAACTTGTTGCAAAGCTGATCCTCACACAGTTATTCACATGAGAACCAAGCTGAAATTCCGTGAACATTAGATTCATGTAACAAGTCTTTTCACTCCCTTTTCCATGGTTATGTCAGCACTGATATGAGTTTAAGAAAAAGTGTGAAAAAATGAAGGGAGTATGAATCATGCTGATATAATGATATGACCATTACGGAGAACATTTTAGGGAGTATTTCATGTGTCAGTCTGTGCCCTTTTCACCTTTCATATAGAATGTCAATCTGATTATCAGATTCACCCTGTGTGGGTGACTCATGAAATAAAAATGTTGGGAAACACGGTATGATGGGCGATGTATGTGACATCAAAGTCATAAAACAAATATTTCATGCTAAAAATAAACGTATATCACAGAGGGTTTTTTTTATGCGACATACTTTTGTATAAAGTAGATTTCGAAAGTTATTTTGTGCATATTCCCACTTCACACGCTCCAGGTTGGTGAAATGTTGGGTGACACTGGCATCCTAGTTCTGCTGGTAGACATGTCAAATATGTCTCATTAGAAGTACCAGCTGCTGTAGAAGTGGACACAGACCTGCTTCAACATGGCAGCATGGAATGGTGTTGATTTCTGACTGGTTCATTGCAGGCCTTTTAATCTGCAAGAGCAGAAGGCTGAAAGAGCTGGCTGAAATCAGACAAGCAGTTAAGATCTCATGAACGATTTTTTGTGGAAGTCAACCATGCCATGGGGGGGCCGGAATACCTCAGTGGTAGAGCGCCGGACTCGTAATCCTGGGTTGTGGGTTCGAATCTCTGCCGAGCTGTTTCGGTACAGGAGGATTTTTCCCTTGGAGTTAACATTGGTTCTGACTCCATTTCCCATACAGTCCTTTGAATAAGACTATAAACCAAGGTTCCGTGTGTGAATGCACGCATAACATCTTGCACACATGTAAAATCTCATCACCAACTTTCGGAAGAGAAGGCCAGTTTGGCCGTTGGTATGGATGACCTGTTACACATGGCATGCACCTTCCCCGAAGTTGGAGTATGGCTGCCTTAACGGTGGGTTAAAAAAAACAACAACGTCATACACACAAAACTCCACTCCCTTTGTTGGGTAGATGGGTTTAATACTTGACTGTCTACACAGGGAGTGTCTGCAGGAGTATCAGCCTGCGTACGCAGAAGAAGAAGAAGAAGAACCATGCCATGCATTGGCACAAACCTGGCAGTTAATCAGGTGACATGATTGAAATGAAAAAAAGCTTTGAAACACTGAATGCTTTGAACTGCTTGCATCTCTGTGGAAAGTGTGATTCCTCTTGAAGCATTATGGTGCGACACAGTCCCCATTTTCACACCACCAGCTCTTGTCCTCTCTCCTCCTCACACATCAGTCTCTATGTGACCCTCCCCCATCAAATGAGTGGAAAGTCACCTTAGATTATTTGTGCTGGGGGGGGGGGGGGGTTAAAAAAAAAGAAGGGGGGGGGGGGTTATCATGTAATTCAAAATTCAAAATTTGGGAGATCTGGATTCTACAATCATTCAGTGAGAAGGAAAAAGGTTTAACCAGCAGAACTCAATGTTTGCTTATCACCAGCTGTGGATGCCTTGCAAATGTTTCTTGAGTGCTCTGGCCAGATCTGACCTACTGTCACCTATCCCTGTGAGGTGAGTGTCACTGAGGGGACTCTGTGGGACACAGGCAAGACGTCCGATTTTCCACCTGAGAAAGAACTTGTGATGGAAGCAAACGCAATATTTACACTGATTTTTACAGGTAAACACCCTTTCCCTGTTTACATGGCGGAAATAGGAAATGGCTTCTATTCACTGACCTTTTTAGTGATGTCACAGATGAAAGAGCAAACTGTTAAAGCCTTTTAAAAACATTTTCCATGGAAACTTAGTGGGACGATGTCTGAAAACTTGAACACAATTTCTTCAACACATTAGTGGAAAGGTGTCTGTTTTAACATGGACTTTAACTCTGGCAGTATGTGTCTGGTTTGGAAGTAGTTTACACGGTTGGCAAAGACATGAAAAGATCTTTTACAGAATTGAAAAAAAGGATGAAAATAATCAAATGGAGCTTACTAGAAATGTTTGGCCACAGAGTGAAGGAAGCCAATGCAACAGCATGCTGTTTGTTGACCCAGAATATAGAGCAGTCTGCCGAGTACTGCGCCAGCTGCAAAAACGGAACTGACAGATCGAGCGAACTGGTCACAACTTGTAAGCATCTAACATGCATGACAGTTGGGGATACCAAATGGTGACTTCAAACTCATTGCATGTTAGATGGTCACATATGCGGAAATGCACACATTTATATGTGTATTCTTTCTCATCTTAATAAAACTGTTTTCTATGTTGTTGTTATTACAAAAGTTTACTTTGTACTATCACGATACACAGTGATACACCCCAATGCACCACTTGATTTGAAGGGGGGAAAAAAGCTTGTCATTTCTTAGTTCCAACAGATGCAGAACATTCTGTGCTTTACGGTGAATACCAGTGAATATAATGAGAGGTTCGTTTGATTGTGTTTTTATTCGTCACTGAAAATGAGCAAATTTGATTAAAACTTGATATTTTCTATATATAAAAAAATCAGTTAAAAACACCACACAGCTGAGGTCTTTTTTCAAGTTCACACCAACACTTTAAAAAGTTGAAGTCAAACACGACATGAATTCACTCATCATTTAAATCCAGCAGTCAATTCTCATGATTCAAGAGCTTCCAGCTTTGCAGTATTCCTTGCCTCAAACCGAACGATCAAACCAGGTCATATCTCCTTGGCTCTCCACTTCAAGAAATGCACACCAACCTGGATGAGTCAAACTTCACGTTGTGAGGAGAATAGTTCCATGAGCTGAAAGTCAGGAGTATTCAAGCCAGTTAAATTGCTTCACCACAACCATAATTCACTGAAACCCCTCTTTTCCCTGCATCTCAGCATGATGCCTTGATTCCATTCATATTTGGACTGGTCAAAGAGGGCTGACCTCGGCATCCTTACACACACAACCTCAGAGACAACACCACAACAGTGGTCTAAAAGCGCTGCGCGCCAGAATGAGCGCCACATCTGCCGCCCACCGAACGCGCCCATGTGCATGCATAGCGTTCCACCACAGCAGCATATACAGAGTGACTAGTCTGCCAGCAGACGGATTTTTTTTGTTTGTTTTTGTTGTTGTTGCAGAGTCTCAATCAGGAACTGAAGACGATGAAGGTGCAGAATGAAAGGCACAAGGCATGAAGACTTGCATGGGACTGGAGCACAAATGATTCAACACCCCCCCCCCCCCCCCCCCCACCTCCACTCCTTTCCTTTCCTCCCTGTTTAAATGCTGCCATGATGACGAGGGGGGGCCGAACTCTGGCTAGGAGCGTTTCTTTTTGCCGGTGGCTGGCGAAAACTCTGGGCGAACTCTCTTACTGGGCCGGACAGAAAGCAGAGGACGACACTGGTGAGTCCTGACAGCACAGCACATCAATGGATTCTGCACCACAAAAAAAAAAAATCATCATACATTCTTGGATACTACTGAAAACAGAATCCATCAGGGCAGTATCTCCATGACATGCACTCCCTCTGCCAATGATGCTGATCTTCCAAGACACACACTCTTAAAGGCAACACGTGTGCAATGCACCAGTCATGACAGACCTACCTTGTGTCCAAAGCAAAGTACAAAAGGTTCAAACTTACTTACTCAAAAACTGTTTTAATCAGTTTTAACTTTATTTCTGCCACTGGTGCCTGTTCAAAGCCTAGGACTGCAAATGTGCATGAAAATAGTTATGAGATTTTTGGTAACTGTAGTCAGTGCTTGGGGTGTTTTGTTCCAGATACATATTTGCATCTTTATGTTCACCTGGTTTTGTTTTTTTCCTGACTGCTTGGAACTCATGTTCATTTAAGTGTGTGCTTAAGTTGATGTGTTTCCTTTGTTATTCTCTGTTACTGTAAAGGGTAATGTACTATACAACATTCTGGAAACATTCATACATAATTATGACATTGTATCAACTGCTATCATTATTACTGCTAGTATCACCACTACTACTGCACAATACATACCACAAAATGCTTCAGAATGTCCCACTGACCACTTCTCTGTCTGACGGTACCCGAGACAAGAGTCAAACAGTTCATATTGCTTATAGCGTTGGGTTTGCTCAACTTTTTGGTGAATTTGTTGATACCTGGAAAAAGAACAAGAAAGGCATGTCACACAGTGGAACGTGGCATGTCCCCATGCATGACCAGAAATCATGCTTTTTTTATAGTTAAAACAACATGCTAACTGATAAATCTTTCTGTCAGGAAAATACATCTTATTATCATCTGGTTTAGAAACAGGATTCTAATGTGGCAGAAGGAAGCTGTCAGAGATGGTGGTTGGGGAGGGGGGGGGGAGGGGGGGGGCTGGTGTGTTAATGTGAAAAACAAGTTATCAGGGATGCAACTTTCACTGACATACAACCCATCCATTGTGTTTCTTGTCCCTCTTTTTTGTTTGGTTTGGTTTCGGCTTGGTTTGTTTTTTAAATCTTTGTCTTTTCCTTTTTTGAAAAAAAGAGCGACAGACTGTTACCATGACTCTAAAAAAAAAAAAAAAAAAAAAAAAAGACTTATTCAGGGTTCATTATTCAATCTTGCTGCAATCATGTTAACACATTTCAGCGTAGATCTTTGCTTCCATCTTCTTTATGATATTTACTATTCTGATTACTATAATGTTACTGTCCACAGTTACAGGACATGACAGAGAGAGAGAGAGAGAGAGAGAGAGAGAGAGAGAGAGAGAGAGAGAGAGAGAGAGAGAGAGAGAGAGAGAGGAGAGAGAGATGGAGGGAGAGAGAGATTTTCACATGTGAATGCATAAGCAGCAGTAAAAAGGAAAAGTTCATGTGCACTGCACCCACAGAAAATACCAATACGCACTAAAAGTCAAAGGGCAAATACAGAGATATGGACCGTGTATACTGTACAAACCACCACTGGATGAGAAATGGTTAAGAGACTTGCAGTGAATAAAAAAAACGGGCCAACACCCAAAACATAATTATAAAATTACAGAACAATCCTGTTTAAATACACTGAAGTATGAGAGAGAGAGAGAGAGAGAGAGAGAGAGAGAGAGAGAGAGAGAGAGAGAGAGAGAGGAGAGAGAGAGAGAGAGAGAAGATGCTTTCAATTGTGTATTGCCAGGTTGTTACAACAACAACAACAAAAAGATAACGCCATGTTTAACAATGTGAAGGAGTAAACAAAACAAAGAACTGCCTTGTGCCAACAAAGAACTGCCTTGGTCCAACAAAGAACTGCCTTGTGCCAACAAAGAACTGCCTTGTGCCAACAAAGAACTGCCTTGTGCCTGACTAATTCCTCTGATATCAAGGAGGAAGGGAGAATGGCGCAGTGAAAGGCTAAATCTTCCTGGCTGTCAAGGAGGAAGGGAGAATGGCGCAGTGAAAGGCTAAATCTGTCCTGGCTGTTTTCCTTTGTTTTTTCTCTCTTTCCTGCCCCATCTTCTATTGCCTCTCTGTGTTCTCATCCTGTATTACATCCCTCAAAGAAAGAACCACAACGATGCATTGCCTCTCTGTGTTCTCATCCTGTATTACATCCCTCAAAGAAAGAACCACAACGATGCATTGCCTCTCTGTGTTCTCATCCTGTATTACACCCCTCAAAGAAAGAACCACAACGATGCATTGCCTCTCTGTGTTCTCATCCTGTATTACATCCCTCAAAGAAAGAACCACAACGATGCATTGCCTCTCTGTGTTCTCATCCTGTATTACATCCCTCAAAGAAAGAACCACAACGATGCATTGCCTCTCTGTGTTCTCATCCTGTATTACATCCCTCAAAGAAAGAACCACAACGATGCATTGCCTCTCTGTGTTCTCATCCTGTATTACATCCCTCAAAGAAAGAACCACAACGATGCATGAGTCAAGAAGGTGAGAACAGAGATACAGAACCTTGCATCCCATACAACCACCAGTGAAAGAAGAAAACAGTAAGAGAATGAGTGTGCATAAGAACAGTCTCACACCTGCTACATATTGGTGAAAGAAGAAAACAGTAAGAGAATGAGTGTGCATAAGAACAGTCTCACACCTGCTACATATTGGTGAAAGCTTGAAAACACAAATGCCAGAAGGAAAAAAAAACAGGCAACAGAAAACAAATGCTTTGGGTGGATATGATCTCAAGAATATACATTAGAACATGTGATGAAAACAGAGTAATGGAGGCAAGAGGGAAAGGGAGGTGGGGTGGTAGTGTGGTAAAATGGAGAGGTGGGAGGGGATTTTTCCTTCTCTTGCTACTAAACCGACTTATTATCCCCAAAGGGGAAGGTGGTTTGGAATAAATTCAACCAAAACAAGACAGAATGGTTGAAATCCCCAATGGAACATGTCCACATATTTAAGTCATGGTGAGTGTACAGTCCTGAAAATGTACAAGAAAATAATCGGAAGATAAACCATATTCTTGTAAACATGAACAGATCAATGTGATGTGTAAAAAAACTGAACATGCATTAACCCCCATCATTATACACAAACAACAAAGTGCACGGTAAAGACGAAGTAATAAAGATTCCATTTCATGCACACTGAAAAAAACAACAACAAAAAACCAACAACAATAAAAACCTGACTTTATCTTGGTCAGTTCTCAATGAACAAAATCATGTTCAATAAAAGCTGAACAGAGCTAGGTTTTTAATACTTAACAACAACAAAGTCTTCCACATGCATAAAATGCAGCAACTAGACCTATCCCAGGAATCACACCACAGAGCACACACAGGACACTTCAAAGCAGAGCATCTGCAGCCACTACCTGAAACTGGGGATACTTCAGACATTTCCACTGGCCTTGGGATCACCAACAACACACCAATGAATGCAAATATCTTACAGCAGGTCTTACAAATACCGAGTTAGTACTAATGAGAACAGCTGATCCATTTTACAATAAATAACAGTCAAAACTTGTGATACATCATGTACATATTAAAGGGATGTTCTTTTCAAGCTAGTGGCAACACACTTTAGTGTAGACAAAGCATAGGAAAAGCAGAATAATCAAATAAAAAAAGTAAGTTGTTCTGTGGAGAAAAGCAAACAGATCAGGCTTTCAGAAGCAGAATCTGCCCTGAAAAAAAAAGTTAAAAGCATTGCAAAATTGAAAACAAAAATACAAATCAATCACAGCAAATAAGTATTAAAATACAAGCACGTCCTAAAACGTCAAACATACTGAGAAAATGATCAACAAAATATAAAAGCTCTGTAGCCACAATAAACAGAAGTTGAATGGATGAGAGAGAGTTGCGATATACATTCCATCAGCTGTTAATTTTGCCCCACTCATAGAAGACAGAGAAGCAATAATTAAGAGACAAAGACAGCCTTCATAATTCGAGACAGGGAAAAAATAAAAAAAAAAGTAAACACTGCGTTATGCCTGGCTTGCACTAGTAGTACCTGACACAAAGGAGGCAGACAGGGAAAAAATTAAATAAAAAAGTAAACACTGCGTTATGCCTGGCTTGCACTAGTTAGTACCTGACACAAAGGAGGCAGACCTAAACAGGCAGAAATCAGTTTCCCTTCATTGTCTTTAATGCTTATCTTCTGCAGTGCCTAATTCATCCAGCATTAAAAAAAAAAAGTCAATGAAGATGAATCACAGTTTTGCACTAATATAACACTGTAAACACACGCACACATGCATGTATACATTGCCTATCTTCTACAGACACAATATGTGCCATTAGATCCACACACACATGTATGCACCCAGATGCGCGCACACACACACACACACACACACAACCACACACACACACACAAAGATACATGCACATATACATGCAATGGTAGATTTTAACATCTTAACCCCTTGGATGCCAATCGACATATCACGAATATTGCAGTTTTAGTAGGGCGATATGTCTCTATACATTTTTTGTATATATCAACTTTGTCACCAAACTGCTCAATCAAATAAATGTGGAAGAGTTCTAAAACACTTCCATCAAATAATTGGCAGATTTACTTCAAATATACAAGACCAGTGACACCCAACTGCAGCATACTTCAATCCATTGGATTACTGAGCACCCCAACCCCTCAAGTCAGCCTGGTCAAAGTGGGCAGTTCACACAGTTTTTCAGGATTGGGCCACACCCCATGACCTAGTCTTGTCATTTAACATTTACACTGAATTGGCATGAGAAGGGGAGGAGGTGGGGTGGGGGTAACAGGTGAACACCCTATGTGAGGACTGATGCAAGCTCTTCCTGAACTCAAAGCATTTGCAGAGCAGCAAATTGTGGGAACACTGTCATTTTCATCTCACACCTATTCCTGTCATTTAGCTCATTTTTTCATTTAAACTGGGCTGTTCCCACTGCACACGGATCAAACAAGATATTCAGCATTTTGCTCCGGCATAGTGGAACACCAAAGGGCAGCAACTCTCTCAGCAATCAAGGGGTTACAGACACAAGGACATGGTAGGTGCCAGGCTGTGTACATAGCAATAAAGGAATATACACTGGTGTCAGGACTTCTGGCAACAGGTGACTGATCTGACTCCACAAGCCACACATAAAGAGCATGCAACACATCACCTCTAGCCCTATCACCACAATGAAAAGGCTTCTTCATTCAGTTCTTTGTTCAGAACATAAATTATTTGCTGTAACATTGTTTCTGATGATCTTCTAAATGCACATGTCTGTATGCTAAACAGCTAAAAACGGCTTAATATTTACCTCGGTTCTACAAACTGCACAAATTTTAATACTTATATACTGCAATAAATATATATTGACCGTCAAAAAGGCTGCAATCAATATCATGTTTATTTTAAACATTTTTTTCTCCCCTTTTTTTTCTGAGAAGTAACAACGACAATATGAAGGCAGAATTAGAGGGCTACACCTACAGGTTGTGTTCTACAGTCACTGATAGAACACCATTTTTCAAAGGCAATATATGAAGCAGAATTAGAGGGCTACACTACAGGTTGTGTCCTACAGTCCACTGATTAGAACACCATTTTTCAAAGGCAATATATGAAGCAGAATTAGAGGGCTACACCTACAGGTTGTGTTCTACAGTCACTGATTAGAACACCATTTTTCAAAGGCAATATATGAAGGCAGAATAGAGGGCTACACCTACAGGTTGTGTCCTACAGTCACTGATTAGAACACCATTTTTCAAAGGCAATATATGAAGGCAGAATTAGGGCTACACCTACAGGTTGTGTCCTACAGTCACTGATTAGAACACCATTTTTCAAAGGCAATATATGAAGGCAGAATTAGAGGGCTACACCTACAGTTGTGTTCTACAGTCACTGATTAGAACACCATTTTTCAAAGGCAATATAAGAAGGCAGAATTAGAGGGCTACACCTACAGGTTGTGTTTCTACAGTCACTGATTAGAACACAATTTTTCAAAGGCAATAGACAGATACTGGAAGAATGAAATATAAACACAAAGGATCTTAGCGAACAATGGTATATAGTGGAGTCTGCATAACACAAGTGCCAGACACAGCAGAAATTTGCAAGTGTTCACATGTGCTACAAAACCCAAAGTCTTGAGAGCGGTGTGTCAAGAGTTGCAATGAATGATACAGGAATCGGAGAGAGCTGCCAAGGTAGGACAGTCACACAGTGCACTCCCCTGAATTATTTTGCGAAGCTGTATTCAGATTTTAAAAATTTTTTTTATTAGGATCAAAAGAAACTCACAGAGTTTGAATCTTTTCACTCATTTCTATTTATGGAAAAATGGTAGAAACAACTGCTAAGCTGTTAGGGCTTGAACCAATGTAAGGCTGTGACTAAATCAGCAGCCCATACTCTTCATTGTGACGTTGAACATTCAAGTTGAAGCTTGTAACATTTATCACTCCAGTTCAGTTCAATTCAGTTCTTACCATCAATACCACACCTCACTGCTACTGCTCTTCTGGTCAATAAGAGTTTTGTTAGTTTTCTATACATTCAGGTCACCATTTGCTCAAGATTTGATGGGGCTGGGGGTCCACTTTCATAAACTAATATTATGTTTTGTTTGAAGACTTGAGGGGCCAATGACTTAATGATCTTGTGGAAGCCTTATCCGGAATCCTCCACACCAGAAACCAATAACACTATGGACCATAGCAGCCGTCTGGATTGGAAAAGAGAGAAAACAACTCCACCATCATCGTGCTTGACTTTCAAGAAAGCTGTGTTGTATCACGTCAACCATTAGACACAAAAACCAAACATTAATCATTTCCATGGCAAACAGTCAGTGACAGAAAATATTTTGCTTATCTGGCACAATGAAACTCACTTCAGTTAATGAAATACTCTGCTAAAACACTCGATTTAAGCTGGTAATTTAATAACATAAAACAAACCAAAAAAAAAAGACGAGGTCCTGAAAACAAAATTTGCTCACATGAACTAGCTAGGACATCATGTTATCTGAACTTGTGTTGATTGGACTCCACTATATAACACTTGCCAACCAACCCCCTCCTCCACACAAAAGAAGGAAAACCAAGCTCTCGATTTTTAAAAATTTTTTTACTCAAAACATTCTCTCTGTTGTTCATGCTCACTAACTCTCCTTACATATATTCTCTAAAACTGCACAGGAAAAAAAAAAGCAAACAGAACCATCTAACACATTCTCCAGATTGTGCCAACAAGAAAAGTAAATGCCCCAGAATCTCTGTATCTCTTCACCTTCCTCCTCCTACTGTTGGTAAAATGAACAAACTCTTCCCCCCTCCCTTTCCCCATCACCTTCCCCTTTCTCCTCCCCTAACTCCATTCCCTGTCCACATAAATGAACAAGCAGCATGTCCTCTAATGCTCTGGCGTGACACACAGATTTACGCTGACCAACGAAAGTAATCCAAAGAGCAGAGTTTCAGTCAGATCTGACTACATGTGTGAGTGATCATCATAAGAGGGTTAGCGCAAGAATGGGGATGTACCTTTCTTAACGAACTTCTTGGTACCTGGAAACGTTGACAGAACAGTGGTGGACATGAATGCCAACAGTCACGTCAAAAAAAAAAGAAAACTCATGGACTCAAACATGTTGACTTGATAATGAACATTCCCCTAAAGAAACAGCACAACATGCACAACTAATGAAGATAACTGTTACGGAAAATTTTTGTTTTCTTTTGTTGAATTTTCAGCACCTTGTGCCTTAAAAACACAACAAAAAACAAACAAACAAAAATTGTCGCTTTCTTCTGCTCCACATCATTCCTGTTGAAAGAATGAATGAAATCTACTATGTTTTCACAAAGCCTACAGACTGGTTGTGGAAGACAGATAAAGACACTGAACAAGCATGTCCCAAGGGATGCAAGGTTAAAAACAACAACAAAACACACATGACAAAGAAACACATGATTATCATAATATGTCATCACTAATATTCCAATTCAAATAATGACAGTATTAACGCAGGGAAAAGTTGCATTTTTGTTTTGAAAAAGCACAGGGAGCCAAAAATTCAGCTAACAGAAAACCTAACTTTTATGAGGCACTTTTTTTGTTTGTTTCCTTTTGGAGATTTTTTCCCCCCAATGAACACAAAGGTAAGTGATGGCAGGATACGGATGGAAAAGTCATCCAGCAGTGGCAAGGGGATAAACATGATCCTTGCACAGAAAATCGTCAGAAATTGTTCTGAGCACAGCTCTTTCCTGGTACCTTCCCTGACCATTTTTTCACTTGGAAACTTTACAGACTGTTCTCTTACTTGAAACATTTACTGACTTTTTCTCACTCTGAACGCTTACTAAAGATCTTCACCATAACAACCCACTCCCCTCTCCACTGCAAGGTTAGTCTTTTGCTACAACAGAGGTCCAAACCGAGCAACATTATATTTCCTACCAAATTCTTCAAACAACCATGCTTTCATTGGAATGTCTCCTTTCAAACTAAATAAACAACAAAAACACAACATCAGCATGCCTTCCTCCAGATATACTCTCACATGGAAGAGCTACAGACTTGAAAAAATATCGTCAGCCTAACTTCACTTTCACTCTAAGCCTGGTTTTGCTTTGTCAAACACACTGTTCATTACCAGGTTTCCTTCTCCCGTCTCTGACCCAGGTTCCAAAATTTACTCAACCCTGCAGCGCCAGCTGCCTTGAAGACAGCAGAACCAAAGCACATACTAAAAATAACACTAAAACAATTCCAATACAGTGACAGTGCACGTTCCAAGTTCTGAAGGAAGTTGTTGGAAGAATTAAACACAAAAACATTGTCCTGACTGAAGATCATTGAACTTTGTCAAAGGATTTAGATCACAGTTTCTAAAGAATTTTGTTTGTCAGCTGCCATGGGTGGGAGGAGGGGGGGGGGGTGTCTAAAGAGGGTGCTGTTTTGTTATGAGTTATCAACTCTGCTAGTCATGCAGAATGAATCAATCCATAGTTCAACATGCCAACAAGAACCCTTCACATCTCTTCTCACACTGATGGCATTCATTCTTTAAAAACATTTGAGTCTACAGGCCAGGTGAAAGCATTGGCCAATACCTGCAGTGAAAGGCATAACCCCCCCCCCCCCCCCTTTTAATTCTCTGACTTATCACTACCTCCTTTCGTTTTATGTTTGCTTGTTTAGCTTTTCTTTCTCTTTCTTGTGTCAACATGTAAACAACACTAACTGGGAAATCTGTAAGGCAATAAAAATCAGTCTTAATGTAAAAAGAAAATGTCAAATCTCCTGTAAATAGGAGTGAAAAGTCTTTTTTTTTTTTTTTAAGGAATAGTGACGCACAACAGCAAAAGTGACCAAAACAATGGAAAGAGTGCAACAACATATTCAGGTACGTCTTTTTGAGTCGCAGGCATACCTTCCTTATTTTGTAATACATAGGTTTGATTTACTTATGCCATACGAGCTTACAGTTTGTTCAAAGAAAGACAATCCAAAATCACTGAGCACTCCGTAAAAATAAATGGAGATCTAAACACAAACACGTTAGAATTTTCATAATCTTTCAGAAAAGAAAATGGCATATCTAATATTCACACACAAATATTCATTCAAAGGAAAATAAAAATAGTCCTGTTTTTTTAACACACACACACAAAAATGTCATGACAGAAAGTCTACACTGTCTACCTCATGCATAAAACAGACATAAAAACATACATGTAACAAAATCAGTACTACTTCTGAGCTTTACGCCTCTTAACCCATCTTTGAAGAAGCAGTCAATCTAACACATTACACATTTCCAAATAATTCATAAAACAAACAACAACACCACTCCCACATAGAGTTCAAAGTAACTGTATTAGAATGTATGTATAGTGGTAAGCTATTTTCATAATAACAATGTAATTATGTAATCCATACATTTCATTGGTGTTCTTTTACTTTTGTTGTTCTTGTACTACAGTAAAAGTCCACACTTTGATAGTTTTGTATTGCAGTGCAAGTCGCTTCTGTTAGTTTTATATCACATTGTAAGTCACCTTTAATCTTTCTGTATCACAGTGGGAGTCAGCTTTGATAGCTCTATATTACTGTGAAAGTCAACTTCGATGATTCTGTGTGACAGCAGAAGAGATCTTCGCTGGTTTTGCATTTCAGAGGAGGTAATCTTTGATGCCTTGTTATTTTTTTTTTTTTAAATTCCATTTTTTCCCCCTGTTGAACAAGGTTTGCACACAAATGTGTCATCATTCTTACTATACATGGTGTTGATCATGTAACACATACGCAATGTCAAGATGCCTTGTTATTTCAATGGAAGTCACCTTCCATCAGTTTGTACTGAAGTGCATGTCACATTCTGTGGGAGTTGTATCTTTGAGGTTTTGTAGAACGTGCAACACATCCTGTATGGTCCTGTAGTGTGAGAGAAGTCATTTTCATGACTCAGAGGACGTCAACCTTGATGTCTGCATTACAACAGAAATCATTTTTGATGACTCTGTATACATACTGAAAATCATCAATGATGGTTTGTGTCACAGTGAAATCATGGCACTGACGGTTTGAAGGTTTTCTGTAACAGTGAAATCATGTCACTGGACGGTTTGATGTTTTGTTGTAACAGTGAAATCATGTCACTGACCGTTTGATGGTTTTGTGTAACAGTGAAATCATGTCACTGACGGTTTGATGGTTTGTGTCACAGTCAAAGTGAAAGTGGAGTTCACCTCTGATGGTTTGTCTTAACAGTGGAAGTCCCCTTTGATGGTTTGTCTTAACAGTGGAAGTCACCTTTGATGGTTTGTCTTAACAGTGGAAGTCACCTTTGATGGTTTGTCTAACAGGAGCACCTTGATGTTTGTCTTAACAGTGGAAGTCACCTTTGATGGTTTGACTTAACAGTGGAAGTCACCTTTGATGGTTTGACTTTAAAAGTGAAATCAACTTGGATGGTTTTTCTTAACATGGGAATCACCCTTGATGTTTGTCTTAACATTTAATCACCTTTGTGGTTTTGTCTTAACATGGAAATCACCTTTGAGGTTTGCTTAACATGGAAGTCACCTTTGATGGGTTTGCTTTAAAAGTGGAAGTCACCTTTGATGGTTTGCTTAACGTGGAACAACTTTTATGGTTTTCTTAACAGTGGGAAATCCCCTTTTGGTTTTTTTGGGGCCCCTTA
>CM031603.1:86837099-86909599 GCA_018398815.1 Conus ventricosus
GTGTGGTGTGTTATATATAAGTTGTAGCTGATTCCATGTCTTCCACACAATTTAATCTATAAAGCTGTTGAAAAAGTATTTGCGATTCAAAACTTTTCTAACTTAGAATCCCCCTGGGAGAAATAAACACCCCAAAGTGCTGGGCAGGTAGGCCGGCAACTAGCAATTAAAAGCTTACCTGCCACCTGCAGAGCAGGGTCGTTGACACCGCCCTGAAAAGAAAGCCGTGGGAACAGACACCGTTTTGTATATGAAGCGCGTTCAGTCACGGCCGCTTTTCCCTACGTTACTCTATGGGGGCGTGTTCAGTTTTGGCTACTTTCTCCTACGCTACTCTCTGAAAACCTTAGTAAATTAGTATTAAAAACGGATAACCCTGCACAGTATGTTTGTTTGTAGGGTCGTTATTTTTTGGTTACTTGTCAGAGAACAGGAATAGGCGGCTTTTAGGCCACTTTCGCCCAAAAACTCGGTGGTGAAGCAAGTGAGCCAGGATTGGTAAAATACTGTTCTCTTGTCGTCTGCGAAAAGTTTTACTTTTGCGTGTTCCACAACATCAGGAAGGTCGTTGATGTACAATAGGAAAAGTAGCGGTCCAAGAACAGTGCCTTGGGGTACTCCTGATGTTACTGGGGTGGTAGATGAGTATACACCCTCAAGCGCTACTTTTTGTGTTCTCCCTGTCAAAAACGATTTGATCCACTTATGTGTGTTTCCTCTAACTCTGTAGGCCTCAAGTTTGTGCATGAGTCGCTGATGTGGCACCTTGTCGAAGGCCTTGCTGAAATCTAACAAGATTGCGTCTGTTTGGCCTTTAGCAGCAAGGTTTTTTGCGATGTCGTGGACGGTCTCTATAAGTTGGGTTTCGCATGACCTGGATTTTCTGAACCCATGCTGTACGTCTGTGAGGATGTTGAAGCTGTCAAGGTGTTGCATGACGCTGCTATGTATGATGTGCTCGAGGAGCTTGCACGTTATTGACGTGAGGGACACAGGCCTGTAGTTTGCTGGCTGGTGGCGATCTCCCTTTTTGAAGATCGGCACTACTAGGGCGTCCTTCCAGTCCTGTGGTACTTTTCCTTCGTCGAGTGACATTTGGAATAGTTCTGTCAGCACTGGTGCAAGCTCCTCTGCACCATTCTTCAGGATAAAGGCTGGGATGTTGTCTGGTCCTGTAGCTTTGTCAATCTTTAAGTTTTTCAGGAGCTTCTGGACACCTGCTCTGGTCACAGTGATGGTTTCTGCGGTTGGGTATTTGCTCGCGTCTATGTGTGGTATATTGGTAGTGTCTTCGATGGTGAATACTGACTGAAATTGTTTGTTCAATATTTCAGCTTTATTGACACTGTCACTCTTTAGGAATCCGTTCTGATCTTTCAGAGGTGCTACCCCTACTGATTCCTGGCCTTTTGTTTTGATGTGGGCCCAGAACTTTTTGGGAACTGCTGTGAAGTCAGCGCTGATGATGTCTTCAAGGTAAGATCTGTTGGCGTTCTTGATTTCATATCGTACCTCGGCTTGCATCCTTTTGTAGCGGTCTATGTCTCTCTTTTTTCTGGTTCTTCTTGCCTTTTTATGCGCTCTTTGTTTTCTTCTAATGGCCCTTCTTATTGATGTATTAATCCAAGGGTGACTATGTTTGCGAGCCGTAGATTTACTCGGGATTCGATTTTCGATGATGACATGTATTTTCTCTTTTTGAGGTAGGCCCAAAATTTCTCCACACATGTTTTAATTTCTTTGTCATCTTCTACGTCTCTTGACAGCTGGTGAAGATCTTCTTTCATTCCGTTGATGTCTGCCCTCTTCCACAGATAGATTTTTCTTTTTGTTGGCCATGGTCTTTGCGGGGTGAGAGTGGTGTCGTATAAGACCACGTCGTGGTCGCTCTTGCCAACAGGGGGAAGAGGCTTACAGCGCATCGTGAAGCTCGGGTGGGTAGTTAAAATAAGATCTAGGGTCGCCTCCCTTCTGGTGGGGAAATCAACCACTTGTTCCATATCATTGTCTGTCACGACGTCAAGAACACACTGACTGACTCGATGGGGGTACTGACTTCTTTCAATTGATGATGTTGTCCAATCAATGTCTGGAGCATTGAAGTCTCCTCCTATTATGAAAATGTTTCTTTTGTTTTTCCTTCTGATTTCTGAAATTTCTGTCTTTGTGCTTGTTAAGTACTCCTCGTCTGTTCTGTTGCATGGACGGTAATAGGCAGCAATTGTAATTCGCTTCCCACCAGGGCCCAGTTTGAAGTTGCCACTAATTAGCTCAACCTCCTTTGATTTGTTTTTGTTTTATAATGATACAGCTTCTTCTCCGAGTTCTTTGGGCACTCTGACGCCATTCTGATCGTTCCATGCACCAGTCAGAGAATGCACTTCAGCTAGCTAGTTTTCTCTCACATGGGAGACCACCCAAACATACTATACTCGAGCGTTGGCCTAGGCCTAGCCTAGGCTTCTTCTTCTTCTTCTTCTTCCGGTAGTAACCACAGTCAAGTGTTTGACTATTATTGTTACGTTTGGGGTGAAGACGACTGAAAAAAAAAAAGAAAAAAAAAAACCTTGTTGAGAGAATGAAGGAGAGCATAGTGTGCAAAGAAGGGTGGAGTGGGGGAGGGGGGAAGGGGAGGGGAGGAGAGAGTTGGATTTATGGAATTGCAGATACCTTCCTACTGAAGGTACCTGCCGTTGGGACCTGCACTATTTCCTGAGGGAGCAAATTCCAGTCCCTTACTGTTCTTGGGAGGAACGACATATTCTTTGTTCCGTCCAGCATGTTATCCTGCTGAACTGTTGGTTGTGGCCCCTCCTTGATCTTGTTTGGAGGGGTTTTAGTTGGTGGAACTTTACAGCCGTTGTGTTGTGTTTCATGTTGTAAAGCATGGTTAGTCGTGCCGCTCTCCGCCTCGTCTCAAGGGGTGGCCATTTTAGTTCCTCCAGCATGGTGGTGACGCTGGAGGTTTGCTTGCAGTTGTACGCTGGATGGCCCGTATGTCCTGGATATCTTGGGCAGTGTGTGGGTCCCAGACAGCGGAGGCACATTCTAGCGCTGGTCTCACTAGTGCTTAGTATGCCATTTCTTTGACCTTCCTGCTGGTGTTCTTTAGATTCCTTCGCAGGAAGCCCAGTGTCTTGTTGGCTTTGGCGCTTATGTTGTTGATGTGCCTATTCCATTTGCGCGCTGGGACCTACTCGTTTTTGAGTGAACCAGTATTTTAGGAAGAAGAAGAAGAAGAAGATTTGCCATCGTTTTGCAGGGTCACTCCGAGATACTTCGTGTTGTTGCTGCTCTGGAGAGTCTGGTTGTGGAGTTGGTATCCAGCAGTAGGTGTATCTTTTTTTGCAGGTCACATACATTTGTCTGGGTGGAAGGCCATGTCCCATTCCCTCTCCCACTGTTCTAGCGCCTCAAGGCCTGCTGGAGGGCTTGCTGGTCTGCTACGCCTAAGATGTGTCTGTAGATGATGGTGTCGTCAGCGAATAGGCGTGTGCTGGATTGGACCCTGTTTGGGAGGTCGTTGATGTATACGAGGCTAGGCTGTAGGCCTATTTTTTGTCTCGTTCGCCGCGAGACTGTGCCATGACACCCTTCCATTCCTACTTGTCTGTATGAAACGCGGCTGTGATGGTTTCAAATGACCTGTGGAGTTTTGTCTTATCCTCCTTTGTCGAGTTGCTCACTATGGACCCAGTTCTCTCCCATTTCCCAGCGTCCGAGCGGCGACCGCGATTATCGAGAACTGTTGCCGGTCTCCGTGTCCGTTCAGATTGTCCTGTTCTACATGCAGGGCATCAGCTGCAGAACGCCATGCACCTTTGGCGTCGATGTTGCCAGACAGATTTGTTACTTCGTGAAGAAGTGGATTAGCGGAGGGATCAAAGGGCAATGCTATGCTTTGGACAGTTCCAAAATCCTGAGTTTGGAAGTCAGATCTGTCCTGCTCAATTCAGACGATTGTCCTCTGCCACCGATTTTATGTCTGGAGGCTACATGAGATGGCCTCCAATTTGTACACTTTGTGAACGACGAGGGTTAAAAAAGGATATGCTAATATTATTGAACATGTGCATGTACACACACACACACACACACACACCACAACACAAGCGCGCCAGTGCACGCGTGTGCACGCACTAACACGCATATCGAGGAACAGACGCACATACACACATACGCACACACACACAAGCGCACTCGTGCACGCACTAACATGCATACAGAGGAACAGACAGAAAGATAGACTCCACCCCCCCCCCTCCTCTCTCTCTCTTGGGTATCTACGTATAGGTAACCCTAACCTGGGGTAAAAGATGGAAAGCTCTGTTGCCTATTGCCTTCGATGACAACTATTGGAAATAACTGAACAGAAGGAACCTGTGTGCACGCACAGCAAACTCATGCGTGCGTTGCACATATACTGTCCGTCATTAGAAATACATTTACTGATTTAAACAGCCACCAAGTTTGTGATGTTATACATAATATTCATACTGAGTGTTCTAGTTGTCTATCTGTCTATAACTTACGGCAGACAGACAAATGGAAATGACTCGGACCGTTTGAGTTGACAGATCCGATACTGTAACCCCTGTTTAATGCTCATTGACCTTACCTTACAATAAACCATCGTATGTTGGTGCAGACGCAATGACAGAACGATTCTGGTTGTGGTTGTGTAGGGGTAATAACCTATTGCTGGCAGCACGGATGATAAGATTAGCAGAAAAAAAGACGGTGCCAGTGTCAGCGACTCCACAGAACTGTCCAGTGATGATGCACTATAATTGACTGCATTCTGCATCCAGGCCTCGTGCAGCACTGGAGTTGAAATCATACAGTACCTACCCTCTTCCCCTTCCCTTTCCACTTCTCGTCCATGACTTAATGCTGAACAGTAAAGCGTGATGTCTTTACAATGCTGCCAGTGAATCCGCTAAGTCAGTGATGATGCCGGGAAACAGTTTGCTCTCTTTTGCATTTTAGGTCTTGATTCACAGCGTCACGTTATTAAATGAATCATTTATTTGCTCGTAATTACCAAATGATATTGAAAAGACTGTAGAATACTACACTAAATCGTTAAATGAAACGTTTTTGTCATAGATGGTTTATAACCATTTTGAGTTGTGGGTCGACCTGCCGAAAGGTCACAAAATCGTCAGTGAAGTAAGTAAAAGGGAGGTCATAAAGATTTCCAATCACTTAGTGGGTGTGCATGTTGTTATGTAAGAGTTGGTTCTCCGGACGGCTGCTGACTGTGATCAGGGACCGTACAGCAAAAATGCTGTACGGTCCCTGCTGTGATCGAGTCATGCCATTCTTCGTGTTGGTTTCCTTACTCGGTCATATAGGCTACATAAAGGGAATGGGTGGGGATGGGATTGCACACACCCATACTTATGATATGCTTTTAGCAAAGCTCACACCCAAACAGCTCAGATAGTCCTAAATTTCGTTTCGTTTGTTAGTCTACTTGCTTTGGAAAAAAAAAAAAATTCTCATTTTTGGACAGAGGATGGGCATAATCGATTCAACTGAAAGTCATAAAATTTCCACCAGCAGGAACAATACCAGCAAATTCTGATGGTTTGAATGCATGTCTAGTGTGGAGTCACACTTGTGGCATTCGGAGACGATGAAAAAAGTCTCGTGACCTAATGCTCAGCCATCATGACTACCTCAGTTTCTATATCAGCTCTTCATACCCATGCCCCTGATGAGTTTCTGGTCACATTTTTTGGTATCCGGCAACTTCATGAGGACATACTGTTACAGGATGGACGTGATGGTGTGGTCCAGAGAGGAATGGTCACTCAGTCTGGCTTTGTGACAGTGTGCACATGTGTTTGGTGGATAGAATGAATGGGAGGGGAAATGTGGTTAATCCTACGTATGTTGGACCAGAATGTCAGGCACTGCTGAACGCCACCAAAGCGAGTCAGCGGCAGTGCAGTGTCTCCTCTTGTGGGTTGCCCCATGACTTACTATCTGTTGCTGCTGTGAATGACTGGGCTGCAGCAGGATCAACCAGCTTATACTATCACGCCTCTTTCATTCTCCCCTTTTGTGTAAAAGTGTGTGTGTGTGTGTGTGTGTGTGTGTGTGTGTGTGTGTGTGTGTGTGTGCAAGAGTGTGTGTGTGTGAGAGAGAGAGAGAGTAGAGATAGTGAGTTGATTTCTGTCCATCAAAGAATTAGGACAACCCTGCAGGTGTTTGCTTTGTATACTTCCTTTTTAATCCCATATTCTTCAAGGGGAAAAGAGTTTTTTTTGTGTGTTTTGACTGACATTATTCAAAGTTCTTTAAGTGGTCGTCTTGCAAATACTTAAAATTCTAACATCACCGAACTTTTAAAAATTCTAAATAATGAATGAGTGAACTTTCTTACTTGATTTTTGGTCATATTTTGCCAGTATTTTACAATGAAGTGACAATATGTCGGTAATGGGTGTATGTAATAAACTAGTGTGATGCCCATGTAGACTCTGAAGCATCCACACCGCATACATTAAAAAAACATCAAAATGCATCTCGGACTTTTCATATTTTCTTTTTATTTAATAAAAAGGAAGAAAAAATTACAGCTGTTGAAAGAGAGAAAAAACATGACAGCTGTTTGAAGAGAACATCCAAGCACTTGCACACAGCTGATCAGAAAACATTGGAATTGATTGATCAAAGATGAACTATGTAAGCACAACTCTGTTCCCATTTGGTATCATATTAATCAGGGGGTGAAAAACGAAAACATTTACAATCCTGCAGCCACGTACTCCTCCATTTACCTGAAAAACACAAGAAATATAAGAAAAACAATCCTTCATTAACATCACTCTGAATTGCATTAAAAGTGATGGCAATGTTGCTGAAGGCCCAGCCGACCACAAAGGGCCACCATATCAGGGCTGTCACAGCGTTGAAGTAGTGAAGCGCACATGCTGTGTCATTTACTTCAATCAGCATTGGAAGAGTCTCACAGTTCGAAGAAAACACTTATTATTGGTAGATGATCCCTTGTAACCTTCAAACAATATCACAGATTCCAGTATTAGGATAAATGATGATGTCAATGAGGAGGGGGGGGGGGGGGGGGGGGGGGGGGGCAAGCTGTGATATTCTGTTCAACCAACATTGCACACCCAAAGTGAACCCCCCAGACAAACCCAACTGTGAAGAACACCCCCCCCCCCCCCCAGACAAACCCAACTTTAAGCACTTAATGCTGTGACACAACAGCAGGGCTGGTGGATATTTTCTACTTTTTGGTTGCTGTTGTGACACAACAGACAGACGCTGTGACAAATTGCGTTGGTACCCAGCACTCATTACACTGCATACAAGACAGTCATGTAAACCTGTGTATGCATGCACAACAGATATGAAGAGAAACCAGAACAGTGTTTTCCAGACCAGCCAAATGCACACTTGAAAGATATCATGCGTAAAGGAACCATTTCTAACCCTAAGATCACTATTGAAAATTCAGATTGTGTTTTTTTTAACCAATTTTCAGAAATATTTTGTGGTTAAAGGTAATATCTATGAGAACTGTTAAACCAAGAAATGCTTCTTAAAACATCCTATGGTTAAACCAAGGCCCATTAAACTGAAAAACAAGCTAGCTTCCATGCTGAGCAGTACAGCTATAGCAGGTTTGTCCTTGTCATGAGTCGGGCCGAATGTTCCCGAGCATTTAGGCAAATTAAGGGTAGTTGCTGTTGTTGAGAGCACGTTCCTTGGGTCTTCAAGTGTGCGAATTCAGGCATCACCAGGGGGGGATACCCCGAGTCGTATACTGAAGGAGGGAGAGTACTGGGAGGTGTTTCGCATGTCCGAGGATAGTGACAAGGAGTTGGCGACCTGCCAGTCCTGGGTAGAGAAAGTGTCCACTTATGAGCACTGGCTATTCACTGGGCTCTCCCGTGGGCCTGAAAGAAGCGATCGTGTCAGGTGACCGTCACGGGTAGGTGACCGTCAGCCTGCCGGCAGAGTACAGCGACCATTCAGTCGTCCCTGTTCTGAGGAATGAATGGAAGGCGGGGGCCTATCGAGTGGTTTGCGCCTTGTTTTCTATAGAGGTTAAAATATGGCACATTTCATGGGGGTAGAGAGGTCGAGGCTGTTGTTCAAGGGGGCGGGGGGAACCCAAACCTGTTTTTAAAATAGGAGGTATGAAATTTAACCACTGGGTCCAAGTTTTGTTGGGCTAGCAGCTGTGTTGTGGTATGTGTAGGGACTATGTTTCCCATGGTTGGAATAAAAATAACTTGGGGATTTATTGTACAAATCGTGGTTGTGTGCCAGTGTTTCCTTTGGTTTGGGCCCAAAAAACCGGGTTCTCTCTTTTCTTTGGAAGAATAAAGGTGTTGGGAAAAACCGGGAAGTGTGTGACTCATTAAGGGGAAATGAACTGCCCGTCTTTGTGAGGGCTCAAAAAAACCGGAAGCAAGGTTAGCGTCGCCCTTGTTCTCCTGGGGGGGCTAGCATGGGGTTGCTGTAGCCTCGGACCCACGACGAGAAAAATTGTCTCCCGTTGGGGCTGTCGCCAAAAGACGGTCAGCCTGTTGGGGCCAAACAGGGAGCTCCGACAACGGGGGGGGTTTGGCCAGAGAAGACCTTGGGGGGGGCGCCAGGAGCCCTTTTCCGGGGAGGGGCGAAGTACGGTGGAGCCCCGGGAGACTGGGTTGTGAGGGGGGACTCAAGCAAACGTTGCCGTTCCCCCAACGGGGATTTGGCCCAAATCGGAGGACACAAGGGTGGGGCAGTTCAGCTCATGGAAAAGGGGGATGAAGAAACGGTTCAACCAAGGGAATCGGCAAGTTAGGGACCTTTATTTGCCAAGGTTATAAGTGCGCAAAGAATAGTAAAATTTTTGTCTTTCTGGAAAGTAAGAAAACTGAAGAACAGGGATCATTTTAAAAAAGTCTGAATGCTTTTTTACTTTGTTGTATAACAGTAGGGTTTGTGTGACGGGGGGGGGCTCGAGTCAATTTGAATAAAGGTTGATTATTTTCTATAAGTTTTTGGGTTTCCCCGTCACCTTTGTGGGGCCCGATGTGAGTACAAGGCTGTGCCTACGGAGGCATTTTGTTTGGGAAAGCAAAAACTTCTGCTTAAAACCCCCCTGCACCCCTGAATATGAAAATCAATTTTTTTAACGAGGGGAGGTCGAGACCTCAAAATGGGGGGCTCGCCGGGTGAACAAAAATGAGCCATAAGTGATTTTTGTTTCTGGTTTTGTTCAATTGAGAGGGATTTAAAATCTGTCATAATTGGGGAAACCAAATTTGTTGTTTTTTTTTTGGGGAAAACTTAGTATGTTTTATTGTTTTGATCTTTTTTTTTCATGGGGGCCTTGTATTTAAACTTGCTTGATTTGGTTGCTGTTGGGGGTTTTTTGTGTGTACACAACATTTGACCTTTTTTAAACAAGTAAACATGGGGTACTCGCTTTTTAGGGGTTGTTTTAACACATCGGGGGTTAGATAGTTTCAGAATTGACTAAAAGGTAGAGAAAGGTCCGCGGGAAAAAAGATGGACCTCATAGAAAAGGAAAAGTTTTTGGAAAAAGGGGGGGAACAAAAGGCATATGTAATGAGAAAGGGCCCCGTGAAATCGGGCCCAAAAAAATACAAAGGGAAAGGCAATAGAAGAAAGAAAACGGGAAAAGAGGAAGAGAAAGAAAAGGGGGAAAAAAGGAGAGAAAGAAACAGGAAAAAGAGAGAGAGAAAGGGAACGGAAAAAGAAGAGAGAAAAAAACGGGAAAAGGAGGAGAGAACGGGAAAGGGGGAAGAAAAAGGGAACGGGAAAAAGAGGAAGAAAAAGAGAAGGGGAAAAAGGGGAAGGAAGAGAAAGAGAAGGGGAAAAAAGAGGAGAAGAACGGGAAAAGGAGGAGGGGGAAGGGAAAAAAGGGGAGAGAAAAAGGGAAAGGGAAAGAGAGGAAGAAAAAAGAAGGGAGATAAGGCAGTTTGAGTTAAAAAAATTAAAAATTGGAGAAAAAAAAGGGACGGGACGAAAAACCTCAAGTGAACTTGCACAAAATTCATCCCTTTCAATATCCCAAGGGTTCGATGATAACTGGACCATTTAGAGGATTTCATTTCGCATTTGAAAGGATTCCAAAAGAAGGGTTACCCAAAGAAGGGGGCCACAAATTTGCTGCGGGTGAAAAACCCAAAGCAGGGAGCTTTTTTTTTGTTACCACCGAAAAAAAAGATTTAGATCGGTGGCGATGCTTTTTTTTCGGGTATCAAAAAACCCCCCATAGTAAGAAAATTTTTTAGAAAACCGTTCGAAAATCAGGTGAGACCACACAGTTTTTTATCGGCTTGGGGGCTCCTTTGAAAAAAGGAAAAGGGTTTAAAAAACATCGAACAAACTTTTGAATCTTTGAGGGAGGGATCGTTTAAGGAGAAAATTTCCTCCACTTGCGAAGGACTCCAGAAAATTCTTGGCGGAAAAGAAAATTAGGAAGTTTGAGGAGTTGGGAAAATTGCAGACAAAAAAATCGCCCATGATCAGCGAAATGGATGAAGGGATCGAACCACCCCCCGTTGCCCAGACCAACACACCCGGAGTTTTTCCCGACTCCCTACAAACAGGGCGAGACCGCTTTAAAAACCATTTAAGTCCCGTGGCAAAGGGGGACTCAAGAAAAATTTTAGAGTAAACGCACATGTTTAAAATGGGGGCAAAGGGGGTTTCATATCGCCAAGGACTTACGGAGTGCGAATACACTCGTTGTTGCGTTGTAAAATTTAAAGGGAAGGGCAGACCACCAAAAACTACAGGGCATAGTAAACGGAAGGGGTGACCTGCTTGTTAGATACGGGGACTGACCTAGCGGAAAAGGTAGAGCCCTTTTTTGTGAGAGAGACAGACTAACCGGGGGAAACCCCCTGGGGCGATATGCGAGGGAAGAATTAATCGGCACCGTTGGCCCGTCAAAGTAATCAGATTTGTCAGGAGTACTCCACTGCCATGCAAAAAACTTCCTATCCACTTTTTTAGGGGGGGTATATTACCCCCCAACCTACCAGCTGCCATCAAGTGGGAAAGAAGGCAGTGAAGGGTGGAAAGTAAACAGAAAACAGGGGGGTGCACAGGCCCGCCAGTGGGCTGTGTAGGCCGAAGGTGGGCCCGGTGGGGTGCAATGACCATGAAATAGGTCGAAAGTTTTCGGGGGCCGTAGGCCAGGAGGGGGCCGATGGCGGGGCCAAAGGCCAGGAGGTGGCCGAAGTGGCGGGCCGTAGCCATGGAGGGGGCCGTTGGGCGGTCCAGGCCAGGTGGCGTATGGGGGTCAAAAAGTTTTGGCGTTTGCCAGGAGTCAAAATGTAGGAGCCCGGGGCGGCCGCAGGGGCGGGGCCAACATGGACCAAGAGTAACTGGAACCACGTGGGTTGGGGCCGGGGGGCAGTAAAAAGCAGGGGAAAAAAGGGCAAGGGAAAACCCCTATCGTTTAGGAAAGCCAAGAAAAGTCAGCTCCAGGAGAAAAGGGCCGTTTGGAAAAAGGGGGAAAGAAAATAAGGCCATCAAGTAGTGGGCATAGCCATAGTGGGAAACGAACCAAGGAAATTTTCCACAGGAAAGGAAAAAAAAGTTCGGATAAGAGATGAGGAACTTCTAAAATTTTTTAAAAAAGGGGGGAATCGCGTGCAGACATGGGTGCACAGGGTAGAAGGGATCGCGCGGGTTTTCCCCGGCTCCCTTTTAAGGGCTAAACTGTTAAGGGTGGCGACTCTCTTTTAAAAGCCCGGAACGCGCAAAATCTGCCCCCGGGACTATGGCGAGCCCAAACGGGCAAGGTTTAGAGGGCAGGGTAGGTCAAGGGTTGGGGTTAAGCCTCCTGGGTGTTGCCCGTAGTGTGAACACAGAAACAGGCAAAGTTGAGCTGCCTAGGGCTGTGTGATTGTGGGGGGTGTGAGCAGCATCGTTACGGACAGTACTTGAAAAATGTAGCTGGCCACTGGGTTATTGATTTGACTGCCATTTGGGCGGGGTTTTAGCCCAGTTCATGTGTTATTTTTTGTTTTGGGGTTTTTGTTGCTTTGTTCACTGCCCATAAGGGCGGGATCAGTACATGCTCACTGTTAAGAATTTTTGATTTTTTTTGGGGTTATAGTTTTTTCCTGTTGTTTTTCACAGCTCGGGGAAAGTGGAAAAAGTTATGTTTGAAAACAGGGAAAAAGCTTTATTTTCATATTTGGCGAGACCGTGTAGCATTTTTGGGCCCCACCCTGAATGATTTTTTATTTAAAATAGGGGGGGCAACCTAAATTTTTAATGTTGTCTTTTTGGGTTGTGGCTACACGCCTGAATTTTGATTTTTAGTAAGTAGGCTGGGCCACACACTGAATTTGAATCTTGATTTGCAAAAGGCCTTTAATCCCGGATTGGATCTTGTGTAATAGGGTTGTGCTATATAAGAAGTGAAGGGGAAAGATTAATTAACATTAGGGCATGCGATAGCTACCCCATGGACAGAGTTTTTGATTTTAAAAGGGGCCATTTAGAGTTTTGGTTTTGCCATCGTTAGACTGCCAAGAGGATGTTTGGGTTATTATGATCATTGGGTTTTTTTTGGGTACATTATCCCTGTAAGTGTTTATGGAAGATGTCTTGAAGCAAGGGGTGTACTGTTAAATCGACCCCTGCTTTATTTTTTTTTATCCAACGAGAACATTCGTCTGGAGGAAATTTGATGGGCAACATTCAGGTACGGGGTATGATCGGCCGAATGTTCCCGGCATTTAGGCAAATTAAAGGGTAGTTGCTGTTTTTGAGAGCCGTTTCCTTGGGGCTTCAAGTGGCGAATTCAGGCCACCAGGGGGGGAACCCGAGTCTATACGAAGGAGGGAGAGTACTGGGGGTGTTTCGCATTCCCGGGGGGGAAATGACAAGGATTGGCGACCTCCATCCCCGGGTAGAGAAATGTCCACTTTTTAGCATGGCTATTCATGGGCTCTCCCCCGGGCCTAAAAAAAGGGGATCGGAGGACCGTCACGGGGAGGGGACCCCAGCCTGCCGGGAAGACAGCGACCAATTTAGTCGCCCGTTTTGAGGAATGAATTGGGGAAGGCGGCAGCCATCGGGGGTTTGCGCCTTGTTTCTATAGAGGTAAAAATACTTTAAGCATCGTCATGGGGGTAGAAGAGGTGATTTTTTTTCAATGGGAGCTTGGGGGGGAAACGAACAGATTTTAATAGGGAGCATTTAAACCCTGGGTGCCCAAACTTTGTTGGGCTAGCAGCTGTGGTGTGTGTATGTGTAGGGACTAGTGATTCCATTTGGGGAAAAAAAAAAATTGGGGGTTTTTTGGTACAAAAGTGGATGTGTGTTCCAGTGATTCATTGGTTGACCATTAAACTCGGGGTTTTCCTTTCTTGGAACAATAAAGTGCTTGGGGAAAACCCGGAAGTGGTGACCACTTAAGGGGAAAATGAATCCCCTCTTGCTGAGGGCTCAAGAAATACGCGTGACCCCGAGGTTTCTGTCGCCTCGTTGTCTCCTGGGGGGGATTTTACTGGGAGGTTGCTGAGCCTCGGAAACCGACACGAGAAAATTGTCTCCCGTGTGGGGACGTCCAGAAAGGTCAGCCTTTGGGGCCTAGACAGGGGGCCCAGACAACGGGGGGTTTTGCAGCCAGAAAGCCCCTTGGGAGAGGGGACAGGAGCCTTTCCCCTGGGGAGGGGGAAATTCGGTGGAGTCCGGGGGCTCGGTGTGGGGTGCGACCAACTATTTTCCAGTGTCCCCCCAACTGGGGTTTGGGGGGGAAACGGGAGGGGGCAAACGGTGGGCACTTCAGCTAAGTCGCAAAGGGGATGGAGAAAGGTCAACCAAGGGGAAAGCGGAAATTTTTGGACCTTTTTTTCTCTTAAGGTTAAAGTGCCAAACGAATAGTGGAATTTTTGTCTTTCCTGGCTAAGAAGAAACTGAAGAAAAAGGGAGCGATTTATTAAATTGTCTGTAATTTTTTACATTTTTGTGAAAAGAAGTTGTGTTTTTGTAGTGACGGGTGGGGGGCTCGATCAATTGAAAAAGGTTGATTATTTTCTATGAAAGTTATTTTTTTCCCCTCAAACCTTTTTGCGGGCCCATTGAGTGACAGAGTCGGGCCTATCAAGCGCATTTTTTGTGAAAGCGTAAAAAAATCTGTCTTAAAACCCCCTCAAACCCTGGGAATATGAAAATCATATTTTATTAACGAGGGGGGATGCGTCGGAGACTCGTCACAGTCCTGTTCACATATCATAGCTGCCAACCTTCTGGAATTGAAATTGGGAACCAGGGGATGATGGGGGTGGGGGTGGCGTATAAAGCCTGCTGTTTGGCTTTTGATTGAAGCATTTCAACCCCCTCCCCCCTTATGTTTCAGTTGACAATTGTTGGTTATATAAAAAAAGAAGCATTTTCCGTACGTATAATATCCAGCATCCGCATAACACTATTTGGCTTTTATTCTGCACCCTTCCCCAAAATGACCCAAATCCGATATTCTGAAACAATAACTTTGAAATTCTGGACTTTTCCACCACTTAATTCGGGATTTCTGAAACACTTTCTAAAATTGGGAAATTCCAAAAAACCTGGGAAGGTTGGCAGCTATGATGTATACTCAAACCATTGTAAACACACTATGGTGACAGTATAGTATCAAAGTGATTGTGATGCAAGTTGACAAGGCAGAGATGACTTCAGTGTATGAACTAGGGTGTACTGTGTGGACCTGGCGGCAACAGATTGCCAGTCGTCATAGCCCAAAACAGAATAGTTGAGGGTGGCAAACAGATTGCCAGTCATCATAGCCCAAAACAGAAATAGCTGAGGGTGGCAAACAGATTGCCAGTCATCATAGCCCAAAACGAATAGTTGAGGGTGGCAAACAGATTGCCAGTCATCATAGCCCATAACAGAATAGCTGAGGTGGCAAACAGATTGCCAGTCGTCAAAGCCCAAAACAGAAATAGCTGAGGGTGGCAAACAGATTGCCAGTCATCATAGCCCAAAACAGAAATAGCTGAGGGTGGCAAACAGATTGCCAGTCATCATAGCCCAAACAGAAATAGCTGTGGGTGGCAAACAGATTGCAGTCGTCATAGCCCAAACAGAAATAGCTGAGGGTGGCAAACAGATTGCCAGTCATCATAGCCCAAAACAGAAATAGCTGAGGGTGGCAAACAGATTGCCAGTCATCATAGCCCAAAACAGAAATAGCTGAGGGTGGCAAACAGATTGCCAGTCATCATAGCCCAAAACAGAAATAGCTGAGGGTGGCAAACAGATTGCCAGTCATCATAGCCCAAAACAGAAATAGTTGAGCGTGTCAAACTGTCCCTACAGATAGAAAACGATGCATTCTGAACCCAAAGAACTGAATCCACAAACCAGTGAGCACATATTATAGCCATATCCTTTCATCTTAAAACAAAAGACAGATACTTCACCCCAATGCAATGAAATGGAGGTGTGAACAGCTCGCAGTAAGCAAGAACAATGGTCTCATCCAGCTTCTCAAGACCTAGATTTGTGAACAAGACGATGAGCATAAAAACTTCAAATTATGACTGCACTCACTTCCTTTTTTTACAACCTGCAACCTCCCTTGGAGTCAGTGATGCAAACCGAAACACAATGATGACAGGTCTTCCATGACAGTTCCGTCATTTTTAAAAAACAAACAAACAAAACAAAACAAAGAGGAGAAAGACAAAAAAAGACACAGAACAAAAGACTGAACAACTGTGAGCAATAATCCATTCATTACAGACTGATCTCTTCCTTGAAACTCTCTCTGATTTAAACAAGAAAGTAGTTTTATCTATTCATGGTTTGATCAGTCCTCTAATTAAGACAAAAAAAAACCAACAACCATGAAAGTAAGTCTATGCACAGTAAAACATCTTGCTAGTCTGAGCTGTGACACGACCTGAACAAAGAGCATACACTTTGACACACTTCTGACCAGAAACACAAGAGGGCTGCTTTCTGCCGAAAGAAACGGCACAAGACTGTCAGTGTGAGGTCTGACTGGCGGACCCTGCATCAGTATTGCACATCACAATTACCAGTGTAACAGCAGCACACATCATTGGTTACATGCCCTATCCATTTGCCCGCTCAAACTTACGAACACTGAACACTATACTAAGTGAGCAAACATAACTGGGATGACCTTGGCTTGTAACTTTCATACAAGTCAGCATTTGCCTTTCCAGCAGATCCAGTTCCTTTCTTGCATCTAAAGACACACCCTGGAAAAGTTACTCCTTCACTTGACATTTAAGGCTGTTCTTCATTGGAAAAAAACAACAAACTTTTAACTCATGAACGCCAATTGTCTACTTATAATACTGCACACTCTCTTTGTTCTTATTCGCCCTCACTTTTATTTCAAGAATTCAGCACTGTTGATTTAAGCGTTAAAGTGAGAAATTCTTGTACCAGAGCAACAGAACACAACATGCTCTGGGAACTCCCCCACGTGCACAGGGAAGTGTTCGTAATTTGTAAGAAGGGAGGTAACTGTTTCAGAATTCTCATGTGATAGACAGAATTATGGGGGTCTGTCTTCTGTTCAACCTAAATTGACCTCACCAAAGAATCATTTTTCTCCAAGACAGTCATAATATTCAAAGTTAACAATACTTGAGATTAACTGATTAAAAAAACACAGACATTGTTTAGGATCTATTTCAAACTCTATACCAAGAAGTAGGCCTGATAACCACCTTTAATCTAGTAAGTAAATTCATGCACACGGGGCGTTTGCATGTGACCCAACTCCTTTTGGTCAGTTCATGCAATAGGAAGAAAGGAGCTTATTGTTCCAAGAACTGAAAACAGCATCCTTGAGCATCTGGTAAGAGTTGGATGGAAGAATTTGGGAATGTTTTCTTTGCATTTCAAACATCATCAATGAACCAGTGCTCAATATTTTGATGGAAACGACAAGATGTATCTCCTTGAAAAAAAAGACTGTAAATCACCTAATTAACAATTTTTCATAGACTGTCATAAAGCACCAATCTATGAAATGAAACCGTTGCTGGTTTGAATCCCATCAGAAATGATAAAGGTTTGTAAAACATTCACAATCTGCTACATGAACTCAATAATCATATAATGAAGAAAGCTTTATCATCATACAAACGCATAAAACATCGTCCCTCTTTTCTGGCAAAACGAGAACAAACCCAGAAACCATTTCTTTTTTTCTTAAATTAATGGCTTGTGGCCTTGTTCAGCTGCAATAAAAACTAGAGTGGTTAAGACTGAACAAATATGCATCCGTAATTCATTGCTGCATTGGTCCTTAGACATTGGTGGTCTAAAAAAAATATAAACAAAAACACTACAAACTATTTTTGTGGTATTCAACTCTTGTGTTTAAAAAAACTGAACTGATTTACACACACACATGCATACACACATACACAACTACCTCAATTGGTCCTTCAGTTCCATAGTCTAAAAAACCCAAGCAATCAAAACCAGGTAAAACCATCCACAACAAACTTGATGGAATGTTAGTGGAAACTGACACGGAATATGTTGAGCAAGAGACCTGGTTTGTCGCACGGACAGATGATAAAATATTATGCAATGATTAAGATGAAACAGCAATTTAATACCAAAACAATTACAGTAATTTCCCCCCATTTTTCAGTTATTTGATCAATGGAAAGGTTCCATAATGATTCGCAAAAATGTTTACATCATTTTGATTTACAGAGAGAACAAAAACTTTATTGCTTCTAGAGCGTTGTCACCAAAAACTACTGGGAACAAATCAAAGCCGGCTGTCAAGGGATTAGTAACAACAACAAAATATTGCTTCTAGAACTTTCTCACCGATACCCACTGATCACAAATCACATACGTATAGAAATGGCGACTGGAACAGCATCTTCTCTCTCCATACCTCATCTTCTGGGAAGGCAGGAAGGAAGACAATACTATCTTGATAAGCTGACAAAACTCGATCACCAAGGTATGAAAAACTTTAAAATGTTTCATTCTCAGAACCTGTAAACCCCTGACAATCCTTGAGAACTTTCACTTTTGTTGATACACGTTTTAAATACTCTGCAATCATTACCACATTTAAGTACATTGAATGAGGCATGTAATGTGTTGATACTGGTTGATCAGCTTTTAACAACTGAAAAATCCCACAAAAAACACATGGCTTCGTATGAGTTGTACATTAAATTACTACCCTGGGGCCTACCAGCCACAGGTGAAAGCATACAATAAAATCCACAACCAAAACACACTTGATGAAGGAGCTGAAGACTGGTCCTTTCATCCAATCAGATGGAATCTAAACATTCTCTGCTGTATTGACCTTGCCAGCCTGCTTGTTTGGTATTCCAGTATTCATCCACATAGGACTTGAAAAGAGTCATAAAACTGTATCAGCGGATGGTATTTTCCTTAACATTATAAGACACGACAATAAAGAGATGGACATGAGATTATGCAGTTTCATGTTTACAGACTATGCTGACAGAAACGATGTTTCCATATATGTATGAAAGTGAGCTTGAACAGGTGTTGGCATTCACCTCAAACTCTTATAATTATTGGAGTAGGGAGGGGAGGGGGGGGGGGCCACTCTTAAAAATGTAACTATATTTGAAATAATATTCAAGGTTCTGGACCTAAAAAAAAAAAAAAACCCAGAAAAAACCCTTCCCCTCTCCATCCCCCCTCAAGACCACAAATCTTGAGGGGAAAAAACGACAACATTGCACATCGAAAATATACTGGACTCAAAAGGTTTCTAATTCAAGAAATTTTTGTTGCCATTTTTCATAACATTATTACAGACAAAACACTGGACTAAGGGTTTGTCTTAGTTCATTGCGAAAAAAAAGCAATTACAAATAGTGTGGGAATATGGAATGAATTTGATTTTGGAGGAGTGGATGGGGAGTAGAGGGGTGGGGGAGGGGTAAGGGTTGGAGGAGCAATGAAACATTCTATAAGTTCATCGCATTTTTCTTTTTCTCTTTTTTTCTTTTTACAAGAAAGGCATAATTTGGTTCCCATGAATTATGTTACAAATCTATTGTGTGGGGGGGGGGGGGGGGGGGGGGAGGCAAAGTATATTACCTGTTAAATAGAAAATTGTTACAGAAAAATGGATTTTCTACATAAGTTTGGTAAGTTCAATGTAAAAAAAGAAAGGAAATGATTTACATATCAGATTATTAGAAGAAAAACATGCGTTTGCTCACCTGCCTACCCACGCTTGAGTGGTAGGTTAGGATGGGAGTCAAAATGCCCACAAGACTTGATAACGGTGTAAAATTGCACCGGTTACTAATGATACCATAAGAAAATGACATTCATACTCTTGTTTATAACATCAATCAACTTGTTGCAAAGCTGATCCTCACACAGTTATTCACATGAGAACCAAGCTGAAATTCCGTGAACATGAGATTCATGTAACAAGTCTTTTCACTCTTCTCATGGTTATGTCAGCACTGATATGAGTTTAGAAAAAGTGTGAAACATGAAGGGAGTATGAATCATGCTGATATATGATATGACCATTACGGAGAACATTTTAGGGAGTATTTCATGTGTCAGTCTGTGCCCTTTTCACCTTTTCATATAGAATGTCAATCTGATTATCAGATTCACCCTGTGTGGGTGAGCTCATGAAATAAAAATGTTGGGAAACACGGTATGATGGGCGATGTATGTGACATCAAAGTCATAAAACAAATATTTCATGCTAAAAATAAACGTATATCACAGAGGGTTTTTTTTATGCGACATACTTTCGTATAAAGTAGATTTCGAAAGTTATTTTGTGCATATTCCCACTTCACACGCTCCAGGTTGGTGAAATGTTGGGTGACACTGGCATCCTAGTTCTGCTGGTAGACATGTCAAATATGTCTCATTAGAAGTACCAGCTGCTGTAGAAGTGGACACAGACCTGCTTCAACATGGCAGCATGGAATGGTGTTGATTTCTGACTGGTTCATTGCAGGGCCTTTTAATCTGCAAGAGCAGAAGGCTGAAAGAGCTGGCTGGAAATCAGACAAGCAGTTAAGATCTCATGAACGATTTTTTTGTGGAAGTCAACCATGCCATGGGGGGGCCGGAATACCTCAGTGGTTAGAGCGCCGGACTGTAATCCTGGGGTTGTGGGTTCGAATCTCTGCCGAGCTGTTTCGGTACAGGAGGATTTTTCCCTTGGAGTTAACATTGGTTCTGACTCCATTTCCCATACAGTCCTTTGAATAAGACTATAACCAGGTTCCGTGTGTGAATGCACGCATAACATCTTGCACACATGTAAAATCTCATCACCAACTTTCGGAAGAGAAGGCAGTTTGGCCGTTGGTATGGATGACCTGTTACACATGGCATGCACCTTCCCGAAGTTGGAGTATGGCTGCCTTAACGGTGGGTTAAAAAAAACAACAAGGTCATACACACAAAACTCCACTCCTTTGTTGGGTAGATGGGTTTAATACTTGACTGTCTACACAGGGAGTGTCTGCAGGAGTATCAGCCTGCGTACGCAGAAGAAGAAGAAGAAGAACCATGCCATGCATTGGCACAAACCTGGCAGTTAATCAGGTGACATGATTGAAATGAAAAAAAGCTTTGAAACACTGAATGCTTTGAACTGCTTGCATCTCTGTGGAAAGTGTGATTCCTCTTGAAGCATTATGGTGCGACACAGTCCCCATTTTCACACCACCAGCTCTTGTCCTCTCTCCTCCTCACACATCAGTCTCTATGTGACCCTCCCCCATCAAATGAGTGGAAAGTCACCTTAGATTATTTGTGCTGGGGGGGGGGGGGGGGGGGTTAAAAAAAAAGAAGGGGGGGGGGGGGTTATCATGTAATTCAAAATTCAAAATTTGGGGAGATCTGGATTCTACAATCATTCAGTGAGAAGGAAAAAGGTTTTAACCAGCAGAACTCAATGTTTGCTTATCACCAGCTGTGGATGCCTTGCAAATGTTTCTGAGTGCTCTGGCCAGATCTGACCTACTGTCACCTATCCCTGTGAGGTGAGTGTCACTGAGGGGACTCTGTGGGACACAGGCAAGACGTCCGATTTTCCACCTGAGAAAGAACTTGTGATGGAAGCAAACGCAATATTTACACTGATATTTACAGGTAAACACCCTTTCCCTGTTTACATGGCGGAAATAGGAAATGGCTTCTATTCACTGACCTTTTTAGTGATGTCACAGATGAAAGAGGCAAACTGTTAAAGCCTTTTAAAACATTTTCCATGGAAACTTAGTGGGACGATGTCTGAAAACTTGACACAATTTCTTCAACACATTAGTGGAAAGGTGTCTGTTTTAACATGGACTTTAACTCTGGCAGTATGTGTCTGGTTTGGAAGTAGTTTACACGGTTGGCAAAGACATGAAAAGATCTTTACAGAATTGAAAAAAAGGATGAAAATAATCAAATGGAGCTTACTAGAAAGTGTTTGGCCACAGAGTGAAAGGAAGCCAATGCAACAGCATGCTGTTTGTTGACCCAGAATATAGAGCAGTCTGCCGAGTACTGCGCCAGCTGCAAAAACGGAACTGACAGATCGAGCGAACTGGTCACAACTTGTAAGCATCTAACATGCATGACAGTTGGGGATACCAAATGGTGACTTCAGAACTCATTGCATGTTAGATGGTCACATATGCGGAAATGCACACATTTATATGTGTTTCTTTCTCATCTTAATAAAACTGTTTTTCTATGTTGTTGTTATTACAAAAGTTTACTTTGTACTATCACGATACACAGTGATACACCCCAATGCACCACTTTGATTTGAAGGGGGGAAAAAAAGCTTGTCATTTCTTAGTTCCAACAGATGCAGAACATTCTGTGCTTTACGGTGAATACCAGTGAATATAATGAGAGGTTCGTTTGATTGTGTTTTTATTCGGTCACTGAAAATGAGCAAATTTGATTAAAACTTGATATTTTCTATATATAAAAAAATCAGTTAAAAACACCACACAGCTGAGGTCTTTTTCAAGTTCACACCAACACTTTAAAAAGTTGAAGTCAAACACGGACATGAATTCACTCATCATTTAAATCCAGCAGTCAATTCTCATGATTCAAGAGCTTCCAGCTTTGCAGTATTCCTTGCCTCAAACCGAACGATCAAACCAGGTCATATCTCCTTGGCTCTCCACTTCAAGAAATGCACACCAACCTGGATGAGTCAAACTTCACGTTGTGAGGAGAATAGTTCCATGAGCTGAAAGTCAGGAGTATTCAAGCCAGTTAAATTGCTTCACCACAACCATAATTCACTGAAACCCCTCTTTTCCCTGCATCTCAGCATGATGCCTTGATTCCATTCATATTTGGACTGGTCAAAGAGGGCTGACCTCGGCAGTCCTTACAACACAACCTCAGAGACAACACCACAACAGTGTCTAAAAGCGCTGCGCGCCAGAATGAGCGCCACATCTGCCGCCCACCGAACGCGCCCTGTGCATGCATAGCGTTCCACCACAGCAGCATATACAGAGTGACTAGTCTGCCAGCAGACGGATTTTTTTGTTTGTTTTTGTTGTTGTTGCAGAGTCTCAATCAGGAACTGAAGACGATGAAGGTGCAGAATGAAAGGCACAAGGCATGAAGACTTGCATGGGACTGGGAGCACAAATGATTCAACACCCCCCCCCCCCCCCCCCCCCCCCCCCCCCCACCTCCACTTCCTTTCCTTCCTCCCTGTTTAAATGCTGCCATGATGACGAGGGGGGGCCGAACTCTGGGCTAGGAGCGTTTCTTTTTGCCGGTGGCTGGCGAAAACTCTGGGCGGAACTCTCTGTACTGGGCCTGGACAGAAAGCAGAGGACGACACTGGTGAGTCCTGACAGGCACAGCACATCAATGGATTCTGCACCACAAAAAAAAAAATCATCATACATTCTTGGGATACTACTGAAAACAGAATCCATCAGGGCAGTATCTTCCATGACATGCACTCCCTCTGCCAATGATGCTGATCTTCCAAGACACACACTCTTTAAAGGCAACACTGTGTGCAATGCACCAGTCATGACAGACCTACCTTGTGTCCAAAGCAAAGTACAAAAAGGTTCAAACTTACTTACTCAAAAACTGTTTTAATCAGTTTTAACTTTATTTCTGCCACTGGTGCCTGTTCAAAGCCTAGGACTGCAAATGTGCATGAAAATAGTTATGAGATTTTTGTTAACTGTAGTCAGTGCTTTGGGGTGTTTTGTTCCAGATACATATTTGCATCTTTATGTTCACCTGGTTTTGTTTTTTTCCTGACTGCTTGGAACTCATGTTCATTTAAGTGTGTGCTTAAGTTGATGTGTTTCCTTTGTTATTCTCTGTTACTGTAAAGGGTAATGTACTATACAACATTCTGGAAACATTCTACATAATTATGACATTGTATCAACTGCTATCATTATTACTGCTAGTATCACCACTACTACTGCACACATACATACACACAAAATGCTTCAGAATGTCCCACTGACCACTTCTCTGTCTGACGGTACCCGAGACAAGAAGTCAAACAGTTCATTATTGCTTATAGCGTTGGGTTTGCTCAACTTTTTGGTGAATTTGTTGATACCTGGAAAAAGAACAAGAAAGGCATGTTCACACAGTGGAACGTGGCATGTCCCCATGCATGACCAGAAATCATGCTTTTTTTTATAGTTAAAACAACATGCTAACTGATAAATCTTTCTGTCAGGAAAATACATCTTAGTTATCATCTGGTTTAGAAACAGGATTCTAATGTTGGCAGAAGGAAGCTGTCAGAGATGGTGGTTGGGGAGGGGGGGGGAGGGGGGGGGGCTGGTGTGTTAATGTGAAAAACAAGGTTATCAGGGATGCAACTTTCACTGACATACAACCCATCCATTGTGTTTCTTGTCCCTCTTTTTTGTTTGGTTTGGTTTCGGCTTGGTTTGTTTTTTAAATCTTTGTCTTTTCCTTTTTTGAAAAAAAGAGCGACAGACTGTTACCATGACTCTAAAAAAAAAAAAAAAAAAAAAAAAAAAAAGACTTATTCAGGGTTCATTATTCAATCTTGCTGCAATCATGTTAACACATTTCAGCGTAGATCTTTGCTTCCATCTTCTTTATGATATTTACTATTCTGATTACTATAATGTTACTGTCCACAGTTACAGGACATGACAGAGAGAGAGAGAGAGAGAGAGAGAGAGAGAGAGAGGAGAGAGAGAGAGAGAGAGAGAGAGAGAGAGAGAGAGAGAGAGAGAGAGATGGAGGGAGAGAGAGATTTTCACATGTGAATGCATAAGCAGCAGTATAAAAGGAAAAGTTCATGTGCACTGCACCCACAGAAAATACCAAATACGCACTATAAGTCAAAGGGCAAATACAGAGATATGGACCGTGTATACTGTACAAACCACCACTGGATGAGAAAATGGTTAAGAGACTTGGCAGTGAATAAAAAAAACGGGCCAACACCCAAAACATAATTATAAAATTACAGAACAATCCTGTTTAAATACACTGAAAGTATGAGAGAGAGAGGAGAGAGAGAGAGAGAGAGAGAGGAGAGAGAGAGAGAGAGAGAGAGAGAGAGAGAGAGAGAGAGAAGGATGCTTTCAATTGTGTATTGCCAGGTTGTTACAACAACAACAACAAAAAGATAACGCCATGTTTAACAATGTGAAGGAGTAAACAAAAACAAAGAACTGCCTTGTGCCAACAAAGAACTGCCTTGTGCCAACAAAGAACTGCCTTGTGCCAACAAAGAACTGCCTTGTGCCAACAAAGAACTGCCTTGTGCCTGACTAATTCCTCTGATATCAAGGAGGAAGGGAGAATGGCGCAGTGAAAGGCTAAATCTGTCCTGGCTGTCAAGGAGGAAGGGAGAATGGCGCAGTGAAAGGCTAAATCTGTCCTGGCTGTTTTCCTTTGTTTTTTCTCTCTTTCCTGCCCCATCTTCTATTGCCTCTCTGTGTTCTCATCCTGTATTACATCCCTCAAAGAAAGAACCACAACGATGCATTGCCTCTCTGTGTTCTCATCCTGTATTACATCCCTCAAAGAAAGAACCACAACGATGCATTGCCTCTCTGTGTTCTCATCCTGTATTACATCCCTCAAAGAAAGAACCACAACGATGCATTGCCTCTCTGTGTTCTCATCCTGTATTACATCCCTCAAAGAAAGAACCACAACGATGCATTGCCTCTCTGTGTTCTCATCCTGTATTACATCCTCAAAGAAAGAACCACAACGATGCATTGCCTCTCTGTGTTCTCATCCTGTATTACATCCCTCAAAGAAAGAACCACAACGATGCATTGCCTCTCTGTGTTCTCATCCTGTATTACATCCCTCAAAGAAAGAACCACAACGATGCATGAGTCAAGAAGGTGAGAACAGAGATACAGAACCTTGCATCCCATACAACCACCAGTGAAAGAAGAAAACAGTAAGAGAATGAGTGTGCATAAGAACAGTCTCACACCTGCTACATATTGGTGAAAGAAGAAAACAGTAAGAGAATGAGTGTGCATAAGAACAGTCTCACACCTGCTACATATTGGTGAAAGCTTGAAAACACAAATGCCAGAAGGAAAAAAAAACAGGCAACAGAAAACAAATGCTTTGGGTGGATATGATCTCAAGAATATACATTAGAACATGTGATGAAAACAGAGTTATGGAGGCATGAGGGAAAGGGAGGTGGGGGTGGTAGTGTGGTAAAATGGAGAGGTGGGAGGAGATTTTTCCTTCTCTTGCTACTAGACCGACTTATTATCCCCAAAGGGGAAGGTGGTTTGGAATAAATTCAACCAAAACAAGACAGAATGGTTGAAATCACAATGGAACATGTCCACATATTTAAGTCATGGTGAGTGTACAGTCCTGAAAATGTACAAGAAAATAATCGGAAGATAAACCATATTCTTGTAAACATGAACAGATCAATGTGATGTGTACAAAACTGAACATGCATTAACCCCCATCATTATACACAAACAACAAAAGTGCACGGTAAAGACGAAGTAATAAAGATTCCATTTTCATGCACACTGAAAAAAACAACAACAAAAAACCAACAACAATAAAAACCTGACTTTATCTTGGTCAGTCTCAATGAACAAAATCATGTTCAATAAAAGCTGAACAGAGCTAGGTTTCTATACTTAACAACAACAAAGTCTTCCACATGCATAAAATGCAGCAACTAGACCTATCCCAGGAATCACACCACAGAGCACACACAGGACACTTCAAAGCAGAGCATCTGGCAGCCACTACCTGAAACTGGGGATACTTCAGACATTTCCACTGGCCTTGGGATCACCAACAACACACCAATGAATGCAAATATCTTACAGCAGGTCTTACAAATACCGAGTTAGTACTAATGAGAACAGCTGATCCATTTTACAATAAATAACAGTCAAAACTTGTGATACATCATGTACATATTTAAAGGGATGTTCTTTCAAGCTAGTGGCAACACACTTTAGTGTAGACAAAGCATAGGAAAAGCAGAATAATCAAATAAAAAAAGTAAGTTGTTCTGTGGAGAAAAGCAAACAGATCAGGCTTTCAGAAGCAGAATCTTGCCCTGAAAAAAAAGTTAAAAGCTATTGCAAAATTGAAAACAAAAATACAAATCAATCACAGCAAATAAGTATTAAAATACAAGCACGTCCTAAACGTCAAAACATACTGAGAAAATGATCAACAAAATATATAATGCTCTGTAGCCACAATAAACAGAAGTTGAATGGATGAGAGAGAGTTGCGATATACATTCCATCAGCTGTTAATTTTGCCCCACTCATAGAAGACAGAGAAGCAATAATTAAGAGACAAAGACAGCCTTCATAATTCGAGACAGGGGAAAAAATAAATAAAAAAGTAAACACTGCGTTATGCCTGGCTTGCACTAGTTAGTACCTGACACAAAGGAGGCAGACAGGGGAAAAAATTAAATAAAAAAGTAAACACTGCGTTATGCCTGGCTTGCACTAGTTAGTACCTGACACAAAGGAGGCAGACCTAAACAGGCAGAAATCAGTTTCCCTTCATTGTCTTTAATGCTTATCTTCTGCAGTGCCTAATTCATCCAGCATTAAAAAAAAAAAGTCAATGAAGATGAATCACAGTTTTGCACTAATATAACACTGTAACACACGCACACATGCATGTATACATTGCCTATCTTCTACAGACACAATATGTGCCATTAGATCCACACACACATGTATGCACCCAGATGCGCGCACACACACACACACACACACACACACACACACACACACACAAAGATACATGCACATATACATGCAATGGTAGATTTTAACATCTTAACCCCTTGGATGCCAATCGACATATCACGAATATTGCAGTTTTAGTAGGGCGATATGTCTCTATACATTTTTTGTATATATCAACTTTGTCACCAAACTGCTCAATCAAATAAATGTGGAAGAGTTCTAAAACACTTCCATCAAATAATTGGCAGATTTACTTCAAATATACAAGACCAGTGACACCCAACTGCAGCATACTTCAATCCATTGGATTACTGAGCACCCCAACCCCTCAAGTCAGCCTGGGTCAAAGTGGGCAGTTCACACAGTTTTCAGGATTGGGCCACACCCATGACCTAGTCTTGTCATTTAACATTTACACTGAATTGGCATGAGAAGGGGAGGAGGTGGGGGTGGGGGTAACAGGTGAACACCCTATGTGAGGACTGATGCAAGCTCTTCCTGAACTCAAAGCATTTGCAGAGCAGCAAATTGTGGGAACACTGTCATTTTCATCTCACACCTATTCCTGTCATTTAGCTCATTTTTTCATTTAAACTGGGCTGTTCCCACTGCACACGGATCAAACAAGATATTCAGCATTTTGCTCCGGCATAGTGGAACACCAAAGGGCAGCAACTCTCTCAGCAATCAAGGGGTTACAGACACAAGGACAGGGTAGGTGCCAGGCTGTGTACATGCAATAAAGGAATATACACTGGTGTCAGGACTTCTGGCAACAGGTGACTGATCTGACTCCACAAGCCACACATAAAGAGCATGCAACACATCACCTCTAGCCCTATCACCACAATGAAAGGCTTCTTCATTCAGTTCTTTGTTCAGAACATAAATTATTTGCTGTAACATTGTTTCTGATGATCTTCTAAATGCACATGTCTGTATGCTAAACAGCTAAAAACGGCTTAATATTTACCTCGGTTCTACAAACTGCACAAATTTTAATACTTATATACTGCAATAAATATATTTTGACCCGTCAAAAAGGCTGCAATCAATATCATGTTTATTTTAACATTTTTTCCCCTTTTTTTTCTGAGAAGTAACAACGACATATATGAAGGCAGAATTAGAGGGCTACACCTACAGGTTGTGTTCTACAGTCACTGATTAGAACACCATTTTTCAAAGGCAATATATGAAGGCAGAATTAGAGGGCTACACCTACAGGTTGTGTCCTACAGTCACTGATTAGAACACCATTTTTCAAAGGCAATATATGAAGGCAGAATTAGAGGGCTACACCTACAGGTTGTGTTCTACAGTCACTGATTAGAACACCATTTTTCAAAGGCAATATATGAAGGCAGAATTAGAGGGCTACACCTACAGGTTGTGTCCTACAGTCACTGATTAGAACACCATTTTTCAAAGGCAATATATGAAGGCAGAATTAGAGGGCTACACCTACAGGTTGTGTCCTACAGTCACTGATTAGAACACCATTTTTCAAAGGCAATATATGAAGGCAGAATTAGAGGGCTACACCTACAGGTTGTGTTCTACAGTCACTGATTAGAACACCATTTTTCAAAGGCAATATATGAAGGCAGAATTAGAGGGCTACACCTACAGGTTGTGTTCTACAGTCACTGATTAGAACACAATTTTTCAAAGGCAATAGACAGATACTGGAAGAATGAAATATAAACACAAAGGATCTTAGCGAACAATGGTATATAGTGGAGTCTGCATAACACAAGTGCCAGGACACAGCAGAAATTTGCAAGTGTTCACATGTGCTACAAAACCCAAAGTCTTGAGAGCGGTGTGTCAAGAGTTGCAATGAATGATACAGGAATCGGAGAGAGCTGCCAAGGTAGGACAGTCACACAGTGCACTCCCCTGAATTATTTTGCGAAGCTGTATTCAGACTTTAAAATTTTTTTATTAGGATCAAAAGAAACTCACAGAGGTTTGAATCTTTTCACTCATTTCTATTTATGGGAAAATGGTAGAAACAACTGCTAAGCTGTTAGGGCTTGAACCATGTAAGGCTGTGACTAAATCAGCAGCCCATACTCTTCATTGTGACGTTGAACATTCAAGTTGAAGCTTGTAACATTTATCACTCCAGTTCAGTTCAATTCAGTTCTTACCATCAATACCACACCTCACTGCTACTGCTCTTCTGGTCAATAAGAGTTTTGTTAGTTTCTATACATTCAGGTCACCATTTGCTCAAAGATTTGATGGGGCTGGTGGGGTCCACTTTCATAAACTAATATTATGTTTTGTTTGAAGACTTGGAGGGACCAATGACTTAATGATCTTGTGGAAGCCTTATCCGGAATCCTCCACACCAGAAACCAATAACACTATGGACCATAGCAGCCGTCTGGATTGGAAAAGAGAGAAAACAACTCCACCATCATCGTGCTTGACTTTCAAGAAAGCTGTGTTGTATCACGTCAACCATTAGACACAAAAACCAGAACATTAATCATTTCCATGGCAAACAGTCAGTGACAGAAAATATTTTGCTTATCTGGCACAATGAAACTCACTTCTGTTAATGAAATACTCTGCTAAAACACTCGATTTAAGCTGGTAATTTAATAACATAAAACAAACCAAAAAAAAAGACGAGGTCCTGAAAACAAAATTTGCTCACATGAACTAGCTAGGACATCATGTTATCTGAACTTGTGTTGATTGGACTCCACTATATAACACTTGCCAACCAACCCCTCCTCCACACAAAAGAAGGAAAACCAAGCTCTCGATTTTTAAAAATTTTTTTACTCAAAACATTCTCTCTGTTGTTCATGCTCACTAACTCTCCTTACATATATTTCTCTAAAACTGCACAGGAAAAAAAAGCAAACAGAACCATCTAACACATTCTCCAGATTGTGCCAACAAGAAAAGTAAATGCCCCAGAATCTCTGTATCTCTTCACCTTCCTCCTCCTACTGTTGGTAAAATGAACAAACTCTTCCCCCCTCCTTTCCCCATCACCTTCCCTTTCTCCTCCCTAACTCCATTCCCTGTCCACATAAATGAACAAGCAGCATGTCCTCTAATGCTCTGGCGTGACACACAGATTTACGCTGACCAACGAAAGTAATCCAAAGAGGCAGAGTTTCAGTCAGATCTGACTACATGTGTGAGTGATCATCATAAGAGGGTTAGCGCAAGAATGGGGATGGTACCTTTCTTTACGAACTTCTTGGTACCTGGAAACGTTGACAGAACAGTGGTGGACATGAAATGCCAACAGTCACGTCAAAAAAAAAGAAAACTCATGGACTCAAACATGTTGACTTGATATGAACATTCCCCTAAAGAAACAGCACAACATGCACAACTAATGAAGAGTAACTGTTACGGAAAATTTTTGTTTTCTTTGTTGAATTTCAGCACCTTGTGCCTTAAAAAACAACAAAAAACAAACAAACAAAAATTGTCGCTTTCTTCTGCTCCACATCATTCCTGTTGAAAGAATGAATGAAATCTACTATGTTTTCACAAAGCCTACAGACTGGTTGTGGAAGACAGATAAAGACACTGAACAAGCATGTCCCAGAGGGATGCAAGGTTAAAAACAACAACAAAACACACATGACAAAGAAACACATGATTATCATAATATGTCATCACTATATTCAATTCAGAATAATGACAGGTATTACGCAGGGAAAAGTTGGCATGTTTTGTTTTGAAAAAGGCACAGGGAGCCAAAAATTCAGCTAACAGAAAACCTAACTTTTATGAGGCACTTTTTTGTTGTTTCCTTTTGGAGATTTTTTCCCCAATGAACACAAAGGTAAGTGATGGCAGGATACGGATGGGAAAAAGTCATCCTGCAGTGGCAAGGGGATAAACATGATCCTTGCACAGAAATCGTCAGAAATTGTTCTGAGCACAGCTCTTTCCTGGTTACCTTCTCCTGACCATTTTTTCACTTGGAAACTTTACAGACTGTTCTCTTACTTGAAACATTTACTGACTTTTTCTCACTCTGAACGCTTACTAAAGATCTTCACCATAACAACCCACTCCCCTCTCCACTGCAAGGTTAGTCTTTTGCTACAACAGAGGTCCAAACCGAAGCAACATTATATTTCCTACCAAATTCTTCAAACAACCATGCTTTCATTGGAATGTCTCCTTTCAAACTAAATAAACAACAAAAACACAACATCAGCATGCCTTCCTCCAGATATACTCTCACATGGAAGAGCTACAGACTTGAAAAATATCGTCAGCCTAACTTCACTTTCACTCTAAGCCTGTTTGCTTGTGTCAAACACACTGTTCATTACTCAGGTTTCCTTCTCCCGTCTCTGACCCAGGTTCCAAAATTTACTCAACCCTGCAGCGCCAGCTGCCTTGAAGACAGCAGAACCAAAGCACATACTAAAAATAACACTAAAACAATTCCAATACAGTGACAGTGCACGTTCCAAGTTCTGAAGGAAGTTGTTGGAAGAATTAAACACAAAAACATTGTCCAGACTGAAGATCATTGAACTTTGTCAAAGGATTTAGATCACAGTTTCTAAAGAATTTGTTTGTCAGCTGCCAGGGTGGGAGGAGGGGGGGGGGGGGGGTCTAAAGAGGGGTGCTGTTTGTTATGAGTTATCAACTCGCTAGTCATGCAGATGAATCATCCATAGTCAACATGCCAACAAGAACCCTTCACATCTCTTCTTCACACTGATGGCATTCATTCTTTAAAAACATTTGAGTCTACAGGCCAGGGAAAGCATTGGCCAATACCTGACAGTGAAAGGCATACCCCCCCCCCCCCCCCCCTTTTAATTCTCTGACTTATCACTACCTCCTTTCGTTTTATGTTTGCTTGTTTAGCTTTTCTTTCTCTTTCTTGTGTCAACATGTAAACAACACTAACTGGGAAATCTGTAAGGCAATAAAAATCAGTCTTAATGTAAAAAGAAATGTCAAATCTCCTGTAAATAGGAGTGAAAAGTCTTTTTTTTTTTTTTTTTAGGAATAGTGACGCACAACAGCAAAAGTGACCAAAACAATGGGAAAAGAGTGCAACAACATATTCAGGTACTCTTTTGAGTCGCAGGCATACCTTCCTTATTTTGTAATACATAGGTTTGATTTACTTATGCCATACTGAGCTTACAGTTTGTTCAAAGAAAGACAATCCAAAATCACTGAGCACTCCGTAAAAATAAATGGAGATCTAAACACAAACACGTTAGAATTTTCATAATCTTTCAGAAAAGAAAATGGCATATCTAATATTCACACACAAATATCATTCAAAGAAAATAGAAAAATAGTCCTGTTTTTTTAAAACACACACACACAAAAAATGTCATGACAGAAAGTCTACACTGTCTACCTCATGCATAAAACAGACATAAAAACATACATGTAACAAAATCAGTACTACTTCTGAGCTTTACGCCTCTTACCCATCTTTGAAGAAGCAGTCAATCTAACACATTACACATTTCCAAATAATTCATAAAAACAAACAACAACACCACTCCCACATAGAGTTCAAAGTAACTGTATTATGAATGTATGTATAGTGGTAAGCTATTTTCATAATAACAATGTAATTATGTAATCCATACATTTCATTGGTGTTCTTTTACTTTTGTTGTTCTTGTACTACAGTAAAAGTCACACTTGATAGTTTGTATTGCAGTGCAAGTCGCTTCTGTTAGTTTTATATCACATTGTAAGTCACCTTTAATCTTTCTGTATCACAGTGGGAGTCAGCTTTGATAGCTCTATATTACTGTGAAAGTCAACTTCGATGATTCTGTGTGACAGCAGAAGAGATCTTCGCTGGTTTTGCATTTCAGAGGAGGTAATCTTGATGCCTTGTTTATTTTTTTTTTTTAAATTCCATTTTTTTCCCCCTGTTGAAACAGGTTTGCACACAAATGTGTCATCATTCTTACTATACATGGTGTTGATCATGTAACACATACGCAATGTCAAGATGCCTTGTTATTTCAATGGAAGTCACCTCCATCAGTTTGTACTGAAGTGCATGTCACATTCTGTGGGAGTTGTATCTTTGAGGTTTTGTAGAACGGTGCAACACATCCTTGTATGGTCCTGTAGTGTGAGGAGAAGTCATTTTCATGACTCAGAGGACGTCAACCTTGATGGTCTGCATTACAACAGAAATCATTTTTGATGACTCTTATCATACTGAAAATCATCAATGATGGTTTGTGTCACAGTGAAATCATGGCACTGACGGTTTGATGGTTTTCTGTAACAGTGAAATCATGTCACTGACGGTTTGATGGTTTTGTTGTAACAGTGAAATCATGTCACTGACCGTTTGATGGTTTTGTGTAACAGTGAAATCATGTCACTGACGGTTATGATGGTTTTGTGTCACAGTCAAAGTGAAAGTGGAGTTACACCTCTGATGGTTTGTCTTAACAGTGGAAGTCCCCTTTGATGGTTTGTCTTAACAGTGGAAGTCACCTTTTGATGGTTTGTCTTAACAGTGGAAGTCACCTTTGATGGTTTGTCTTAACATGGAAGTCACCTTTGATGGTTTGTCTTAACAGTGGAAGTCACCTTTGATGGTTTGACTTAACAGTGGAAGTCACCTTTGATGGTTTTGACTTAACAGTGGAAGTCAACTTTGATGGTTTGTCTTAACAGTGGAAGTCACCTTAGATGGTTTGTCTTAACAGTGGAAGTCACCTTGATGGTTTGTCTTAACATGGAAGTCACCTTTGATGGTTTGACTTAACAGTGGAAGTCACCTTGATGGTTTGACTTAACAGTGGAAGTCACCTTTGATGGTTTGTCTTAACAGTGGAAGTCAACTTTGATGGTTTGTCTTAACAGTGGAAGTCACCTTTCATGGTTTGTATTACAGTGAAAGTCACCTTTGATGGTTTGTCTTAACAGTGAAGTCACCTCTGATGGTTTGTCTTAACATGGAAGTCACCTCTGATGGTTTGTCTTAACAGTGGAAGTCACCTCTGATGGTTGTCTTAACAGTGGAAAGTCACCTTTGATGGTTTGTCTTAACAGTGGAAGTCCCCTTTGATGGTTTGTCTTAACAGTGGAAGTCACCTCTGATGGTTTGTCTTAACAGTGGAAGTCACCTTTGATGGTTTGTATTAACAGTGAAAGTCACCTCTGATGGTTTTGTCTTAACAGATGGAAGTCACCTCTGATGGTTTGTCTTAACAGTAAAAGTCACCTTTGATGGTTTGTCTTAACAGTGGAAGTCACCTTTGATGGTTTGTCTTAACAGTGGAAGTCACCTCTGATGGTTTATCTTAACAGTGGAAGTCACCTTTGATGGTTGTCTTAACAGTGGAAGTCACCTTTGATGGTTTGTCTTAACAGTGGAAGTCCACCTTTGATGGTTGTATTACAGTGAAAGTCACCTTTGATGGTCTGTTTTAACAGTGAAAGTCACCTTTGATGGTTTGTATTACAGTGAAAGTCACCTTTGATGGTTTGTATTACAGTGAAAGTCACCTTTGATGGTTTGTCTTAACAGTGGAAGTCACCTTTGATGGTTTGTATTACAGTGAAAGTCACCTTTGATGGTTGTCTTAACAGTGGAAGTCACCTTTGATGGTTTGTCTTAACAGTGAAAGTCACCTTTGATGGTTTGTCTTGACAGTGAAAGTCACCTTTGATGGTTTGTCTTGATAGTGGAAGTCACCTTTGATGGTTTGTCTAACAGTGGAAGTCACCTTTGATGGTTTGTCTTAACAGTGGAAGTCACTTTTGATGGACTGTACTACAGTGGAAGTCACCTCTGATGTTTGTATTACAGTGGAAGTCACCTCTGATGGTTTGTATTTGATGGTTTGTATTACAGTGAAAGTCACCTTTGATGGTTTGTATTATGATGGTTTGTATTACAGTGAAAGTCACCTTTGAGGGTTTGTATTACAGTGAAAGTCACCTTTGATGGTTTGTATTACAGTGGAAGTCACTCTTTGATGGTTTGTATTACAGTGGAAGTCATCTCTGATGGTATGTATTACAGTGAAAGTCACCTTTGATGGTTTGTATTACAGTGAAAGTCACCTTGATGGTTTGTATTACAGTGAAAGTCACCTTTGATGGTTTGTATTGCAGTGGAAGTCATCTCTGATGGTTTGTAATACAGTGAAAGTCACCTTTGATGGTTTGTCTTAACAGTGGAAGTCACACTTTGATGGTTTGTCTTTAACAGTGAAAGTCATCTGTGATGGTTTGTATACAGTGAAAGTCACTTTTGATGGTTTCTATTACAGCAGGAAGTCACCTTTGAATGATTTCTATTACAGCAGGAAGTCACCTTTGATGATTTCTATTACAGCAGGAAGTCACCTTTGATGATTTCTATTACAGCAGGAAGTCACCTTTGATGAGTTACTATGACACTGCTGGACATCCTGAAGACTTGGTATGACAAAGCTTAGTCATCTTCAATGATTTTATGCAAGACCCGCCATCAAAAAACAAAACCAACAGCAACGAAAAACACCTATACCCCATGCCAGAATGAGCCACCTGAGAGGAATGAAGTACAACACAATGACCCCTTGTGGTCAGCACCAACCATGGCCAGGTAATAACCACGGCACCGTCCAGTTGAACGTGCTGCACACACACAACTCAACTCTGAGTTCAGCCAAACATGTGTTCTGGTCCTGATCATAGGGATGGAAAGTCCTGCTGTCAAATTAATAAGAAAAAATAATCTGCTTCATAGACTGTTAAAAAAAAATACTATCTATAAATTCAAATTGAACCAAATCATGTAATGTATTTGGTTGAATTTTATTTCATGCAAGAATGTTTGTACAATAAAAAGAATTTTTTAAAAAAGGGGGCAGTACATGCTTGTAGAAAAAAAAAAATTTTGTTGGATAGAAGACACAGGTACAAACAAACAATGTACATGTTCAGGAATGCAAATCAGAATAGTGCACAGTTTATTGTGTGTGTGTGTGTGTGTGTGTGTGTGTGTGTGTGTGTGGTGTGTGTGTGGTGTGTGTGTGCATGTGTGTGTGCATATGATGTATGCTTGATTTTGTTGGTCGTATGTGTGAGTGTGTGTGTGGTGTGGTGTGAGTGTGTGTGTGTGTGTGTGCACAGGTGTGTGTGTGTGTGTGTGTGTGTGTGTGTGTGTGTGCATGTGTGTGAGTGTGTACACATGCATGTGTGTGTGCACAGGTGTGTGTGTGTGTGTGTGTGTGTGTGTGTGTGTGTGTGTGTGTGTGTGTGTGTGTGCGTGTGTGCGCGCGCGCGAGTGTATGTGTGAGTGTGTATGAGTGTGTCATGTGTACATTTCTGTGTGTGTGTGTGTGTGAACACGTGCAAGCGAATATATACATGTGTGTGCAGGTGCATGTGTGTATGTGTGATTATATCTATGAGCAAAACAAAAAAAAAAATCGAAATGAGCTTGGAATATACTGATAAACCACTCAAACCGTTTTCTCTTGTTTTTCACTTTTGCTTCCCTACATGTTAACTGTATTTATTCTTTTCGAATGAGACTAACTTTTTGATGCGTTCACCAAGGGAGGCCACCATGTCCATTCCTTGTTGGACTTGTAAACACACATCCTGTATGGACTGCAGCTTCTCTTTGAACGTCTTCTTCTCCTCCTGCACGCAGGCACACACACACAAACATATATAAACAAACACATACACATTTTGACATGTCAATATCAAAACGAATTCTTAAACTCTTTCTATTTCGCAGCATGCATACTTCTATGCTAACTATGTGGATCAATCCTCTTTTGTCCCTGCTACAGAAGAACATGCTTATTTATACAGATATGAACTGAACTGCTTTCTGAACGTGTTCTACCATTATAGAAATACTGAAATATTTAGTAACTCCTGCCATGCATTAACACAATAAAACATTGGCATATTGAAAACAAAATCGTTTCTCATACATGCTATGATAAATTATACTGATAATAAAAGCAACACAAAGGTAAAACGATTTAACTATTGACCAACTAGCTCGCTTTTCTTCATTGTCTACAGTCCAAAAATTTCCATAAATTTAAAAAAAGACAGAAATACAATGGTTGGGGGAGGGGGAAAACATTCATACCTGTGAGTATGTATACATATCAATTGTTCTTATCTGACCAGCCGCCGTGGCGAAGTGGTTAGCGTCGCGGACTCCCGGCTGGGAGGTCGTGGGTTCGAATCCCATCAGAGTCATGTGGGTTTTTTCTGCCCCGACCGGCTCCTACCCAGAGTTGAGTTTGCTGCAGACTCAGTTGGGAAGACTGGGACCACACAGTCGAGTTTCATCCACTTAATGGATGCGTTTCTGAGAGTGTTGCTCAAATTTCCTGACCAACACTGCAGGTGCCTGTATCTCTCGGGCCTGGTTGACGCCAGGATATATTATGAAAGGAAGAGTAGAGTACAGCCCTGTCATGTAGTCTCAGACCGAAATGGAAATCCGTAGCATCATCTTAATCATCCTCATTCCCATTGATCAGCATTAAAAAAAAAAGTCTCAAATTCTGTGGCCCTTCATGCCCTGCTCTCATGGTGACCTCAGTTTCGATGTCCTCTCCGCGTCTGTGGCCTTGGTTTGCTTCCGTGGGGTCACCGGTATCGGCGAGTCCATGGGGGCTGTCGTTGGACGGACGTGGTGGCGCCCTCCGGGAGAGCTCACTCACGCCGGCTCCGCGACTAAGCAATTATTGTCGTCAGTAGGGGGCTTAGTAGGTGGTGTCCTGCATATGTTAGATCAGAACAGGCGCCACTAAACACCACCGAAGTGACTCGGCAGCAGTGCAGTGTCTTCTCCGGTGGGTTGCCTCTTCACGACTTGACATTGACTGCTCCCTGTGGATTGCTGGTGCCGGGCTGCGGCGAGACCGACCGGCCTGTGGCTGTGGACGGGGTGTCGGAATGAGCGGCGTGGGTGCACTGCCTCTGGGGTAGCGCAGAGGTTGGGACAGCAAAAAAAAAAAAAAAAAAATGTTCTTATCTGACATTTCACAGAGTCAAAGTACCCTCTTTCTTGAGACATTTTCAAAGAAATCTACAGTAACCACTATTTCCTTACACCCATTCTGTCCTCTTCTTTCCCATCACACTGCATGAACATTGAATCCGTTGATACAAAAAAATTACTTTTCTAATATATCACACTGCATGAACACTGAATCTGTTGATACAAAAAGTTACTTCCCTTCTATCTCATTCTCCCTCTCTCTCCCCCCCCCCCCCTCTCTCTCTCTCTCACACACACACATACAGAGCTATAATCAGTCGTAACTCCTCTCTGCATATTGCATACAAGATAGAATGTGCAAAATAAATACTGCTAACTCTATACACAATGGTAACTCCCTTTTACCCAAACACCCAAGTACCCGCCCATTCACTCTCTCATTCACATGTTAACATATAGCTGGCAGCACAAAATCTATTTTCACATACGCTTTTTTCTGGTTTAATATGTCCATTGAATAGCTTGACAAAGGCCTTTTATCAGATTTAAATTATCAATAACATGTATTTTGCTCATGCAGCTTGTAAAGAATTTCAGGTTGAACAGCAGAAAGAAAAAAAACATTTTCAACACAGTTTTTTTCAGTGTAAACTGTACCCATTTCATCAGAAAAATACAATGCATACAATCTTGTGAATGCAAATCTGGCTCTGTACATTTAGGCAGACACATCTACACATGTAATGACATGCATACTCATGCTTTCTGATCATATATAACATAGTGATAATATGTCATTTTGTTTTCAACTTTTGAAAAAGTACCATAATGTGCTTCACAGAAAAAAATACAAAAACATGCTTTGGAAATGTTACATAAAAGAAAGAATGAAAAGGAAAGAAAAAATATGGAAACAAAAGAGCAATAATCAAAGAAAGAACAGGGGACAAGAAAAAGATTAGTGGGAAAAAGGAAAGACAGGAAGAAAGAGAGACTATCAGTAGTGATATGATTGTGACAAGTGTTAACGCTCTGAGAAATTGAAAGGAAAGAAAAACTAAATGCAACAGTGAAAACAATTTCATCTTATGTAAAAGTGAAATGATCATGCACATAGTGTATATAGAAGCGAGTCCAAAGTACTAAATATACATTGAAAAAAAATGTTTACAAGTTTCACAATCAATCATGTTGACAAACTACACAACTGTAAAGCTACATAAGATCAATGCAGTTAGCTTGGCCTAATTGTTTTTGCTTCCGCAGGCTTCTGTGATAAACTGGGGAAAAGTGTGAAGTGCAAAATGTTATTGTTTGGGTAAGTGGGGGACAATTCTGTTGCATAAGTGAGAGAAAAAATGTGATCTTGCATAAGGGAGAGAAAATTCTGTTCAATTACACCGCAGCTTACCTTCTCCTCACCATTCTGCAAAAGGTTCAAACTAACAGAGATGTATTCAGATGGACGACATTCAAACTGACAGAGATGTATTCAGATGGATGACATTCAAACTGACAGAGATGTATTCAGATGGATGACATTCAAACTGACAGAGATGTATTCAGATGGATGACATTCAAACTGACAGAGATGTATTCAGATGGACGACATTCAAACTGACAGAGATGTATTCAGATGGACGACATTCAAACTGACAGAGATGTATTCAGATGGACGACATTCTGTTTGTGTTGCAACATCTGTAAATGGCTATGACCGCTCAGCAGAGAAGTCAACAGCCATTTTGAACACGTTTTCAAAATTTTACTTATTAACAAAATGTAGACAACTGTCTGTGCCGCATGCTTTGTTTTACTTTTTAAACTACACTTTTATCCCCCATGTCCTTTGTTGTTGTTGTTGTCGTTGTCGTACCCTGGCTAAAAGACTCCAGGGATCATCCAAACAGCCGAAGTACTTGAACACTATGGTACAAATGCATCAGCTGGGGATGAGAACATTACGTGTGTGACAGTTTTTGATTACCCCGCCACATGGGCAGCCACACTCCGACTTCGGGGGATTTTAGAGACTGATAATGTTATGCTAGGAGCTTGTCACAACTGAAGACAATCCCCGCATAACTATGCAGAGCATAACAACATTTTGATGTAGCCTTGGTGTTCTAGCCTATGTCAATTAGCCTGACACAGCCTTAAGCCAAGGCAGGCCCATGTCCTTGATTTTTGTGCTAAACTGTGAAAAACGTCTGTGAACACTATGTATGAGCAGTCTGTAGGAGATTATATACCGAGTCATATCTTTGATTGTACAGATGCAACATTCTATGTCTTTTCCACCCATAAAAAAGAAATTCAACATGATTCCACCATAGACAAAGAATGACATGTTGGACAAAAAGAAGAGGAACGAAGACGGCAGAGAGTAAATGGGTGAAATGAAGAGAAGAGAAAGGAAGATAAAAAAAGAGACTGCAGGCAAATCTGTAACAATACAATTATTTCCTACCAATCTTACCTGATCCCTTCCCCCCCCCCCCCCTCCCCCTCCCCCCCCCCCCCCCCCCCCTCCCCCCTCCCCCCCCCCCCCCCCCCCCCCCCCCCCATCCCTTAGCATTTAGGTCAATCAGTCTTCTGCAGGCTCATTTTTTTCGCATTTCAATTCTTTTAATGTCTTGGTCATGTACTATGTTTGACAAAATCAGATCTTTCACCTAAATCTGCCAGTTATCAAAACAAAACAAAAAAGAGTTCTTACAAATCAATCCAAGAGTGTACAAATTTAAATCTCTTGGCACAGTGGCTTCAAAAAATCCCGACTCAACAGACTCTCAGGTATAGGTTAACACACAGATGACAAGACCATACTAATATCTATCTGTTTACTTATGAAACTGTTCTTGCTTACACACAGCATCACACTTCCTACCACTGGCTAAGAACAGATCCATCTTCTCAGCTGTTTGTTTATTCTTCATTTTTTTTGGGTGTCATTTCTTTGTTTAGCTGGAACAATCACCAGAGGTCAAAACCCACTGTCTCTGTGTTGTTATCTATTTAGTCTATTTATCTGGTCGTCTATCAACTCTTTTTTTTTTTAAATGTCTTGCTAGAAACCAAATATTATTACAAGATCCTTACAGTTCAAATTTTGATATTTTATTTATGACAGCACATCTACGTTGCAAGAAAACAATCTCTGTATGTTGATATATTTCCATCTGACTTCTATGTCAAATCTAGTCACTTGTGAAAACAGTTTATTCAAAGCTATATGTTGTACCATAGATATATCAAAAAAGGATTATCTCTTTATTTATTTCTACATCTTTAGTACTAGAACAGATGACTGTTCTGATCATCCTGACTTTTTCAAGATATAGAGTTGCAAATAAATGGAATAAACATAGTAAAGACAATGGTAAAGCAATACACACAGAAGAAAAAAAAAGCCAGACAACTTATAACCCAGATCATGCATCTGAGGGATGATGAACATTCGTGAAGCATTTCTACAGGTAAGCAATACTTGTAAACCTTCAGGCAGCGTATCTTAAGAAGTTAGGTTGTGATCAGAATTATCATCACAAACAACAAATTTCATGTAGCTGGTCTCTTCTGTCTGCTCCCCCCCCCCTCCCATATGCCTTTTTTTTCCCTTTCTTGTCACATCTCCACCCCAAAACATTCAACTGCAAACCACAGCCCAGGTGTGTGTGTGTGTGTGTGTGTGTGTGTGTGTGTGTGTGTGTGTGTGTGTGTGTGTGTGTGTGTGTGTGTCTGCGTGCGTGCGTGCATGTGAGAGAGAGAGAGAGAGAGAGAGAGAGAGAGAGAGAGAGAGAGAGAGAGTGTGGGTATGTGTGTGTAAGAGAGAGAGAGAGAGAGAGGGAGAAAGACAGAGAAAGAGAGAGAGAGAGGGAGTGTGTGTGTGTGTGTTGTGTGTGTGTGTGTGTGTGTGTGTGTGTGTGTGTGTGTGTGTGTGTGTGTGTGTGGTGTGTAAGACAGAGAGAGAGAGGGAGGGAGAGAGATTTGTATTCGCCAGAAGAGGCAGTTTCTTGCCAGTTCATTACCAAAATGTCACTGCCTAAGTTGGCATGGAAATATAGGCAATGGCATCCCCAAAACATGGAAACAATTGAACGAAACTGATCAAATCAATACAAAACACATACGCAAGTCAAATCTCAACAGTGAACATTGTCAGGCAAGTCAGGACTGAACGAATGCGTCTTACGGATACGATATTCAGGTAGTTGAAAATGGCATAAAACTGGAAATGTAAAAGCAAAGTACAATTCAGAATAAAGCTGACGTGTGTTCTGGTGCATATGTGCACATTTAAAAGTTAAACACTATAACCAGTCGCTGTGGTGAAGTGGTTAGCACTGTGGACACCTGACCGGGAGGTTGTGGGTTTGGTTCCCATATGTGAACCATTTATTTGTGGGATTTTTCTGCCCTGACCAGCTCCTATCCAGAGTTGAGTTTGCTATAGGGTCAGTTAGGAAGACTGGGACCACACAGGCCAGTTTCAAGCACTTAATGGATGTGTCTCTGAGAGTGTTGCTCAAATTTCCTGACCAACACTGCAGGTGTCTGTGTCTTTGAGGCCTGGTTGATGCAGGGATATGAAACTAAGCTTAGAGTACAGCCCTGTCATGTAGTATCAGACCAGAATGTAAATCAACAGCATCATCTCGATCATCCTTATTCTCATCATTAGCATTAGGAAAAAAAAAAGTCTCAAGTTCTGAAGGCCTTCATGGATTTGGTGGCGCCCTCCAGAGGGACAACTCACTGATGGTGGCTTTGCGATTATGCCATTATTGTAGTAATATGGGGGCTTAGTAAGAGATGTCCTGCTTATGTTGGATCAGAACAGACAGGCAAAAGTTGAATCCACCGAAGTGACTCGGCAGCAGTTCAGTGTCTCCTCTGGTGGGTTGCCTCATGGTGACTTGACACTGACTGCATGCTGTCTTTGGATTGCTGGTGCTGCAGTGGGACCAGCCAGGGTGTAGGCTGTGGATGGGGAGCAGAATGAGCAATGTGGGTGCAGTGCCATTGAGGTGGCATGGCGCGGGGACAGCAAAAAAAAAAAAAAAAGAAGGAAAAAAAAAGAATAGTCACTTTAACCTTCGCTGCAATCTTTTGCATACTATTTCTCTCCCCCCCCCCTCTCTCTCTCTCTCTCTCTCTTTCACACACACAAATTCTCTCTCCCCCTCACAGCCCTGATGTGGCCCTTTGCGGTCGGCTGGGCTATAAGCAACATTATCTTATCTCTCTCCCCCTCATTCATGAACTCACACATATACAAGGTCTGTAACTCCAAGACAGTTTTACTCAGTTTCCCCCCTTGAATCTGGTTTGTAAACTAAACTGTAGCAACAATTCTAACCTCCCGGTGTCTATCATGACTCCTAAATTCTGTCCTACCTATACCTGCCTGATCAGTATACAGAAGGTGTGTGTGTTTATGGTGTATGTGAGCGTGTGAGAGTGAGTGAGTGAGTGAGTGAGTGTGTGTGTGTCTCTGTGTGTGTGTGTGTGTGTGTGTGTGTGTGTGTGTGTGTGTGTGTGTGTGTGTTGCCTGGAGAGCAGCTGGGGAGACAGAGAGATCAGTTTTCATTTGTTCTGCATAATACCAAAAGAAGACTATCTGAATAATGCACTGTATGACTGTTCATAATCATTACAACTCTACACTTGTACACTCCAACAGGATTTTACTGAAGTTGGTTGTGCAGAAAATCTGCTGAACTAAAACGATACCTTTTCCATATCACTGTTCTTGTTTTGTGTTTTAAGTCCAAGCAGTACTAAAATAACCAGCACAAATAGAATTCAACAGATTTACTCATTCTGCTCCATTTTGATGTCATCAATTGGACTTTGTATTTTTGTGCAATAAAATAAGTTATAAACATCTTCCTCGGTGAAAGACATTTTTCAAATACATGACGGCCATTTTATCCTTCAATTTAATGAAACATCTGAGGGGACAGCAGAAAGTGGGAGGGAGGGGGGAGGGGGAAGGAGGGAGATGAATGTGGAGATCTGAAACAATACACAGTGGGCAGATACATTAGAAAAAAAAAACATGGACTACATGCTATTAGAAATGCAGGAGTGTGCAAGCGAAGCAAAAGCTAACCACATCAAAAAGCGTAGAGTACACCTACACACACAGCAGATACAAAGACTGAGGTGGCCAGTCTATCTCTGTCTCCTCCCTTCTCCAATCCACACACACACACACACACATACACATCAGTGTTAAAATATGACCACTTCTGAATGATGTTACTCCAATGTTTGCCAGATCTGAGAACTTTGAAAAAAGCTGGGTTAGCTTGGCTTGTGTACTACCATCATGTTTTCCCTTGCATGCAAGCACCCTTGTTATTGCTCCTGCAGAAGTCTTGCACGCTATTGACAGTGTACTGCCTGCCATTTTTTCCCCTTTAAACACATTCTTTAATCATAATACAGAACAGACAAAGGCAAACATGCATAGATCGTAATTTCTTTCTTTCTTCTTTTTTATTTTTTGTTGTGCATTCTCATATTTTGTGGCATCTCTTAGTCGTAATTCCCACATTATCTTTTCTTCACATAACCCCACCCAGGTTCATCCTGCGGCAACCTAGCACCACAAGTGAATGGACAGAAATCATCATCATCAGGCAATCCACCAGAGGAGACACCGTGCTCTTGCTGAATCACTTCAGCATGCTGAGTGGTGCCTATTGTGTTCCAGATGGGTGTTCACACACCCATTCTTCTTTCATGGGACAGCTGCTTAAAAATGTTAGTCGGTTCACATCCACGTCATACAGAAAGGGTTAATCTTAATTTTGTTTAAACAAATTTGAAAAGTTCTTGACAAAGTACTGCTAAAAAAAAAACATAGACAAGTGAATCACAAGACAAAACACGACATGTTTCAACCTCTTAGGTCTTCTTCAGGCTAGATACACAACACTCAGGACAACAAAAATGGTTAGGCTGTAAAACTTCAGTTCTGGCGCTAGTTCCTTGCAAAACAGAAAGCACGAAGTCATAAACCATGTCGAACCAGCCAGCACTCGGCTGTACACAAGTTTGGCTAACCCATGTAAAAAGCTGAGTTTGCTATGACCTATCAAAGGCGGCAAAGAAGGCCACCTCTCACAGGAGTGACCAAAGAAAAATGGAAGGAGATAGGTGATGTGAGCAGGAAAAGAATCTTGGCAACAGTTGTTAGCATTTTACTCAGCAGAACACTCTAAAGTGTTATTCGAGATGAGAGGAGACCACGCTGTTATTAAAAGTTACAAAGCATAAAAAAGAAAAAAAATGCAGCACACAGCTTTCGTTTACCTTTACTTTGGCGTTCTAAAGAAGAGAGACAAGGCAAAAGACACAGACTGCATGATATGACATCTTCACCACTCTACTTATTGATTGAAATAAAGAAAAACATGCATTACATATGACTGAAGGTGACAGCATGCAAAACTAAACAATGTCAGGGTATTACAAAATATAGAATACCGCTGTACAGAATTATGTGACAATGTTATAGAATACCACTGTACAGAATTATGTGACAATGTTATAGAATACCACTGTACAGAATTATGTGACAATGTTATAGAATACCACTGTACAGAATTATGTGACAATGTTATAGAATACCACTGTACAGAATTATGTGACAATGTTATAGAATACCACTGTACAGAATTATGTGACAATGTTTAAACTGTTTGAAATTAGCACTGAATTTTATGGCAAAAGGAAAAAGAAGATGGAGAGACAGAGTTAGAGAGAGAGGGAGACAGGGAGAGAGAGAGCGAAGGGGTTGGAGGAAGAGAGAGAGAGAGAGAGAAGAGAGAGAGAGAGAGAGAGAGAGAGAGAGAGAGAGAGAGAGAAAGAGACACACAGACAGAAACAGAGAGAACACAAAGAGAGAGAATGTTGGTATAGGAGAGGGAGATAAAGACTGTGTGTGTGTGTGTGTGTGTGTGTGTGTGTGTGTGTGTGTGTGTGTGTGTGTGTGTGTGTATGTGTGTGTGTGTGTGTGTGTGTGTGTGTGTGTGTGTGTGTGTGTGTGTGTGTGCATGAGTATGTGAGAGAGAGACAGAGAGAGAATGTGTGTGTGTGTGTGTGTGTGTGTGTGTGTGTGTGTGTGTGTGTGTGTGTGTGTGTTGTGTGCACGCGCGCGCGTGCATGCCCATATGTGTGTGTGTGTGTGTGTGTGTGTGTGTGTATGTGTGTGTGTGTGTGTGTGTGTGTGTGTGTGTGTGTGTGTGTGTGTGTGTGTGTGTGCATGAGTATGTGAGAGAGAGACAGAGAGAGAATGTGTGTGTGTGTGTGTGTGTGTGTGTGTGTGTGTGTGTGTGTGTGTGTGTGTGTGTGTGTGTGTGTGTGCACGTGCATTCATATGTGCATGTGCACATGTGTGCATGTGTTATGAGTGCATGTGTATACATGTTTCCACACTCATGTACATCAATGCATACATGCATGAGTGAGAGTGAACGCGTGTGTCGATTGACACGTACATCTGCATATGTGCAAAGACAAGTCTTAAGCAACACACAGAGACAGAAATGAAATGATGAAAGCCAGTTCAGATTAGAAACTGAAGGAACTCTGCTTGGCTGAGCATTTTGTAAGTATGTATAGCACCACTTCATTCATCCTGCACAAGCCATGCAACGCACATGATTAGTGCTCCTAAAACCCTAGCTAATTAAAAAAAAAAACACCTCTTATTCAGAGCAGACCAATTAAGTTAAAACAGTTATCTATCACATAGCTTTTAATTTTGCTAAAGCACAGCCCTAAAAAAAAGCCTTTCACACATGTAAAGCGGGAGTGGGTTTGTTGGATAAGTTTTAAAAAAAGGAAGAAAACACATTGAAATATGTTTAAACTGCACTGATGCTCTTATGTTACCACCGTTGAAAACAGGAAACGCCTCAATACCATGAAATTACATTGCTATCTTAAACTGTCACAGCGTAAGGGATGACATATACAACAGTCATGCACTATTTTCATCACGACCAGTCACAACAACTCAGTTCTGTTCTCTTTCCTTTGTTTTCCATGCAAAACATCAGCACAAATATTTACCTTTTGAAAGGAAAACAAAACTGTTTTCCTATTACGACAGTGTCCGGAACAGCCTATACACATCCACAACACTCATGCATCATAACAGACACAGCCTGTCGATTACAATATTTTTTTCTTTTCTTCAAAACTTTTAACCTGTGTAAAAGAAATTACCTTCTCCTTCTCTTCATCTTCATCCTCATCCTCCTCAATGATGTATTCCTGGAACAAACAAAAACTAAATTCAATGGAGCCTATAAATAACGACTCTCCGGGGTTCATCAAAATCGAAAACAGTAAGGTTGAGAACACATGAGTCTTCATTATGAGATAAACTTAGTCTCTGCAAACTTCCATGTGCCTAAGTGATAACTTCAGCATGATCAACAGTGGGTTTTTTTCATTCTTTTTTTTAAAAATGTACATATAAGTTTCACTTGAAGGGAAACTAGACAGACCATTAGCTTGAGCACTTAGGAGAAGGATACAACACTGAATGTTCTCACATGACCTTGATGGAAAAATGGTTCTACCCTAATGCATTTGATGACACACTCTGGAAACACTCTAAGGAAAGCACTCTTACCTTTCATACGCTTCCTTTTTGAAGATTTACTTACATAACTTGAAAAATGTAGAAATTTATAGGTTGCAGCCACACACATAACAAGTTTGGACATTTCACAAGTAAAAATAATATACCTGTAAATCATGTGAAGATTATATGCTTCAGTCATTATGTGTATGTTTCTTCGATTTTCTAAAATATGATTAAACGCTACATCATGACATGATAGGGGTCTGTGTTTAGTGTGTTGCCACTAGGTTAATAAAAGTGTGAAAACCAGGCCCCTGTACCTCCTTTTAAATTGGTCTACCTCTGTCTATGTGTGTTGTGTGTGGTGTGTGTGTGTGTGTGTGTGTGTGTGTGTGTGTGTGTGTGTGTGTGTGTGTAGGTGTGTGTGTGTGTCTGTGTGCAAGTGCATGTGCATGTGTGCGTGTGTGAGAATGTGTTTCTCTTCTGTTTATCCGAGTGAAATGCAATACCAAACCAAAACACCGTGTTAATTCATTAGCAGAGAAAGGAACAGAAATATGAGCCGACTTGTATATAAAAGATGTGAAAAAAACCCAACCAACCCTGACTTAGACTTGCATGAATTCTCATACATACACAGATGTTTTTACACACACACACACACACACACACCCAGACACACACACACACACATGCGTGCGCGCACACACACACACACACACACACACACACACACACACACGCACACACATGAACCTCTCCAACTCCACGCTCACTCAGAAACGAGCATCCTTTCACCAATCCATGTGGCAATGTCCACAATCATCCCTTCATGAGAAGATAACAGACAACACCCTACCATGGAAAGAAGCTCAATGAATACTTCAGAAAGCTTCTAGCCACAACAGAGCATCTCTCTTAAAGAAGGTCAACATGGACACAGCCATCGATGTCAAGAGTTGTGTCCCTTGACTGGTAAGTAACTCACGGCTTCGACTTGTTCCCGTTTGAAGGCCCCGACGATCTGAGCGATGAGGAGGTTTTTGAGGAAGATGAGCAGCAGCGTGATGGGCAGCATGTAGATCTCAAAGTTCCACACCATCACCAGGAACACCTGCCACAGGGCAGCGCAGCACAGGTCAGAGGGCATGACTTGTCATTCTTCTTGGTTTTCTTTAGAAAAATGATTTAAAAGGTACTTGAACTAACTCGCCAGATAACATGGACAAACGAATTACAGGACAAAGCACGCCACATTTCGACCTCTTAGGTTTTCTTCATTTTCGTTGTCTTGAGTACTGTTTATATTGCCTGAAGAAGATCTAAGTGGTTGAAATGCATTGTGTCCTGTGTCGTGTTTTGTTCGGTAATTTGTTTGTCCATATTACCTGGCGGACTTAGTGCAAGTGCCTTTTAAAATTTCTTTAAATTTCTGCCTGCAGTCACCTCACTTTGCAACTGTTTTTTTTTTTCTTTTCAGAAAAGGTGGAGGGTTGGAGGGGGGGGGGGGTCATATGTATTAACAAAGTGAGTCTAAGTGAACACCCACTGAGTGTGTGTGTGTGTGTCTGTGTGTTGTGAGAAACGTTAACCTTGTCACTTTTTCAAGTTATAAACATTAACTTTAAAAAACAGAGAAGACCCAACTTTTGTTCTCCCCGCCTCATCGCCTCCCCTGCTCTTATCCTCCACCCTTCCCAACGATATGCTGGAACAAAGAAAGACAAACATCTCTGGAAAAGCAAGCAGTAGCGGCATGACTGAGACGCACTGAAGAGAGCCGCCGTGCTCACTCACCACGAAGGCCGTGGCGCTACGAGGTGTGGACTCCCAGCTGAAGCAGCTCTGCAGGAACTTGCCCCCCTCCATCACCGTGGAGATGAGCTGGCCCACACGGTCGATGTTCTTCTTCATCAGCTGGATCTTGAACTTGGGCTCCACCTGCATGAACTTCTCCTCCCTGGGTTCACGGTGCGTATGGCTGCCTTCACCTAACGTATCAAAGAAAAATGTAAAAAGACGGATTAAAAATCCCTCTACAAATCCTTAAGAACAGATCTGTTTATCATGGGAAAGTAACAATTGTCTTTCCACTGCAAACAGAGTTACCTTTTCTCAGTTTATGGATCAAGCAAATAGATCTGGGGAGTTAAACATTTGATTTGAAGCCCAGGCTAGGATAATAATATGGATATCGATTGTCTGCACTACACACATATTGTTTCACACCATATTTTGGTATTTTCTCTCTCTGACTGTGCTGTAAAGCTGATTCATAGGCAAAATGGTTTTGGGTGTGCCCACCAACAGGACCTGTCCCATGAAAATGGAAAGGTAACTCTCACTGAAAGCAAATTCTAACACAGTTTACTCCTCTTGCAGATATTTTAAAACTGTCTATGGACAGGCAGAATAAAAGTTCAAGAAAAAAAAAGTTTTTAAAAGTAGGGTGTTTTTATTTGGAGGTGAATCTAAAGATCAATGAAGACAACGACTTAAAAACAACAGCAAATAACAACAAACCACGCCTTCAGAGACAGGTATGGACCACAATGTTCCGAAAAAACAACAACAACAACTTAAAGTGAGAGAATCTTCATGGGGAAGTAAATCTAGTACAGACAAAGACATAAATATTGAACAAAAATGTTTCTGAATGCAGTGATTGCATCTAGACTTTGGGAAGTAAATCTTACGTATGGGCAAAGACAAAAATTTTCCCAAAAAACCCCACCAAAAGCACCTCAGCCTTTGTAGGAAGTGTTTATTGGGAGGAAATCCAGAATAAGAATCACAGACAAATACAAAAGTGTGTCACAAAAACAAGGAGATCAAAACAAAATTGTTCCGGAAAAAACAAGCCTTTAACCCTTTCATGGCAGGCTGTCCCCAACCTACAAGCAGCTGAAAACTGGCTTCTGACGCTAAATTTACAAGGCTGTTACTTCTGAACCGTTGTGCCAATTGCTGTCATTTATTCATCAATTAATAATTTACTCACACAGACAAATAAAACCTCAGTCACTGCGTGTTTGTTGTGCCAAGTGGGTACTGTGGTGTTCTGACTGTAAGTTATCATGTAGCTACTGTAGGGGTGAAAGGGTTAAAGGGAGGGCTAGCTTACTGGAAGATAAAGCTTTCCAAAACAGTCAAAGCCAAAAATGTAAAGAAAAAAATAGCGTTTGAAGGGAGGAAATCTTTATTGAGAGATATAAAGCTAGCAATAGATAAATAAGAAAATGATGGTCAAGGAAAACAAATGTTTGAAGGGAAGTATATCAGTCGCTGACGTCAAGAATGTTCCAGGAAACAATCAGTGAAGGGAGAGAGTCATCCTGCATAGTGTTTTTATAGGGGAGAGTTCACTGTAACTCAGAGGAGACAACCCTGACACAATAGTTACTGTCACCTTTGTAAATTAAAACAAAATCACTTTAAAAAAAATTACAAACGCAAAATTACAGGCAAGCTGACACATATGATGTACGAGGTCTGACTGTCATAAACTGAAACTGGATATCTGAAACTTTTGCATTAAAATGCATCAGTATGGATAACCAGTCCACAAATTTCTTCTCACTTCTTTCATTTATTCATAAACATACATACATATATCAATTTTTTCTTCTTTTTTTGTTGTTGTTGCAGAGGTGTATGTTTGCATTCATATGCGAAAGCCTTGGGAGAGATGAAACCAGTAACAGAAGACAGTGAGTGAGCAAAAGGAGCATATGCATTCCAGCCTTCTTTTCTTTCTTTTAAAAAAAAAATCAAATTCTTACCAGCCATCTATGCACAATAAAAGTCAGAATTATGGTTCGGACAGAATATCAAACTCACTAATGTATACACAGAAATTCACAAACCCATAAACCCTCCCAGTGTCTTCTACTTTGCCGTCATCTTACTCTGAATGATGCACAGAGGAAAGAACACATATGTTTCAGACTCAAACACAAAACATTCTGCCTACACTTTCTATGTATCACACAAGTACTGAATACAGTTTAGGAAGAAAAAAATGGCTAGCAACTAATCCACAAACTCACGCTAAAAAGTAAGATCTGCCATCAGATACTTACTTACAACAGTCTGAAAGGTATTCACACAATGTTTTCCTAGTCACACACACTCCAGTTTCTTTCTCTTCTAAATCATTCTCCTTTTCCATAATTCCGCAGAAATGGACAGATTAACAGCCAGTGAAAGAAAACTTCTGGGATGAACTCGGAGATGTTCATTCTCCTCAAAGTTAATCGGTGACCAAGAAGATCTACCCACATGGTTAAAGATGAGATCCAGTTCCAGCAGTATAGCGCCCTTTGTGCGACGATTCAGCTTCTTGTCCTTAAGGGCATACCATCTGCGCTCACCACTCCTAATCTGAAACAAAAACCACAACAAGAAGACTGAGACAGAAGGCAGTGGTGTTGAAAACACAATACTAACAAACACGTGAAACAACAGTGCAAATCAATGCTTATCTAATATACATAACTGAACAGTAGAATTTTCAACAAATGCATCTTCAGATGTCACTAATGAAGCATCAAATCTGTTAAAATCCATACTCCCTGGAAAACTGACAGTTACAGAGGTTCCGTTAGACCGGCATATGCCAGTTTTTACCGGTAAATATTTGCCTTGTACCGAAAAAAATAAAAGCCGCCGGTACCGTGTACCGGCAGAACATCTGAGCGCTTTGACTCTCCTCTATCCCTGCACTGTCTGTCTCTCCGCCTGTCAGCGGGTGAGCGGGGATGGCAGGCAGGAAATAAGTAATGCCATGCCGACAACAATACATCTGACATCACTCCTCTTCCCCCTTCCTTTCAGTCCCAGGACCTTTGCCCCCCTTTTTTTTTCAATGGACAGCGCTGATTACTGCAGCACTCGCGTCAAAATGGACGGTTCCATTTTTCTTTGAGAACCCCAGGTTCCCTAGCGTGTAGCCAAAGTTTCGTGTGTGCGTGTCATGCTGACAGTCTGACCCTGGATTGAACTTGCGGTAATCCCCGACCCAGTTTTCAATTGACTGTCGCTGTTTTCAACATCACTTTGAGCAACTGCATGGTTCGATGACGAACACTGACGGAATTCTTTCGCACGTGTGGATAGGTAAGTGAGAAGTTTGTTAAGTTTGTTTTGTTTGTTTGTTTGTTTGTTTTTCTTTCAAGTTACGTTTTGGTTGGTTGGTTTTGTTTTGTTTTGTTTTGTTTTGCTTTTTGTTTTCATTTATGATTTTTTTGCATGTTACTCTCTCCGTCGACTTTTCTGTTGAGTTCAGTTGACTGAAGGCTGTCACTGACAAGCCTGTTATGTGCTATCCGTGCCGGTAGGCCGCTCGCTATCGCCCGTTCGCGTGACCCAGAATCGCGGTTGAGTGTGTAGTGCATGGCAGGCAGCCAAGCACGGTACCGGCTGATTTAAGACTTGTACCGGAAATTTTTCTTGTTGTCGGTACCAAGTACCGGCAAAGTCTATAGTCTAGCGGAACCTCTGAGTTAGTGAATGAAAATGTGAAAGAGAGGAATGTAGACACTTCACATCATTTCTCTCCACTCTCATTTTCTCCAGTCTGTGTTAACCAGATCATTGTGCAATGTTTGTTGATTTACTCAGAGACAGATCGTAAGTCGAGAACCAGAGTTATTTGCAGAATGACACATGTTTGAGCTGAGGGAGCCTGGTTTTGCCAGGTGAACATTTGGCCTTCTGTCTCTTATCATCCACACTAGGGATGTTTAGATGTAAGCCAACATGAATGGAATCAACATGGGGGCCGGATAGCTCAGTTGGTAAAGCGCCTGACTCATGATCCTGGGGTTGCGGGTTCGAATTTCGGTATAGGGGGATTTTTCCCTCGGAGTTAACATTGGTTCTGACTCCATTCCCCATATAGTCCTTCGAATGAGACTATAAACCGAGGTTCCGTGTGTGAACGCACGCATAACATCTTGCACACACGTAAAATCCCATCACCAACATTCGGAAGAGAAGGCCAGTTTGGCCGTTGGTATGGATGACACGTGACACATAGCATGCACCTTCCCCGAAGATGGAGTATGGCTGCCTTAATGGTGGGATAAAAAAGGGTCATACACACAAAACTCCACTGCCTGGCTATACAGGGAGTGTCCGCAGGAGTATCAGCCTGCGTACGCAGAAAGAAAGAAAGAAATGGAATCAACATAATCAGCTATATAATCAACTAATCAATATATTACTGCTGACCTATGAGACATACTGCATGACAATAACAGAACAAACAAAAACAAGTATCTTAAATTCACACCAACATTATTGCATATTCATAAGTGTTTTCATGCACAGTTTTTCAAGATGGTATGAACACACACACACACACACACACACACACACACACACACACTGAAACACACATATGGAGAACAGACACTTGTACCTCCACTCCACTGTCTATGACCTACATCTACTCTTCGACATGCACTCAAACACAATGCAGTGTATACAGCTAGGCAGCAACACAGAGCTCCAGCACTGACCCTGAGCAGAGGGATGGCCACCTTGCCCAGAAACTCCACCTTCTTGTCCCTGTCCTCGTCAAAGATGGTCACCTCCAGCACGGAGTGAATGTCACGCACTTTCCTGCAATACACACACTTTGTCATCACCTCCAGCACGGAGTGAATGTCACGTACTTTCCTGCAATACACACACTATGTCATTATCTCCAGCACGGAGTGAATATCTCACACTTTCCTGCAATACACACACTTTTTGTCATTATCTCCAGCACGGAGTGAACGTCACACACTTTCCTGCAATACACACACTTTGTCATTATCTCCAGCACGGAGTGAATATCTCACACTTTCCTGCAATACACACACTTTATCATTATCTCCAGCACGGAGTGAATGTCACGCACTTTCCTGCAATACACACACTTTGTCATTATCTCCAGCACGGAGTGAATGTCACGCACTTTCCTGCCACAAACGCTATGTAATAATCTCCAGCCCAGTATAAATGTCACAGATTTTCCGGCAACGCATACTCTTTTATTATCTCCAGCACCAAATATGTGACTCACACTTTCCTGAAAACAAATGCTACTGAATCATTTCCAGCACCAAGCAAATGTCACACACTTTCCTGCAACACAATTGCTGTCCAATCACTTCCAGCATCAAGTGAATGTCACATATTTCCCTGCAAGACAAATTCAATTTAATCATTTCCACTAACGAGTGAATCTCACACACATTCCTGCATCATAAACACTATCAAATCATCTCCAGCAATGAATAAATGTCACGCAGTTTCCTAAAACACAAACGCAATATAAAGCACCAAATAAATGACATATACTATCCTGCAACACAAACACTACTGAATTATCTCTAGCACTGAATAAATCTTATGCATTTTTCTACAATACAAATGCTGTCTAATCATACCCAGCTATGAATAAATGTTACACATTTCTCTGCAGCACATGCACTATGTCATCATGTCCAGCACCAAATAAATGTCATGCGCTTTCTTGCAACACAAATGCAATCATATCACCTCCAGCTCTGAATAAATATGACACACAACACAACTGCTATCATATCACCTCCAGCTCTGAATAAATATGACACACAACACAACTGCTATCATATCACCTCCAGCTCTGAATAAATATGACACACAACACAACTGCTATCATATCACCTCCAGCTCTGAATAAATATGACACACAACACAACTGCTATCATATCACCTCCAGCTCTGAATAAATATGACACACAACACAACTGCTATCTAATCACCTCCAGCTCTGAATAAATATGACACACAACACAACTGCTATCATATCACCTCCAGCTCTGAATAAATATGACACACAACACAACTGCTATCATATCACCTCCAGCTCTGAATAAATATGACACACAACACAACTGCTATCATATCACCTCCAGCTCTGAATAAATATGACACACAACACAACTGCTATCATATCACCTCCAGCTCTGAATAAATATGACACACAACACAACTGCTATCTAATCACCTCCAGCTCTGAATAAATATGACACACAACACAACTGCTATCTAATCATCTCCAGTATCAAGGTAATGTCATGCTCTTTCCTGCAACGCACACATACACACTTTCCCTGCAACACATAAAAATCCTATCATGCATAAACATCAACAGAAACAGTGCATCTGTTTCCGTTAATCAAATTAGCTACATGCCCCCCACCCCGTCTCTCAGGCTTGGCCTGTGATACATCACCTTCCTCAGTGGACCATGGTATCATAAGTCTCTCACTCACAGTCAACAGCCAGCATCCTGTGATGTGATGTGCACCCTGAAGCACGCAGACTTAGGTCAAATATGGCACAACTGAAGTACTGGAAGTACGACTGTTTAAATATGGCACAACTGAAGTACTGGAAGTACGACTGTTTTACTCATACCACTACATGCTGATCAGCATGAACATAATATGAAAGAGAGAGAGAGAGAGAGAGAGAGAGAGAGAGAGAGAGAGAGGGAGGAGCAAGAGAGAGAGAGAGAGACAGTGAGGACAGAGAGACAGAGGACAAGAGAGAGAGAGAGTGGTGACAGAGAGAGAGAGAGAGAGAGAGAGAGAGAGAGAGAGAGAGAGAGAGAGAGAGAGACAGAGAGAGACAGAGACAGAGAGAGAGAAACAGATAGACAGAACTACAGACTGACAAAGACAAAGAAACAGACAACAGCTGCACTCACAAAGAGAACACTTTGTTCCATTCTGGGTTAAGAGTCTTGTACTCCGTGTGTGTCTGGACACGTGCGTTAACCAGCTCCAAGACACAGAAAGGGTCGCTGTTGCCTCCGATGTCGGCAGACTTCAGACCAGAGGCCTTGAACACTGTTCCAATGCAACGTACACACACATTCATAGCTGTTAAAATGAAGGCTCACCCACATACAAGTCTTTGTACAAGTGGACATCTACTTGGCTGATGTATGTACATGTATATAAATATATATACACACACACACACATATATTTCTCCTACACTCACACAATTTGCACACCACATTACATACACAACACAGGCAATTATCTCAAACAATTATCTAAAAATGTAGAAATTTGGACACCTTTCGAAAAACTGACATGATCTATCAAAAGCTCGGAAGAAAGTAACTACCCTGTACCTGTAACAGTTCAGCTCCCTGGTCATGCTTTTCCACACAGGCTGATTTGCATGCACGTGTTCACACACGGAAGTGTTACTATAAACTATACAAATCAAAGGAAAAGAAGCAAAATGTCTACCTGCTTGTCCCCCCCCCCCTTCCCCCCCCCCCCCCCCTTTCTTCCCTCCAGCCCATCCTTCCCCTGCACTTTCGCTCTTCTCCTTTCCTCTCTCTATTTCTCCCTCCCTCCCCCCCCCCCCCCCCCCCCCCCCCCACCTACATATCCATCCAGTCATTCAGCTTGGAATGCGCCACACTGCATCTGGATCTCACTTTAAATCTAACATATGAACGTACTGCACATATGAACGTACTGCACATATGAACGTACTGCACATATGAACGTGCTGCACATGTGAACGTGCTGCACATGTGAACGTGCTGCACATGTGAACATACTGCACACATGAACATACTGCACACATGAACATACTGCACACATGAACATACTGCACATATGAACATACTGCACATATGAACATACTGTACAATGAACATACTGTACAATGAACATACTGCACAATGAACATACTGTACAATGGACATACTGTACAATGAACATACTGTACATATGAACATACTGTACATATGAACATACTGTACAATGAACATACTGTACAATGAACATACTGTACATATGAACATACTGTACATATGAACATACTGTACATATGAACATACTGTACAATGCATATTATAATAAAACAGTTCAGCTGATCCACTATAAAATAACAATATAAAGAACAAAATGATGTAAATGCTATCCCCCTAAGATATGGCAAGAAAATCAGCCCCAAGAAGATAAAGTTGATGGCCAGCTACTGTCAATACTGACTTAACTCTCCATGGACAAAAGTTGGAAACTGTTCAAAAGTTCATGTACCTGGGATCCATCATCAGCAATCAGGGATCAGAACCAGAAATCCTCTTAAGGGCAGCAAAGATAACAACTATAACACAGTCCAGGATGAACCTGTATGGAAGGACAATAACATCTCCATGAAAGACCAGATCAGGCTTTTGCAAGCACTAGTATATTCCATCTTCCTGAGTGTATTTGAAACATGGACCCACAAAACAGATCTGGAGAGACGATTTCAAGCCATGGAAACGAGGTGTACCCGCATGATGCGAAACATCAGGTACACCACCACTGAATGCGGGCATCAGACCTCAAGCAGCATACAGGACCATAATGAAGATCCACTGTCATCAGATAAGAAAAGAAAACTGTGTTGAAATGGCCAAGTAACAAGATCCAGTGGCCTCGCAGGTAACGAGATCCAGTGGCCTCGCAGGTAACGAGATCCAGTGGCCTCGCAGGTAACGAGATCCAGTGGCCTCGCAGGTAACGAGATCCAGTGGCCTTGCAGGTAACGAGATCCAGTGGCCTCGCTGACACAATCTTCCTTGGATATGCTGGAAGAGGGAAACTGCTGAAAAGACATTAAAAAAAAGGACTGATGTTGCAGAATGGACAGCAGAAACATCTGCTTAGAAACAAGCCTTGGCACATCATCAACAGACCTGGAAGAACCTGGTGAATTGTTCTTTAGTGTACTGTCTCAATGACTCCCCATGGAGTCAAGAGAGACAAAGAAGAAGAGAAAAACATATGATACAAAGAGTTTTCAAGCTGAGTAAAAAAACAACTTATGATACGAATGAGTTACCAAGCTGAAGAAAACAAAAATCAAATAAAACCATTAACACGCACAACTTTCCAAAGACACTAATTCATACTGGGTCGAAGACACACCACACATACAAGCAAAAGACAGACATGATACTCATGTGGAGTCATACCATATACAGACATGAGCAAACATTTGGGGAAAAAAAGAAAGAAAACAAACAAAGAAAGAAAGAAAACTTGAAATCCACACCTTTGACTTGGAGGTGACCCACATCAGAGAAATCAGACAGCCTCAGAAAGCTCTGCAACAGACACCACACACCACCCCAGTGAGAAAGATCAATTACACTTACAACAGACACCACACACCACCCCAGTGAGAAAGATCAATTACACTTACAACAGACACCACACACCACCCCAGTGAGAAAGATCAATTACACTTACAACAGACACCACACACCACCCCAGTGAGAAAGATCAATTACACTTACAACAGACACCACACACCACCCCAGTGAGAAAGATCAATTACACTTACAACAGACACCACACACCACCCCAGTGAGAAAGATTAATTACTCATACTTACAACAGACACCACACACCACCCCAGTGAGAAAGATCAATTACACTTACAACAGACACCACACACCACCCCAGTGAGAAAGATCAATTACACTTACAATGGACCTGGGCTTAGGTTCACGTTAATTTAACAGTAAACTTAGAGCCTGACATCATGGCGTGAGCAGACAGCGAGGACACCCAAACTGTCCCCCTCTGCTCATGCAAAGTTGTCGAGCTCTAACTCAGCTCTCAGTTCAACATAAATCCCACGGACAACGACACTGCGGATTCTGTCATTTAGACAAGAACACATGTTCTGTTAAACAGACAACATTACAGATTCACTGGTCAACCTTCAAATGTGAACTGTGGTATGTGATTCTATATTCTGAGTGATCACCCATAGGAGGTTAAGTAAGCGCTTTTGCATCTGGGACTTCATGTGCTCAGTCTAACTATGGTGTACTATTCATGGCAAACACAAATATAAAGGAGCATTCTGAACAAAAAAATGCCATTTTTTCAGATTCTGTGAAGCAGACAACACTACACGATCTGTAAAATGGACATAATACATTTTGAAAATAGAGACAATAGAGAAAAAAGAGAAGATAGAAAGACTGTGTAAAACAGACAAGATTACACTTTGTGGAGATTGCAAAACAAAATCACAGGCTATTCTAACAAAGAGATGTTTGTTTGCATCAAGAGGCAAAAATATTATAATTTATTTAAAATCTTTTTTTTAATGCAGGTTTACCCATCTCGAAAACAATAATGTCAAGAAATGAGAAATGCTGTGTTGTAATGAACAGTGTGTGTGTGCGTGTGTGTGTGTGTGTGTGTCCAATGTTTGTAAAATAATGGCAGCACAGTCATTCTGAATGAGATTAGTGTCTTGCATATACTCTCCTTTCTCTCACTTTTTGAGTTTCTTTCTCTACATATCTTTCTCCGAATCTCTGTCTCTCTCAGTGACTTATTTCAATTTTTTCCCCACTATTACTTGTTTAACTTATCGAAGATCATTAATTTATTTGCAAAGCCATTCATTCTTTCTTTATTTCTGCCTTGTCCTCCTCACTTCTTTCCCATTCAGTTGTCTCCCATTCACACTGATCCCATCTCCTCCCATATTTCCTCTGCATCTGTACCCCCTCTACACTGATTGCATTTCTTCACATATTTCCTCTGCAGTTGCACCCCCTATATGATGAACCTATCTTCTCATGTATTTCCTCTGCAGCTGCACCCCCTGTATGATGAACCTATCTTCTCATGTATTTCCTCTGCAGCTGCACCCCCTGTATGATGAACCTATCTTCTCATGTATTTCCTCTGCAGCTGCATCCCCTGTATGATGAACCTATCTTCTCATGTATTTCCTCTGCAGCTATACCCCCTTCTTTGGGGGCCGGAATAGCTCAGTTGGTAGAGCGCCGGACTCGTGATCCTGGGGTTGCAGGTTCGAATTTCGGTACAGGGGGATCTTTCCCTCGGAGTTAACATTGGTTCTGACTCCATTCCCCATACAGTCCTTCGAATGAGACTATAAACCGAGGTTCCCTGTGTGAACGCATGCACAACATCTTGCACACACGTAAAATCCCATCACCAACTTTCGGAAGAGAAGGCCAGTTTGGCCATTGGTATGGATGACACGTTACACATAGCATGCACCTTCCCCGAAGATGGAGTATGGATGCCTTAATGGCAGGATAAAAAACGGTCATACACACAAAACTCCACTGTACTGCCTGTCTATACAGGCAGTGTCTGCAGGAGTATCAGCCTGTGAACACAGAGCCCATTTCCCTTCATTCTCTCTGTAATCCCCTGAGCGCACAGATCTCATCTCCCGACATATTTCCTCTGTAGCTGTACCCCTTGTATGCTCTTACTTTATTTCCATACGAGTATCTTGTGCAGGAATCCCCATCCCCCTCCTCTCCCTCCAGCTTCACTCGTACATATATATACATTGATTCCCTTCTCTAACAGATTTTCTCTGCAGTTTTACTCCTTTGAACACTGATGCTATTTCCTCCAATGGTTCCTCTGCAGTTGTGTCCCCTTAAACGCTCTGCCATCTCCTTGCATAATTCCTGAATTCAGACATGCCAGCATTCTGGGGATGAAAAAGGAGAAAAAAATTATGACTATAATGGAGAGGAGTAGAAAGTGCAATAGAAGAAGGGATTAAAAAAAAGAAAAAGAAAAATGGAAGGCAGTGCTCACATCACAGCTTTCACGTGTATTTTCAACTAGTTTTCATCCAGATTTGATTCTATCGGTTGAAAAAAAAAGTCACTATGCAGAGACCCCTGAAGATTTCACGCAGAAAAAAAAGGAAATCAGCTGAAAAAAACCCCAGGAACTCAACTAAAAAGAAAAATATTGGCATGTCTGTTTGTAACTGTACCCCCCTCCCCCTCCTCCCTCCATGCCCCAATAGATTGATCACATCTCCTCACATATTTCCTACACACAGATCACATCTCACATATTTCCTACACACTGATCTCTTTTCACGTATTTCCAATGCACTGAATCCATCTCCTCACATATTTCCTACACACTGATCTCATCTCACGTATTTCCTACACACTGATCCCATCTCACATATTTCCTACACACTGATCTCTTTTCACATATTTCCAATACACTGACTCCATCTCCTCACATATTTCCTACACACTGATCTCATCTCACATATTTCCTACACACTGATCCCATCTCACGTATTTCCTACACACTGATCCCATCTCCTCACATATTTCCTACACACTAATCCCATCTTCTCACATATTTCCTACACACTGATCCCATCTCACATATTTCCTACACACTGATCCCATCTCCTCACATATTTCCTACACACTGATCCCATCTCCTCACATATTTCCTACACACTGATCCCATCTCCTCACATATTTCCTACACACTGATCCCATCTCACATATTTCCTACACACTGATCCCATCTCACGTATTTCCTACACACTGATCCCATCTCACGTATTTCCTACACACTGATCCCATCTCACATATTTCCTACACACTGATCCCATCTCACGTATTTCCTACACACTGATCCCATCTCACGTATTTCCTACACACTGATCCCATCTCACATATTTCCTACACACTGATCCCATCTCACGTATTTCCTACACACTGATCCCATCTCACGTATTTCCTACACACTAATCCCATCTCACGTATTTCCTACACACTAATCCCATCTCACATATTTCCTACACACTGATCCCATCTCCTCACATATTTCCTACACACTGATCCCATCTCACATATTTCCTACACACTGATCCCATCTCACATATTTCCTACACACTGATCCCATCTTCTCACATATTTCCTACACACTGATCCCATCTTCTCACATATTTCCTACACACTGATCTCATCTTCTCACATATTTCCTACACACTGATCACATCTCCTCACGTATTTCCTACACACTGATCCCATCTCCTCACGTATTTCCTACACACTGATCCCATCTCCTCACATATTTCCTCTGCAGTTGCCCCAGTATCCTGGAGTCTGGGGTGTAGTTACACAGGTCTGATTGGGCGTCGGTGGTGCAGGTGCCGCTGATGGTCAACAGCAGCTTCAGCAGCCCTGCCCCATCCTCCAGCTCCACATCCAGGTGATGCGTCATCTCTGTGTCCAGGTTGGACAAGTCGATGGCCGCCCTGCAGTGTCGAAAGATCGCTGAAAGATCAGTTCCTGGGTCTCGGTGAGTACAGATAGTTACAAGTGATCAATGTTGGCTGTATTAGTATGCAAATAAAATCATTGCAGTTTCCAGGGTGTAAGCTGATACATTTTGCAGACTTTCTCCACTGCAACTAGTAATATACTGGTAGCAGTCTATTCATGGATTTTCCCAAACCAAGAACAATGTTTAAAATCGACTGCTTTTCTTTCTCAGTCTGCTATTTTACATTCATATCCATGTTGCTTCCTCACCACCTTTGACAGCAGACGACTGATAGAGATTTTCAATTTGTTTATGTTGGCTTTGTCGATGATCATCTTTAAAGTTTTCTTGAAAACATGAATTCATTTCTGTAAGAAAATTGTCAACAACAAAAAAATCACTTTATAAAAACTCTGTCAAAACTACATTTCCAAAATAATCTCTTTCTGTTAAATTTGTGCCAGTATTACTTAGATAACATTGTCATAATCATATTTCCAAAATAATCTGTAATTTTTTGTTAAATTTGTGCCACTACTGCTCCTGTCACTGTTTGACATAAACTCAAGATCTGCCATGAGAAAACCACGTTGGGCTCATAGTATAAACCGTCCAATCACATTCATTTTCGCTCTTACTCAAAGAGGCTGCACTCTCACCTTCCCATAAAGTCGTCTCTGCCCCTGACATCATAGTCGTAGACAGTGATCTCCAGCTGGGAGGCCTGGTCCGTGTACATGCGCAGGTCAAACTGCTCCAACCAGCGAGGGTTCAGGGTCTTGCTCTTGTGCTGAGACATTCCATGTAAAGGGGAACAGCATTAAACACATATGTGAGCTGAGGGACCTTGAGCAACGGTGCACATATCTGCTTGCTCATGAACACAAACATACACATGCCCCGTTTTGCATGTTGCAGCTATAACAATGATTATTTCACGTCATTTCGTTTTGAGGGGCATGGAGATAATAATCATACCATGAACAGAGGGCCACTGTCACTGATACATCAAACAGAAACAACATGAAAGAACTTTTAGATAAGTTTCTTTGTGACAGTCCTTAAAACATTAAATGCCTCAAGGGCAGATTCTGTTCCATAAAAATCAAGAAGTTAGTTTAGTGAGAACAATCCGAGAACATCTTCCTGTAATTTAAATCAGTTTGCGCAGTTTCATGAATTTATACAATTTCACACACACACACACACACACACACACACACACACACACACACACACACACACACACACATGCGCAGGCATATACACCCGCAACGCACATACACCCGCACACACACAAACACACATCAACACAAACATGCACAGACATATACATGTGTGGAAAGACACAGGAATACACACACAGACAGGTAGATGCAAAGACTTAGATGTATAAAACAGGCACAGACATAGGGACAGACCCACAGAGAATTTGACAGACATACGGCAAGACAGGTCCAGACACAGACCAAAAAAACAAAGCATGGATAGATATTTACAGACAATCAGAAACAGAAAACAAAGTAAACAGACAAAGATGTTACCCCTCACCTTGCTCCGATGTTTCTCGCTGCCCAGTTTGAACTTGACGTAGGGGTCACTGAGTCCATTGTCATCCATGGGCACGAGGTCGAACCCCTCCACCAGCACAATGGTGATCACGCCGGACCACGTCTGCATTTTCAGCTTCTTGCTGGTTGCCGTCTCTGGGGTGCGAAAGATGCCGCGGTGCAGGTACTGCACACAGTATCCACTGAGGCATGTCATTGGTTGTTGATGATGTTTTGGGTTCTTAGCGTGTGTGTGTGTGTGTGTGTGTGTGTGTGTGTGTGTGTGTGTGTGTGTGCGCACGCGTGTGGGTGTGTGACTAAGTATGCGCGTGTGTTTGGAGTGTGCACGACAGAGAGAGAGAGAGAGAGAGAGAGAGAGAGAGAGAGAGAGAGAGAGAGAGAGAGAGAGAGACAGTGAGAGAGAGAGACAGACAGAAAGACAATGTCTGTGTGTCTATGTGTGTTTCTGTGTGGAAGCACAATAAGTATGAAGAAGGTGTCCTTTATGTGCAGCAGGAAGACTATGTTTAATTGTATATCAGCCCATAGCCTATAGACTTCACTGCAGTCTGCACGTGTATCATAAAAAAAAACACAGGATGCCCAGAAGTTCTGTGAAGTTATTTGCCAATCTGTATCGAAATGACAACGAGAATGCTGCATGCATTTGTAACAGCAACACCTTATCTAGGATGGAAAAGTGTCTTTACTTTTTGTCCTGCTCTTGCTCTGTCCTGTCTTTCCGGTCGGTTTTAAAGCCAGACTTTTGATCAAACACAATAACTTACACACCTTGGCCGTAGCACTAGCATTACCTGACTCACAGTAAGCTGCTGAAAAAAAAAGAAAAAAGAATCTGCTGTGGGAATGTTTCCTGACAGCAGAACGCGCGAAGTAAATCTTAAAACAGAGACACTCTCAATACAGTTTCACACCCAACAGGTTCGCCCACAAAACGGTTTTAAAACACACGCACAAACTTTTCACGTCGTTATGCACTCTGTCACAACTAGGCGTGTGTTATCGTTTCTTTTTTTTCAAGGCTGTTTGAACCGTCTTCCACGTTCCGTGTGTAATCCCTCCCCGTGGAACAGGCTGGCCACAAAACTCCCCAAGGTCTTCTCGCGCCTTATCACCTCGCCCCTTCCACCCCTTGCCAGCCTGTAGGTACCTCCTCACACTCTCCCCCCTGCCACTCTGCCTAATGAATCTGGAAGCTCCAGAGATACACCTCGTCTGGCAGCACAACGGGAATTGGTCTCTCTCTCTCTCTCTCGCCTCTGCTGCCAAGTTGATGAACTGATCCTGCGATTTAGGACGGAATAGTCAGGAGGGGCGTGGAGAGGGAGGGGGTAGGAGGATGTGGGAGGGCTGAAGGAGGGGGTGGTGGCAGATTGGGGCCGAGAGGCCAAGAATTCCAAGAGCGCGGAAGTTGGCTCAGCTCAGTGTGTCTAGCTAGTATAGTGTCCATAACCTGAGCTGTTCATGGCTGACCGTTGTACGGATTACGAATTCCTCGGGGGTCATCATCCGGACATTTAGCTCTGGACCGGTTTTTGTCCGCTACGTGTTGTCTGCCTGAGATTTTATTTATTTATTTATTCATTCATTCATTTTCAGAGATGTCCCGCCTGATGTGATCTTTGAATTTCTGAAAGAGATAAACGTTTTTCATCTGATCTAATATTTTACAGATGAAAGATTTTCAAATAATAATTTCCAGTGTGTTTTAGAAGGTGTATTTTAAAGGGTTGTGGGAATGAGTTCTTTTCTTTTTCTGTTTTTATTTCAGGACTGGTGAGTTGACTTCAACGCGGTGACAGCCCTGATATGGCCCTCTGCGATCGGCTGGGCTATAAACAACATTACCTTACCAATTTATCTATTTATCATCATCATCCCAGACAGCAAGGGTCTTAGTGCCCACCTGGGGCCCACCTAGGTTCTGGCTAGATCCAGCTTGTCCAGGCTGGAGCTACCTAGAACCTAGGAGGACCCTAGTACCCTTGCTGTAAGGGATCATCATCAACTTGAAATCTAGTAATGACCTTTTTCACAGGTGTTCCTTCCCTGGACATGTCGTTTCATGGTAAGTTCGCTACTGTCGGGTTTCATCTTCACGTGTCTACTGAATCTGACACAAATTATTCTGCTCTTTTCGTCCCCTCTCCCATTTTCCACTCGTACACGGTGTGTGTGTGTGTGTGTGTGTGTGTGTGTGTGTGTGTGTGTGTGTGTGTGTGTGTGTGTGTGTGTGTGCGCGTGCCCGCGCGCGTGTGTTTGTGTGTGTAAGGGAGGGGTTGACAATGTGTGCAGGGGTTGGGTTGTTAGGAGTAGGGGTACTGGGATGGGAGGAATTAAATCCAGGCTTTTTACATGCGTGTGCGTGTAAGCACGCTTGCATGCGTGTGCGTGTAAGCGCGCGCGTATGTATTATGCATGCGTCCGTCCGCGTGCGCGCGTGTGTGTATGTATGTGTGTGTGCGTGCGTGCGTGCGTGCGTGCGTGCGTGCATGTGTGTGTGTGTGAGAGAGAGAGAGAGAGAGAGAGAGAGAGAGAGAGAGAGAGAGAGAGAGAGAGAGAGAGAGAGAGAGAGAGTGGCAGACAGACAGCCGTTTGTTCATGCTGCTTACTACAGCCCAGAGCACCAGTAATTCTACTACATTTTGTACATCTGTTATGAAAACCCGTTAACAACTCCCAGTAGATACAGCCTGTTCGAATAAAAAAACAAACAAAAAACAACTGTATAAAAGTATTAATACCGTGACTTTGTTCACTGCTTGCCAATTTATCACCTCTCTCTCTCTCTCTGAAAACCTGCACGATACGATTTGATGTTCTTAAACACACACACACACACACACACACACACACACACACACACACACACACACACACTACATGCTTTTGTTTTGTTACATTTTGTTGATATGTTTTGATGGCGGTATATTTTGTAGTAGTTGATTTCGATTTTGACCACCCACCACCCTCCCCTCCCCACCCCCACCCCCTCCCGGCTTCTTCTCCATCGAGGTTTTGCAGTTGTGCAGCTTTCGAGTGGCGATGTCCGTGCCTCTCGAAATCGGCTGGGCTAAACACGCTATAATGACAAGCAACGACTTGTTCACTTGTACTTGCAAAATTCCTTGTGCACATATAAAAGGAAGCAAATGCTGAAGGAAGTGGCAGGTACAGCCAGTTATTAAAAAAAAAGAAAAAAGACTCGACATGACATGATCGACTGTACGTTTGTCCATAGCAGGAAAGTGCCCTCTTCCGCCCAGGCAGATTATGAGCAATGAAAAAAACAACAACAACAACAACAAAAAACAACAACAACAACAACTGAACAGGCTCCAGGAGGTGGATCAAGATCAAAGGAATTCGGCTGAGCACCGCGGCGGCGGCGGCAGGAGGGATGGAGGAGAAGGAGGGATGGAGGGACGGGGGTCTGGGAAAGGGAGGAGCTCGGTCCCTTAACTGGCTCCTTGAGGTGGTGGTGACATTACTCGACTCTTGCCTGCAGACAACAACGCGCATCTCCTGTAATTTAACCGCAAAGTAAGAGAAAGAGAGAGAGAGAGAGAGAGAGAGAGAGGAGAGAGAGTGAGAGAGAGAGAGAGAGAGAGAGAGAAACAGAGAGAGAGAGGAGAGAGAGAGAGAGAGAGAGAGAGAGAGAGAGAGACAAACAGACAGAAACAGAGAGAGGGGAGAGAGAGAGAGAGAGAGAGAGAGAGAGAGACAGAGGGGGGGGGGGGGGGGGGAGAAACTTGAAAGGGAGAGGGAGAGAGAACGAGAGAAACGGGTACAATATGGGGGGGGGGGGGGGGGGGGGGGGGGGGGGGGTAGTAGCTGTGCAATAGATTTCACAAGCAGTTCATTATCGGACTGGACCGTTCTTGAATTCGCCTAGAAGATTGATTCTACGACTCTTCTGCTCCAGTCCGGCACTGCTTAAAACCGTGACGACTCGTAGGAGGGAGGGGATAGGATGGGCAAGAGGGGAGGCGGTGGGGTGGTGGGTAGGGGTAGGGGAGGCAGAGGAGGGGTGGAGGGGGGAGGGGGTTGGGGGGGGGGGGGGGGGGAAGAGAGCTGGTGGGTGGACAGGCTGTCCGAAAGCTGTCCCTAATGCGGAATGGCTTAAAGATAACAATTTTATTATTGATGAAGGAGAAGACAGTAATGCGCCCTTCGCAAGATCTACCACTCAGCGCTTCGTAAGACAGCGTGGATGATGACGTTATGGGGGAAAAAAGTTCTTTAAGGCTGATAATGCCATTAAGGACACGGCTAGTTTCCATACCTCATGATTGTTGTTTTCTTCCTAAAAAAAAAAAAAAAAACAGTCATAAATTCCTGTTCCCCTCAATGACAGTTCAAAACAACAACAAAAACCACGAAATTAAATTCTTCCAGGAAATCCTTTTCTTCATGAAAAGTCATGATTATCGTTTCCTTTATGCAGACGATTACAGTGTTATGCCAGAAAACAAATTTCAGATGGACAGTTTCCTCCTGCTAACAGTCACTTTCATACTGTTTTCTTATGGAAAATCGTCGCAATTACATTTTTTTTTTTCTGGTTGATAAGTCAAAAAACACACGTTTCTTCCTGAAAAACAAACAAACAAACCATAAATCATTTTCTGAACACAACTGTAAGAGTCGCTTTTCCCCCTGAGAAGTCGTGCTCTCTTTCGGAAAAGTCACAACCACTATTTTCATCTTTAAAAAAAACAAGCAAACAACAACAAAACACACACGCGCACGCACGCACGCACAGGTGCGCGCGCTACCACAATGAACGTTTTATTCCTGAAAACAGTCAGAATTACGGTTTTGTAATTGAAATAGTCTCCATTGCCATTTCGTTCCTGAAAAACAGCCGCTACCCTCCCCTCCCCCCCCCCCCCCCCCCCCCCCCCCCCCCCCCCCCCCCCCCCCCCCCCCCCCCCCCCCCCCCATGACACTGTGGCAATTGAGTCTAACCTATAAAAAAAATGTTTAAAGGCTGGATGACAGGCAACAAACTCAAACTGAACGAAGAGAAAACAGAAACGATGTTGGTCTTTCCACCAACGTATTTGAATCATCTCTCTCTTCCATCGTCTGTTGATCTCACTGATTCATCTTCTCATGCTCCGTAACCTTAAGACTGACACTTGCTCAAACTTTTTCCTTTCAACAGTATGTTGCTAATGATGTTCGGATTTCGTTGCACTGCTTCCATCCTTCACCCCTTTCCAAGGATGGACCCCCCAAAAAAAAACAACAACAACAACAACAACAACAACTGAAGGATGCGCTCGTGCACACACACACACACACACACACACCCCAACACACACACACACACACACACACACAAAGATCTACAAAAGATATGGACAAAATTCAATAACATGAAAAATGGAGTACATTTACCATTATATCCAGTCAGGATTGAAGGTAATGAATTTCCTTCTAATTTACAAAAGGCTGAGTCGTTTGTCGACATGTTTTCTGATACGATGCTTCCTAATAATCTTCCAAAAGAAATAAAAACTTTTAGGGAAAAAGAGGCCCAGAAAGATATGTATAAAGATCCTGTACCAGATAATGCAAATTATATCAATGCCCCAATTACTTTTAAAGAACTGAGAAGACACGCTGTTTTCTTTAAGTGATAAGAAAACGTCAGTTGGAGCAGACGCAATATCTAGCATAATGTTGAAACATTTGCCGGAAAACTGGATTATATTACTACATGAATTGTTTCAACAATGCTGGGATGAAGGTCATATTCCAAAGGTATGGAAACACTCAATCATAGTTCCAATACCAAAACAAGGAAAATCAAAGAAAGATAAAAATAATTACAGGCCATTGCTCTAACATCACACACCGGTAAGCTGCTAGAAAAGATAATTTTAAACAGACTAATTTACCACTGTGATAAAAGAAAAGTTATCCCTACCAATCAAGCAGGTTTCAGGAAGAACAGAAGTACAATTGATCATTTAGTGAAACTAACAACGCAGATTAAACATCAGTTTGCTCACAGAAAAAATGTATGGCCACATTCTTTGATATAAAGAAAGCCTATGACCATGTCTGGCATGGTAGATTACTGTACAAATTAAAAAGTATTGGTCTATCTGGACATATCTATGACTATGTTAAGAATTTATTATCTGACAGAAGTATGCAAACAAAAGTAGGCAACTCCCTATTCCACCTTAAGATTTCCCCAAATGGGAATCCCACAGGGATCAGTTATTGCCCTCATTTATTCAATATTCTGCTCTACGATTTACCACAGTCTGTGTCAAATAATATTGTAATCGTACAATATGCAGATGACATATGTATGTGGATGAAAGTTACCATAAAAAGGAAAACCCCCAAAGACAGCTGAACTATTTTAGAAAATTGTATCAACGGGAACTTGATAACTTAAATAATTACATGATGGAGAATGGACTTTTGTTATCACCGGAAAAAAACTAATCTTGTACTTTTCAACAGTGGGCCCGATCCACCAGAGTTACCCATTTTTCGAATAGATAAAGAAATCCTAGAGTACAGGACCGATGGTAAAATTTCTTGGAGTATATATTACTTCAAAGTTATCGTGGAACCATCATATTCAATATCTATTAACAAAGGCCAGAAAAAGTTTTAATTTTCTAAAAGTTATACAAAAACAAAACTGGGGCCAAGATGCTAATGTACTCAAACACCTGGCACTGTCGCTGATACGGTCAAGACTCACTTACGGACAGGAAGTTTTCTTCAGTGCCCCGGCAAGTTTGCTAAAGAAAATGCAGAGCTTGGATTGCAAAGCTTTCAAACTAGCTATAGGTGTACCATATCATGCATCGTCCTAGGAACATATCGCGAAATTGGGGTATTACCATTAGATGAGTATCGACGGCTCGCTGTCGCAAAGTATGTCTTACGATCTTCAACATGTGACAGCAATGTTGAAAACGAAGTTAGTTTGAGATCTGACATTAACTTCCCTAAAAGAGCAAAATCAATCTCCTCACTTACGACAATTAGGACTTTCACTTCCAATTTATTCGAAGAGTCAGAAATTAACCATAACGAAATAATTAAACCTCAGCTTCCTTCATCTCCCAGCCCACCATGGGAACTTCAAAGAGCATCATTTGATATCAACCATTCGCCTTTCAAAAAAGGTGACAATGAAAACTTGATTGGCATAACAGTAAAAGAGTATACAGAAAACTCGTACCCGCTTCATCTGAAGATATATACAGACGGATCTCTTTTAGATACCAAAGAAGCAGGTGCAGCATTTGCTATCCCTTCTATAAAGTGGAAAAATCTTACTACCTTGGAAAAAACAGATCCATTTTTTACAGCCGAGCTAACTGCCATTTTAATGGCCCTGTATTATCTTCTTGATCTTTCTTACCCAACACTTCAGGCCCTCTTTTGTGTCGATTCAAAATCGGTTTTATTTGCACTCAGCAAATCAACAACAATAAGAAAAGATTAAATTACAGACATTCATCAATTAATACATTTTTTGGTTATTAGGGGCACGAGTATCTCTTTCTGTTGGGTTCCTTCTCACTGTGGTATTCAGTTTAATGAGAGGGTCGACAGAGCAGCAAAGCGGGGAGCAAGAAATACAAGCGGGTCAGAATGTATCAGTATTCCATTGTCTGTCCATGAGGGATACAGTCTATTAGAAAATGCGTGCTGGAAACATTTTAGGAAAAAAATTTAAAAATCTGGATGTTTTCTAGATACTCACTCACGCCAGCTAATAAACATTGACACACTTAATTCACTTCATCAATGTAGCTTACCTAATTCACGGATTATAATTTCTTTGATTTATAAGATCAAATTGAATGCTTTTAAGACAAAGTTTTGTAAGAACATAACATGCCTTTGTGGCGGAAAAATTACAAATAA
>CM031603.1:86914599-86922774 GCA_018398815.1 Conus ventricosus
CACACACACGCACCCACGCACGCACACACACACAATGTACACGCACGCGCACACACGCACATGTAAACACACGCACGCACGTTCGCGCACAGGCACATGTAAACACACGCGCGCGCGCGCGCACACCAACCAAGATCAGACTGGGGAAGAATGCTGTCGGCGAGAAAGACAAAGAGCCGATCACTGCAGACCCGAGAAGACAGGTAAGTAATAATGCTGATAGTTACGCAATCTATACTGCAGCGTGAACGTCCACAAAACCAAGACATGGCACAGGGGGATAACTGATCGGAGGTACGGACACTGACATCACTCTTACATGGCTAGGACTGACAACACTTCAAGATGGGCGCGGAAATAGTCTACATGTGTGTGGGGCGGAAGGGAACTGGCAAAGTCTGGTGGCCAATTCAATGCATGAAGAACAGGTTGGGGGTGGGGGTGGGGGGGAGCAGCTGTTTCATATGATTCTGAAAACAAAGACGAACCACTCTCATTCAGAAGAAGCAGAAAAAGAAAGAAAGACAGACAGAAAGAAAGCCACACAATACCTTGCAACAAGAAACCTATTACAGTCATGAACGTCTGCATACGTTAAGCACATCTTATCTGTCCCTCGGACATGCAGAGCGTAGCTTCGTGATGTCGTTTCGTAGAAAGTACTCATACACTAGAATGTTAAATATCACCACTCCGATACACAACTGTGTCAATGCGAATAACGTTCAGCAACCTCGAATCTGTTTACTACATTTTTCAATCTACTTCCCCACCCATCCCTCACCCCCACCCCCGAAAAAAAAAATCGAATTTGAATCCCAGATACATAAAATGGTAAATCTTTGAAAAATAAAACAAAAAACTCGCGTGACATCGTAGCACGCATCTTTGTCGGTTCTTCCACTGACCTGTGCAAAAGACGCGGTACTGTTCTTTACCCGTTGACAGACCATCCAGTCCACACACCGACAACAAGACTAACACCGCGGGTAAGTTACCATCACGTTCTTCGAGACACCACCCACTGACAAAATTCCAATCCTCCGATCAACATCCCGGCGGTCAGTGTTCAGACCATAGCAGGAAAACGATTCCCTCCCAAGCGTTTAAAGAAAGAACGAAAAACGAAAAGCCACATCAAAAAAGCCACATCAAAGCTGAAAACCACACTGTCAACTCGCGCACTTAACGCTGAAAGGGATGGGCACAAAGACTACCTGTGTTGGCATGGTAACTGGAGAGCGGACACGGCAAAAATCGAAGGCTCAGAATGGGTAGTGACTAGATGTCACAATGAATGGATCTGGAATAACGGCGATCGGAATGGATGGCAATGCCTATTGTGGCCCATGGCATTATGATACAGAAAGGGGGAGGGTAGATGGTGGGGGGGACGGCCCATAATACTAAAATACAGAAGGTAAGGTAATGTTGCTTATGGCCCCGCCGACCGCAAAGGGCCATATCAGGGATGTCATCACGCTGAAGTCAACCCACAAGTTAAAATACAGAAGGCACAAAATGGCTCATAGTACTATGATACAAAGTCAGGGCAAAATGGTCAATGACATTACAATTTAAAAAAAAAAAGCCCATGACACTAAACATTAAGGGAACAGAATGACAAACGATACAAAAGAACAAAAAAGAACGAAATGGCTCATCATACTGAGATACAGATAGGACAAAATTATCCTTCATATTAACATATGGAAGGAATGCTAAGGCCCGACATACTAAGATAGTGAAGAGGGGAAAATGGCCCACAATACTTAAATATAGAAGGGACAAAACAGTCTACTGAACAAATCATGATGGTCCATGATACCAACACATGCAAGGGGCAAATGTCTCATGATACCAACACATGCAAGGGGCAAATGTCTCATGATACATACACATGCAAGGGGCAAATGTCCCATGATACCAACACATGCAAGGGGCAAATGTCTCATGATACTAACACATGCAAGGGGCAAATGTCCCATGATACCAACACATGCAAGGGGCAAATGTCCCATGATACAAACACATGCAAGGGGCAAATGTCTCATGATACCAACACATGCAAGGGGCAAATGTCTCATGATACCAACACATGCAAGGGGCAAATGTCCCATGATACCAACACATGCAAGGGGCAAATGTCTCATGATACCAACACATGCAAGGGGCAAATGTCTCATGATACCAACACATGCAAGGGGCAAATGTCTCATGATACCAACACATGCAAGGGGCAAATGTCTCATGATACTAACACACAGAAGGGGCAAAATGCCCCATGATACTAACACACAGAAGGGGCAAAATGCCCCATGCTACTAACACACAGAAGGGGCAAAATGCCCCACGCTACTAACACACAGAAGGGGCAATATGCCCCATGCTACTAACACACAGAAGGGACAAAATGCCCAATTCTACTAACACACAGAAGGGGCAAAACGCCCCATGCTACTGACACACAGAAGGGGCAAAACGCCCCATGCTACTGACACACAGAAGGGGCAAAAACGCCCCATGCTACTAACACACAGAAGGGGAAAAATGCCCCATTCGACTAACACACAGAAGGGGCAAAACGCCCCATGCTACTGACACATAGAAGGGGTAAAACGCCCCATGCTACTAACACACGAGAGGGCAAAACGCCCCATTCTACTAACACAAAGAAGGGGAAAAATGCCCCATGCTACTAACACACAGAAGGGGCAAAATGCCCCATGATACTAACACACAGAAGGGGCAAAACGCCCCATGCCACTAACACACAGATGGGGCAAAATGCCCCATGCTACTAACACACAGAAGGGGCAAAAACGCCCCATGCCACTAACACACAGAAGGGGCAAAATGCCCCATGCTACTAACACACAGAAGGGGCAAAACGCCACATGCTACTAACACACAGAAGGGGCAAAATGCCCCATGCTACTAACACACAGAAGGGGCAAAACGCCCCATGCTACTAACACACAGAAGGGGCAAAATGCCCCATTATACTAACACACATGAGGGGGAAAATGCCCATGATTCTAACACAAATAAGGAGAAAAATGGCCCATGACACAAAACAAACTCCAGTGACCGATGAAACATACCACACACCAGGGACAACATGATTGATGAAACTAGTACAGAAGGGACAAAACGGTCCATAAAATGACAATACAGCGAGGCAAAGAGAAAGGAAAAAGGTCCATGGAACCAGCATACAACGGGGACACAAACTCGCTCTTGAAGGTATGGCACAGTAAGACCAAAACAAACGGTTCATGACACCAACACACAGAACTCACAAAAGGATCCCATGAAAATGGCTTATACAAGGGACAAAATGGCCCATGAAAAACTAACATGCCGACATTAAACATGAAATGAGGTAGGGAACAGTAAACAATAAACAAGTAGGGTAACTCTTGCTCCCAAGAGGAAACCTAAGTCAGAGTAACTTTTATTCAAGACTGGCACAGCCCTTTAAACCTGGATAAAGTCAGACAGATACTATACAAAGACGAACAATCTAATAGTGGGGGAAAACAAGCGCAGGCCAACAACACCTCCGTCATCACAGTAATGACTTGGCAAAGATTTGAACTTATGGGTGGAGGGAGGGGGGGGGGGGGGTGTGTTGAAGATGAAGAAAATGGGAACATAAAATTAAGAAAATATATTATAAATATGAAAAATCTTCACTAGCTGCATGAGGGAAAAAAACATGCAGAACATAGGAAATAAACGTGCCAGTGAACAAAACGCCCATGACACCACGATAGAGAAAAGAACAAAACAGCCCGTGGTACAAATCGACAGTAGAGGCAATAATGTAATAACGATCTGTGGACATCACACACACGACAGTAAATGGCCAAAACTGACTGCCAGCAGCACGACGTCTGGTTCATTTCGTTAATGGGATGGGAGGGGGAGGGAGCGGAGGTGGGGGTGGGGACTGGGAGGGTGGGGGTGGTGAGGGAATGGGAGGCGGGGAAGTAATGGATAACGCGTCCGAAAAAAAAAAGAAAAAGCGTGAGCCGATGATGGTTGCAGTCACGCAGAGAACAGATTTCTTCTCACTCTCGTCAATAATTAAACCCAACACGTCTCTTTCATCGGAGCTCTGCGGCTTTGTTTCCCCCCCCCCCCCCCCTTCCGCCCAGTTCTTGCACTCCCCTCTCTCCCTCTTCTCCCCTCCCCCCTCTCTTTCCTTCCTTCTCTCTCCAATATTGCCGCCCCCCCCCCCCCCCACCCGCCCCTTCTCTCAGTCTTCGTCCCCCTTACCCTCTCTCGCTCTGTCTCCACACGTGCCTACCCTCTTCTCTTTATCTGCCCCCCCCCCCCCCTCATTTTCTTCCACGTGCCTACTCTCTTCCCCTCCTCTCTCTCTCTTCCTCTCTCTCTCCTCTCTCCCCCTCTCTCCTCTCTCTCTCTCCTCTCTCTCTCTCTCAAATTCACTTTTTGTTGTTGTTGTTGTCCTGATTTCGATGGGTTGAGACAAAGTTCAATACATCCAAAGTATTATAATAATCCCCAGTGATTTTAATCAACATTACTTTTAACATAACCGAAGACAAGTCTTACAAACTTGCTGCATATCTCTTTGCAAAGCCTTTAACAGAGGGAGTCGTTAAAAATCTTGCTGCATATCTTCTTTGCAGAGCCTTTAACAGGAGGGAAACAGCTGTATCTTGAATCATCAAATTTACTTGTATGAACGTGACTTTGTGAACTGAATCTATAAATGTGCGAATATAATGATTTGCTTTCTCGAATTTCCGTTATTTTTCTTTGTATATGTTGCTAAACTGTTTTCAGTCTTACATTTGATCCAGTTCTCATGCTTACGTTGGGATGACAGTTTCATTCACATTTGCAACATAAATTATATTCATTGTCATTGTTCTCACCCCTTTGGCCTTTTTGAATACAATTGTGTTCTGTTCTGCTCTCTCTCTCTCTCTCTCTCTCTCTCTCTCTCTCTCTCTCTCTCTCTCTCACACACACACACACACACACACACACACACACACACACACACACACACACACTATGCTATAGCCAATGAGGTGGTCTGTTTGCTGTCTGCCCCTCCCTCCATGTTTCCAGAGTGCAGTTAGCTGACATTAAAAAAGAACTCTTTGACAACAACAGCAACGACAGAAGAAGAAGAAGAAGAAGAAGAAGAAGAAGAAGAAGAAGAAGAAGAAGAAGAAGGAGAAGAAGAAGAAGAAAAATGACATCTCCCAGCAAAATTGTAAAAAACAAACAAACATACAAGCAAATGAAATAATAATTATAAAAAAAAGCTTCTGGCAAAAAATCAAATATGTGTAGATTAAAAGGGGGTGGGTGTGGGGGAGGGAGAATGAATCCACTCTCCTCATTCTGTATTAAAAAAAGAAAGAACTTGAAAAAAAAGAAGGAAAAAACAACAACAACAAAACGGCTACGCTCTCCTGGGACTGAGCAGGCCGAATATCAAATAGAAAAAAAAAAAAAAAAAGAGCCGATGTAATTCCCCACCTTAATCGGATAAAGAGACGTAAGCAGTAAGCACGAAAGGGCCGTAACTGCTGCCAACGCGCGCTGCCTATTATATTGAAATAGGTCCCGGAGGGGTTTCACTGTGTCGTATTTTAATGACGATCGATCTCCAGAATGGTGGCATTATCATGGCGTTTACCCTGGCCACAGCGGGTGGGAACTCTGAAGTCCACATAATAATTATAAGGAATGAGCAGAAAAAAGTACTGCTTGACCGTCTTACTTCGTAGGAAATCTCCAGTGTGCTAAACACACATACTCATACACACACACACGCACTCATATACACACACTCTCACACACACGCACACTCACTCATACACACTCATACCCACACCCACACGCACGCACCCCCCCCCCACCCCTGCAGCCGAGGTGGGTGAAATGGGGGGGGGGGGGGGATCTTTCCTGATCTCCCAGTTCAACATGATCATGTGCAGACGAGTCGCACTTCACGAGAGCCAGCCTCTACAGCCCGTAACAACCATCTTCTCCGCCAAAACAGCCAGCCTTCTTCTACAGCCCGTAACAACCTTCTTCTCCGCCAAAACAGCCAGCCTTCTTCTGCAGCCGTAACAACCATCTTCTCCGCCAAAACAGCCAGCCTTCTTCTGCAGCCCGTAACAACCATCTTCTCCGCCAAAACAGCCAGCCTTCTCCTGCAGCCCGTAACAACCATCTTCTCCGCCAAAACAGCCAGCCTTCTTCTGCAGCCCGTAACAACCATCTTCTCCGCCAAAACAGCCAGCCTTCTTCTGCAGCCCGTAACAACCATCTTCTCCGCCAAAACAGCCAGCCTTCTTCTGCAGCCCGTAACAACCATCTTCTCCGCCAAAACAGCCAGCCAGCTTCTACAGCCCGTAACAACCATCTTCGCCGCCAAAACAGCACTTTTTCTTGAAGTAGAAAACCCGAGAAATTACCGTTTTTACTCACAGACAGGAATTATGAATAAAAATGTTGTTGTTTTTTTCATGTATAAAACACGGCCTCTCTCTCTCTCTCTCTCTCTCTAGATGTGTGTGTGTGTCTGGGTGGATGTGAGTGTATATGTGTGCGTGCCTGTGTGCGTATGTGGTGTGTGTGTGTATGAGAGAGAGAGAGGGGGGAGCGAGGAGAGGAGAGAGAGAGAGAGAGAGAGAGAGAGGAGAGAGAGAGAGAGTGAGAGAGAGAGAGAGAGGACAGAAGAGAAGAGAGAGGAGAGAGAGGAGAGAGAGAGAGAGAGAGAGAGAGAGAGAGAGAGAGGAAGGTAGAGAGAGTGGGTGTGAGTGTGGGAGTGTGCGTGGGTGCGTTTCTCCAACGCAGTCTGCTGTGGTTGTTGTTCATATGAATCCAGTTTTCTTCGTCTGACCAAAGACTGTACTTTGGTTTGACCTGCACATCTGACATGGTGTCACATTTGCATACTGGGCTCATCAACAACAGCAAACCACTTGTGTGCTAGGAAAACCACGTTCATTCATTGTTCGTGCGATCTCTTAGCCTAGCGAAGTCTCGCTATTGGCGTTCGCTCGATATCACACACACACACACACACTCACACACTCACACATACACACTCTCTCTTTCTCTCTCATATATGAGAAAGAGAAAGAGAGAGAGAGAGAGAGATGAGAGAGAGAGAGAGAGAGAAGACAAGACAAGACAAGACAAAATTCTATATTTACGAGGATAATTATGATAAGCACTGACGCGCTTTTTTTTTTTACATCCAGGCCTCGCCCCCAGTAGAGACGACAGCATGCAGTGAAATGACATAATGTTAGAAAGCAAACAGGCAAACAAACAAACAAGGCGGTCATGCAATCACAGTGGAACATCAAATGAAAACAGCGCTGGCAGTCCGGCCATGAAACACCCCGGCAAGGTGTTCCTGATGAACTGATCACGGCCTGTATTGACATGTCGGCTCACGCGCCCTCGGCCGTCCTATCTGCCATTCCAGCTGCCCGTCCTGCCGCACTAAAAGACTCCCATCAGGTCACTGGCCTAAGGCAATCGCGGGAGTTTCTTTGACTTTCAGGAGGGAGGGATCCCGGTCTTTCGTGTCTCTCCGCCCCTTTCCTCTGCGGCTTGCACACTCTTCACACACGCACGCACGCGCGCGCACACACACACACATGGATACACACACGCACGCACACACACACACACACACACACACACGCACGTACACACACACACGCACGTACAAACACACACGCACACACACGCACGCGCGCACACACACACACACACACACACACACACACACACACACACATATACACACACACACACCACTTTTCTCTCCTTCATCTTCCAATCTAGCTGCTTCTTGTATGGCCTCTGTGAACATCCAGGGTTTGTCGTGTTATTAGATCTCGGTTTCGCTATCGCTCTCTCTGCTCTTTTTTTTTTTTTTTTTTTTTTTGGTTCTTCATTCCTCTTCTCTTTCTTAGTTGTTTCCTTCGTCTAACTCACATACTTGTACACATGTGAATGTGCATATATTTCCGCGCGTGCGCGCATACACACATGAACTGTGCACGCACATATAGACACATGTACGTGAATACATGTGTGTTTTGTGGATGTCTTTAATAGCGCGCGCCACGCAGTCGTGCGTGTTTGTGTGTAGTGCGCGTG
>CM031603.1:86922874-86945374 GCA_018398815.1 Conus ventricosus
CAGAGAGGAGGGAGCAGAAGAGAAAGGGTCGAGAGAACGTGGTCTGGGAGATAGAAGAGACAGCTAAGTCGTTGGGTTAAAGACAAGCTGGAAGAGAAGAAACTAAGTTTGAAGCCCAGAGGTGGGTGAAGACAGACAAACTGAATTTGAACCCAGAGGTGGGTGAAAGAGACGAAGAAGAAGAGTTCTACGTCGAGATCCAGAGACGACCACGAAGACCAGTCCTGAAGCCTGGAGCCAGTCAACCAAGGGCATCACCATCAAGCAGTGCTGAAGAAGACGTGAAGAGACTTTTTTCAAGAACTGTGGTGTGGTGTGAAAGCGTGGTTGTGTGTGTGAAAACCTGGCCAGGTAAGAAGTCATTTTATTATAACCCGGGATTAGGAAGTATTTAATCTTTTATGTTTTGATATTTCATTGTGTGTGATTTGATTGTTCATGATTAATTATAAGTAGCATAGAAATTGGATTTCTTGTTCTCAGTCGTGTTAGGAGAGAAACGAATGCGTGACATCCCATTCCAGAGAGAGGTGAATGTTTGGTGCGCGCATGAGTGTGCATATGCGTGTATGAGTGCAGAGATAACCTTGGTGTGTTAAGCCTGACTAATGATACATCAACTTAGTGCACTTAAGCAATACCATCACGATTTCCCCCGTCCTGGACAATTTGTAAATTCTATATCACTAGATATAGGTATAGGCATGGAACTAAGTACATTTCAAACCTTTCAGCATCCGTTCTTGCTTAAGACAATTTTTTGTTGGGGGGGGGGGGGGGGGGGGGGGGGGGGGGTTGGAGCCTGAAACTGCGTAATTTGGCTATGTTTGTATTAGTTTACCTTCATTTAATTATTTACATATTCATTTAGTAGTGTTTATGCGTGATATATGACTCATAGTTCCTCTTCCCCAGTGATAAGGGTACGTTTACTGATTCAGCGAACATTCGTCATGTGCCAGTTAAACGGAAAGGGTTTTCCATGTTAAGAGAGCAACTGAATAGTCATAGGCTCGTCAGACTATGGCCGTGAGTTAAACTGTGTAACACCACCGACATGTGAATAGCTCGAGAAGTAACAACAGTTCGGTGAATTTGCCCTCACTGTTCGTGGTATTTTGTGTTACGGGAAAAAAAAATCAATATTTGTGTGCGTGTGTGTGTGTGTGCGTGTGTGTGTGCGCGTGCGCGTGTGCGTGCGCGCGCGCGTGCGCATGTGTGTGTGTGTGTGTGTGTGTGTGTGTGTGTGTGTGTGTGTGTAATAAGTTCATCTGATTTGTGTTCTCCCACAGTATGCACTATGTTTGGTTGTGAACGCCTCATTTTTTGTTGTTACTTGGAACCATTTCCTTCCACCATGTCGTTTCCCTAAAACAGTTCTCGGCCTTTCTGTCTGGGGGTGCACCAAGGCAACACCTGAGAACTAGGCTTGAAACCTTCTGTCGCCTGCTGCTCCTGTCGAAGGGAAGTGAGAGACAGGAACAGGTCGGAGAAAGAAGATAAGCTGAGGGAAGGAGACAGACAGATAAAGAGAAGAATCTAGCAAGGCAGAGAGAGAGAGAGAGAAGGACAGAGACATTGAAAGACAGAGAGAGGAAGGAAGAGGGGAGAGGAGAGGAGGGAATAGAGAGAGAGAGAGAGAGAGTTTTCAGTAACAGTTCAGCAAGAGACGGAGAAGAGTCCTGTAACAGAGAGTCCGGTTGACCGGAATGGAAATCCGTAGCATCATCTTCATCATCCTCTTTCTCATCGATCAGCATTGAAAAAAAAAAAAAGTATCAAATTCTGTGGCCCTTCATGCCCTGCTCTCATGGTGACCTCAATTTCGATGTCCTCTCCACGTCTGTGGCCTTGGTTTGGTTCCGTCGGGGTCACCGGTATCGGCTAGTCCATGGGGGCTGTCGTTGGACGGATGTGGTGGCGCCCTCGGAGGGAGAGCTCACTCACGCCGGCTCCGCGACTACGCAATTATTGTGGTCAGTAGGGGGCTTAGTAGGTGGTGTCCTGCGTATGTTGGAACAGAACAGGTGCCACTGAACACCACCGAAGCGACTCGGCGGCAGTGCAGTGTCTCCTCCGGTGGGTTGCCTCTTGGCGACTTGACGTTGACTGCTCCCTGTGGATTGCCGGGACTGTGGCTGTGGACGGAAGGGTCGGAATGAGCGGCATGGTTGCAATGCCACAAGATGGCACAGAAGATGGGACAGAAAAAAAGTCCAGTGAGAAGAGACGAGGGAGAGAGAGGAGAGAGAGAGAGAGAGAGAGAGAGAGAGGTGCAGAAAAAGAGACAGAAAGAGCCCCAAAAGAGAGGGAGACAGTGCACCTTAGAGGGACAGACAGAATCCAACAAAAGACGTGAACAGCAAGCTCTCGCCCCCAAACTACTGCAACCGTTGGCCTATTGTGAGTGGTGAGATTTACGTCCTGTCGGCCTTTGACTCTTTACGACTCCATTGTCAGAGCAGAGACGGAGTGTGGGGGCACACATGCATGCACACACTCTCTCCCGGAGTGTGGGGAGAGCGTGGCATCACTCTAAGTACCAAGCTGGCAGTCTACAGAGCAGTTGTCACCTCACTGCTCTACGGCTGTGAGACCTGGACACTGTACAGGAAACAGCTGAAGACTCTGGATCAGTTCCACCGCCGCTGCCTGTGTAAGATCATGGGCATGTCCTGGGAGGACAAGATTTCCATGACAGAAGTGCTTCGCAGAGCAAAGATGCCTGGTATCGAGGCGCTGATCATGAAAGTGCAGTTGAGGTGGGCTGGACATGTGGTACGAATGGACGACACGCGACTTCCAAAAATGGTCTTCTTCTCTGAGCTGGCAGCTGGAACAAGGAACACTGGGCGGCCACTCAAACGCTTCAAGGACTGCCTGAAAGTATCACTGGCGGCCTGTGGCATCCCGCTTCAGGGCTGGGAAACACTTGCCACAGACCGCAGTGCCTGGCGACTTGCTGTCCACAAAGGAGTAAAACAGCTTCAAAGAGAAGCGTTTGCAGGAATTGGACCAGAAGCGCCAAGCCCGCAAAGAGAGGAGACCTGACCCAATGACAGCTGTCGCATACCCAGAGTGCGGACGTATCTGTGTGTCCAGCTTTGACTTGCGCTCACACATGCGGAGTCACTGACGTCTTCGTCAACCACGACGAACATCCGTGATCCATGATGTCAAACAGGAGAGGAGTGTGCAACGGAATCGCGGGGTGTTGTACTACTGACTCCTCCATGTGTGACGAGCGTGTCTTCACGAGACGAAGGCCAGCAGTGCCTGTCCTGTTTCACCCACACAATTGCGCTTTCATTTCTGGAGTCAGACTGAGAGACTACTTGCTTGTCCGCTGTCAGATCCGATTCAGATTGGACTGTGTGACTTTTTTTTCTTTAAAGTTTCGCCTCGAATCTGACTGACTGTTCTTCTGGGTGGTTATGCCATATGTGGTGCTAGTGTGTGCAAAAAGCATGGACAGACAGACAGACAGAGACAGAGACAGAGGGAGAGACAGAGGGAGAAAGAAATAGGAGAGAGAGAGAGAGAGAGAGAGTGAGAGAGAGAGAGAGAGAGAGAGAGAGAGAGAGAGAGAGAGAGAGAGAGAGAGAGTTCAGCAACATAAAAAGTATGTAAGCGGCTACTCTTACTAAAGGGAGTTGATTTTTTTTTATTCAAGAAATACAGGTAATGCCGAACAAATTGCAATGAAAAACATTTCAGTTATCTCAATCATTCTGCGAGGAATTTTATTTTAAAAAGCTCGGATAAAAACTATGATGGGAGAGAACTATATAATACCAATCCTAACTCACTTCGCCCTCAAACCAGTTTTCGGTGAAGTGACCTAGGATTGGTATTATTTTATTCTCTGACAAGTAAGACTTTAATAACCTAAAAAATAACGATTATCTACAAACAAACATACTGTGTAGGGAATTATCCCGTTTTCAATACTAATTTACTAAACTTTTCAGATTTTAGTTTTTGCTTGATCCTGCCTTTTCCTGATCATTTTTTAATACACATTTTCCCCCGCATACATTCATCAAATGCGTCTCTGTCTTTCATGTGAAATAAAAACTACAGTCTTTAAACTGTTCTCTAAAGTCTTTTAAAACGGAGTTATATTTTTGACATAAAATCCACACACTTATCCCAGCAAAGTTTTTCCGCTGAAAGCCAGTTTTGACAAAGTGTTTCTCTTTTTACTATGTCTCTTTCTGCGAACAGTCACTATAATAAATAGTGTCGCGCCCCCTCAAACAGTCTTAACCAGCAAACCCGCAAATTAAAAAACACCCGGAAAACGGGGGACAGAAAGGGCGTCCTGAGGAAAATTAGGGGCTTTGCTGGCACACACGGCTGTTAATGTCTCAGGGGGCCCGTAATTGTCCCCCCTTTAATGGGGTTTTCTTTCGATTTCCCTTGAGAGAAAATTAATTGTTAAAAGCTATACTTTCAATTTAATAGCTAAAGTATTTAATATAAATATTGAACAAACTAGTGAAAAAGAGTAATGAAAGATACAGTTGTTGTTTGGCCTTTAAAAATATTCAACTTAAATAAAAACCAACTTTAAAATTTACATGGTCCCAAGAATTGTGAAACCCTTTCAATGGTTGGGTTTATATTACGTTGCTATAACTGTAAAGGGGAATAAAGTGTGTATTTTTTTAGCGAAGAGGGCTGGGGGATGTGTGGCTCCGTAATATGTAAACGGGTTGGCAGGGCCTTTGACATAATTTGCAAGCTCTCTAACTATGTCAAGTGCATGCCAAACCCCTTTTACATAGATTTTCAAAACCCCCGCTAAATTTTTTTTAGTTTACTCCCCCCGGGTTTTCCAAAAAACTAAAATTTTGCCCCCTTTAAAAATTTGCCCAAAAATTGATTGTTTGGAAAACTCCCGCGGGGGTATTATTCCGGCCGCGGCGCCGCCCTGGCTATGTAATTTTGTGTAAATTTTTCACGGGTATTTGCGTTTTGGCTGGTCGCCTACTATAAAGTGCAATGCGGGGCCCCAAATTTCAATTTTGTAAAATCGATAATTGAAGGGTTTTGCACAAAGGAAAGATGTAAGGAAAAAGAATGTAAAATCGATTTTGTTTTTATTTTACGTTCTCAAATCGCCTAGGCTCTTATTCAAGTCGCTATAAGTCGTTTTAAGTTCTTAAACAAGTAACCTCTAAATTCTTAAAAAGTCCCCCAAGTTCTTAATTAAATTCTTACTCAAGTCACCCCCAAGTTTTAAAATTTAAATTCTTAACAAGTTCTTTTTTAATCACCTCAAATTTTTTAATAAGTTTTGATCAAGCACCTTAAGTTCTTTTCAAGTCACCTAAGATTGTAAAATTAAGTTTTTCCTTTAAGTAAAACCCAAATTTTATTAAGTTTTCTTATAATTACAAAAAAAAAATACAATCTATGTTTTGTCTTAAATAGTAGAGTCTAATATATACAACCCCGCCTCAAAAAACGCGTCATCGCTGAGAATATTTTGCTCGGCGTTCTTTGTGCGCGAGATTGGTCAGCATAGATCTTAATGAAGTTCTTACATCCTAAGCAACCACATTGATTACAATTCTGGACTATGGAAATGTCTTTTATAGACTCCATGTCTTTATTTATTGACTCCATCATTTTATAATACGCCATGATCTATTTTATTAAAAAAAAAAACAAAAAATTTTAAAATTAAGTTCTTAAAATATTATTACATTTCAAATGGATCAAAATGATCTTTTGTTGTTGGTGGTTCTGGCATGCTTTTGTCTTCTGTATTTAGTGGTTCAGATTTTTCTGACTGCTTTTGTTTTTGCCAGCGTTGTTTATATATTTTATAACCGTAATAACCGCCCCCAACAGCAGCAAGGGCGCCAAAATGACAACAGTTTTAAGTTCAATATTCCATGAAGACTTTGGTGCTGTAGGCCTTGAATTAACTTGTTCTTGTTCTGGAGCTGGCATTGAAACAACTGTTGGCGTTGGCGGTGTTATGTTTTCATATGAGTTATATTCTGTAACATTAATTTTTTTTGTCTGTTCCACTCTGCTAATTTTTTCCTGCTTTAACCGCCAGGATGAGGATTGCTTTTTAGTTACTTTTTCCACTGGATTCAATGTTTTCTGATTCTGCTGATTTTCTGGCTCGGTCATTTGAAGGGTAACAAAATCTATATGATTAAAAGTAATTAATCCTGCGATCACTGGCGACAATAATGTTCCAAATCTGTAATACATGATCACACCTAGAGACTCTAATGTCTTAGTTAAAACTGGATCTTGCGTTAAATCATACATAAGTCTTGTTCAGAATCAATGGGAGCAAATTACTGACTAGTTTTTAGTGTACAAACTAAGAACCGTTTGTCCTACACTTTTTACCATTCTTGATCCTAGTTGCGCTTCAATACCTGTTATGATACTTTTCAATGTCTTGTGGTGACATTTGTTGAATCTGTTCTATGCTGAATTCATTTCCGGGGTACTGTTTTGTTTTTCCGCATGCTGCCAAGAATACAGCCTTTCTTTTTAGGCATAATAGCTTGGTCATCAACTTGATCATTTGTAGTCATTAAGTTCAGGAAGGTTTAATAGATCATCGCTGTTCATGTTTTTATTAATTATAATTATTTTATTTTTTTAAAATGAGCACCGAAAAAACTGTCGCCAACCTTGTATACCATTCTGCTGTTATTGGAGGTCTAAGTGTAGGATACACAATGCTTGGTAAAAGCCTGTTAAAAATAAAACCGGCAGATCTTGGCAAACTAGACTTTGAGGATTTGGCAAAGCTGATTGCTGTTATTACAGCTTCGTTCGCTACGAAAGATTTTCTAGTTAAGCAAGGATAATTCCAGACAGTATTAATATGTAAAAAAAAAAAACATTTATAAAAATGGCTTCACTCGTAATGATGATAGGCGGCACAGTAGTGAATGCGCTTGCTTTTAGCGGAAGTAATTACGCGTTTAGTAAACTGCGGGATGACGGTGAGAGAAAAAGACATAACAAAGCTATGGAGCAACTAGCCGCAGCACAAGACACCTATGAAAAGCAGAGAATTGAGTAGTTAGATTTATTAACGACGAACTGAAAAAAACAGGGACATGCGCTTACACATTTAAAGATGTTGGTCAAGCGATAAAAGAATATTATCTTGTAACAGGCAAGCCAATCGAGACATTGCCCCCACCAAAATTCAGCGACTTTTATCAACCATCAGAAAAACAAAAGATGCAAGAAATCGCGTTTATTGTCTTTGGTATGACTGTTGTGTATTTTGTTGCGCATAATATTGGTTGAATAAAAAATGAACAAAATCTATTATTCGCCTAAAGGATATTGGAAGGGGATAACAGCAATAAAAAGCTAAGCCAAGCAGCGGGAGTCGGTGAACAAACAGCAAAGGAATGGTTATCTAAACAAGCGATTTGGCAAATTTATTTACTGCGCCTAGACGAATACAGAGACCACACTTTGTGAATATAATACGAACGACACCATCAAATGGACCTTTTATATTTACCCCATGATACGATTAGACGAAAAAGATTTAAGTACGCACTCACAGTCATTGACGTAGCTTCAGATACAAAGATGCGGAACATTAACACAAAAGAGTGCTTCTGCTGTTGCTGTTGCCATACAACTGATATACCAACGAGGCCCCTTAACTTATCCTCGCATGATTCAAGTCGATGATGGAAAAGAATTTAAAGGTCGAGTGAATCAATTATTGTTAAAACATAGAGTTACCATTAAAAGAGGCATTCCAGGAGTTCACAGATCACAGGCTTTAGTTGAAAACTTTACAAACAGTTAGCCGAAAGACTTTTCTCCTACCAGTATCACAGAGAGCTTATTGACAATTCTCGCAACACAGAATGGGTTAGAAGACTGCCCTCAGTTCTTCGTGCAATGAATAATGAAGAATTTAAATTAACGGGTCTAAAACCAGTACAAGCAATCAAAAAACAAACAATAAATGCTGTTGAAGGAGAGTCTTCATCTAGCAAACTATTGCCATTTTGGTTTGAAAGTAAGGTACCTTTATTTACCGGGGGAAGCAGAAGGGGACACTCGCATTAGGGCAACGATCCAGTTTGGAGTGTTGACCCGTATGAAATAAAAAGAATTGTAAAAATGAATCCGCCCGTGTATTATTTACGAGAAACTGACACAACAAAACAACCGGCTCCTCAAAGATCTTTTGTGAAGGAAGAACTGCAGATAATCCCACCAGACACAGTTCCGCTTAACTGATTTACGTAAATATATTTGAGTTAAAATGGAAGCTCAGAAGGAAGCGCAGAATGAAACAAGAATGATAAATGAAAAGACCTTGGAATTGATGCGGGAATCATTTGATTTGAGTTCTGCTATTAGTGCAACATTTGCGAGGACTCATCAGCACATGGGCAATGCATCCAGATCACCTACAACCCCAAATCCCAAATTTGACTATCAAAAATGGGATAAAGAATATCTTGAAATAATAAAAAAAATTCGAGCGCATCAAGCAAACATGAGAAAAAATTTGTCTGAATTGGAGGATGATATGATTGATTTTATAGATAAAGTTGATGAAAAATATGGACCCGAATATATACCCGAAGAAGATATATAATTATGCCGTTCTCCAATGCCCGATTGCATATGAAAACTCTGGATTAACAAACACACGTTTTGTGTTTTTTTCTATCTAATGACTTCTTTGTTACAACAGTTGTGTTGATCTCATGTAGATTAGATCGTAGTTTTACGTTGTCATGATGAAAAGTATGTTTATTAAACCCAATTTGCTTCTTTATATTTGTCATGCGATATGTTTGACTGCAAAACCCGGCGAGATATTCCTTTGTTTTTTTGATGTTTTCCCCTGGCTCGAAATACTGTACATTTTTTACCTTAACCAACAAACTCCTTGATCACCTTTCCAGATTTTCATCCTTCATCTTTCCTAAAACCTTCTTGTTAGTAATTGAATGCAAAGGCGAATCTTTAGGGTAATCAGATGTGTCATACCATCCCGCATGCCCTTTAGCTACTTCTAATTCCATTTTCTTTTATAGATGTCTTCAGTAGGGATATCTATAACAAAACTATCTGTATCTGTGTAAAGCACTCTGGACTCAGGATACGAGGGCTTAAAGTAGTCATAAAGAAATTCTAACATCAAAAGCTTTGATAATTCTAAAACAGTAAACCCAATTTAAAAACGGGTTTGTCCAATTTGACTTTCTTTTTTTTTCATTATTATGCCAAAAGCTGATCATGAAATCTTCTGAAGTCTGATAATTAGGTTTTGATGTCAGCTTAATTGTTCGTTCTCTTTGGTGACCATCTGACATCTTTACGCTTGTGCGGATTTTCCATAGTCTTTCCAAAACAGCTGTTGTTCATCAGCTTGAAAAGTCTTTTTCTGAAGCATCTGTGGATTTTAGTTCTGAGATCAGTGTTCTTCATTATGTATGGTTTCATGAACTGTTCTTGATCAAAAGCAATTATACGAGAACAGCTGTCAAAAATTTAAACCATGTTCTTAAATAAAATTTTAGAAGTCTGTAATGACAGACATTTTTTTTTTGCCTCGAAGATTAGGCACAAGTTTAGGCGGCTCTGTTTTTGCCATCTTTAGACTTTCTGCTGCTAATGGATAGCCATTATGCAGGTCATGGAGTTCCTGAGGATATTCTAAGTCAATTCTAGAATGTATCCCTGTGGTTGACCCGGCGTCAAACTGCTCAAAACCCCTTTAATGCTTTTTTAATATTATTTGTACGCCGCCCCTGTGTACATTTTAAAGTTACGTAATGGAAGTGATTGCGCCATAAGCCCAACCATACAGATTTGTTTGCATCTAAAAACATGAGATAGTTAGACTTTTTCTTGGATCATAGTCGTCCAAGTATTTGTTGTTTGCTTTACAGTAATGGTGCGACGCCTACTAATTCCCCCCGCAATCCGTTTTCAATCATCTGAAAATTGGTAGGTCAGACAATAAATCAATCTGTTTCTTTAGTAAACTTTAAGAAAGCATCCCAACTCTCCCGGGCGCAGAAATATAATGCGCAGGATCCAAACTGTAATGTTTCATGCAGGGCTTTCTGTAATTTTCAAAGACGTCCGCCAACAAACATACATCAGCCATCAAGTATGAATCATGATAGTCTCCCATTGTTTTACACTCTAACTTCTGCCACGCATCTTGAGCATGCTGGTAATCGGAATCACTGATTTCCTTTCCTCTAAGACTAGAACAGAACGCAACTTTAGGAGGAAGTGTATCTTCGTCAAACCTTTCCCAACTGTTCATGTATTCATAAGGGTAAACGCCCTTTCTAACAAGAGTTGGGTCAAAATATTCTTCCGTTATTGGGTGGGATTTTAAGGACATAGCCAGTGACTCTAATGAACCCATCATGTGCTGCATAGAGTCATAAAAAGACATGTTATTTAAAGTGAAACACATGTACTTTTCTGATGACTGTGCAATGCATGACACCCTAAAGGCGTCGGTTACTGCTTGCATTATAAGGTGAGAGTCGTAACCTCGCAAGTTGTGAAAGAATATAGGCAGCTTCCATGTCTTTGGTTCAAACTTTAGTTGAAGATTGCATTTACTGTGCGCTGCTGCTCTGAACTTTCCGCTAATGTGATCATGGTCTTTTACTGTCGGATTGGTTTCCTCACTGTTAGACATTAGTTCTAAACCGCAAATCCAACAATGTGTGGCTGATTTATACTGTTCTTGGTCTTTCGGGCGTCATTATGATTTTAGATAAGTTTAGATTATTAGAACAGGCATTACGCACTTCCTGCATGCGGTTTAAGAAGTATTCTGCAGCGTCAGGTCCTCTATATAATTCTGGTGTTGAATGGGCGCCATCCGACCTGACAATAATGAAGGCAAATGAACAAATCTGATGATTACTCACTAAGGCTGTTTTTCGAAGTTTTTGTGGCGCTGGTCCCTCATAAGGAACAATAAGCGACTCGAAGTCTGCGTAAACAATGTATGGAGAATTTTGCATTCGTTTCCAGTTCTTAAAACTAACTTTAGATCCTGGTGGGGGCGTAATTGTTCTGTATTACAGTCAACTGGGCCAATACAGTGTTTCTTATGTTCACTCGCCGCTTTAACAGATGGAATTCTTGTTAAACATTTTCTACAGAATTCTTGTTTGTGCCCATCTTTTGAAGTATGCTGCATTAGTTTACTCATTGTTCGTATCAATGTGTAATGCGGTAGCCCTGCTGGTGAAAGCATCAGTAGTAAGTCAACATGATTTTTGTCTGGTTCGCCTATTGTTGGACTGTTCTTGGACACTTTAATAGGCTGTAGATTTGTTTCCTCATCCCATGTGTAGATATTGACAGTTATTGGTTTGTTTTGTTCTTCAAACTGATCAATTTTGTCCACGCTAACGGGAAAGGATATTCCATTGAAGTTAAGATCATTGATGTAAGGCTGATAGTTAGATACTCTCTCTGCGTTTTTGCGGACGTGATGCAGCCTTGCGAGAACACACCACATGAAACATTTGTTGTCTGTATTCTTTATGTTTAAAACTGCTCTTTTTGCAACTAATGCTGGAGGTAGTGGAATGTAAGCCTTGCCAACAATCGGTGCATACTTAGACTGTTTTAATCTGATCTCTAAGACTTCACCCTCTGACCAACCAGAGCCTCTCATTTTGGCTTCTTCAGCGGCCACATCAAACTGTGTAAGCAGTTGGTCTGCCCAACTGGGTGTTAAGTCATTAGAGGAAAGAATAGTCTGCTGTTTAGTTGAGACCCAGACTTCTAGATTTTCTTCATTTATTGTTATATAGTCGATTAAAACAGCTAACATTACTTTAACTGGCGGGTCTATTGTTAGTTTACCTGGAACTTGAGAAATAGCATGAACAACACTTGCCTGTACGTTTGCTGAATCAATGACTTCTAAATCAATATCATTCAGTACTCTTGACAAATGTTCTTCCTCGAGCATTCCTTCAAACAATTCGTCTGGGCCTTCATATATCTTATCCATGCTGAGTTTATTTTCTAACTCAAAATATTTATTTAAATCAAAAAAATAATTAATCAATATCAACGGTCTTTTTGTGCTTGGACTCATAAACTAAAGTATAAACACCCTTTGGCGTTGTTAATGTGAGCTGTTTAGAACAGAGTTTAATGTTTCGTTTACTTTTTTTAAACATTCCTTTTTTATCTGCTCGGTGTCAGGCTGTTGAGAAAAACTTGTCCTTGCCTTTCTTTGAAGATCAAACTTTTGTCTTTTATAGTCATCAAAATCAGCCTGTAAACGACTAAATTCTTCATCCGTGATGTTTGAGTCAACTAGCGCTTTATTTATTGTCAGTTTGAACGAACTAAGTTTAGCTGTTATTAGTTGAACCATAGCTGTGTGCTTTTGGAGTTTAGTTTTTATTTTTTTGCTAGCAGCACCTACAGCTAATGAACACAGGCCGAGAGCTAAAGACAAACCGCCTAGAGGTAAAGCTGCGGGTGCGCCTATGCCCGTTGCTAAGAGACCAACACTCGTTCCTGCTGATGCAGCGCTTATAGTCGATGCTCCAGTATTAACATATGTAACAGCATTAAAGGCAGCAGAATACCTTCTTTTGGTTTTGCTGTATTTTGAAAGGTCTTGCTCTAGTACTTGCTGCATTTGCGTAATGTTTGTTAATCTAAAGGTTTTTATGTCAGGGCTTTCTATAGCAGCAGAATTGCCTGCTATCTCTTCTTTTGGATAAATGTGAACAGACATGCTTTTTTAAAAATAAAAAAATAATTTAGTATACTGGATCTTTTAATATGTTATCTTCAATATTCAGCTGCGCATCATATATTAAAAACAAATGTGCATTAAGGGGTTTATCGCCATCTTTTTCTTTATCAATTTGAATGTTTATTACATCTTTAACCGTTCTCCCACTTCCATGCAACTGATTATCCTCTGTCGACCTTAGGTCAATCCATAAGCCGTATTTCGTTGTTAAATAATCATCGTGTCTAACATTGTGAAGGTGTAGATCTTTAGACACAAGGTCAACTGTTGGATTTCTACACCTCCCGCCTCCAAACAGTTTTCTTATTTCATCAAAATGTTGATAAGGTTTAAGCCCGCTAGCGTAGATTTGGTTAGGACTACCCTCAATTGTACATTGTACTTTCGTTATTTTAGGATTAATAAACTTTTCACTTCCTCTTTCGAATGGTTCTTCATCTTCACACAGCAATAAAATACCTTTAAGCGATCTTGCTGCGACACTAAAACTAAAATTCCATATAGTGTCTGCCTTGCTTCTAGGATATGTTGTATGGTGAATCACTCTTTCGTAATATATTGCTAATTTTGACTGATATTGTTGCTCAATCAGCCTTGCTAAATTAGGGTTGCTAACAACGTCAAACTCTAACGAGATGTCAGAAATGCTGTACTTTGCTTCGGTGTCTGTTGATCTGATAACACGTTTGTATGATATGATATGATATGAACACTTTATTATCTCAAAGGATGAGAAATTAAGATAGGTGCATAATAAACAGTATAACAAGACAACATGCATAAAACAAGAATCATCACAATCAAGTGGCCACTTATAGAATTTACATATACAGTCCGACACACACACACACACACACACACACACACACACACACACACACACACACACACACACACTATAATCATTTGAAAAACCTCATGCACATGCACTTACACAAGCACACTCATAGGCTTACAGTTACACTCACAAGCAGATATATATATATATACACACACACACACAAGCACATATTATAAGCAAATACACATATCTTCACACAAGCAAACATCTTCAACCACCCCACAAGCTCTCACTCTCTCGCACCTCCCCACCTCCCCCTCTCTCTCTCCCTCTCTCTCTCTCTCCCTCTCTCTCGCATTCCTTCACATCGCTAAGCATGAAAAATGGTACAAAAGACATCATGAATTCAGAAGATGGATCGACCTGGGTATAAAAGTTTTTTGCGCCTAGATTTGACTCTAAGGGTCCTAAAACGACGTCCAGATGGTAAAATTTCGTAATATTTTGCTAAAACATGGCTATCATCACTGGCAATCTTTCTTGCTTTCCTCTCCACTCGTCTGTCATACAATTCTTGCATTCCAACTTGCTTCCTTCCAATCACTTTGCTACACACATTCACCACATCATTCAATACTCGCTTGCTCTTCACACCCAAACTTCCATACCAGCACATAAAAGAAGCAGTGAGCAATGACTCAACACAACATCTGTAATAAGTTTGTAAGATTACAGGTTTAACACCAATATTTCGTAGCTTTTGCAAACAGAATATTCTTGACTGGCAATTTTTATGGATTTTAGTAACATTTTTATCAAAAACTAATTTATCATCAACAATCATTCCCAGATATTTATACTCATTCACTCGTTCAACAGCTTCACCATTAATTACAAGGTCTGGCACAGGTTCCGGGTTCTTCCGAAAGTCGATTAAGATTTCTTTTGTTTTTTGCACATTTAGGTCAAGAAAGTTGTCTTTACACCAGCTGCAGAACTTTTTGATTTCCTCAAAGTAAACTGAATCAGAGTTTGACATATCTAGAATAGCAGAATCATCAGAATATTTAACGAGTGGAGTTTTCTCTGTGCCTCTACAGTCATTAGTATATAAAGTAAACAAAACGGGAGACAGAACTGTGCCTTGGGGTGCACCAGTAGAAGTCGAGCGTTCAGAGGATAGTGCAGACTGAAAACGAACAGACTGAGTTCTATTGCGCAGAAAACTGACAATCCATAAAGTAAGCTTTGGGTCAACACCTAAGTCAAGCAGTTTCATAGCTAACAGATGTGGCTGTATAGTATTAAAAGCAGAGGAGAAATCAATAAAAAGAATACGCGCAAAAGAACCTGGGTTTGTTTTAAATGGAAGAAAGCATTGTGAAGCAGAGTTAGAATAGCATCATCTGTACCTCTATGGGTTTTATAAGCAAACTGAAAGGGGTCAAGGTACTGACCAACAAAAGTTAACAAGTGACGGAGAACAAGTTTTTCAAAGCACTTCATAACTATGGAGGTTAGAGCTACAGGGCGATAGTCATTCAATGTTGTGGGGTTTGTATTCATTAAAAGTTAGTTCATATGACAATCTGTCTTTTAATGCTCCTTGAAAGTATGGGGCATGCGCTTTTAACAACTCAAAATCTAAGGGTATGGAAAAGCGATTACCATACGCAAAATTTACAGCCACATACTTTTTGCCGGCTTTATTAGCATCTGCGGCGCCTATTCTATGTTTTAGTGCTTCTTCATTATCTATTCCTTGAAACGCAAGATCAGCCCTTTCATTCTCGGTTAGCCATAGATCAGAATAGGTTAAAAATATGTCTGCATTGTGTAAAGAAAATATTTCTTGCCCCTCAAGTTTTATAGAAATTTTCTTAACGATTGCCCGTCCTAGATTCTGTACAACTGTCCTGTTTGGGTCTGTTGTTGAAGTGAGTTCTATTTTGAAAGTAAGACGCGCAGAGCCTGGCACAATCACTTCATCCGCTCCTAGGTCTGGAAATTTAACAGTAAGAATTTGATCTGCATCAATAGTAGATGGATTATTTGGAACAGTAATATTCCGTTTATTTCCCTTTACGCCAAGGGGCTTTTTCAGGCTTCTATGCGGGTCAAGAATCGAGCCATATGCTTGTGACATTTTTTTATAAAACAAAATAAAATAAAAAGTTAATTATTTAAAAACATGGCAGGCATTGAAGATTATGATGTTCCTGATCCTGGAGACGACATGAGTGAAACGGCTCCTTTGATACAGCATCGCTCAGGGCTCTCATTGCATCGTGAATTAACAGAAAGTAAGGTTAGATCATTGTACCAAAGTTTAGGTCTTGACCCTCCCGAATTTATAGCTCCCGATGATTTTGTAAAAGATGATGATGGCCATTTGTATTTTAAAGACAATCGAGGAAAACGTTTTCAGCTTACAGATAAACGAGACCCATCAAAGTTTGTAGGCATGAATACAATTAGACAAAGACTTAGGGCAGAAGATCGAAATCGCCTTGGCATTACTAAACCAAAATCAGATAGGGAGGAGGCAGTTGCTAAACTTCAAAACACACTACAAGAACCCCCAACAGATAACCAAATCATGGAACTTCAAGATTTAATTCCAACAGTGGGTGAAGTAATGCAAGCAGAAACCAGTTTGTCAGAAGAAACAGAACCAAAAACTATCGCCGGCTCCCCAACACTCCCGCAAGAATCAGAGGACTTTAATCGTGCTTTGAGAACTGTTAGAAAAGAATTAATAAAGAGTAGAGCAATGCTGCGTGAACTAGATGAGGATATAGAAAGAGAAAAAAGAAAACTCGCTGAGGCTGATGACCTGGTGTTAAAGAAAGAATAACCCGAAGACTAAATGATCTGGAAGAACGGAAACTAGAAGTTTTGTCTACTACCCGAGAACAATTACGAACTCAAGTGACCAGAATAAGAGAAACTATCCGAAGAATTTTATATGAAGACACAACGCTAGCAGAACGAATAAGAACACTGTTTAGAGAGCAAGGAGTCACATTAGCAAGCGTTATAACGGCCTTAGGATTTGCAATAAGTACACTGGTGATGGCTATTACAGGTGGTGGTGAGGTCAAAGCCTAGTGCCTCCATCGCCATCTCCTCCATCACCACCTGATAAATCATGGGTAAAAAAACAGCTTGATCATCTTGCGAGTTTATTAAAAAAAATTAGCCAGTAAAGCCATAGACGCTTTACCAGGTATATTAGGAAGTATTGTTAGCTGGCTTTTGTCTACTGCAAGCAAAGTAGTTGGCTTTATGGCCGAGCACTTATGGACATTAGTTCTCTTAATAGTTGGGTTAATATTTAGTAAGATAAAGACCGAGTAATCCTATGCCAGTTAATACAACAACAAGTGCTGTCTTTTCATATTCATGGTCATTATTTTTTTTGACTTCTTCAACAGTCTTTGGGCTTTGGGCCTCGGGGATTCGATGACTTATTCTTGGGGGTCGACTTGTTTTTTTATTGTTTGTAATATTACAGGCTCAGAATTTATGTCGTTTTGTCCAATCTTCTGTTCATTTCCTGCAACAAGAATTACATTGTTGTAGTTTATTATTGTACCTATCTGGAGTCTGAGGTCAGAAGGCAGCATGTATAAACCAGTGCCAACAGCAAAGTCTACTTTATATCTTGCGTATTGTAAAACATTTTGGTACCTTTTAATACTTGAAGGCAAATCAACAGTAGAATTAATAGCGTCCTCTAAATTTGCCAAGTACTGTTTTTGCGCGTCAAAGCCAGTAGAAGGATCAGTTATGCTCGATCTTGCCTGTGCTTGCGAACCTAGCAAACACCAAACGTAAGTACGAATAGAGTCGTTTATTCGTTCTATTCCTGCTTTAGTTAGACCCTTAGAAGTGTCTAAGATAAATGTTGTCCATGCTGTTTTATGCTCTTGCTCTATGGACCCCGAGGTGAACGCCTGTGCCTGAAGAGAAAGATGTGTAAGGAGGATCCCAGTCATAGTTATACTTTCTGTGCACGCCCCAAAAATAAGGGGTGCCTAAGCCATGATTAAGGTCCAACTTTTGTCTAAAGTCTGTCTTAACATTAATATTGAATTCGTTACAGATCCTTTCAAAAGCCTTCATGTCTATTCTGTTGCTGAAGGGATTAAACGGTTTGTCGTTTGGTAATGGTGCTTGCAGTTCAGTCAAAATACGTCTGAAGGTGTAATAGAAATGAAATCTGTACACTGACCTCACCAAAGGATCAGGATGATTTAAGTGATCAGCATACGACACTCCACACCCAGTTGATGCACAAAACACAGCAAAGTTTAACTGGTTCTGATAAAACTGCATCGGATGACTAAACCACACTTTCGCGATGTAGTCTTTTTTAATAGGAGGGTTAAGATATCTGTTTAATGGAGTACTCACCTTTACTTGAAAGGTGTCAGTCTGGGTCACAGAAATGACAAGAGTATCAGTTGTTATATTTTTAAGATTGTAGTGCGGCCCAACAGAATATTTTGCATCAGTATATTTGAATGCGCTCATTTTTTATTTCGTTTAAAAAATGTTTGTAACAATAACAACCCAAGACCGCCCTTCGTTTTTAGAACATGCTATTGATAACGATTGCGGAACCAAAACGGTCGCGCTCCATGAAATTTTTTACAAAGTTGTATGGTTTAATATAAGTGAATCGAAGAAGAAGAATAAGATTGAAAAACATAATAATGTAGGAAAAAAAGTTAGCCAGTTAACAATACCTGATGGTTATTACGGGTTTTGCTCACTAAAAGAAGCAATGAGTAACTTTGACATTACCCTCAAACTTAACAATGCAAATCTAAAAACAATGTTAACATTCAAACCTGAAAAAGAAGAAGTAGGTTACTCTTTTGATAAAGAGCTAGCTAAAATGTTAGGCTTTGCAACTAACAATCAGCCCCTTCATAGTTTTAGTGTTACACCAAACAAAACTACTTATGAGGGAGAAAATCCGCTCAATCTTGCATTACATTCATTACTTTATGTTCATTTGGATGAGCTAAGCACTGATGAAAACTTATATGATGGAAGGCCCTCAACTGTTTTAAGAGCTCTTCCATCAGGGAAAGCTGCATATTGCGATTATGAAATTATACAATTCCCTAATTTACAGTTTAAAAGATTAGTTTGTGGGAGGGTCGGATCATTTAATATAAAAAATCGCAGACAAAACAGGAAAAGTCGTAAAATGTGATAACCTGCACATTGTTTTAGAAGTAAAATAATTAGCTGTTCTAAAAAATAATGTCGCGTGGACCAGAAGAACCGGGAGTTACATTAGCGCCTGTAAGGTGTATAACCTTAGAATTAAAAGACCTTGCAGACGTTGCAGACTTTGAACAGAACGGTGAGATAGGCGCTTTGTATGGTATCGTAGATGCTACGATAATAATATATTGCTTTGTATGGTTTTGAGTACACTAAAGATGGTGATTATAAACGCAAAGAGGTTGGCGACAACAAAAGTTTCCTAAACTAGAACAACTACGCAATGTAGAAGCAAATAATGCTGGCCAGTATGAATATAAAATAGTTCGAAAACCTGACAGCAAATGGCACTTAGAACCATATTTAGAATGGGAAATAAAATTTGAATTCATAAGCCCATTTACATTTTTTAGCCGTCAAAAAAGTTTCAGAAAAGCATTCAACTCTGCCCTTTACATGTAAGTCTTATGCCGGACGACAATAGTCGGAAAGAGATTGAAATAACGCCGTATGGGAAAAAACAGTACATCCTCCACAGAAGAGAAACGGTTTTAAAGAAAGCTTCTACAAATTACAGTTCTTTCCAAGCAGAAAATTAGGAGACGCGTTCACAATAATATTTGAAATTTCTGTCTTTAAAGATGTGGAGAGGGATGGGGTTGTGGGCGTTAGTGACGACCTTATAAAAGGAATTAATATTAGCTGGCAAAACTTAGACGTTAAACGTCTTAAAGTTACCATCGTCGTTCTTCACAATGGTGAGGATATTAAGATCATAACAACAAGCAACAAAATCAATTTTGACTTAAATAGAAACAATCTTACAGAACTGAATTGGATTAATCTTACACATTTAGGCCTCATAGGGTTTTATTATACTGAACAAGTTTTGATGGAGAGTATGATAAAAATAATAACTGGATTAGATTAAATTATGTTATAAAACTATGGAGCAGTTAAACTTTATGATAAAATCCCCTCATTGTTCAATGATTTGTGGGCAAACTGGCTGTGGAAAAACAATATTTGTCCTCGACCTATTACAAACAGTTTATCGTTATAATTTTAATCATATAGTAATTTTCTGCCCAACACTTAAATGGAACAAAGCATATAATGATAGAAGGTTTATATGGGCGGATGATGACATATATTTAATTAATCCCAGCAATAAGCTAAGTGAGTGTTTAGAAGCCTTTTTTAGATTGTTTGAGGGAACGCAGACACTATTTATTATAGATGACTGTTCGGCAGAAAGAGACATAGTTAAAAAGAGAAACACTTTGTCAAAACTAGCTTTCAGTGGAAGACATGCTGGGATAAGTGTGTGGATTTTATGTCAAAAATATAACTCCGTTTTAAAAGACTTTAGAGAACAGTTAAAGACTGTAGTTTTATTTCACATGAAAGACAGAGACGCATTTGATGAATGTATGCGCGAAAATGATGTTATTGAAAATGATCAGGAAAAGCGCAGGATCAAGCAAAAACTAAAATCTGAAAAGTTTAGTAAATTAGTATTGAAAACGGATAATCCTACACAGTATGTTTGTTTGTAGATAATCGTTATTTTTTTGGTTATTAAAGTCTTACTTGTCAGAGAACTATATAATACCAATCCTAGGTCACTTCGCCCGAAAACTGGTTTGAGGGCGAAGTGAGTTAGGATTGGTATTATATAGTTCTCTGATGGTAGACAACACAGGCTGACTACAATTCCGTTTAAACTTGTTGAAGCGGCTATGGTGACTGATCCATTCATTGAATGTTATAGAGGGATGTAGACATCTTCTGACAGTTTCTCACGGTGCTATTTTTGAAGAGTGCAATATTCACTGATTAACGTCGTCTTTATTCCCCTCTCTCCCACCCCTATTTCTTCATCGTTTATATTATTATCGTAGCATCTACGATATCAAAGTACGAGCGTGTGTGTGTGTGTGTGTGTGTGTGTGTGTGTGTGTGTGTGTGCGTGCGTGCGTGCGTGCGTGCGTGCGTGCGTGCGTGCGTGTGTACCACATTCACCTGCATATCTTTTACCACCGTAACATGGTTTTACTGATCACTTGACAAACTGGTTTGATTTAGTTGTTCCCATTCAAGCTTTTCACAGGCATGAAGCTCTCTAAACAGAGAGGCAGACAGACAGACAGAGCGTTATTTTAGGATCGAATACAGTTTTTTTTAAGAAGTAGGAAGCTTGATATATTCACTTCTTGTATTTGGATAAACTTACGTCACCAGGTGCAGGCAAAGTTGATTTTACGTTCTTACAATTGACTTCTCTTTGAGTGCGTTCGTTGTTTGCCATGAATATGTATGCTTGCGGGCGTGTGTGTGTGTGTGTGTGTGTGTGTGTGTGTGTGTGTGTGTGTGTGTGTGTGTGTGTTGATTTAAAGATGGCAAAGCTCGCAGTAAGCGCAGACAATTGTGTTACAGCGAGAGAGAATCAGAGAGAGAGAGAGAATTCCCGAGTAATGTAGTTTGTGAGTGGATCGGTGCTGAAGCCATACCGGGTGATGGTATAACGTGTTTTGACGTTTCTGACTTTGGAGAGGGTCGGGGGGGGGGAGGGGGAGAACCACCGGACCTATCCACATCTGTGACACGTTGATCGTGTTCACACGTGTTATGGAAGAGCTGTTGACTGACCAGTGCTGTTTACCCGTGCGTGTGGAAGGTTGGAGGTGTTTCCCAATTTCTGAACGTTGGACATGTTGTCTCAGCGATTGTGGGACAGTTTGAGAATGGACGTAAGCCTGTAACTATTAGGAGGACGCTTTAAGGTCCAGCGTCTGTCCATGGTCCATGGGCAGCAGCAATGAATGATCGTTTTCACAACGTGTACAGGCCTGTGGTTCAGAATCGAGCTGCAACGTGTGTGTGTGTGTGTGTGTGTGTGTGTGTGTGTTTGGGTATTTGTGTGTGTGCGTGCGTGCGCGCGCGTGTACATGCGTGCGTGCGTGCGTGAGAGAAGAGAGAGAGAGAGAGAGAGAGAGAGAGAGAGAGAGAGAGAGAGATGGAGAGAGAGAATACAGCCTTGTTAAAATAACTCTGTGATGATGACCTGAAACCCTGTGCTTTGTTTTATGCAATAGCTGCATGGTTGTTGGTTGTTGTTGTTTTTTTAGGGTGGCAGCGTGTTCTTTCTTTCCTCTTCTTTCTGGCTCCTTCGAATACGTCTTTGGCACGCGGAAAGGATGAATGTAATTCTGTTTGGAAAAAAAACGTTTACTGCATTACCAAAGCTCTAACTAGCGAAACCCGGCAGTAACTGCCATAATTAACTGTTTTCACGACTTACAGCATACTGCTGTCATAACGTTGGGTTTTTTTGTTTTTTTTTCGTTTTTTTTCCGTCTCATTATCTATGAATGGCGGGCGAGCGAGCGAGGGGGGGGAGAGAGAGAGAGAGAGAGAGAGAGAGAGAGAGAGAGAGAGAGAGAGAGAGAGAGAGAGAGAGAGAGAGAGATCATATCCCTGTTTAAGTCACTCTGTGATAATTACCTGAAACCCTTTGCTCTGTTTTATACCGTAGCTACATTTTTCTTTCTGTCTTTCTTTCATATTTCAAATTCAAATGCTTTCTTTCTTTCCTTTTTTTCTGTTTGTTTCTGCCTTTCTTTTTTCTTTCGGCATCTTCAGTAAGTCTAAAAGCACACGGGAAGGATGAATG
>CM031603.1:86950374-86955374 GCA_018398815.1 Conus ventricosus
CGCTTGAGGCAGTCAGTTCGGTCAGGTGATTTTTTCTTTTGGACACAACGTCTGTGTGCGGTTTCCCGACCCTATCCAGGCCCTTCGATGAGGAGAGAGAAGGCCCTGTCACTTGCATTGGCGCGTGTCTGCCTTGGTGTGCATGTGGTGGGGTGGCGATGGAACTAGTCAGGCCGTTGAGCATAGATAGTTGATTGCTTTGAATGAAGGTATGCTGTTCCATTATGGTCTGAGACTTGCATGTCAGGCTGTATGTACTCCACAGTTCCGGACATATCCCAGCGCCAACCAGCCCGAGAGACGCAGGCACCTAGAGGGTTGGTCAAGACATTTGAGTATCACTGTCAGAAACACGCCCATTAACTGGATGAAACTCGATTCTGGGGTTTTTTCCGTCACTTCCCGCTTCAGCGAGCGTCACGCTCGAGAGCTCTGGACAGAAACCAAACAGTATAATAAAATCCCTCAAAATAATATATAAATATATATGCCTCTGCTGCGACTCGAACCCACAGTCCTCCCCAGCTTCCCCCCCCCCCCCCCTTGACCTCCCGACTCTGACCACATGCACCCTCATGACTGGTGTGTTTGAAGGACTCTGACCACTGCAACCCTCATGGCTGGTGTGTTTGAAGGTCTCTGACCACTGCAACCCTCATGGCTGGTGTGTTTGAAGGTCTCTGACCACTGCACCATCATGGCTGGTGTGTTTGAAGGACTCTGACCACTGCACTCTCATGGCTGGTGTGTTTAAAAGGACTCTAACCACTGCACCATCATGGCTGGTGTGTTTGAAGGTCTCTGACCACTGCACCATCATGGCTGGTGTGTTTAAAGGACTCTGACCACTGCACCATCATGGCTGGTGTGTTTAAAGGACTCTGACCACTGCACCCTCATGGCTGGTGTGTTTAAAGGACTCTGACCACTGCACCATCATGGCTGGTGTGTTTAAAGGACTCTGACCACTGCACCCTCATGGCTGGTGTGTTTAAAGGGAAGTTGTTAAAGAAGAGAAGATGGACAATCGAGGGTGAAGTGGGTTTTTTCTTCCTCAGGGGTTAAAGAGAGCTTTGTTGGACGGAGGATGGACTGGAGGGTGACGTTTTTGGTTGAGAGAGAACTTTGTTCGGCAGGGGATCGAAACACAAGCAGGGATTGGATGTTGGAGTTTGAAGAGGACTTTTTTTTTCCCCCCCACAATGACCGCATCCTACTAGCTGTGCAACAACTTTCAACAATAGATCCCACAATGACCGCATCCTACTAGCTGTGCAACAACTTTCAACAACAAGCTAAGATTAACGTATAGATAGGAAATACTCACAAATATATAAGTTTCATTGTACATTTTCGGCAGTGGCGTGAATTTTACGTTCGCGTTTTCGGCATTTAAAAAAAAACAACTAATGTACTTCATGCATGTACTTTCATCAGAAATATGTATACATTGTTTGTGTCTAGTTGAAATATAAACGTGCAGTCACACCACACACACACACACACACACACACACACACACACACACGAGAGACAGAGAAAGAGACCGATGTAGACAGATGTCCGACATACATGTATGCATCATTAATTGACACGAAAGGTGCAAACGTTTTTATATCAGAAAGAGCAGGAGAGAAAAAAAGTGAGAGCCTCTCTAGAGCAGAGCAGCATCCATTTTCATTTTTGTTAAGCGGTTAAGTGGATTGTCTTTAAGTTTGTCTGATTATCCCCCTGATGAGTGTGTTGAATTCGTATAATTGCCTCCCCTGTGATGTGTTAAATTCGTCTAATTGCCTCCCCTGTGACTGTGTTAAATTCGACTTATGGTCTCCCAAATGGCAGTATTAATTTCGTCTAATTGTCTCCTCAGTGACTGTATTAAATTCGTCTAATTATCTCCCTAGTGACTATGTTAAATTCGGCTTATGGTCTCCCAAATCGCTGTGTTAAATCCGTGTTGTTTTCTCCGCAGCGACCGAGTTAAGTTCCTCTAATTGTCTCCCCTGTGAGGGGATTGAATTCCTCTCCACTATCTCTCTAGTGACAGTGATAAAAACCGTCATATGTGGTACCCAGCGACCGTGTCAAAATAACTCTTAATTGAGGGGCCAAGAGGGACCCGTGGTCCATGGTCAGAGCCTTTGCCTGCCGAGCTGATGGATCGTGAGTTCGGATCTCTCGAGAGGGCGGTTTTTTTCGCTAGAAAAGCTCCTCTGTCCACCCAGTGGTAATGTGCTCCTGATTCAGTGCAGGCAAGGCTGAAGGAGCGGAAGGAGAGGGTGAGCTCCGACTTCCAATATGCCGCGCCCTGTAGATCGTGACCTCTGCTTATTAAACTGTGGACGCCTGTCTTGATTGCCCAGTAACTATTGTGAAGTTAGTCTGATTGTGTTCCCAGTGTAATGACAGTGTTTAATTCAGCTTATTGTCTTCTCAGTAGTCTGATTGTGTTCCCAGTGTAATGACAGTGTTTAATTCAGCTTATTGTCTTCTCAGTAGTCTGATTGTGTTCCCAGTGTAATGACAGTGTTTAATTCAGCTTATTGTCTTCTCAGTAGTCTGATTGTGTTCCCATGGCAGTGTTTAATTCAGCTTATTGTCTTCTCATCGTCTGATGTGTGTTCCCAATGACAGTGTTATAATCAGCTTATTGTCTTCTCAGTAGTCTGATTGTGTTCCCAATGGCAGTGTTTAATTCAGCTTATTGTCTTCTCAAGTAGTCTGATTGTGTTCCCACTGACAGTGTTAAGTCAGCTTATTGTCTTCTCAGTAGTCTGATGTGTTCCCAATGCAGTGTTAATTCAGCTTATTGTCTTCTCAATAGTCTGATTGTGTTCCCAATGACAGTGTTAATTCAGCTTATTGTCTTCTCATAGTCTGATTGTGTTCCCAATGACAGTGTTAATTCAGCTTATTGTCTCCTCAACAGTCACTGTCCTGATGTTTCTTGAATGACAGCGATTAATTAATCTTGCTGTCTTGTTCATTAGTCACTGTCCACTGACTGTATTCTTGATGACAGGATTAATTCAATCTTGCTGTCTTGTCAGTTAGTCACTGTCCACTGACTGTATTCTTAATGACAGTGATTAATTCATCTTGCTGTCTTGTCAGTTAGTCACTGTCCACTGACTGTATTCTTAATGACAGTGATTAATTCATCTTGCTGTCTTGTCAGTTAGTCACTGTCCACTGACTGTATTCTTAATGGCAGTGATTAATTCATCTTGCTGTCTTGTCAGTTAGTCACTGTCCACTGACTGTATTCTTAATGACAGTGATTAATTCATCTTATTGTCTCCTCAACTAGTCGCTATCCCAGTCAGTGTTAGTTGCTGACGTTAACCATTGAAACTAGTAGGCCTGCGTGCTGTGAGTGAGGACACGCTATAGACCATGCCGATGACGAGTTTGGCGGTCTGTGCACGTGCCATGATTAGCAGTCCCACAGAAGGATGTCTGTGTATGCTGTGTAGCCAAAACGTGCGCCTGTAGCGAGAATCTTTATTGATGTCTTTGAATTTGAACTCTCTCTCTCTCTCCTCTCTCTCTCTCCTCTCTCTCTCTCTCTCTCTCTCTCTTCTCTCTCTCTCTCTCTCTCTCTCTAGTGTGTGTGTGTGTGTGTGTGTGTGTGTGTGTGTGTGTGAGCTGTGAGGAATTTTGTGTTTTAAAAAAGGTGTGGTGAAAATGAAAATTAGAAATCGTGTTATCTATCATTTGCTCCGTCTAATTAAAGCGATATGTTTTCAAGAATGACAAAATCGTAAGTTTACTCGGATGTCCCGTAAGAATGACATCACAAAACGGCTCACCTTGGGACTGGCTTCCACTGCGTAACTACCAACCATCACTTTTTCTTTTTTTTTTTAACTTTTTGAATTATTAATTTGATATCAAAGTTTAATATCACTGTTTCCTTCAATATTTTGATAACGGGGGAAAAATCTGTGAAGCAACTCACACTTCTAATACGACCACAGAGTTCTGTGTGCATTGTCTCCCTTGATTGAAGCGGCGAAGATGTTCTTTCAGCACTGTCACGGAAGGGAGGCAGACTTTGCCATAACCAATCCCCCGCCTCCACTCTCCCTCTCGCCCCCTTCCCCGCCCCCTCTTTTCTCCCAGGATGACTCATTTTGCATTCCAAAGGACAGCAGCGATGCCACCGAGGTTTTGTTTTGTTACTGTTGTTTTGCAGTTCGTGTTTTCTTTTATTTTCTTGATCTTGTTGAACAACGAAAATTGGTGTGAATTTGTTTCTAGAACCGTAATCATTAGTAAGTAGTGCTCACGCTCTCCTACACTGCTCACACAGTGTATTGTGCACACACACACACACACACACACACAATCGCGCTCGCGCGCAAGCGCGAACGCACACCACATCACGCATGGACATAAAAACGCGCGCGTTCACACACCCACACATACACCACATCACATTACATCACATCACGTCACATCACATCACATCACATCACGTGTAACAGTTAAATTCCCTATCGCTACCACACATTAAAAAAAAAATTCTTAAAAAAAAAATTCTATGTGTTCAGCAAACCCAAGTCCTCAGTGATCAATCGGGGCGAGCCGAACATTGTCGGCATTCTGCGAGTCCTCGGTGATGTAAGAGCTCTCCCCCAGGTGGAGGAGAGGGGAAATCAATGGGACTGGGCCGAGTCAATGGCGAAATCGAAGCTGATACCTATTAGGACAATGGCGGCTTCCAACAGTGGGCTTCATTGTTCGAATGTAAATCTTTGGACAAGGTGGCCGCCTTTGTAGAATCTCTCTCTCTCTCTCCTCTCTCTCTCTCTCTCCTCCTCTCTCTCTCTCTCTCTCTCCTCCCTCCTCTCCTCGCTTTCTTTGTCCTCCCCGTCTCTTTGCGCCCCCTCCGCCCCTACTCCCCTTCTCACTCTCTCTGACCGTCTGTCTGCTGTCTTCTCTCTCTCTCCTCTCCTCCTCTCTCTCTCTCTCTCGTCTCCCCTCCCTCTCCTCTC
>CM031603.1:86960374-86961525 GCA_018398815.1 Conus ventricosus
CTTCCAAATCTTTAACAGTTGCGAAAGTATTGCGATTATGAAGATCATAGGCTTCTTTTTCAAGTTACAGGTTTTTGTCTGAGATATTACTGGTACACGAATTTGGGGGTAAACAGGTCTGAAGATGGATCTGGAGGCTGTCGCTGTGACTCGCGCGGGTTCAGCGACACGCAAACCGTTGCTGTCCGTCGGGGGGGGGGGGGGGGGGGGGGGGGGGGGGGTAGAGCGCCGTTTTGGTATTGAAATGCCGCTTTGGTATTGGCATAGCGAAAACGGCGCCGTTTCAATACCAAGACGGGCGTCTTAGGTCTGTGGAGCGTCGTTTTCGTATTGAAACGCCGTTTTGGTATTGGCATACCAAAACGGCGCCCAATACTAAAACGGCGTCTTACGTCCCGTCGTTTTGGTGATCAATACCAAAACGGCGGGACCTAAGACGCCGTTTTGGTATTGAAACGCCGTTTTGGTATGCCAATACCAAAACGGCATTTCAATACCAAAACGGCGCTCTACAGGGGGCACGAACTGGTGATTTCGTGCACGTTTTGGGTCAGTGCAGGCACCACCGAACATCACTGAAGTGATTCAGCAGCAGTGCAGAGTCTCCTCCAGCAGGGTGCCTCCTACGGCCTGATATTCTTCTTTCCCCCCGTGGCCTGCTGGTGATGGGACCGTGACAGGGGTGAAGTTGGGTGTTGGTGGTGTGCACGGAGGGAGAATGGGGGAGAGAGGGGGTGGGTGGGGAAGGAAAGTCGGTCAAGATGAACGACGTAGGAGTAATGACACTGCGGGGGCGGGGGGGGGGGGGGGGGGCTAGGGAGGGGGGGAAGAGGGGTCGTAGAGGTGAGACAGCAAAACAAATCATCAGTGTGGCTCCCGTATGTTTCTTTATTGAACTAACCCATTAATTTGTCAAAGCTTCCACATGGTATGGCATCGGCCCGTTGCTTTGTTTTCTCTGTTTGATTAATTCATTTTGCTTGTTTCAGTCATTTTGTTTTTATTTATCTGACAAATTTATTTTTGTATGTTCTTTGTGGTTATTACAATACCTACATATTCTGTGATAAGACAAAGAAACGCATGTATTTATCATTAAGGACGGAATTTTTATCATTTTTTTTTAGTAATAGAAGTAGTAGTTTGTGTTA
>CM031603.1:86976625-86979125 GCA_018398815.1 Conus ventricosus
TGAGGTGCACTTCAGTTTATTTTCTTGATGTGAAGAAATATCCTTCGAACTTGTTTTTGTGTTTGCTTGTTTAGTTTTGTTTCGTTCATTGTTTGTTTGTTTACTTGCTTTTCTCCGCATGTGTGTGTGTGTGTGTGTGTGTGTGTGTGTGTGTGTGTGTGTGTGTGTGTGTGTGTGTGTGTGTGTGTGAGAGTGTGTGTGTGTGTGTGTGTGTGTGTGTGTGTGTGTGTGTGTGTGTGTGTGTGTGTGTGTGTGTGTGTGTGTGTGTGAGAGTGTGTGTGTGTGAGTGTGTGTGTGTGTGTGTGTGTGTGTGTGTGTGTGTGTGTGTGTGTGTGTGTGTGTGTGTGTATGTGTGTGTGTGTGTATGTGTGTGTGTGTGTGTGTGTGTGTGTGTGTGTGTGTGTGAGAGTGAGTGTGTGTGTGTGTGTGTGTGTGTGTGTGTGTGTGTGAGAGTGTGTGTGTGTGTGTGTGTGTGTGTGTGTGTGTGTGTGTGTGTGTGTGTGTGTGTGTGTGTGTGTGTGTATGTGTGTGTGTGTGTGTGTGTGTGTGTGTGTGTGTGATGAGGTGAGTGTGCGTGCGTGCGTGCGTGCGTGCGTGTGTGCGTACGTGCGTGTGTGTGTGTGTGTGTGTGTGAGAGAGAGAGAGAGAGAGAGAGAGAGAGAGAGTGTGTGTGTGTGTGTGTGTGTGTGTGTGTGTGTGTGTGTGTGTGTGTTAAGTGAGGGGGGGGGGGGGGGGGGGGGGGGCTGCGCCCTCACATCTAAACATGGCACTTCATGCTATTGAAAAGAAAGTAATGAACAATAACAAGATTGTGATAATCACGATCTTGAGGACAATACCATCTTCGTCATCACAATGACTGTTGTTGCCGTTGCTGAAATGATCATTTGCATTTTGATTGCGGTTTCCGTTTCTATAATCATGTGCATTTTCCTGCTTTAACGCATTATCACAGTCCTGGTATGGCCTCCTATCCCCCCCCCCCCCCCCCACCCCCACACACACCTCCTGTGATCGGCTGTGCTAAAAACTATACGAATGACTGAATCAACTCGTAATCACAACAATTATCATTGCTGCTGCTTCATGCGTTTTTATCATCAAGTTATGAGCAAGGGAGATCATTTTTGCTCCCAGGGGGAAGGAATGGCGTGTTCACAACTCGGAACAATTGCCACCTCCTCAAGACCGTTTTCTAGTTTGCTTGTACGTTTGTTTGTTTGTGTTTCTCGGCAGGGTCTCTTGTCTGTGCGTGCAGCCAACCAACGAACCACTCTGGTGTCAATACGTGTTGGGGATCCGGATTAATAAGTGGAATCCAGGATCTGTTAGGTAATTTAAACACACACACACACACACACACACACACACAACACACCATTTCTTCGGGATGAAAAAAACCCGTGAGGCCCTAAGATGACACCATTACATTTCCCTGTGGATCCGGGTTCAGACGTAGGATGTGGAAAACCTTCCAGCTTGGCAAAGGTCTGCGTTCACCCTGAGTGCCCTTCCAGCTTAGTACTGATCTTACGTCAACCAACTCCTCACTTCAACATGCAGTTAGGATTTTCACTGTCTACAGTATCAAACACACAATAGGCGGGAGACCTTTACGGTAGAATGCACATCTACTAAACCGCTCAATGATTTGCCTTCGAAGTTGGTGCGCAGTCAGCCTGGTATTGAATCGTTCAAATTTACCGCTCGGTTTTCTGCTCATTTTCCGACATTTTCGGTTAAAAAAAAATCCTCATTTTCCTAGAGATACCGCTCGGTTTTCTGCTCATTTTCGGTTCGAAAAAATCCTCATTTTCCTAGAGATACCGCTCGGTTTTCTGCTCATTTTCGGTTCGAAAAAATCCTCATTTTCCTAGAGATACCGCTCGGTTTTCTGTTCATTTTCTGACATTTTCGGTTCGAAAAATCCTTATTTTCCGATTGAATATTTTCCGCTGACCTAAAAAGTGTGATTTTTGTTTTGGTTGGAGGTTTTAATTTTGCATACCGAACTATTTCAAAGCAGAATGAAGCAATACAGCGAGCGAGACCGAGGAGTGGGGGGAAGGGGGCGGGGGATCTATGACCCGATGTACACGTGATTTACACGCTTCTTCCTTGTTCGTTTATTTCGAATCGAGTGCTCCTTAACAACAACGTGTTTTTCCTCTGTTCAGATCGATCAGACAGTCCACTTCATTACATTCCTCATTCTACCGCGGGGACGGGGTTTCATGAGAGCAAGTGATGCAATTTTCACTCGCGTGACCAGGTGTGGCGACTAAATCGAATGGCGTGCAGTCACCTGGTTGTAGGTGGACGATGATTGGACTTCAAGATTGTTCGACTGTTCATTACCGGGATTTCTGATGAACCACCTCTGATCACGGAATCGTTGTTTGGAGATGATTTGCCAACTGTGTCCAATAGTTCGTCTGGGTGAGAGTGCCGTAATGGCCTATGAACTTAAAGATAGCCTATGAAACCAAGATGGCCCATA
>CM031603.1:86984125-87001625 GCA_018398815.1 Conus ventricosus
CTTTATACAATTGTCTTGTTTTATTCAATCAGGCTTTTGTTAAATGCACTTGGTGGCTGCTTTGAACTTGCAACAAAAGAGCCAATGCACCACAAAAACGCAAGCACTGTCTTGCACTAAGTGGTGTTACACATGACAAATAATAAAGCTCTGTGTACACCACACACACACACTCCCACCCCCAAGTTACCCCCAAGTTCTTAATTAAGTCACCCCAAGTCTTAATTAAGTTTTTAATTAAGTTACTTCAAGTTCTTAATAGTTCTTGATTAAGTTTTTAATTAAGTTCTTGATTAAGTCACCTCAAGATTATAACTAAGTCATCCTTTAAGTACAACCAAGTTCTTATTCAAGTTATCTTATAATTATCAAAAAAATACAATCTATGTTTTTATCTTAAATAGCAGATGTCTAATATAGTACACACACGCCTCAAAAAACGCGTCATCGTTAGGATGTCTTGCTCAGCGTTCTCTGCATAGATCTTAATGAAGGTCTTACATCCTAAGCAACCGCATTGATTACAATTCTGGTCTATGGAAATGTCTTTTATAGACTCCATGTCTTTATTTATTGACTTTATCATTTTATAATACGCCATGATCTATTTTTATTAAAAAAATTTAAATATTATTGCATTATAAATGGATCAAAATGATCTTTTGTTGTTGGCGGTTTTGGCGTGCAGTTGTCTTTTTCTGTATTTAGTGGTTCAGATTTTTTTGATTGCTTTTGTTTCTGTTGCCATTGGTTATATATTTTATAACCGTAATAACTGCCCCCAACAGCAGCAATGGCGCCAAAAATGGCAACAGTTTTAAGTTCAATATACCATGAAGACTTTGGCGCTGTAGGCCTTGAATCACATGGAGTTTTATAGCTGGCATTGAATCAACTTGTTCTGGCGTTGGCGGTGTTATGTTTTCATAATGAGTCATATTCTGTAACATTAATTTTTTTTGTCTGTTCCACTCTGCTAATTTTTTTCTGCTTCAACACGCCCAGGATTTTTAATGGTCTCCACCTGATTCAGCGTTTTCTGCTGATTTTCTGGCTTGGTTACTTTCTCCACCTGATTCAGTGTTTTCTGATTCTGCTGATTTTCCAGCTCGTTCATTTTGAAGGGAAACAAAATCTATATGATTAAAAGTTATTAATCCCATGATTAATGGCGATAACAATGTTTCCAAATCTATAGTATAAATCACACCCTAGAGACTCTAATGACTTTGTTAAAACTGGATCTTGCGTTAAATCATACGTAAGATCTTGTTCAGAATCAATGGGAGCAAATCTACTGACTAGTTTAGTGTACAAACTAAGAACCGTTTGCCCCACACTTTTCACCATTCTAGACCCCAGCTGCGCTTCATACCTGTTATGATACTTTATAATGTCTTGTGGTGACATCTGTTGAATTTGTTCAATGCTGAATTCAGTTCCAAGGAACTGTTTTGTTTTTCCACACGCCGCCAAAGAATACAACCTCTCCTTTTGGGGCATAACAGCTTGGCCATCAACTTGGTCATTTATAAGTTCAGGAAGGTTTAGGCCGCCTTGTAGCTGTAGTAGATCATCACTGTTCATGTTTTTTAATAATTATAATTATTTTATTTTCTAAAAAATGAGCACCGAAAAAACTGTTACCAACCTTGTATACCATTCTGCTGTTATTGGAGGCCTAAGTGTAGGATACTCAATGCTTGGTAAAAGCTTGTTAAGAATTAAACCAGCAGATCTTGGCAAACTAGACTTTGAGGATTCAGCAAAGCTGATTGCTATCATTGCAGCTTCGGTTGCCACGAAAGATTTTCTAGTCAAGCAAGGAATAATTCCAGACAGTATAAATATGTAATAAAAAATACATTTATAAAAAAATGGCTTCGCTCGTAATGATGATAGGTGGCGCTGTGGTGAATGCGCTTGCTTTTAGCGGAAGTAATTTCGTGTTTAGTAAACTGCGGGATGACGGCGAGAGAAAAAGACATAACAAAGCTATGGAGCAACTAGCAGCTGCACAAGACGCCTATGAAAAGCAGAGACTTGAGCAGTTAGATTTTATTAATGACACACTGAAAAAACAGGGGCATGCAGCTTACATATTTAAAGATGTTGATCAAGCAATAAAACAATATTATCTAGTAACAGGCAAACCGGTCCCAGACATTGCCCCCACCAAAATTCAGTGACTTTTATCAACCATCAGAAAAACAAAGATGCAAGAAATCGCGTTTATTGCCTTTGGTATGACCGTTGTGTATTTTGTTGCGCATAATATTGGCTGAATAAAAAATGAACAAAATCTATTATTCACCCAAAGGATATTGGAAGGGTATCACAGCAATACAAAAGCTAAGCCAAGCGGCGGGGGTCAGTGAACAAACAGCAAAGGAATGGTTATCTAAACAAGCAATTTGGCAAATTTATTTACCTGCCCTAGACGAATACAGAGACCCCACTTTGTTAATACAACTCCAACGACACCCATCAAATGGATCTTCTATATTTACCCTCTGATACGATTAGACGAAAAAGATTTAAGTACGCACTCACAGTCATTGACATGGCTTCAAGATACAAAGATGCGGAGCCATTAACACAAAAGAGTGCTTCTGCTGTTGCTGTTGCCATACAACTGATATACCAACGAGGCCCCTTAACTTTCCCTCGCATGATTCAAGTCGATGATGGAAAGAATTTAAAGGCCAAGTGAATCAATTATTGTTTAAAACACAGAGTTACTATTAGAAGAGCATTCGGGAGTTCACAGATCACAGGCTTTAGTTGAAAACTTTAACAAACAGTTAGCCGAAAGACTTTTCTCCTACCAGTATCACAGAGAGCTGATTGACAATTCTCGCAACACAGAATGGGTTAGAAGACTGCCCTCAGTTTTGCGCGCAATGAATAATGAAGAATTTAAAGGACTAAAACCAGTACAAGCAATCAAAAGAAAAACAATAAATGTTGAAGTAGAGTCTTCATCCGGCAAACTATTACCATTTGGTTTGAAAGTAAGGTACCTTTATTTACCGGGGGAAGCAGAAGGGGACACTCGCATCAGGGCAACCGATCCAATTTGGAGTATTGATCCATATGAAATAAAAAGAATTGTAAAGATGAATCCGCCCGTGTATTATTTACGAGAAACTGACACAACAAAACAACCAGCCCCTCAAAGATCTTTTGTGAAGGAAGAACTGCAGATAATCCCACCAGACACAGTTCCGCTTTAATTAATTTACGTAAATATATTTGAGTTTAAAATGGAAGCTCAGAAGGAAGTGCAGAACGAAACAAGAATGGTAAAGGAAGAGACCTTGAAAATGATACGGGAATCATTTCATGCGTGTAATGCTATTAAGGAAACATTTTCGAGGATTAATCAATGCATGCTAAATCATCCAGATCACCTACAACTCAAACCCCCAAATTGGGAAAAAGAATATCTTGAAATAATAAAAAAAATTCGAACGCATCAAGCAAACATGAGAAAAGATTTAAATGAATTGGATGAAGCTATGATTGATCTTATAATAAAAGTTGATGAAAAATATAAACCCCCCTGTTTATGCGGTCCTCCAGTGCCCGATTGCATATGAAAACTCCGGATTAACAAACACGCGTTTTGTGTTTGTTCTATCTAACGACTTCTTTGTTACAACCGTTGTGTTGATCTCATGTAGATTAGATCGCAGTTTTACGTTGTCATGATGAAAAGTCTTATTACCAAACAATGCTTCTTTGTAGTTGTCATGCGATATGTTTGACTGCACAACACTGCGAGATATTCCCTTTGCTTTCTTAATGATTTTCTCCTGGCTCGAAATACTGTACATTTTCGATCTTAAACCAATAAACTCCTTAACCACCCCTCCAGATAATTCATCCTTCATCTTTCCTAAAACCTTCTTGTTAACAGTTGAATGCAAAGGCGAATCTTTAGGATAATCAGATGTGTCGTACCATCCCGCATGACCTTTAGCCACTTCGGTTTCCATGTCTTTATAGATGTCTTCAGTAGGGATATCTATAACAAAACTATCTGTATCTGTGTAAAGTACTCTGGACTCAGGATACGAGGGCTTAAAGTAGTCATAAAGAAACTCTAACATCAAAAGCTTTGATAATTCTAAAACAGTAAACCCAATAAATACAGGTTTGTCTAATTTGACTTTCTTTTTTTTCATCATTATGCCAAAAAGCTGGTCATGAAATCTTCTGAAGTCCTGATAATTAGGTTTTGAAGTCAGCTTAATTGCTTCATTCTCTCTGGTGACCAATCTGACATCTTTACGCTTGTGCGGATTCTCCATAGTCTTTCCAAAACAGCTGTTGTTCATCAGCTTGAAAAAGTCTTTTTCTGAAGCATCTGTGGATTTAGTTCTGAGATCAGTGTTCTTCATGATGTATGGTTTCATGAAATGTTCTTGATCAAAAGCAATTATGCGATGAACAGCCGTCAACTTCAAACCATGTCTTAAATAAAATTGTAGAAGCCTGTAATGACAGACATAATTTTTTTTGCCCCGAAGATTAGGCACAAGTTTAGGCGGCTCTCTTGGATCCATCTTTAGACTTTCTGCTGCTAATGGGTAGTCATTATGTAGGTCATGGAGTTCATGAGGATATTCTAAGTCAACTTCTAGAATGAAACCGCGCTGTTGATCTGGCGCCAAACTGCCCAACCACTTTAATGCCTTTTGAATATTGTTCGGGTCGCCGCCTGTGTACATTTTAAAGTTGCGTAATGGAAGCGATTGCGCCATAGCCCATCCATACAGATTGTTTGCATCTAAATACATAAGATAGTTAGACCTTTTACTCGGATCATAGTCGTCCAAGTATTTGTTGTTTGCTTTACAGTAATGATGTGACGCCATACTAATTCCTCCGCGCAATCCGTTTTCAATCATCTGAATCATTGGTAAATCTGACAATAAATCAATCTGTACTCCAGTAAACTTTAAGAAAGCATCCCAGCTCATCCCGGGTGCAGAAATGTAATTCGCAGGATCCAGGCTATAATGTTTCATACAGGTCTTCCTATAATTTTCAAAGACGTCCGCCAACAAACATGTATCAGCCATCAAGTATGAGTCATGATAGTCTCCCATCGTTTTACACTCTAACTTTTGCCAAGCATCTTGAGCATGCTGGTAATCGGAGTCGCTAATATCCTTTCCTCTAAGACTAGAAAAGAATGCGCCTTTAGGCGGAAGTGTATCTTCGTCAAACCTTTCCCAACTGTTCATGTATTCATAAGGGTAAACACCCTTTCTAACAAGAGTTGAGTCAAAATATTCTTCCGTTATTGGGCAGGACTTTAAGGACATAGCCAGTGCCTCTAATGAGCCCATCATGTGTTGCATAGAGTCGTAGAAAGACATGTTATTTAAAGTGAAACACATGTACTTTTCTGATGACTGTGCAATGCATGCTACCCTGAAGGCATCGTCCACTGCTTTCATTATAAGGTGGGAGTCGTAACCTCGCAAGTTATGAAAGAAGATGGGCAGCTTCCATGTCTTAGGATCAAACTTTAGTTGAAGATTGCATTTACTATGTGCTGCTCCTCTGAACTTTCCACTAATGTGATCATGGTCTCTTACTTTTGGATTGGCTTCCCCACTGAGTTCTAAACCACAAATCCAACAGTGAGTGGCTGAGTCATACTGTTCTTGGTCTTCAGGCGCCATTATGATTTCAGATAAATTCAGATTATTAGAACAATCATTACGCACTTGCTGCATGCGTTTTAAGAAGTATTCTGCAGCATCTGGCCCTCTGTATAATTCTGGCGTTGAATGAGCGCCATCCGACCTAACAATGATGAAGGCAAATGAACAAATCTGATGATTACTCATTAAGACTGTTTTTCGAAGTTTTTGTGGCGCTGGCCCTTCATAAGGAACAATAAGCGACTCGAAGTCTGCGTAAACTACGTATGGAGAATGTTGCATCCGTTTCCAGTTCTTAAAACTAACTTTACTGCCTTCTGGGGGCGTAATTAGTTCTGTATTACAGTCAACTGGGCCGATACAATGTTTCTTATGTTCGCTTGCGGCTTGAGCGGATGGAATTCTTGTTAAACATTTTCTGCAGAATTCTTGTTTATGCCCATTCTTTGAAGCATGCTGCATTAGTTTACTCATTGTGCGTATTAATGTGTAATGCGGTAGCCCCGCTGGTGAAAGCATCAGTAGTAAGTCAACATGATTTTTGTCTGGATTGCCTATTGTTGGGCTGTTCTTGGACACTTTAATCGGCACCAAATTTGTTTCCTCATCCCATGTGTAGATATTAACAGTTATTGGTTTGTTTTGTTCTTCAAACTGATCAATTTGATCTACACTAACAGGAAATGATATTCCCCTAAAGTTAAGATCATTGATGTAAGGGCGATAGTTAGACACTCTCTCTGCGTTTTTGCGGGCGTAATGCAGCCTTGCGAGAACACACCACATAAAACATTTGTTGTCTGTATTCTTTATGTTTAGAACTGCTTTTTTCGCTACCAATGCTGGAGGTAGTGGAATGTAAGACTTGCCTACAATCGGTGCATACTTAGCCTGTTTTAATCTGATCTCTAAGACTTCGCCCTCTGACCAACCAGAGCCTCTCATTTTGGCTTCTTCAGCGGCAGCGTCAAACTGTGTAAGCAGTTCGTCTGCCCAACCGGGTGTTAAGTCATTATGAGAAAGAATAGTCTGTTGTTTAGTCGAGACCCAGACTTCTAGATTTTCTTCATTTATTGTTACATAGTCGATTAAAACAGCTAACATTACTTTAACTGGCGGGTCTATTGTTAGTTTACCCGGAACTTGAGAAATAGCATGCACAACACTTGCCGTACGTTTGCAGGATCAATGACTTCTAAATCAATATCATTCAGTGCTCTTGATAAACGCTCTCTCTCAAGCATTCCTTCAAACAATTCATCTGGGCCTTTCATATATCTTAGCCATGTTGAGTTTCTTTTCTAACTCAAAATATTTATTTAAATTAAAAAAAATAATTAATCAGAACCAATATCGACGGTCTTTTTGCGCTTGGCTCATAAACTAAAGTATAAACACCTTTTGGTGTTGTTAATGTGAGCTGTTTAGAACAGAGTTTAATGTTTCGTTTACTTTTTTTAAGCATTCCTTTTTTATCTGCTCGGCGTCTGGCTGTTGAGAAAAACTTGTCCTGCCTTTCTTTGAAGATCAAACTTTTGTCTTTTGTAGTCATCAAAATCAGCCTGTAAACGATTAAATTCTTCATCCGTGATGTTCGAGTCAACTAGTGCTTTATTTATTGTCAGTTTGAACGAGCTAAGTTTAGCCGTTATTAGTTGAACCATAGCTGTGTGCTTTTGGAGTTTTAGTTTTTAATTTTTTGCCAGCCGCACTTACAGCTAATGAACACAGGCCGAGAGCTAAAGACAAACCTCCTAGAGGTAAAGCTGCGGGTGCGCCTATGCCGTTGCTAAGAGACCAACACTCGTTCCTGCTGATAGAGCACTTATAGTCGATGCTCCAGTATTAACATATGTAACAGCATTAAAGGCAGCAGAATACCTTCGTTTGGTTTTGCTGTATTTTGAAAGGTCTTGCTCTAGTACTTGCTGCATTTGTGTAATGTTGGTTAATCTGAAGGTTTTTATGTTAGGGGTTCTACTATCTCTTCTTTTGGCGGCGCTGTAGGCACATTTGGATAAACCTGAACAGACATGCTTTTATAAAATAAAAAATAATTTAGTATTGTATATCTTTTAGTCTGTTATCTTCAATATTCAGCTGCGCATCATATATTAAAAAACAAATGTACATTAAGTGGTTTATCGGCTTCTTCTTCTTTATCAATTTGAATGTTTATTACGTCTCTCACAGTTCCCGCTTCCATGTAACCGATTATCCTCTGTTGACCTTAGGTCAATCCATAAACCGTATTTTGTTGTTAAATAATCATCAAGTCTTACACTGTGAAGGTGTAGATCTTTAGCCACAAGGTCAACTGTTGGATTTCTACACCTCCCACCTCCAAACAGTTTTCTTATTTCATCAAAATGCTGATAAGGTTTAAGCCCGCTAGCATAGATTTGGTTAGGACTGCCCTCAATCGAACATTGTACTTTCGTTATTTTTGGATTAAAAAACTTTTCACTTCCTCTTTTGAATGGTTCTTCATCTTCACACAGCAATAAAATACCTTTAAGCGATCTTGCTGAGACGCTAAAACTAAAATTCCATATAGTGTCTGCCCTGCTTCTAGGATATGTTGTATGATGAATCACTCTTTCGTAATATATTGCTAATTTTGACTGATATTGTTGTTCAATCAGCCTTGCTAAATAATGGTTGCTAACAACGTCAAACTCTAACGAGATGTCAGAAATGCTGTACTTTGCTTCGGGTCTGATGATTTGATAACCCGTTTGTATTCATTAAAAGTTAGTTCATATGACAATCTGTCTTTTAATGCTCCTTGAAAGTATGGCGCATGCGCTTTTAACAACTCAAAATCTAAGGGAATGGAAAAGCGATTTCCAAACGCAAAATTTACAGCCACATACTTTTTGCCGTCTTTAGTATCTGCGGCACCTATTCTATGTTTTAGTGCTTCTTCATTTTCTATTCCTTGAAACGCAAAGTCAGCCCTTTCAGTCCCGGTTAGCCATAGATCAGAATAGGTTAAAAATATGTCTGCATTGTGTAAAGAAAATATTTCTTGCCCCTCAAGTTTTATAGAAATTTTCTTAACGATTGCCCGCCCCAGATTCTGTACAACTGTCCTGTTTGGGTCTGTTGTTGAAGCGAGTACTATTTTGAAAGTAAGACGCGCAGAGCCTGGCACAATCACGTCATCTGCTCCTAGGTCTGGAAATTTGACAGTAAGAATTTGATCTGCATCAATAGTAGATGGATTATTTGGAACAGTAATAGTCCGCTTATTTCCCTTCACGCCAAAGGGTTCTTTCAGTCTTCTATGCGGGTCAAGAATCGAGCCATGTGCTTGTGACATTTTTATAAAGCAAAATAAAAAGTTAATTATTTAAAAACATGGCAGGAATTGAAGATGCAGAAGATTATGATGTTTTTGATCCTGGAGACGACATGAGTGAAATGATCCCTTTGACACAGCATCGCTCAGCGCTCTCATTGCGGCGTGAATTAACAGAAAGTAAGGCCAAATCATTGTACCAAAGTTTAGGTCAAGAACCTCCCGAATTTATAGACCCTAATGATTTTGAAGTAAAAGATGACCATTTGTTTGTGAAAAACGATCAAGGAGAACTTGTTCAGCTTACAACTAAAAAAGACCCATCAAAGTTTTTAGCCGTGGGTTCAATTAGAAATAGACTCCCTGCGAGCGTACAAAATCGCCTTGGCATTGCTAACCAAAATTAGATAGGGATGCAGTTGCTAAACTTCAAAACACACTGCAAGAACTCCCGACAGATAACCAAATGCAAAACATGGAACTTAAAGAATTAAATCAATCAGCAGGTGAATTAATAAATGTAATAGAAGCAGAATCCAGTTTTTCAGAAGAAACAGCGTTAAAGACTATACACGACTCGCCGCTACCCATGCGAGAACTAACGGCCCTTGATCATGCTTTGAGAAGCATCAGAGGCGAATTAACAAACAATTTAGCAAAACTAGGTGAACTAGATGGGCATATAAAAAGAAAAAGAAAAACTCGCTGAGACTGACGACCGCATCGTAGGGCGTGAGATTAAAGAAAGAATAACCCAAAGACTAAAAGATCTTGAACAAGAAAGATCAGCAAGACTAGAAGTGCTGACTACTAACCGAGACCAATTACGAACTCAAGTGAACAGAATAAGAGAAACTATCGAAAAAATTTTATATGAAGACGCAACGCTAGCAGAACGAATAAGAACATTGTTTAGAGAGCAAGGTGTCACATTAGCAAGCGTTATAACAGCCTTAGGATTTGCAATAAGCACACTGGTGTTGGCTATTACAGGCGGCGGTGGAGGTCAAAGCCCCAGTGCCTCCGCCGCCATCGCCTCCATCTCCGCCTGATAAATCATGGGTAAAAAAACAGCTTGATCATCTTGCAAGTTTATTAAAAAAATTAGCTGGTAAAGCCGTGACGCTTCCCAGGAATATTGGGGAGTATTGTCAGCTGGCTTTTGTCTACTGCAAGCAAAGTAGTTGGCTTTATGGCCGAGCACTTATGACATTAGTTCTTGTAATAGTTGGGTTACTATTTAGTAAGATAAAGACCAAGTAATCCTATGCCAGTTAATCCAAGAACCAGCGCTGTCTTTTCATATTCATGGCCATCGCGAACAGAGTCCGCGAGCTTTGCTGAGTTCTTCAATGACTTTGGGGGTTTGGGCTTCGGGAATTAGATGACTTAATCTTGGCGTTCTTTTATTGTTTGTAATATTACTGGCTCAGAATTTATGGCGTTTTTCCCAACCTTCTGTTCATTGCCTGCTATAAGAATTTCATTATTATAGTTTATTATGTACCTATCTGGAGTCTGAGGTCAGAAGGCAGCATGTATAAACCAGTGCCAACAGCAAAGTCTACTTTCGATTTTGCGTATTGTAAAACATTTTGGTATCTTTTAATACTTGAAGGTAAATCAACTGTAGAATTAATGGCGTCCTCTAAATTGCTAAGTTTGTTTTTGCGCGTCAAAGCCAGTAGAAGGATCAGTTATGCTTGATCTTGCCTGTGCTTGCGCCCCTAGCAAACACCAAACGTAAGTACGAATAGAGTCGTTTATTCGTTCTATTCCGCCCTAGTTAGGCCCTTAGAATGTCTAAGATAAATGTTGTCCATGCTGTTTTATGCTCTTGCTGTAGGGACCCGGGCTCAACAGTTGTGCCAAAAAAGAAAGATTTGAAAGGAGGATGCAGTCATAGTTATACTTTCTGTGCGTGCCCCGAAAATAAAGGTCGCCTAGGCCATGATTATGATCCAACTTTTGTCTAAAGGCCTGTCTTGATGTTAATATTGAATTCGTTACAAATCCTTTCAAAAGCCTTCATGTCTATTCTGTTGCTGAGTGGATTAAATGGTTTGTCATTTGGTAATGGCGCTTGCATTTCAGTCAAAATACGTCTGAAGGTGTAATAAAAATGAAATCTGTACACTGACCTCACCAAAGGATCATGGTGATTTAAATGATCAGCATACGACACTCCACACCCAGTTGATGCGCAAAACACAGCAAAGTTTAACTGGTTCTGATAAAACTGCATGGGATGACTAAACCACGCTTTCTTGGTGTGGTCGTTTTCAATAGGGGGGTTAAGATAGCTCTTCAATGGAGTACTCACCTTTTTATGAAAAGAGGCAGTCTGGTCACAGCAATGTCAAGAGTATCAGTTGCTATATTTTTAAGATTGTAGTGCGGCCCAACAGAATATTTTGCGCCAGTATATTTGAATGCACTCATTTTTTATTTGTTTAAAAAAATGTTTTGTAACAATAACAACCCCAAAACCGTCCTTCGTTTTAGAACATGCTGTTAAGAACGATTGCGGAGCAAAATGGTTGCACTTCATGAAATATTCTACAAAGTCGTATGGTTTAAATATAACTGCATCCAGGAAGAATAATACGGTTCTAAAACTTGACAAATCAGGGAACAAAGTTAGCCAGTTAACAATACCTGATGGTTATTACGGTTTTGCTCACTAAAAGAAGCAATGAGTAACTTTGACATTACTCTCAAACTTAACAATGCAAATCTAAAAACAATGTTAACATTCAAGCCTGAAGAAGAAGGGGGTTACTAAATTTTGATAAAGAGCTAGCTAAAATGTTAGGCTTTACAGCTAACAATTATAGATTTAGAGTTACACCGACCAAAACTACTTATGAGGGGAAAGTCCGCTCGATCTTGCATTACATTCATTACTCTATGTTCATTTGGATGAGCTGAGCACTGATGAAAACTTATATGACGGAAGGCCCTCAACTGTTTTAAGAGCTCTTCCGTCAGGGAAAGCTGCATATTGCGATTATGAAATTATACAATTCCCTAATTTACAGTTTAAAAGATTAGTTTGTGGAGGGTCGGATCATTTAATATAAAAATCAAAGACAAAGCAGGAAAAGTTGTAAATGCGATAACCTACACATTGTTTTAGAAATAAAATAATACGCTACTAAAAAATAATGTCGCGTGGCCAGAAGAATCGGGAGTTACATTAGCTCCTGTGAGGTGTATAACTTTAGAATTAAAAGACCTTGCAGACGTTGCGGACTTTGAACAGAACGGTGAGATAGGCGCTTTGTATGTTTTGAGTACACTAAAGATGGTGATTATAAACGTAAAGAGGTTGCTGACAGCAAAAAGTTTCCTAAACTAGAACAACTGCGCAATCTAGAGGCAAATAATGTTGGCCAGTATGAATATAAAATATTCGAAAACCTGACCTCAAATGGGACTTAGAACCATATTTAGAATGGGACATAAAATTTGAATTCATAAGCCCATTTACATATTTTAGCCGTCAAAAAGTTTCAGAAAAGCATTCACTCTGGGCCCTTTACATGTAAGTCTTATGCCAGACGACAATAAATCGGAAAGAAATTGAAATAACGCCGTATGGGAAAAAGCAGTACATCCTCCACAGAAAAGAAACAGTTTGTAAAAAAAGCTTCTACAAAATTACAGTTCTTTCCAAGCAGAAAATTAGAGAGACACGTTCACAATAATATTTGAAATTTCTGTCTTTAAAGATGTGGAGAGGGATGGGGTTGTGGGCGTTAGTGACGACCTTATAAAAGAATTAATATAGCTGGCAAAACTTAGACGTTAAACGTCTTACGTTACCATCGTTGTTCTTCACAATGGTGAGGATATTAAGGTTATAAACAACAAGCAACAAAATTACTGTTGACTTAAATAGAAACAATCTTACAGAACTGAATTGGATTAATCTTACACATTTAGGCCTTATAGGGTTTTATTATACTGAACAAGTTTTGACAGAGAGTATGATAAAAATAATAACTGGATTAGATTAAATTCTGCTATAAAACCATGGAGCAGTTAAACTTTATGACAAAAACTCCTCATTGCTCATTGATTTGTGGGCAGACTGGTTGTGGAAAAACAATATTTGTCCTAGACCTATTACAAACAGTTTATCGCTATAATTTTAATCATATTGTGGTTTTCTGTCCAACACTTAAATGGAACAAAGCATATCATGATAGAAGGTTTATATGGACAGATGATGACATATATTTAGTTGATCCTAGCAATAAACTGAGTGAGTGTTTAGAACAGTTTTATAAACTGTTTGAAGGAACGCAGACACTATTTATTATAGATGACTGTTCGGCAGAAAGAGACATAGTTAAAAAGAGAAACACTTTGTCGAAACTAGCTTTCAGCGGAAGACATGCTGGGATAAGTGTGTGGATTTTATGCCAGAAATATAACTCGGTTTTAAAGACTTTAGAGAGCAGTTAAAGACTGTAGTTTTATTTCACATGAAAGACAGAGACTCATTTGAAGAATGTTTGCGCGAAAATGATGTTATTGAAAATGACCAGGAAAAACACAGGATTAAGCAAAAATTAAAATCTGAAAAGTTTAGTAAATTAGTATTGAAAACGGATAACCCTACACAGTATGTTTGTTTGTAGATAATCGTTATTTTTGGTTATTGAAGTCTTACTTGTCAGAGAACGTATAAATGCCAATCCTGGGTCACTTTCGCCCGAAAACTGGTTTGAGGGCGAAAGTGAGTCAGGATTGGCATTTATACGTTCTCTGCATGTGTCTGAAAGAGAGAGAGAGAGAGAGAGAGAGAGAGAGAGAGAGAGAGAGAGAGAGAGAGAGAGAGACAGAGACAGAGAGATAGAGATACAGAAGAGAGAGAGAGAGAGAGAGAGAGAGAGAGAGAGAGAGAGAGAGAGAGAAAGAGAGAGAGACAGAGAGAGAGACACACACACACATAGACAGAGTCCGTATGCATACGCGCGCACGTGTGTGGTGTGTGTGTGTGTGTGTGTGTGTGTGTGTGTGTGTGTGTGTGTGTGTGTGTGCGCGCGCGCGCGTGTGTGTGCGCGTGTGATGTGTATACATGTGTGTGTGTGTGTGTGTGTGAAAGAGAGAGAGAGAGAGAGAGAGAGAGAGAGAGAGAGAGAGAGAGAGAGGAGAGAGAGAGAGAGAGAGTGAGTGCAACAGACAGACAGAGAGTAATTACTGAGCTGAGCATGTTTCACATTCAGGCTGTCCTTTTCCTCGGAGGATTGTGTTGAGATCAAACTCCCACGCACCCGACAGCCACCAGCCTGACTATCATCATGACCGACAGGATGACCATCCCCCATGCCTACCCCGCCCCCCAATCTCTCTCTCTCTCTCTCTCTCTCTCTCTCTCACACACACACACACACACACACACACACACACACACACACACACACACACATGATCTATCTATCCATCTATCTACCACACGTCCAATGCCTCATCCCACTTGACGTATTGGTTTCCGTTCCCAGCAGGCCAGCGGGGCGACTGTCAAATCCCCAACACGGGTATACATCGTCTGATAATTGAAAGAGGAGAACCCCCTTCCTCTTCTCCCTTTCTCTCCTCCCCCCTACCACCCCCCCCCCCCCCCTCCCACCCCGCTCCCCAAGCTGACACAATCCATCGACAGCTTCAGCCATCAGATTTGTATCGCGGCTGTTCCGGTCCGGTCATTCGACGTTTACGGCATGTCGTAAACAGTTCAACATGTTTCTCCAGCACCACGGCGCACCAAACGTACATTTTCTTTCTCTCCCATCATGAAGCATCAGAAGGCGAACAACGCCGAGGAAGAAATTTGAAGAAAGAAAACCCAAGACTACTAGGCAACAGATCAGCGGCATTGGGAGGTTTCCCAAGCTCCAAGCGGAGGTGGGAAGGGGGTGGGGAGGATAGGGGGAGGAAGGGGGGTCAGAAAGTGAGAGTGGCGGAAAAGTGACAGGGGAACGAAGGGGGGGGGGGGGGGGGGGGATAGGAGCGTAAAAGGTAAGTTTTTTACCAGAAAGAAAATGGTTCTTTTAAATGAAGGATGAAAAAGTAAAAATAAAAATCGCTGTGTTCATACAAGGGCGGTTCAATTTTTAAGGAGATTAGGCTCGCTGAGATCCAGCGGCGCCGCCACGGTTACAGGCCTGGGAGGCGAACCCCCAGACCCTCGCGCTGGGGCCATACAGCATAGAGGCGCGTCCCCAGGTTGGTGGATCAGGGATCCCTCAAGCCTTGCACATGCGGTGTACTGGGGGTGCACCAGATGATAAGGAAGAAGGTATCGCGAACCAGCATAGGTTAAGAAAATAGAAACTTGGGAGTCCAAACCCGCACTGTTTGATGTATGTTAGCCCCGAATTAACGGGGTCACCAGACACACCACGAGCTGACCTAAAGTCGGTATGTGTCGGCTGAGGCCAGCGGGCAGACCTCCTGCAGAGTCACAAGGACACAGGAGAAGAGCAAACACTGCGCATCTCACCCACTATGGCCATGCACTTGCAGGAACCCCCCAGACGGCTGAACATAATGACTGAGGTGCAAGGAAGCCCTCTCATGGAAGCTAACGTGGTGACTATTCACTATACATGCAGGTATGAATATATTAAGGGGGTGGGGAGGGCCTGGGCATCCAGATCCTCCCCCCCTCCTCACCTTCTTCTCTCTTTCCCCCTTGCATGACAGTATATCCTGACGCACACACAGACATGCAATCTGCTTCGATTTTAGTATCGTCTGTTTTCCGCTTATGGGGGCATCATGAACTCTTTGAGTCTTTCCTGGGTCATCGTTGAAGGCAGTTCGGTGTTTGGGCTGTCCGTGAAAGCGCCAGTCAACCACATGCAGACTGAGAGGGGCTGCCAAACTGGGGTCTCTACGCCGGGTCCCTTCTGTGGATGCTGTTGTGCGACACGTCAGTCAGGTGCAGTTTGAGCAGGTTTGTCCAGGGGAAGGCGGAAGATTCCGTAGAATGGACGGTTAGTACGGTGGGGTGGGGTAGGGGGGGGGGGGGGGGGGGGGGGGGGGGGGGGGGGGGGGAAGGGCGGAAGGGGGGGGGGGGCGAGGAGGGGGACAATACCCTAAATATATGAAAAAAGGAAACCGAAAAAACCATCCATCTTCCTTTCCTCCACTCCTCCTCTAATCCGCTGTGAAAAGTCCACAACCTACGCTGAGGTCCACACGACCCGAACCCATGCGATATGCTGTTATTTTCCGTGTGTGGATTTCCACCTGCACTTTAACCCACCCCCACCACGCCCCTCCCGACTCGAAACCAGATCTGTCACGGGAAAATACAGAATGGTTCATAGTTTCAGCGTCAGATCAGGAAGAGTTCTCCTTGGTCTAACGCTGGCCGAAGAAGAGCAACGTACAGTCATCAAAGACTGCCGATGTTTGCCGCCAGGCTGTTAATTAAGACTCGTGGTCTCTGTCATCGTGCATGCATAGATCAGCAAACCACACTTTGATCAGTATATAGAACTAAAAACCGAAATGTGTTTGCTCAATCGATTACAGACTGGGTGGCCGTGCATGCATCTTGCATGGATCGAAACGTCAGAGAAGGTGGTTGAATTTCAATAGAGTCTCATCTTTTCCCTTCCTCTCCCCCTGTCCCCAGCCCTTCAGGAACTCTCTCTCTCTCTCTCTCTCTCTCTCTCTCTGTCTGTCTGTCTGTCTGTCTGTCTCTCTCCTCTCATGTATTGATTATGATTATTTCTGATTTGTGTTTATGCACAGGCCCTCCATCTACCATCCTTGTGAATGGGCTTGGTGAAGCTTGCCACAATAAACCACTCCTTCATTCAATCTCTCTCTCACTTAAACACACACACACACACACACACACACACACACACACACACACACACACACACACACTATCCATCCGTCTATCCACACGTCCAATGCCTCATCCCACTTGACGTATTGCTGTCCGTTCCCAGCAGGCCAGCGGGGCAACTGTCAAATCCCCAACACGGGTATAGATATCCTGGCCATTGAAAGAGGAGAACCCCTTCATGTCGTAAACACATTTCCGGCACTCCGGCATGCCGAACAAAGCTTACAGTACTCACTTTCCCCTCCTCCCACCACGAACCGCTTGAAGGCGAACAAAGCAAGAAAACCCAGGCGACTGCGCAACAGATGAAGCCAAGGTTTTACCTTCTAATCATAAAGAACTCGACAGAATTCAATGAATTACAGCCCGGTATGTATCAATGGCTTCGGAACCAGACAGACACTGTGTGTGTGTGTGTGTGTGTGTGTGTGTGTGTGTGTGTGTGTGTGTGTGTGTGTGTGTGTTCGAGTGCTGTGTGTGTGTGTGTGTGTGTGTGTGTGTGTGTGTGTGTGTGTGTGTGTGTGTGTGTGTGTGTGCGTGCGTGCGTGCGTGCGAGTGTGCGTGCGTGCGTGCGAGCGCCCGCGCGTGCATGCGTGTGTAAGAGAGAGAGAGACAGAGAGAGAGAGAGAGGGGGGG
>CM031603.1:87006625-87026625 GCA_018398815.1 Conus ventricosus
GAGGGAGGATGAGGAGGGGGGGGGGGTGACCTCACTATGATAGAGTATGTCAAGCATCACTGTCTCCCAACCTCATTATTTTATAATTACTATTATTTTTTTTTAATTCTTTTTATTTATTTATTTATTTTATTTATTTATTTTTTATTTATTTATTATTTTTTTTTTTGGGGGGGGGGGGGGGGGGGGGGGGGCTGGTCACCTCGACTTTGGATATCCTCCTCTATAACTATTTTTGCAGTTTGAGCGTGGTGAGTTTGTACGTGTCCCAGGTCGTTGGTGTCAGCGAGTTCATGCAGGGAATGTCCATATAGATGGAGGGCAAGTGTTTCAAAGAGATCGACTTCACGTATCACTATCATCGCTTGATTCAGTTCTGTATGTCTTGTGTTTCGCTTTGCATGCGCTAAATTTCTGACGTTTGTTTAGCAAATGTCGCATGCACTAACTGCGTCATGGTTCCGGAGGTCTCTTTATTTAAAGTTCCGGAGTAATGCAGAAAGAACGAGAAGGTTTCAGAAATTGGATGTGTTCCGAGCATTCTAACTGGCTACAACACGTAATGGTTCTCGATTCTTCTAGACAGTTGCACGCATTCTGATTGGCTGTGCTACGTCATGATTCTTGAACATTCTAGAGTAGTACTCCGTGACTACTGATTCGCTCAGCCACGCTTTTTTTTTTTTTTAAACCTTCGATTTGATGATCGATAAATAATTGAGAGAATAAAAAGCGAGATGCATATGATGTGAGGAGGTAGAAAGTGAACGAGGGTGATAAGAACATTATCCTTGTTTTGAGACCATCAGCGTGGTAATCGACTACTGAGCTGTGGATCCTCTATCGTAATTAAAGAATTCCAAGACGTGCTCTCCTGTCGGGATGAACGAGAGATCAGGATCAGTTTTGTCCGCCTGCCTTCATTCAGCCCCAGCTGACTGAAGTGTCAAAGAACAGGACTTCGGTTCGTCCCAGTCGTAACAGCAATGTGACCGTAAAAGGCTTTTGGTGGAATATCGATCGCGAGCAAGTTTCCAGGATTCGTCGGATCGCGTTACCGACACATATGTCAACATCAATAAATGAGATTGAGATGAAAAATGAAATTGTAGAAAGAGAGGGGATTAGTTACCGCCAAAGACACAGACAAACAGAGTGCAGGACCCTGTTTGTCTGTGTCCAAGTGTCTTGTCCTGTACTCTGTCTGTGTCCAAGTGTCTTGTCCTGTACTCTGTCTGTACTCTGTCTGTGTCCAAGTGTCTTGTCCTGTACTCTGTGTCCTTAAGTGTCTTGTCCTGTACTCTGTCTGTGTCCAAGTGTCTTGTCCTGTACTCTGTCTGTGTCCTTGAGTGTCTTGTCCTGTACTCTGTCTGTGTCCAAGTGTCTTGTCCTGTACTCTGTCTGTGTCCAAGTGTCTTGTCCTGTACTCTGTCTGTGTCCAAGTGTCTTGTCCTGTACTCTGTCTGTGTCCTTGGTGTCTTGTCCTGTACTCTGTCTGTGTCCTTGGGTGTCGTGTCCTGTACTCTGTGTCCTTGGGTGTCGTGTCCTGTACTCTGTCTGTGTCCTTGGGTGTCGTGTCCTGTACTCTGTGTCCTTGAGTGTCTTGTCCTGTACTCTGTCTGTGTCTTGAGTGTCTTGTCCTGTACTCTGTCTGTGTCCTTGGGTGTCGTGTCCTGTACTCTGTCTGTGTCCTTGGGTGTCGTGTCCTGTACTCTGTCTGTGTCCTTGGGTGTCGTGTCCTGTACTCTGTCTGTGTCCTTCGGTGTCGTGTCCTGTACTCTGTGTCCTTGAGTGTCTTGTCTGTACTATGTCTGTGTCCTTGAGTGTCTTGTCCTGTACTCTGTCTGTGTCCTTGGGTGTCGTGTCCTGTACTCTGTTTCTCTGTGTCCTTGGCGGTAACTAACCCCTCTCTTGCTAAATTTTGCTTCATTTTCCGTCCTCAGTCACTCCCGTTTTGAAACTATGAAAAACGAAGTTTTTACAGTCTGGTGTCTGAAACGGGTTTTCTTTTTCTTTTTTAAAATCTAAACCTTTCACGTACGTCGTGAGCTGGCGATAGACAGTGGAGAGAGACCTCCGACTCGTTGACAGAGGATGGAGTGACACCAGCAGACTGGCTGAGGACCGTGCGCAATGGAGCGCCTTGACCACCTCATCCGTCGCAAGACGCGGGAGCATCTAAGAAAGTAAATATATCGTTAGTATTAAATGACCCATGGTTGTGGTTTTCACTTAATAACTGAGCCAGTTTTTAAGCTATCTGTATGAAATTGAATGACTTCTTCAATTATGCATGGCCCCACATCTGTACCAAAAACTGTTCGTTTTTGTCGACAAACGAAAGAATTAAAAAAAAACAACTATGGCAAGTCTTTCTTCCTTCAGTAAAAAATATACATCCCTGGAGTGCCACAACAAACAAGCCAAGCTTTAATTCTTAGGGAAAAAAAGGGAGGTGGTGATGGTGGTGGTGTTTGTGTGTTGGGGGGGGGGGGGGGGGGGGAAAGTTATTATTTGCCCAAACCACCCTAAACCCAGTTCGGGTGGTTTGGGGCCCAAAAAATAAACATATTACAGTTTTTGCAAGTACACTTTAACAACGAATTAAAAAATGAAAATCTATACACATTCTTTTCAAAACCAAAAAAATAAGTTATTAAAAACATACATACTGTGTGGATTATCCGTTTTAAATAAAATTTTTACTAAACTTTTCGTTTTAGTTTTTGTTTAATCCTATGTTTTTCTTGATCGTTTTCAAAAACATCATTTTCACGCTACATTCATAAAAAGAGTCTTTTCTTTCTTGTGAAAAAAATACGGTCTTTAAATTGTTCTTAAGTCTTTTAAAATGAGTTTATTTTTGACAAAAAATCCACCATTACCCCATCATGTTTCGCTAAAAGCCGTTTTGACAAAGTGTTTCTTTTTTTAAACTATATTTTTCTGCTGAACGTCATTAAAATAAAGAGTGTCGGGTTTCCCCTAAACACTTTTTAAAATATTCAAACACTCACTTAGTTTATTTGCTGGATTAACTAAATATCGCATTTTCTGTCCATATAAACCTTCTATATGATATCTTTGTTCCTTTTAAGTTTTTGGACAAAAAATTAAATATAATAAAAAATTTAAACGATAAACTGTTTGAATAGGTGGGAGGACAAATTTTTTTTTTCCACAACAGCCGCCCAAAAAACAAGAGCAATGGGGGGTTTTTTTAATTTTAAATCCGCATTGATTCTATATTGTTTGCTCCTGTTTTATAAAGAATTTAATCAATCCAGTTTTTATGTTTTATTATCTCTGTTAGAACTTGTTCAGTAAAAAAAAATCCTATGGGCCCTAAAGTGAAAGATTAATCCAATTCGTTCTGTAAGATTGTTTCTATTTAAGTCAACTTGATTTTGTGCTTGTTTTATGCCTTAAACCCTCCCTTTGTGAAAAAACGCGATGGTAACTTTAAGCGTTTAATTTAATTTTTTCCCAGCTAATTTTTAATTCCTTTTATAAGGCGTCACTACGCCAAAACCCCCCACCCCTTCCCATTTTTTAAAGACGAAATTTAAAAAATTTTTTTTGGAACGTGTCTCTTATTTTCTGCTTGGAAAGAACTGTAATTTTGTGAGCTTTCTTTAAACCGTTTCTTTCTGTGGAGGGTTTTGTTTTTTTCCCCATAGGGCGTTATTTAATCTTTTTTCGAATTGTCGCCCGGCATAAAGATTTACATGAAAAGGGGCCGGGTTTAAATGTTTTTCTGAAAACTTTTTTGCGGCTAAAAAATGAAAATGGGCTTATGAATTCAAATTTTATGCCCCCTTCTAAATTTTTTTTCTAAGTGCCATTTGCTGTCAGGTTTTCAAAACTTTTTTTTATTTTTGGCGCTTTTTGCTTCTACATTGCGTATTTTGTTTAGTTTAGGAAATTTTGTTGTCGCAAACCCTTTTTTGGTTTATAACCCCCTCTTTAGTGTACTCAAAACCTTTCAAAGCGCCTATTCCTTTTTGTTCAAAGCCCGCAAGTCTGAAAGGTCTTTTAATTAAGGTTTACACCTTACAGGCGTAATGTAACTTGTTTTCTGGCCCCCGCAAATTTTTTTGTACAACTTATTATTTTATTTCCAAAAAAATGTGCGGTTATCACATTTCACGACTTTCCTGTTTTGTCTGCAAAAATTTTTTTTTAAATGATCCGACCCTCCCCAAACAAATTTTTTAAAACTGAAATTTTGGGGAATTGAAAAATTTCAAAAATCGCAATATGCAGCTTTCCCTGATGGAAGAGCTCTTAAAACAGTGAGGGCCTTCCATCTTAAAGTTTTCTCAGTGCTCAGCTCATCCAAATGAAATGAGTAAGAATGTAAGAAAGATCGAGCGGATTTTCCCCCTAAAAGTATTTTGTTTGCGTAATTTAAAAACTTGCGGCTCGTTTGGGCAGTTGTAAAGCCTACATTTTAGCTGCTCTCATAAAAATGAAAACCTACTTCTTTTTTTCGGGTTTTTGAAGATAACTTTGTTTTCGATTGTTTGGGTTTTAAGTTTGAGAGTAATGAAAAAGTTATCTTGCTTTTTTTAGTGAGAAAAACCCCGTAATAACCATCAGGTATTTTTTACTGGAAAATAATTTTCCGCATTATTATATTTTTTTAATCTTTTTATTCCCCTTTGGATTCGGTTATATAAACCATACGATTTTGTAAAATTTTTCATAAAGCGCAACCATTTGGTCCGCAATTGTTATCAATAGTGTTCAAAAACGAAGGGCGGTTTTGGGGTTGTTTTTGTTAAAAAAATTTTTTTAAACAAAATAAAAATGAGTGCGTTTAAATATTGATGCAAAATATTTGTTGGGCCGCACTACAATCTTAAAAATATAAAAAAATATACTTTGACATTTTGTGCTCAGTCTGACCCCTTTCAAGAAAAGGTGAGTACCCCAAAACCCCGATTCTTAACCCCCCTATTAAAAAAGATACATCGCAAAAGTGTGGTTCGTCACCCGATGCAGTTTTACAAAACCCAGTTAAACTTTGGTTTTTTGTGCATCAACTGGGTGTGGGTGTGTATGTGATCACTTAAATCATCCCTGATCTTTGGGAGGTAGTGTATAGATTTATTTTTTTTAAACCCCTTCAACGTATTTGATGAACTGAAGAATTCCAAAAGAAAAACCGTTTAATCCTTTCGAAACCCGAATAGACATGGGGGCTTTTAAAAAGGATTGAACGAATTCTTTTTAATGTTAGCGACTTTAGAAAAAAGTTGGCCTTAAAATCATGGCTTAGGACCATTTTTGGGGGGTGCACAAAAAAGTATAATTGACTGGAAACCCTCCTTACACTTTTTTTTTCAGGCCGGGGTTCCCCCTCGGGTCCATAGAGCAAGAGAAAAATCGCAGGAAACATTTATCTTAGCACTTCTAAGGGTCTAATAAAGCGGGAAATAGAACGAATAAACGATTTTGTACTTACTTTTGGTTTTTGCTAGGTTCGCAAGCCAGGCAAGATCGGATAACTGCCCTTCTACTAATAGGTTTTGATGGAAAAAAAACAGTACTTGGCAAATTTAGGGACGCATTAATTCTGTTGATTTCCCCCCCCCCCCCCCTTAAAAGTTTTAAAAAGGTAAACTGTTTTACAATTGCAAGATCGAAAGTAGACTTTGCTTTTGGCATGGTTTATACTGTACCTTCGGCCCTCGACTCCAGGTAGGAACAAAAATGAACTACAACAATGAAATTCTTGTTGCGGGAAAAATGAACAAAAGGGTTTGGGACAAAACGACATAAATTCTGAGCCGGTAATATTGAAACAGTAAACAAAAAAGTGACCCCAAGAAAAAGTATCCAACCCCAAGACCAAAGCCCAAAAGTATTGAAAACACGAAGCCACGAAGTCCAAAAAAATAATGCCATAAATATGAAAAGACAGCGTAGTTTTTTGGATTAATGGCCTAGGTTTACTCCTTCTTTATTTTTAAAGAGTAACCCAACTTTAAGGAAAACTAATGCCAAAAGTGATCAGCCATAAAACCCAATCTTTGCTTGCAGCAAAAGCAGTAACAATACCCCTAATTACCAGGAAAAAGGGTTATGTTTACTGGCAATTTTTTTAATAAACTGCAAGTGTCAAGCTTTTTTTTTTCCCCATGTTTTATAGGCGGTGTGGAGGGGTGGCGGGGGAGGCCTGGGATTTGACCACCGCCGCCCTTTAATAGCTAACACCAGCTCTTATTGCAAATCTAAGGTGTTTAACGCTTGCTAATTGAACCTTGCCTCTAAACAGTGTTCGTATTCGTTCTGTAGTGTTTTGTTTCATGTAAAATTTTTTGGATAGTTTTCTTTTTCTGTTCACTTGAGTTTATTCTTTTCCGTTAGTAGGAAACACTTCTGTCTTGTAATTTTGGTTTCTAGTCTTTTGGGTTTTGGGTTATTCTTTCTTTAACCTAAAGCCCTAATTTGGGTGTCAGCCTCAGGGGGTTTTTCTTTTTTTTTTTCTATTGCTCATTTAGTTCAGTCAGTTTTGCTAAATTGTTTATTAATTCTCCTTAAAGGGTTCTTAAAGCGATCAGGGTTTTTAAATTCTATTTAGCCCCCTTTTATATTTGCATGAGCGCGGCGGTCTTTTATTTTAAAAATGCTGCTTCTTTTCTTCGTGGTTCTGCTTTATGTATTTATTCTTGACTGTTGTTTGTTTAAAATTTTGAAGTTCCATGTCTTGTTTTTGGGTTATCTGGGGGGAGTTCTGTAGTGTGTTTTGAAGTTTAGCAATGCCTCCTTATTTAATTCTTGTTTAGTAAGCCAAGACGATTTCGAACTTCCCTGAAGGTTTTTTTTTGATTGCCCCTGCCTAAAAAATTTTGATGAGTCTGTTTATGTGTAAGTGAAAAAGTTGTCTTGCTTGTTTTTCACATAAAAATGGTATCTTTTATTTCAAAAATCATGGGGGGAATGTTTCGGGGGGTTTAGTCCTAAATTTTTGGTAAATGATCTGACCTTACTTTCTTTTAAATTTCACCCCTTTCTCCTTCTAAAATTATCATGAATGAGGCCCCGAGCGATTCCCCCCCAAAGGGGGAAATCATCATGTCGTCCAGGATCTAAAACATCATAATTTAATGTGCCTGTTTTAAATTTTAAACTTTTTTTATTTTGTTTTAAAAAAAAAATGTCAAAAGCATAGGGCTCGTTTTCTTGCCCCCATAAAAGACTGAAAGACCCCTTTTGGTGTAAAGGGAAAAAAAGCGGAATATTACTGTTCCCAAAATAATAATATATTGATGAGTCAAATTCTTACTGTAAATTTTTCCGACCTAGGAGCGAGAAGTGTTGTCCCAGGCTCCTGCGCAACTTACTTTCAAAATGAACTCGCTCAGAAACGACCCAAACGGGAAAGTTGCCCGAATTGGGGGGGCAATCGTTAAGAAAATTTCTAAAAAACTTGAGGACAGAAATATTTTCTTTACATAAGGGGGAAATTTTTTTAAACCCTATTTTGTTAGGTAACGGGAACGAAAGGGTGATCTTGGTTTAAAAGGAATCAAAATTTTAAAGATGCCTAAACATGGGAATGGGCGGAAGATGTAAAGACGGCAAAAGGTATGTAGCTGAAAGTTATGCGTTGGTAATCGTTTTTTCATACCCTTAGATTTTGGTTGTTAAAAGCGCATGTCCTTTTTAAGGGAGCATTAAAAGACAAATTGTCATAGAACAATTTTTATGACTACAAACATGTTATTATATTACGGGAACGAAGAAAAGTCAGCATTTTGAATTCGTTACAGTTTGATTTGTTAGAACCCCTAACTTAGCGGGGCTGAGGCAACAATATAGACAAAATTAGAAATATTTTACGAAAGAGAAATTTTATTCAAAATCCTAAAAGAGGGCGACACTATATAAAAATTTTGTTTTGTGCCACAGCAAGTCGCTTAAGGTATTTTTTTGCTGTCAAGTAAGAACCATTAAAAAGACAAATAAAATTTTTGTTTTCCAAAAAATAACGAAAGTGCAATGTACAATTGAGGGTTTGTCCTAACCAAATCTACGAGCGGGTTTAAAACCCTTTAAAATTTTTTGATGAAAAAAGAAAACTGTTTGGAGGCGGGGGGGTTTAAAAATCCAACGTTGACCTTGTGTCAAAAAACTACATTTCCAGCTTTTTGATTTTGATCATTTTTAACAACGAAATACGGTTTAGGGTTTTGCCTTTAGGTAAGGGGATAAATCTTTTAAGGGGGGAAGGGGGGAGAACTGTCAGAGACTAAAAAACATTCAAATTGAAAAAAAAAAAGGGGGTGAAAAACCACTTAATGTTTTTTGTTTTTAATATTGATGCGCAGCTGAATATTCAAGATAACGATTAAAAAAATTACAATACAAAATTTATTTTTATTTTATAAAAAGTGTCTGTTAATTTTATCCAAATGTGCCACAGCCCCGGGTCCCCAAGAGAAGGATAGAGGCGTTTCTGCCGTATAGAAACCCCCCGACATTAAAAACCTTTGTTTTAACAAACATTACGCAAAGCAGAAAAGTATTTGAGAAAGACCTTTAAAAATACAGCAAACCCCAAACGAAGGTATTCTGCTCCCTTTAATGCTGTTACATAGTTAATACTGGGCATCGACTATAAGTGCTCTATCAGCGGAAAACGGGTTTTGGTCTCTTGCAACAGGTGTTGGTGCCCCCGCAGCTTTACTCTAGGTGGTTTGTCTTTAGCTCTCGGCCTGTGTTTAGTGTAGGTGTGTAGCAAAAAATTAAAAACTAAACCCCAAAAGCACACAGCTATGGTTAACAATAACAGCTAAACTTATTTCCCTTCAACTGACAATAAATAAAGCATAGTTGACCAAACATCGCGGTGAAGAATTAATGTTTACAGGCCCTTTTGATGACTACAAAGACAAAGTTTGTCTTCAAAGAAAGGGGAGGACAATTTTTTTCAAAAAGCCAGGACCGTCAGATAAAAAAAAATGTTTAAAAAAAGTAGACGGACATTAAAATCTGTTTAAACGCTCACTTTAACAAGCCAAAGGGGGTTTATACTTTTGTTTTGAGTCAAGACAAAAAGCCCTTGATATTGATTCTGATTAAGGGCGACTTTGGGACGACCCCCGAAGTCGATGTGTTGTATTTTTTTTTTAAATTTAAAAAAATATTTTGAGTTAGAAAAGAAACTCAGCATGGTAAGATATATGAAGGTCCGCGAATTTTTTTGAAGCAATGCGTAAGGGGGAAAATTTATCAAGGCACTGAATGATATTGATTTAGAAGTCATTGATCAGCAAACGCGGGCAGGTTGTATGCAATTTTTCAAGTTCCAAGTAAACTAAAATAGACCCGCCAGTTAAAGTAATGTTAGCTGTTTAATCGACTTATAACAATAAATGAAGAAAAAACTAGAAGTCTGGGTCTCGGTTTTAAAAAACAGATTTTTCTTTCTCTAAGACTTAAAAACCCCGGTTGGGAGACGAATGCTTACCGTTTTTGTGGCCCCCCGAAGAAGCCCCAAAAAAAGAGGCTTGGTTTGGGCAGAGGGCGAAACTTAGATAGATTAAAAAGGCTAAATATGCACGTTTTTGGCAAGGTTACTTCGTTCCCCCCGCATTTGGGAGCGAAAAGAGCAGTTTAAACTAAAGAAAACAGCGACAACAAAAGTTTTTATGTGGTTTTGGGTTTTCGCAGGCTGATGTGTTGGTAAAAAAAGCGAGAGAGTGTCTAACTATGAAACCTTTCATCAATGATCTTTAATTTAGTGAAATCCTTTCTTTTGGTGGACAAAATTTATCAGTTTGAAAAACAAAACAAACCAATAAAATGTTAATGTTTACACATGGGGTGAGGAAAAAATCTACAGCCTTTTAAAATGTTAAGAACAGAAACAATTGGCAAACCCGACAAAATCTGTTTTACTTACTTGATGTTTTCACCAGAGGGCTCCCCATTACACATTGATCGAACAAATGGTGACTAATGAAGTTTCAAAAATCATGGCAAACAAGAATTTGTAGAAAATTTAACAAGAATTCCATCTGTTCAAGCCGCGAGCGGCATTAAAAAAAACTGTATCGGCCAGTTGCTGTAATACAGAACTAATTTTCGCCCCACCTGGGTCTAAAAATTTGTTTAAAATGGAAAACGGATGCAAATTTCCCTTTGTTGTTTTCGCAGATTCGAATCACCCTTTTTCCCTTTGAAGGGCCCGCGCCACAAAAACTTCGAAAAACAGTCTTAATGATAATTCAGTTTTTTTATTTTCCTTATTGTTGTCAGGTCGGATGGCGTCCATTCAGCACCGAATTGTATAGAGGCCCAGTTTCTGCAGAATATTTTTAGAAAAGCATGCAGAAAGTGCGTAATGACTGTTCTAAAATCTAAAGTACTGAATCTAATGACGCCCAAAACAACAACGTATAATCAGCCCCAAAATTGTTGGTTTGGGGGCAGCCTTGGTTTCGCCGGTTTTTGAATAAAGTTAACCCGTGAGGGGGGAAACAAACCGACAGTAAAAGACCATGATAAAATTGCGGAAAAATTTAGAGGGCAGCGACAGTAAAAACAAATTTAACTAAACTTTAATCCTAAGACAGGGGAAATGCCCCTTTTTCTTTCAAACTTGCGAGGTTGACTTCACCCTTTTAATGCAACAGCCGACGCCTTTGGGTGTCATGCATTGCAAGTCATCAGAAAAGTACATGTGTTTTTATTAAAAAATTCTTTTTGACTCTATGCGCACTGATGGGATATTAAGTCACTAGCATGTCCCTTTAAAGTCCTGCCCCAATACGGAAGAAAATTTTGACCCAAAACTCGTTAGAAAGGGTGTTTACCCTTATGAGTACATGAACGTTGGGAAAGGGTTTTAAGAAGAAAACTTCCTCCTAAAACGCTTTTTTTAGTCTAGAGGGAAAAGGGCATCAGGACTTGTTTCCCGCATGCCCCAAAATGGTGGGAGAAGTTAGATGTTAAAAAAGATGGGGGCTATATATGCTACTTGGGCTGATGTTGTTTGTTGGCGGACGTCTTTGAAAATTACGAAAAACCCGCATGAAACTTACGTTTGGAAACCTGCGCATTACATTTCTGCGCCCGGGGGTGAGGGGACGCTTTCTTAAAGTTACAGGAAAACAGATTGATTTTTTGTCTGATTTACCAATGTTAGATGTTGAAAAAGGATTTCGTGGAGGAATTAGTTGCGTCGCTCATTACTGTAAAAAAAAAAAACAAATACTTGGACGACTATGATTCCCAAATAAAAGGTCTAACTATTTGTATTTAGTGCAAACAATTGTATGGATGGGCAAGGGGCAAAGTTCCCTTACGAACCCTTTTTAAAAAATCACGGTGGCAGTACAAATAATATTCAAAAAGCAAATTTAAAATGGTGAGCAGTTTAAGCCCGGGTCAACAGGTGGATAATTCTAGAAATTGACTTAGAATTCCTCAGGAATCCATGACCTACATAAGACTATCCCTTGCAGCAGAAAGTCTAAAAAATGGCAAAAACAGAGCCGCCTAAACTTGTGCCTAATCTTGAGGAAAAAAAATTATGTATGTTTTCAGACTTCTACAATTTTTTTTAAAACATGGTTTGAAATTGCAGCTGTTCATCGTATTAAATTTCTTTTGATCAAGAACAGTTCTTTAAAAACCAAAAATCATGAAGAAAAACTGATCTCAGAATAAATCCACAGATGCTTCAGAAAAAACTTTTTAAATGATGAAAAAAGCTGTTTCGGAAAGACTATGGAGAATCCGCCAAGGGGAAGATTCAGATTGGTCACCGAGAGAACGAAGCAATTAGTGACTTCAAAACCTAATTATAGGCTTTTGAGTTTATGATCAGCTTTTTGGTTAAAGATGAAAAAAAGAAAGTCAAATTCCCCCATTTTTATTGGGTTTACTGTTTTAGAATTATCAAGTTTTTATGTTTGATTCTTTTGACTACTTTAAGCCCCTTTTATCCGAGTCCAGGTGCTTTAACAGTACAGAAGTTTTGTTTAGATATCCTACTGAAGATTCTATAAAGACATGGGGGGTTTTGAAGTGCTAAAGGGCATGCGGGTTTTGGGCGAACATCCGATTTCTAAAGATTCGCCTTTGCTTCAATTATAACAGAAAAGGTTTTTTGAAAAAGAAGGTGAATTATTGGAAGGTGATCAAGGAGTTTGTTGGGTTAAAGGGAAAATGTACGTATTTCGAGCCAGGAGGGAAAAATATCAAAAGCAAAGGGGAAAATTTTCGCTTTTTGTGCAGTCAAACTATCGCATGGGCAATACAAAGAAGCATTGTTAATAAAAATACTTTTCATGCAACGTAAAACCGATCTAACTACATGAGATCAATCAACTGTTTTACAAAGAAATCATTTTATAGAACAAAACACAAAAAGAGTATTTGTTAATCGAGTTTTATATGCAATGGGCATTTGGGGAACGCAAAATTTTATATTTTTTATTTTTTTTCCTCAATCATAAAAGTTTTCCCCAACTTTTCTAGAAGCTCATTCTATCAAAATCCAATTCAGAAAAATTTTTTCATTTTTGCTTTTGCGCTTGAATTTTTTTTTTTTTAAGATTTCTTTTTCCTGAAATCAAAATTGGAATTTGGGTTGTGGTGTTGGAGATTGCCATGTGCCGAGAAACCCTTTTAATTGTTTCTTTAACAGCAAAATTCATTTATATGTTCCCGTATCAATTTAAGGTCTTTTATTTTTCATTCTTGTTATCCCGCGTTCCTTTTTGGCTTTCCCTTTTAACTCAAATTATTTACGTAAATTAATTAAAGCGGAACTGTGCTGGCGGGGAAAATCTGCAGTTTCCCCCTTCACAAAAAAATCTTTTAGGAGTGGGTTGTTTTGTTGCGCAGTTTCTGAAATAATACACGGGCGGATTCATTTTTACAAATTTTTTTTATTTCATACGGGTCAACACTCCAACGGATCGGTTGCCCTGATGCGAGTGTCCCCTTCTGCTTCTCCCCGGGAAAAAAAGGTACCTTTCTTTCAAACCCAAAAGGTAATGTTTGCTGGGTGTACTGGGTCTTCAAAAACTTTATTTTTGTTTTTTATTGCTTGTTTTCTGGGTTTTTGACCCGTTAAATTTTAAATTCTTTATTATTCATTGCGCGCAAAAACTGGGGCGTCTTTAACCCCTTCTGTTGCGAGAATTGTCAATAAGCTCTCGGTATGGGGGGAAAAGCCTTTCAGTAATGTTTGTTAAAGTTTTAACTAAAACCTGTGATTGTGCTCCGGAATGCCTCTTTTATAGTAACTCTATGTTTTAAAAATAAAATTTATTCACTCGGCCTTTAAAAATTTTTTCCATCATCAATTGATCATGCGGGTAAGTTTAAAGGGCCTGTTGATTATTAGTTGTTGCAACGCAAAAGCAGAAGCATCTTTTTTGTTAATGGTTCGCACTTTGTATCTTGAAGCTAGTCAATGTAAGTGGTATTAAAACTTTTTCGTTAATGTATCATGGGGTAAATATAGAAGGGCCATTTTATGGGTTTTCGTTTGGGTTGTGTTGCAAGTGTGGTCTCTGTATTCGTTTAGGCGGGTGGTAAATAAATTTTCCAAATCCTTGTTTAGATAACCCTTCCTTTTCTGTTTTTTCATGACTCCGGCTGTTGGCTTAGCTTTTTTAAATTTCTTTATTCCCTTCCATATCCTTTTGGCGAATAATAAATTTTGTTTTTTTATTTAGCCAAAATTTTTGTGCAATTAATAAACCCCTTCTGAATGATGTTGAAACACTACGAAACTGTGCGGAAAAGGCCGTCGCTACAGTCAGATTTCATGTTTTAGTGTATTCTTAAAAATGTTAAAATTTTAAGAGATAAAAAAAATTATTTTTCATAAGGAATGGGTAATTATGGCATTTTCTTCATTAAAAACTTGATTTAAAGAAAAAGGGCATTGGAGACCCTTCATGAATTTTTTAAAAAAAATCAAGGTATAAGAACAAATTTTTCTTTTTGAAGGATAAAGAATGCCCTTGAACTATTTCCAAAAAACTTAATATTATCATAACAAACCCAAAATAAATGTTAGACCAAAAAAAACCCGGTTTTGCATTAAAAGAGGGGAAAAATTGTACAAAAAATTTAAAAGAAAATAATGTTTTTTCCTGTGTATTGATAAATGGAAAAACTTTTTGTAAAAATTTATTGGAAAACAAATTTCTTTTTAGTTATAAAAGTTTTTTACTGAGTCCAGTTAGGGTTCCAAAGTCGACTTTACAAGTTGCTGCCCAAACCCCGAAAAAACCTATTTTAATGCAAAATTGTTGATTCACTTATGTACTTTTGTGACATGAACAAAAGACTATTACCATAGCTTTTCGACTGCAATATTGTGCAGCGGTTTTGGAGAAATCTTCAAAAAACCCGTAATGGATAAATGGGCCCCTGCGCTAATTGGTTCGAGAAAGAGTTAGTTTGTTTGGAGTCAAAAAAAAAATGTGGAAACTGACAAAGTTCTTAATTTATTCTGCTGTTTTCTAAGTTTTATGTTTCAAATGTAAACGCAAAAAAAACCCCCCAGACCTTAGTTTTCCTTCAACCTTAAGCTATGATTTAAATTTGGGAAAAATTTTCTTTGCCTTTCTGAAAATTGTTCAGTCAATTTGACAAAAAACCCCGGTTTTTCCCTATTCCCCTATATTTCCTGCTTTTTTGACTTTTTCTGTTTGCTTGGGTTTTTTTGTTGGCTGCTGTGCCATAGTCCCAATTGAGTATCCAACCAAATAATGCTACAAGTGAGAACGGAAGAGTTGTAGTAGTATTTCCAAAATAACAGCCTCCCAAAGATCCTTCTCTTTTCAGTAATTCCCCCTTAATATTTTTTTTTTTTTCCTCTCTCTCTGCCTTCACCCGCCACCCCTTGGGATTTTTCCCTTTTTTTGAGGTTAACATTTGTCATTATAGAGGTGTGTGTGGTAAATTTATGCATATCCGCTTACAATTAGGGATGTTTGTGCGTGGTCTGCGATTTTTTTTTTTTTTTTTTCGGGGGGGGGGGGGGGGGGGGGGGGGGGTGTACTTGTGTGTTTGTTCTTTAAAATGTCGGACTTTTCCATGTTCTTGAACAATTTTGCTCATAGTCCTTTTTTTTTTTTGTGGTGTGCTTTTTTGTTTTTAAAAAATGAAAAAAAATTTGAAAAAAAAAACCCCTTTTTAATACTTTCTAGCATGATTATATAATTCCAAATAAATAATGTTGTAGTTATGCCAATCATTCTCCATTATTCCTTTAAAAAAAAGAACATAAAGGGCAATGTCTAGGTATTTTAATGATCTCTTTATTTTTAAAAACTTATATTTTGTACATACTGAATTTTTTTATTAATTTTTTTTTTAAATAAATACTTTGTAGATTTTGTTTAGGGATGAATGTGCAGAAAATGAAGGAACTGTTGAGTGGAGGGATGAGGAGGGCATTAAAAAAAAAAAAAAAAAAAAAAAAAAAAAAAAAAAATTTTTGTGAACAAAATTTCCAAAGGTTCCAAAGACGATAAACACGATTTCTTGCATCTTTTGTTTTTTTTATGGTGTAAAAGTCGGGGAATTTTGGTAGGGGCAATGTTCCGATTGGTTTGCCTTTACAAGTAATATTCTTTTATTTTCTTGTCAACATCTTTAATGTTTGTAAGCTGCATGCCCCTGTTTTTTTAGTTTGTTATTAATAAAAACTAAATGTCAATTCTTGCTTTTATAGCGTTTGTGCTGCGGTAGTTGTCCCCGCTTGTTTTGTCTTTTTTCTCGCCGTCATCCCCCAGTTTACTAAACGGTAATTATTTCATAAAAGCAAGGCATTAACCACGCGCCACCAAACATCTTTTCAGTGAAGCCATTTTTATAAAGTATTTTTTAAATTTACATTTTGTATGCAGGAATTTTCCCTTTCTTAATAGAAAATTTTGTGCAAAAGAAGCCCCAATAACGCAATTAGCTTTGCCGGTTTCAAAGTTGTTTCCCAAAACTGGGTTTTTTTTTTAAAAAAAGGGTTTACCCGCATTTGTTTTTCCCCACTTAGCCCCCCCAAAAAAGGAAGGAAAATTGGTAACAGGGGTTTTTTTTTTTTTTGTTATTCCTTCCAATATCCTTTGGGAATAAAAATTTTGTATTTTATTCAGCCAATTTTAAATGTGCAATTAAAAAACCCATTCTGGAATGATGTGTGAAACACTACAGAAACTGTGCGGAAAGTGCCGTCCGACTACAGTACATGATTTCATGTCAGAGTGTATTCATTACAATGTTAAAATTTTAAGAGATAAAAAAAGTTATTTCATACAGGAATGGTGTAATTATGGCATTTTCTTCATTAAACACTTGATTAATGAAAATGGGCATTGGATGACCTTCCATGAATTTTTAAAAAAATATCAAGGAAATAAGAACAAATTTTCTCTTATATGAAGGCATAATGAATGCCATTGCAACTATGCCAAAAAACTTAATATTATCATAACAAACCAATATAAACTGTTAGACCAAAAAGCCTGGTTTGCATTAAAAGAGGCAACAAATTTGTACAAAAAAATTTTTAAATGAAATAAGCCTCTCCTGCTGCTATTGATAAATGGAAAAATCTTTTTTGTAAATTTTAAATTGGAACAAATTTCCTTCATAGTTATAAAGTTTCAAAGACGTCCAGCTTAGATGGTTCCAATGTCGACTTCTACAAGATTGCTGCCAACCCAGAAATACCTTTTTCAATGCAAAATTGTTGATTCACCATTATGTAACTTTTGTGATCATTGAACAACAGACTATTACACATATGCTTTTCGACTGCAATATTGTGCAGGGGGTTTTTTGGAAAAATCTTCAAAACCTGCTAATGGATAAATGTCACACTGCGCTAATTGGTTTTTGGGAGAAAGAGTTAGTTCTGTTTGGATTTCAAACAAAATGTGGAAACTGACAAAGTTCTTAACTTTATTCTGCTGTTTGCTAAGTTTTATTTTTAAACAAATGTAAACTGCAAAATAACCACCCAGACCTTAATGTTTTCCTTAAAACCCCTTAAGCTATGATTTAAATTGGAAAAATACTTAGCCTTTCTGAACTATGATTCAGATCAATTTGACAAAACCTGGTTTCCCTTTTCCCTCTACATTTCCTGCTTTATTGTGACTTTTTCTGTTTGCTTGTTTTGTTTTTTTGGCTGCTGTGCTCATAGTCCCAACTTGAGTATCCCAACCTAAATAATGCTACATAGCTGAGAACGGAAGACTTTTAGTAGTATATTTTCCCAAAATAACTAGCCATCCAATGACCATTCTCTTGCAGTAATTACCCATCTTAATATTTTTTTTTTTTCTCTCTCTCTCTCAGCCTCTCACCCTGCCACCCCTTGGGGATTTTCCTTGTTTTTGAGGTTATACATTTGTACATGTATGGGGAGTGTGTGTGTGTGTAAGTTTTATGCATATCCTGCTTACAATTCAGGGAGTTTGTGGGGTGTGTCTGCGATTTTTTTTTTTTTTTTTCCGGGGGGGGGGGGGGGGGGGGGGGGGGGTGGAGGGGGGGGGGGGGGGGGGGGGGGGGGGGGGGGGGGGGGGGGGGGGGGGGGGGGGTGGGGGGGGGGGGGGGGGGGGGGGTTTTTCTTTTTTTTTTTAATTCCATTTAAAAAATTAAATACTGTTGTCTTTTTTTAAAAAAGCCCCATACCCCCAAAATTCCCCCCATTTAACATTCCTTTTTAAATAAAAGAACATAAAGACAAATGTCATAGGATACTTTGAACTGATCTCTTTATTATAAAAACTTATATTTTGTACATACTGAATTTTTTTATTAATTTGTTTTAAGTAAATACTTTGCTAGATTTATGTTGAGGGATGAATGTGCGAGAAATGAAGGAACTGTTGAGTGGAGGGATAGAGAGGTGACATTAAAAAAAAAAAAAAAAAAAAAAAAAAAAAAAAAAAATTTATGTGCAACAAAATACACAACGGTCATACCAAAGACGATAAACACGATTTCTTGCAAACTTTTGTTTTTCTGATGGATGATAAAAGTCGCTGAATTTTGGTAGGGGCAATGTCTCGATTGGTTTGCCTGTTACAAGATAATATTCTTTTATTGCTTGATCAACATCTTTAAATGTGTAAGCTGCATGCCCCTGTTTTTTCAGTTTGTTATTAATAAAATCTAACTGCTCAATTCTCTGCTTTTCATAGCGATCTTGTGCTGCGGCTAGTTGCTCCACAGCTTGTTATGTCTTTTTCTCTCGCCGTCATCCCGCAGTTTACTAAACGCGTAATTACTTCCACTAAAAGCAAGCGCATTAACCACAGCGCCACCAATCATCATTACAAGTGAAGCCATTTTTATAAATGTATTTTTTAAATTTTACATATTGATACTGTCAGGAATTATTCCTTGCTTAACTAGAAAATCTTTCGTAGCAAACGAAGCCGCAATAACAGCAATTAGCTTTGCCGAGTCTTCAAAGTCTAGTTTCCCAAGATCTGCCGGTTTTATTTTTAACAGGCTTTTACCAAGCATTGTGTATCCTACACTTAGCCCCCCAATAACAGCAGAATGGTATACAAGGTTGGTAACAGTTTTTCGGTGCTCATTTTTTAAAAATAAAATAATTATAATTAATAAAAAACATGAACAGCGATGATCTATTAAACCTTCCTGAACTTATGACTACAAATGATCAAGTTGATGACCAAGCTATTATGCCCAAAAAGGAAAGGCTGTATTCTTTGGCAGCATGTGGAAAAACAAAACAGTACCTCGGAAATGAATTCAGCATAGAAACAGATTCAACAAATGTCGCCACAAGACATTGTAAAGTATCACAACAGGTATGAAGCGCAACTAGGATCAAGAATGGTAAAACGTGTCGGGCAAACGGTTCTTAGTTTGTACACTAAACTAGTTAGTAGATTTGCGCCCATTGATTCTGAACAAGATTTTATGTATGATTTAACGCAGGATCCAGTTTTAAATCATTAGAGTCTCTAAGCTGTGATCTATATTACAGATTTGGAACATTGTTATCGCCATTAATCATGGGATTAATTACATTTAAATCATATAGATTTTATTTCCCTTCAAAATGAACAAGCCAAAAAATCAGCAGAATCAGGAAACATTGAATCAGGAAACATTGAATCAGGAAACATTGAATCAGAAAACACCGAATCAGGTGGAGAATGTGACCAGTAAAAAGCCTCCTCATCCTGGGCGTGTTGCAGCAGGAAAAAAAGTAGCAGAGTGGAACAAACAAAAAAAATTAAAATTACAGCACATAATATAACTCATAATGAAAAAAGTGCTAGAGCCGCAGCCAGTTGTTTCAATGCCGGCTATAAAAACACCTGAACAAGTTGATTCAGAACCTGCAACAACAACAGGGTCGCCTACACCGCCAAAGTCTTCAAGTTTCTTAAAGGTGTCTATTTTTGGCTTCATTGTTGCTGGGGGTGGTTATTACGGTTATAAAATATTATAACAAAGACAGCAAAAACCAAAGCAGTCCAAACAATCTCCACCACTAAATATAGAAGCCGAACACAAAAGCATGCCAGAACCGCCAAACAAAAAAAGCTCATTTTGATCCATTTCTAATGCATTATATTTTAAGAACTTAATTTTAAAATTTTTTTTTTTTGATAAAAATAGATCATGGCGAATCATTATTTGTTTAAAATGATGGAGTCAATAAATAAAGACATGGAGTCTATAAAAGACATTTCCATAGACCAGAATTGTAATCAATGCGGTTGCTTAGGATGTAAGAACTTCATTAAGATCTATACTGACCGATCTTGCGCCAAGGACGCTGAGCAAGACATCCTCGACGATGACGCGTTTTTGAGGCGTGTGTGTACTATATTAGACATCTACTATTTAAGACAAAAACATAGATTGTATTGTTTTTTTGATAATTATAAGATAACTTGAATAAGAACTTAACCGTCTTCTCCCCACTCGATCAGAGAAACACTGTGCTGTTGGCCGCACTCCAAAAC
>CM031603.1:87034125-87039125 GCA_018398815.1 Conus ventricosus
ACCACACCGGAAATCTCGTTAAAAAAATCTGTCTTCCGTAAAATCTTAGATCAGATGAAAAATGTTGATCTCTTTCAGACATTCAAAGATCTCATCAGGTGGGACATCTCTGAACAGGGTTTTCATGGAGTCTGCTATAAAGTGTTAATATCTCACATCATGCAAGTCCCAACACTCTAGACGAATACTTTCACTGTGAGCGGTACATGATGACATGGAATGCACCACAGAGCTTCCTCACCTTGTAAAAGATAAGGACGAGTGTAAAAGGAGTGGTGGTGTGAAAACGGCACAATACTGTTTCTTCTTTACGGTCACCCCTTGAACATGGTAAAAAAAAACTCTTTCAGTATTTGGAACAGTTTGTTCTCCGTCTGCGAGTTACAGTCCTCTTGCCAGAGGTCTTTGACATTACAGTCCTCTTGCCAGAGGTCTTTGACATTACAGTCCTCTTGCCAGAGGTCTTTGACATTACAGTCCTCTTGCCAGAGGTCTTTGACATTACAGTCCTCTTGCCAGAGGTCTTTGACATTACAGTCCTCTTGCCAGAGGTCTTTGACATTACAGTCCTCTTGCCAGAGGTCTTTGACATAAGCCTGGGTTTGTGGTTTCAGATCAGTGTGAGCGATAGATAATCTGCTCAACTCTTTCTACGTGGCACTCTTGCCAAGCAAGCTGATCAACCACTTCGTTGCTTCGAAGGCCCGCCTACCTGGCTGGGTACCCACGCAAAAACAATGTTGTACCCATCTGATTTCAGAGAGGTGTACAATCCAGTTCGAATAATCCTAGAAGTTGGGGTGCTTGAGGTTACGACCGGCAATGGCCTTCAAAGCAGACCTGTTTACCATAAAACGGTTATTGGTGTATTTCACAACTGAAATGAGCGTATTTTCCTATTAATGGGTGAACATATCAACCAGATTGTGAAATTTTGTAAAAAGCAGGTCCCTCCTATTGTTCCAACCTCATCCAGACGCCAGTTTGCGCGCACGATGTGCGCGATGTCATTCTTTGGTTGTAGCACTCAAACATAATGGTTACACACCGCAAGTGCCACTACCACTCAATAACTTCGTCTCGAGATTCCTTTTTTTTTTTTTTGGACGTGTTTATTTCCGATTCATCGTGTTCATCGTATTTTGACCAAACATGTGTACAAAATACGGCGACATCGTATGGGTGAAGAGGTCTGAGACCCGCAGACAGGGGAAATGGTGCCGTTACAAGACCAGCCTGGCCGGTACACACTGCCCTGCAGGCCACAGCGCCGGGGAGGAAGACGAAGAAGAGGCAGAGAGAAGAAGAGGTGTGTGTGAAGAACACGAACACGCACATATTTTACTGCCATATGAAAACCAGAGGTTTTGTGGGGCACAGATGATCAAGTTAAGACATTCAATAAAACTAATGCCAACGTCGTCACATCTTGCAACATAACATTAGTAGCAGAAAGAGAGAGCACAGTGTGTATCAGGGTCTGATTAGATTTTCTGTCTCCAAAGAGAAAAACACAACAGGAAAAACAGAGCAAGTACAGGTTGGAAACAGTCCAGTGACATGAGAAAAAAAACACAACAGGAAAAACAGAGCAAGTACAGGTTGGAAACAGTCCAGTCACATGAGAGAAAACCACAACAGGAAAAACAGAGCAAGTACAGGTTGGAAACAGTCCAGTCACATGAGCTCCGAGGGTTTTGTCATTTCAGTCTGTGGTGGACAATCTGCTTTTGTGATCCTTGTGTGTGTGTGTGTGTGTGTGTGTGTGTGTGTGTGTGTGTGTGTGTGTGTGTGTGTGTGTGTGTGTGTGTGTGTGCGTGTCTGTGTGTGTGTGTGTGTGTGTGTGTGTGTGTGTGTGGAGGGGTGTCAGGAGTGGACTGGTCTGTCCTTCCTTCGCTAGCGGCTCTCCAGAGGGCCAGAGGGACCCGCGGCAGATGGAGGGATACTGTCACGGAATGATCATTGCTGCCTCAACAATCCCCATCCAGGATTACAAGATTACACACTGATAGATTCAGCGAGATAGACAAACACAAGATAGACAGACAGACACATAGATGGTGGATAGATAGACAGAAACGCTGATAGATAAAGAGACAGAGAGAAACAGACTGCTATTCAGATTAAAGAGACGGAAAAAGTGACAGACAGACAGATGGCTAGGGAGAAAGGTATAGACAGCTATATCAACAGATAAAATACATCAAGATTTACAGATTGATCGATCAATATGCAGATACATCAGAGAGAAAGCGAGACGGAAAGACGACGATGATGACCAATAACCGTTCCAGTCTGAACATAAGCATATCATAATTCATAATCTTGAAGCTCCTTTCCTTCACTTCAATCTTATTACATCTCTACAAATGGAGTTTTTAATCTTCAATTTTGTTTTTTTGTCACCTATTTCTTTACGAACCACCCCGTTCCCCTCCCACCATCCTCCTCCCCCTCCCTTCCAATTTTCCAATCCTTAGCTAACTCTGTTGGAAAGCAGTTCACTTGTTATTCTCACGTGAGGTGGTCCATGCACCCTGTTTACGATACCCAAGGGCGACAACCACGGCCGGAGACATCTTCTGCTCTGACCGTTGAAGTAAGGCCACACGCCACGATTAGGAGTTTGCACTAAGACGTTATATAATCCATGTAAGCATTTGAGGCCTACCATAAATTTGAGCCAGCATTTAACGTTAAACTGACAAGTGGTCAAAAGAACAACTCCGTACCAATTATTTCCCTTCTTTTGGGGATTTTCAACGATGAAATCAGTCTTCATATACATGACCTTCTCCCTAGTTGACACGTAATTTCAGGCCTTCGCACTCACCCGTGACCCTATCTCTACGCCAGCTCAAAGCGCCAAAATGGTCCCATTCCTTTGATTTTCATCTGTCTGCTTGGAACCACCTGGCTTGTACCTTGATGACCGTATAAGAAAAAAAAATGATGAGAATCAACTTTCAGACACAATCAAAATATTCTCAAAACAATCTAACTGCGCCAGTCTATAAATACTCGACTTCTTAATAAGCCAGGCCTTGGCGCATTAATTTTTGGTGTGCAGCCACAGACTATCGGTTGTGGTAAAGTTTCGCCCAGAACTCGAAACGTCGACTGAAGCCAGGCGAAACTATAGCAGCTCTGTAGTCCACGACACAGAAGTTAATGACTGCCATACGAGCTATGAACGGTTTACTACTACCCGACGCTCTTCTACATGTTCATGCACCTAACAGCATGCCTCCCCCTCCCCCTTCCTGCCCCTCATCCCACTCCGCCCCTTCCCACGCCTACCTTTGCCGAGTCACCTTTGTAAACGATGGAAGAATTGCTTCAAAACTGCGCTTGTTTTTCCTCATGAATCTCCGATACTAGTTCCACCGATTTTTCCGGTTCTGTTTTGTTTTCTTGTCATTCATGGCATGGAAACTAAGGCAGAGAAAGATCACATTTCTACTTGTGTATATGAACACGTGTATACCAGCACGCTGACATTTCCCTGTAGACGCAACTCGTTTTCCTTTCAGCCAAAAGAGCATCTGTCAAAAGTCGGGCGATGTACGCCTAGTCATCGAGGAAATGCGGACAAATGAAATAAAAACAAACAAACGAACAAAACACTCTGTCTGTCTGTCTGTCTCTCTCCCTCGTGTGTGTGTGTGTGTGTGTGTGTGTGTGTGTGTGTGTGTGTGTGTGTGTGTGTGTGCGCGTGCGCGCCCGTTCGTGCGCGCGCGCGTTCGCGTATGTGTGTGCGCACGTATGTATGTCCGTGTGTGAATGTGAGCGCTTGCTTGCTTTGTTTATTTAAAAAACAAATTCGCGACATCGACCAAGTAAAACGAGACAGCGGACGTGAATGTATTAAAGCCATTTTTTTTCTTGTTTCGTTTTCCTTTTCTTCTTCTTCTTCCCCATTATCTACATTCGCTATTTTTTTTTTTATTTCACTTTCTTTCTTCTCCGCCTCTCTCTCCTCCTCCTCCCCTTTCTTTCCACTCGGCTCTCTGCTTTTTTTTTCCTCCATTTTTTCTCCTTTTTTTTTTTTTTATCCATCTCCACCCTTTTCCCATTTTTCTCCCTTTCTTCTCTCTTCCTCTTCCTGTTCGATTTCTTTCACTCATTACCCTTCCTCTTCCTGTCCAGTGATGTAATCTATCACCAATTATCTTGTTAGTGTATCTCCTCCTTCCGCCCCGCCCCCATCCTCCTCCTCCACACACACACACACACACACACACACACACATCGCTAAGTGTCACTCGTCGTTGTGAAACGACGTTAAACTGAAGAACAAACAGGCGCATGCGCACATACACATTTTCTCTCTCTCTCTCTCTCTCTCTCTCTCTCTCTCTCTCTCTCTCTCTCTCTCTCATAAAGGATGACGATGACGTAAATAATACTTTAATAAAAGAACAAAACATTTTCCTTTTTTTGAACATTGGTATATAATGGGTTGATTTCTGAATAAACAGATAATGATTTCATTTTGTTTAAACGAAGCAGCATTCCTTTGGAGTTATGTTTTCTTGTGGGAGCAAGAGTTACCCTACTTGTTAATTGTTTATTACTTACTGTTCCCTGCCTCATTTCACATTTACTTTCATTTTGTTTGTCAAATCGTCTGGTTTTATTTGTCTTGTTGAAACTTATGTCGAAGAATCTATTTCTTCCTTTTTTTTCTTCTAAATCTGAAAATATATCTTCCAGCGATGAACTTTACTAAGCAGCGAAGGCAATCGGGAGGCCGTGCCCGTTTGATTAAAAATGAATTGGAACGTTACGTCACACAGGCAGACATGAAGTCTCACAACATTGGTGCCTTTGTTTATATATATATATATATATATAATATATATATATATATAAAGCGTTATTCAACACTGACAAAAGATGTGTTGTATGTATGTTGTTATGTTCATCCTGAGCGTTCTCCATATTATGCATATTTTGATTGTGAAAATGATATTACATAATTAGAAAAATACTTAAGG
>CM031603.1:87049125-87054125 GCA_018398815.1 Conus ventricosus
CCGATACTTCGTCGCAATCGAGTAATATGTTAACATTGCTGCAAACAGTTTCGTGTCGTCTTCAGCAGATCGGAAACTGTGATGATTGTTGATGACATGAATCGTCCACAACACTTCAGCTTTTAACTTTTAACACATCTGTCCACTTGCTGTTATTGTGGATTGGCTGACGATTCTTACTGAGGAAAGGGTCTGACCTGATGTTGATGAATTTGATGATTGCCGAACGAAGTCCGTAAGAGTAACTACCAGCCTACTCGCGTTTTCCAATTCCACATATTTCTCCTCTTTCCGTGACTTGCAACCGCGATTCGCCCACTGCCCGAACATCAACGGTCTTTTTGCACACTTTACGGAAAAACGCATGTTTGTTGTCTCTGCATTCAGTGATCCAGCTTCGATATTCTTCCTTCTGTAACCACAACGGATCAAATGCGCAATTTCCTTTAGGCATGATGACAGACGCAACAGTGTTCGCATTCACCGAAGATTAGGGAGCATGGCGCACTTTGTCGGAAGTCGAACTGCGCATGCGCAAACGATAACCAACTATTGAATTGCTTCCCTTTGCTTGAAAAGCAGACGACACAGACCGATTCGAGAGGCGAAAATCGATGTCCGAAGTCTTGTTCGCGTTTGTTCTCCGATTCGTCTTCAAATGTTACGGTCAGTTTTGGTCCGAAAACGATTTTTAAGGGATTTCAAGGGATGGTAGGGATATCTGCAGTATTCAAGGGTTTTCAAGGGCCTTTTTGACCCAGTTGTATTTTAAAGGGTTTTCAAGGGTCTTCAAGGGGCGTACGAACCCTGTGTCTTGTACGTTCATCTTCCTAATGGACAATGCTTTTTCTCCCCGTCACTCCATGGTAGGAAGAAACCCTAGGAACGGCTTGACAGCAGAAGGGGGCCTTCAGAGAAGAAATACCCCTAGGACAAGTGTTTCGGCCCTGAACCCCTTACACTCTACGGGGGCCGGGCCATACTCAGGTCATCACTCCCAGATGCCCTTCTACTGCAAACTTTTATTTTCAACTGGCGCTGCCAGAATTCGTACCCGAAACCAGGCTTTGGATGAGTGGGCGTGTCAAGGCGAGCCTTTCTGGCGGATGTTTTTGACGTTTCATAATTTTCCATACTGAAGGAAAACGTATATATATGGGTACATCAGTCTACACTTAAATTACTTCCTAAGGTGGAAAAAAATATTCGCTTTTCACGATAAACGAATTGTCCTGCTAAGAGTGCTTGTACATTAACAAAATGTCTTTTCTTCTATGTCACTGTAAAAGCACTGACTTCTATGAATAATGATAAAATACAAACAAATGGGTTGATTCTCTGCACACAAGAGCGCAGGGGACTTACTCCTTCCCCCCTCCCCGAACGTCCGTCGCCCATCACGTGCGAAAGTCTCTCAAGGGAAGTGCGTACTGTCACAATACATTCCGAGCCCGCATTCATGACGTCTGAACCTTTCGTCGTCACCCCCCCCCCCCCCCCCCCCAAACACCCCATCCCCTGAGACCTCCCCCCCCCCCCACCCCCTACTCTTCAGCTCTTGTATTCTTCGTCCCCTGAATGGCAACGGACTTTTTTTCTGTCACGATGACGACCATTCGTTTTAGCGCGAGACTGATCTGTCAACAACAAACAAGTAGGGCAACTCTTGCTCCCATGATGAAACAATACACGCCCACAACTCCGAAAGAATGCTGCTTACGACACCGAATCGCCTAGCAGATATGACAGCGTAGATCACACAGAACAAACGAGGAAACATCCCGTGTTCCCAGCTCGCCTATATATACCCCACGTGCTGGACACATCTGCACAGCAACCACAACTGGAGACATGAACAAATATATTCAAGACTGGCACAGCCTTTTCGATCTTGAATTTAGTCAGACAAGTACACAGACGTACAGTAACAAATACAAAACAAAAAAGCAGGTAAGTAAAAATAAAAAAAAATCCCCCAAACAATAAGACTGAAAGATGAAAAAGAAACAGAGAAAGAATGGGAAAAAAGAAAGCCTCACAGAAAGAAAGCCTTAAATTAAAAGAAAGAAAAGAAAACAGAAGAATATGATTGAAAAGAAAAAAAAAACGACATTGGGAGGGAAATACTCTCATTAACTACCCAAAGGAAAGAAAGAAGAAAGTGAGCAAGAACGCAAAAAAAAAAAAAAGAAAGAAAGAAAGAAAGAACTGGAAAAAAAACGATGAAAGAAAATAGTATACCTCTGAGAGAGAGAGAGAGAGGAGAGAGAGAGAGAGAGAGAGAGAGAGAGAGAGAGAGAGACGAAACTCTACTCGGGGTGTTCAAAAGCAATCCATCACCATTACCAGGACCCTAATGAGCAAGGCGAGGATTTGGGAGGCAAAGAAACGGCAACGGAGATGATGCGACCAGCAGCGACGGGGGGACAAACCGGAATTTCATCTTCCTGGTCGTCGAAATGCCGTGGGTTCTCGGCATCGACTTTTGTTACGTTGTGTACTGATCAGTCTGTCTCGGGTCCCGCGCAGCTCTTGACTTCACGTTTCAACCCCCCCCCCCCCCCCCCCCCCCCCCCCCCCCCCCCCCCGAGGGCGGGTAAAGCACCTGCCACACTGTCCGTTTCAGCTGTCTGGTTGTTGAAGAGGACGGGCGGATCTGGTGTCAAGCGGATGGCGTGTCGTCTGTGAATGGGAGGCGCATGTTTGCAGTACTGAGCAGAGATCAACCATTTTAATCTTTCTGACTTCTACTGCCTTAATGTTTGTAGCACCAAGTAGACATCCATCACTTCATTCTTTCTGACTTCGGCCTTACATGTTCACTGAGTAGATATCTTTCTCCTCTCGTGAACGTGGCTTTATGCCCAAAACGTAATGCTCCCGATCTGTAAGGGCAACTTTCTCTTTTTTTTTTTTCAAATTAATTTTGTACAAATTAAACCTATGACGGGGAAAGGGAAAGGGGGGGTCGTCAAAGTAACTTCTTCTATAGCTGCCAGAGGAGGGAGGTGGCGAGGGGGGGGGGGGTAGCCCTTTCGGAGGGATGGAGGCAGGGGGAGGGGATTTCCTTCAGTGACAACAATTATTTTCAGACGCTGGCACAAGTACAACATCTGGGCATTCCCGCGTCACATTAACAGATTCCTTGGAAAGGTATAAATCAACAAATTTTTGGCATGTTCATCAAGATGAAAACATGCGGGGTAATCAAAAACGGTCACACACGTAATATTCTCATCCGCAGCTGATGCATTTGCACCATAGTGTTCAAGTACTTCGGCTGTTCGGATGATCCCTGGAGTCTTTTAGCCAGGGTACGACGACGACAACAACAACAACAACAGAAACATGCCACTCCAAGGCACCAACAGATCCCGGCATCAAATGAACAGAAACAGACGCTTATGAAAAGCATGAAGACATCTCGCCTTTCTTTCTTTTTTTTCTGTCCTGCTAAGTTGAACTCAGAATCCTGAGGGTTGCATGTGCGATGGATGGCAAGTGGAGGGGAGCGGGGCGGGGGGGGGGGGGGGGGGGGGGGGGGACCAACAGGAAGGGCTCTACAGCATCTGGTTTCATATCGTAAAATAACAAACTCGCAGCTTTCAAATAATTATACTTTCTATGAGTTTTTTCTTTCAGATTTGTGATATCGGCGAGAAAAACAAACAATAGTTCTAACTGCACAAAGAAAAAAAAAGGAAATGATTAAACAAAAAAAGAAGAAATTAACCAAAAAACGAAAACAGGTGAAAACAAAAAGAGAACTGACATGCCTTCCCTGTTACAACGAAGACTGAAAGCCCTGTCCTGTGAAGGCACTCAGAACTGTGAAGGCAGAGCACTGACCGAGGTGAACGGTAGCTGCTGGTTCTTAGCGTCTCGTTGAATCATATCCAGCCTGGTGAAGGCCCTCTCTGGTCACAACAAGTTGACAGCCTTTACTTCCAACAGAAGTCTCAGGTCAATCCTCAAATGACCATTACAACGGCCCCCAAAATGGAAACAGGCGCATCAATTCTTATCAACATGCATAGAGCTCTCTCCCTCTCTCTCTCCTCAACAACCCCAAACCCTAATTATATTAAATTTGATAAAACCTCAAGTTCCAGAAGCATGGCCGCGATGATGGCGTTGCACAGCCAGTCGTAACTCATGGAACATTCTAGAAACAAATCAAATTTCTGGAACTCCTGGACGCTCTTTTGTCCTTTCAGAATGGTCCCATGACTTGAATGACGTTTCTGGAATTAGTACGTCGTCTGCGTATACGTCATCAGGTAAACTGATTTCGATATTTGGATCAATGGGAACGTTAACGTCAAGCAGGACGATGTCTTCTTACACATGTTAAACAACACTCGTCTACCTGAACCAAAAACTCAATGCCACGCACATTCAATCTGTTTATTACAGAAGAAGATGACGACGTCGACGACGATGACAACGAAAAAGACGGAGGATATGAAGAAGAAGAAGAAGGAAGAAGAAGAAGAGAAGAAGAAGGAGAAGAAGAAGAGGGAGAAGGAGAAGAAGAAGAAGAAGAAGAAGAGAAGGAGAAGAAGAAGGAAGGAGAAGAAGAAGAAGGAAGAAGAAGAAGAGAAGAAGGAGAAGCAGCACCAGCACCAGCAAAAGAAGGAGAAAAAGAAGGAGAAGAAGGAGAAGCAGCAGCAGCACCAGCAAAAGAAGGAGAAGAAGGAGAAGCAGCAGCAGCACCAGCAAAAGAAGGAGAAGAAGGAGAAGAAGAAGGAGAAGCAGCAGCAGCACCAGCAAAAGAAGAAGGAGAAGAAGAAGAAGGAGAAGCAGCAGCAGCACCAGCAAAAGAAGGAGAAGAAGGAGAAGAAGAAGAAGGAGAAGCAGCAGCAGCACCAGCAAAAGAAGAAGAAGAAGGAGAAGCAACAGCAGCACCAGCAAAAGAAGGAGAAGAAGGAGAAGAAGAAGAAGAAGGAAAAGAAGAAGGAGAAGCAACAACAGCACCAGCAAAAGAAGGAGAAGAAGAA
>CM031603.1:87056625-87061625 GCA_018398815.1 Conus ventricosus
CTAACTAAGTTTGTTTTCATTCAATATGAAGTGACTTCTTCATAGACGTTACACACACACACACACACACACACACACACACACACACACACACATTATTTTCCCCATGCGTTACAGCAAACACACCTTTTCTCCCCCCCCCCCCCCCTCCCCCACCCCCTGTAATGATGATCATATCTGACTGTGGTCGAGAAAAATCAATTAACGAAAAAAGCAACCTTTTTCTTCCTTCTTTTTTTTTCAAGGAGGGGGGGGGGGGGGGGGGGGTGTTTGCTACTCGTTTTGAACTACCAGGACGACAGTCAAGTCAGCCGCTGCACGGCTATTACTGCAGGTGACTCCAGGTGTACAATGATCGCAACAGGTGTTTGTGGCGCAAAGGCCGATTGCAACAGGTGTCTGGGAGATCTAATGCCACTGTCTCAGGCACGCGGTGTAAAAAGGTCATTGCGAGAGATGTTCTGGACGTAAAGCAAGATGACTGACGGCTGTCCAGCTACATTACAAAGATGTGTTTTGACTTTATGTGCAATTCAGCACGCTTCCCTGAGCGCCTGCGTAATGATCTTTCTGTGACAGAGATGAGGCAAATGAAGCGAATTACTAAACAGATAAAGGGATGCACCACTGCACGCATTCACACTCACATGCACGCCGGCGCACGCGTACACACACACACACACACACACACACACACACACATCTCGTCCTGTTAGCTCGGCTGCCGCGAGCGCGAGCGGGCAAGCATGGATAGCAAAATTCAGTTTTCACTTGATCGTAATTTCAGTTGAGGCTTCCATAACCTCCACAACTTGTAACGCCGAACACCGTCCTGCACTTAACAAACGGAATGCAATTTTTTTTTTTCTAAAAGGATATCTATGGTGAAACGCAAAACTTATCATCAGTTACGCTTGAAGAAAAGACAAAAACTTCTCTTCTTCTCACTGTCTCTGTCACTGGTTCTCTTACTAGCAGTGAACACACTTGCAATCACGCGCACACGCGCGCGCGCATACACACACACACACACACACACACACACACACCCTAACATATACACTGACAAAAATCAAACGCGTAGGGGGGGGGGGGGCAACAACTAGTCTGGGGGAGGGGGGGGGAGAGAGAGAGAGAGAGAGAGAGAGAGAGAGAGAGAGAGAGAGAGAGAGAGAGAGAGAGAGAGAGAGAACGAGAGAGAGTGACTGAGAGAGACAGAGACCGAGAGAGAGAACAGAGAGAGAGAGAGTTTCTAAACCAACCACTCTCAATGCTGACACAATAATGGTCAGTCACATCACAAGCTTTACGCTACACTCGTTTCAGTCCGGTGAAGCCGTGACGCGGTGATGTTGTCGTCCTCAATGGAGAAAGCCCCTGACCTACTTCCTGCCGTTTTCCACCATCTAGCATACCTTTTGTCTTCAGTCAGCGCGGGAGCATGCATGCATAAAATGCGCTCGCGCGCGCATATATATACACACACACACACACACCAGTATAAACGTATATTACAGGTATGCTTTCTCTCTCTCTCTCTCTCTCTCTCTCTCTCACACACACACACACACACACACACACACACACACACACACACACACACACACGCATCACCACTACCCTCCCATATACACACATTCCCTTACTTTACACTCGCGTCATGTCAACACACGTTACCTGTATAGTCTTTTACACACACAGAGCATGCTCTCTTTTTCTCTGAGTGAGTGCTCGAGAGAGAGGAGAGAGAGAGAGAGAGAGAGAGAGAGAGAGAGAGAGAGAGAGAGAGAGAGAGAGTGTGTGTGTGTGAGTGAGCGCGCGCGCGCGCGCGCGCGCGCGCGCGTGTGTGTTTGTGTGTGTGCGTGCGTGTGCGAGAGAGAGAATGTGTGTGAGAGAGAGAGAGAGAAAGAGAGAGAGAGAGAGAGAGAGAGAGAGAGAGAGAGAGAGAGAGAGAGAGACAGACAGACAGACAGACACAGACAGACAGGCAAACACAGACAGAGCGCTTGCCGATAATCAAAACTATCTTGCCGCACGCGTTCACCCCTTGTTCCCGTCATTTAAAGCACACGCCGCTATGTCATAAAAACACAAATTACGAGCAACTACTCCCGCACCTCAGAACGAACAATGCAAGCAACTAACGCATGAAATGCGGCAGAAACCCTCGCACACACAAAAAGATTTTAGCTCACATTTCGCCAGTGGCGCGATACCAGTTCCCGAGATCAGACCCAACCCAGGTCACAAAAACCGTATACACTGACAGCTGACCATCCAACTTGCGATGTCAGACCAACTGAACACGGGGCCTAACTAACTACCACGCTGCAACCTCTAATTCCACGTTAATCTCATCATTCACCGTGACCACACAGAGTGGGTACCAGACTGGAACCAGCAACTCTCTCTTAACATCATAGCCTTTGTTATCTCCTGGATTCCTCAGACAAAGCCAACCACAGCTACGGACGCGATCCGACGACGACACAAGCACGTTCACAGTCGTAGTTTTTACGCGAGAAGCACCCAAACGAACCCATTCAACAAACACTGGCACATCCTGGATTTCAAACCACCCACATAAAGACGGAACCACGCCACACAACGCACGGCACACACCTCACTGACATCAACGTGGCTTGCTGCGTCCTTTGCTGGCTCGCTCCTCCAACCAAACCAACCAAATGTTCACTGATTCTGTGGACGATAGTCAAGCCTTTCAACCGTGGCGGCGACTCTCTAGGAAGCAACACTGACACACTCTCTCACACACACGGGCGGAATTGGTCCGTACTGTCCAGCTGAGTGACTGAGGAGACACACAACTCGGAGCATTCCTAGCCGTGGTGGACACTCGAACACAACACCACACCACAACACAACACGCAGCCCGGGAGCTGCTTGGTCGACTTCGCGCGGGTTATAGGCCTGGCCTAAGCCGCGACCGTGGGAGCTTTTCAAAGCGAGAGAGAGAAAGAGAAGGAGGGAGAGAGACGTCGTCGTCGAGTCGGCGTTATTGTATTGGTAATCGGAAAGAAAGTCAACGGGAAAGAAAGTCAACGGAGGGTTAGGGTTAGGGTTAGGGTCAGGGTTAGGGTTAGGGTTAGGGTTAGAGTTAGGGTTAGGGTCAGGGTTAGGGTTAGGGTTAGGGTTAGGCTTAGGGTTAGGGTTAGGGTTAGGGTTAGAGTTAGGTTACTTTCTCTCCGTTGACTTTTTTTCCGTTGACTTTCTTTCCTACAATCATTGTATTGTCGTGGAATGATTCATAGCGTGGATTTGAGACTTGGGCAATCCCATCGGCTGTTGCAATCGCGCTAGGGAAAAAAAAAAACCAACCAAACAAACAAAAAGAAAAACGATACACCCGCTTTCACGGTTGGTTTGTGGTGGCGATCTTCCCATCCACGCAACCACTACAAACTCGCATACTACCACCGATGCACAGACAGCCACTTACACGACACACTTCCCACTCTCAAACCCACGTGAAAACAAGCACCTGTTCGTTTGCCTGCTGGGCAGTGCTGTCGTATCGGATGTGCTCGCAAGCGTCGGAAGCAGCCTGTGCACAGGCATCTACTAGGACAGATAACCAGCAACGTAGTACAGACGGACGCAGATAGGCCCGCACCTCTCTCTCTCCAACACCACACCACGACCACCTACAGCGATTTTTGTGAACACAGGCCAACTGGCCAGCTACAAATCCACGGGAAAGGGAAGTACAAAGAGAGAGAGAGAGAGAGGAGAAGGGGTAGGAAGCGGAGGGGAGGAAAACTTGTGCATAGCCGCCCGAAAACGGTTTCCTTTCATTCATTCCCGCGACATTTTCTTTTCCCCAGTAAAAGTTTAGAAAACCACGTAGCAGAATGCGTCTTTAACACGCTCTGTTTTTTGTGAGGCTTGAGCACAATCCACCAAAAACAAATAAAACCAAACCAAAACAAAGCAAGTTAGTTTCAAAGTGAGGTGATTGCAGGCGGAAAATGACACAGATTTCAACAAGAATTATTGACGAGTCCGCCAAACAACAAGGACAAACAAAGTGCGAGGCAAAACACGACGCGTTTCGACCACTTAGGTCTTCTTCTGGCCAGATAAACAACATTCAGGACAATGAGATCGAAGAACGAGCAATCGCTTATCTTCTCATTCAGTGACTGTCGGTGATCGTCAAGACTTTGTTTATGTTTAGAAAATCCCAAGAAGGAGAGGTAAGGCTCGAAAGGGGGGGGGGGGGGGAGGAGGGGGGGCGTGGCAGAGTGACAGGGGAGTGGTGGTGGTGGGGATGGGGGGGAGGCGGGGGGAGGGGTACATAAACACAGTCGCCAGAAATTATAGTCGTCAGCTTTTTTTTTTCCAAAGCAAAAGAACAAGAACAGTTGATATGATGCAGGATCGCGTTATCTAGTTCGTTGCTGCATGATGTGTAAGACTTAAACATTTTACGGCAGATTCCATGAAAACCTTGTTCAGAGATGTCCCACCTGATGTGATCTTTGAACTTCTAAAAGAGATCAAAATTTTTCTTCTGATCTAAGATTTTACGGAGGAAATATCTTTAACAAAATGTCCGGTGTGTTTTTAGAAGGTGTGTTTTGAAGGGTTGTGTGAAAGTTTTCTTCTTCTTTTTTTTATATGACAAGCGAGTTGACTTCAAAGCGGTGACAGCCCTGTTGTGGCCCTTTGCGGTCGGCTGGGCTGTAAGCATCATTACCATTACGATTTGTTGGTGTCTGCCGCTGCCAGGCTCATCCAATGGCACATCTTCAGTGCGCTAGTCACGGTGTCAGCTGCTGCCAGGCTTTCCAATGGCATATCTTCAGTGCGCTAGTCACGGTGTCTGCCGCTGCCAGGCTCATCCAATGGCACATCTTCAGTGCGCCAGTCACGGTGTCAGCCGCTGCCAGGCTCATCCAATGGCACATCGTCAGTCACGGTGTCTGCCGCTGCCAGGCTCATCCAATGGCACATCTTCAGTGCGCCAGTCACGGTGT
>CM031603.1:87069125-87074125 GCA_018398815.1 Conus ventricosus
GCAACATTTTGTACGCCTTATGTGGTAATCTTTCCTCATTCATACGTAAAATTTTCAACCAATAACTAATACATCGCAAACATGAGTTGATATACAAAGGATATCGGCCTGTGTCCCCATATACAAGATCATTTGGCGTTCTAGGCTGCACCCCCAAGAATCTTTTTAAAGCAAATAGGTGAACTTTTTCTATTTCAATAACAGCTTTATCCATGCCCCATATCTCGGCTCCATATTGTGCAATTGGCTGCACTTGAGCATCAAAAAGTTTGAGTAATACAGGTAAAGAATTATTATTTAGCATATACAGTTTTCTCAGTATACACAGTAATGCACGTTTTGCTCTGCTCGCAAGATCCTGACAGGCAGGTGTAAAACCAAGACGTGTGGTAAAACAGATGCCGAGATATTTGTAACAATTCACAACCTCCATTGCCTCACCATTCAAAGACCATCTTTCTCTTGCTGCTAAGTATCCCCCTTTTCTAAAAACCACAATACTGCTCTTTTTCATATTTATCTTGAGTTGAAGCCTTGTGGCTATACTATGGAGCCCCATTTAATTGGGTTTGGAGTCCAACTGGAGTTTCTGAAAGCAAAGCGATATCGTCAGCCAGTAGCAAGACAAATAATTCGTGGTCTCGTGTGACAACGTCGCTCCATGTCGTCCCTTCGCCATGATTTCTGATGCTAATTCGTTTATAAATAGAGAAAAAAATACAGGACTACAGGTACTCCCTGCTTCACACCTGTGTGCACAAAATACTGTGTGTGAATTCGTTGCCGACTCTTACTTTGTTTTTTACGTAGAATACATACTTCTTATACACTGATACAGTGTCACAGAAAAAAATAAAAAAAACCGAATTCGTGGTCAGTCGCCAGCCAGTTGTTTGGACATAAGCTCCAATCAAATATCCTGGTGTCCAGGCAACGCCCTTTAAGGTGTGCGTCAGCCAATTAGGAAACAGCGGAGAGGCCCCACGGAGACAGAAACTGTCCAGCAGACAGACTAAGTGGCGGGGGCAGACGTCTCGATAGGTCTGGCCAGAGGGGGTCTCGGCGCCTGGGTCAGACTGATCTAGCCAATTTGCGACCAGCGCCCATAGTTAAGCCAGACGTGCAGGTTGAGTAGGAAGGGGGAAGGTATTGTGTGGTGGGGGAAAATCAAGCAAATTTAAATTTAAATGACCCATTGACCACCACAGAGAGCAAGGCCGGTAGATGTGACTTTGACGATTTGAACGTCCAATGGATTACAGGGAGGTAACTTCGGGTACAAGGCCGGTAAAATACTGACCAATGGTATACCCCTTTTGATAGATCGGAACGGGATAAGAAAGATGGGAGAGTGAGAGAACGGGGAGGAGAACGAAAACAGACAGAGAGGAAGAGGTTCTGGGTGTAGGCTCTGCACAAAAGAAGAGCAGGAGATGAGAGGAGTGAACAGAACCGAGTTGAAGCATTAGCACCAGATAGAGTCTGCAGAGGAAGGGACTAAAGAGAGTGTTGAGAGAGAGAGTGCTAATGACGAAGAAAAAAAAAAAGGAAAAAGAAAAAGAAAAGAAAAGCAACCAGTCCATTTGATAGAGCAGACTAGAAGAGAGGAGAGAGAGAGAGAGGAGAGAGAGAGAGAGAGAGGAGAGAGGAGAGAGAGAGAGAGTGCAATGCGTTAATGCAGGAAGAAAGAAAGGAGAACAGATCGATTCTGATAGTCACTGTTCAGTCTGAACCGGGTTCGACCTCATACCTGGCAGCGCCACTTTCATCAGCAGCCCAACCTGACCAACGCCAGCGGTCAAACCCTGACCAGTGCCAGCAGTCCAACCTGACCAGTGCCAGCAGTTGTGTCGTGACTGGTGTTTGTAAAAGTGACAGTGAAAAGAAAAGAAAGAAGAAAAGAAGAAAAGAAAAAATAGTGATTCGTGAATATTTTTAAGACACCTTGGCCAGGTAAAGTAGAAATTCTATTTATACCGGGTTATTTAAATGATGATTAGATAAATGGTTTTGTGAAGTTCCAAGGAAAGAGAGAATGTTTTATTTTGTTTGACCCCATATGCTTGATGTTTCTTTCCATGATATGTGTAGTAAAGTTATAGACTTTACTAGTGGTTGATGGGGACGAATGCATGATATATGAATGAGATTGTAAGCAGCTGTGAGTGTGTTTGGCTGTGCGCTAGTCCTTCCTCCACTGACATACCCGAGGTTGACAATTTATTGGCGAGCCTGCCAGGATATTCTGGCCCATTTATTATAATTGTTCAACTTCTAAAGAGAGGAGCTGGGTGGGATTCAAGTATTGTAATCCTAAGAAAAGGGTAGTGTCTTACTGTATGTTTCCAAGATAGTTAAATACTAGGCTTGGCTTTGCTTCCAAGATATTTTAATACTAGGCTTGGCATTTCAGCCCAGAGTACTTATTTCGCACAGTTGCCTATATTTCGCTCTCATAGTTGGGTCAGGCGCTAGGCGTCTTATAAAAACTAGTTACGTTGTCCCAAGCTAATATTATCATTCATGGATTGTTCTATTACTCACTGTGTGGGAAACCACCAGTTTGGCTGTCGTAGTAATAAAATCTTGTTAAAAAAAAAAAAAAAAAGATATATGGGGACGAAAAGAACCCCCCTATTGAAACAACTTGTGAGCGTCGCTCGGGATTTAGGCTACTGGGGAGAAGAGTTGCGAGCATTCGTTGAAAACCAACAAAAGATGGAAAGAGATGGCCGAGCGGAAAGACGCCGTGTCGCAGTAGAATAGCAGACAGGAAAAGATTAAGCTAGCGAGACGCAGGAGACAGAAAGAATAAGGCAGGAACCAGAAAGATTAAGGATTCAGGCTAATGATAATCAGGTTACGCAGGAAACAGAAAGGTTTAAAAGCTAGGAAACGCAGGAAACAGAAAGAATAAGGGTAACGCGGGAAAAACAGAAAAATTAAGGATTCCATTAGAGTTAAAAAGTGAGAACACAGAGGGAGACCACTGAGATGGTAGTTCAGTTTCCACTGACCCTGTGCGCAGTTATGCCCCCCGACCAAATTTGCCAAAATTCTCTGAAGGATCAGTTTCGATTGATGCGTACATCAGTCGTTTTGAAACGTTTGCTACAGTCAGGGTTGGCCTTCAGAAGAGTGGGCAGTCATTTTGTCAGCGCTATGACAGGTAAGGCATTACAGATTTCACTGCGTTACCAGCCGACCAACTCTGATTTTGGTGCTGTGAAGGAGTCGTTGATGAAGGGATTTGACCTCACAGGGAGGGGTTTAGAAAAAAGTTTCGATCAGCTAGATTACAAGCAGGTGAAACGTACACTCAGTTTGGTGCACGTTTAGATCACTATTTTTGAGAGTGGTTAGAGTTGAGTGGGACGAAAAGGAAATTCGCTGAATTGAAAGAGCTGGTTATGAAAAGAACAGATTTTGTCAGGTTGCGGCCCTGAGTTAACTATACATTTGAAAGAGAGACAGCCAGAGACAGCAGGGGAGTTGCTGAAGTTAGCAGAGGTGTACAGGGAGGCACGTTTTGGGGACTAAGGTGCTGCAGGAGAAACAGGTGCCAGGCACAGGTGAGAAGAGTGCAAGGAGACTAGGGAGTGTTCTGCAAAATCGCAAACCCAGTGGTGGGGCAGAAAGGAGGACAGAGGGACCAATAGGTGTTTCATTTGTCACAAGAAGGGGCATGTGGCGAGGGGAAAGTCGCATGAGGTTCCAGAAGGGAGCAGCCTTGCAAGAGGTTGATTTAAGGGTCGCCAGGGAAACGACCTGCAGTGGAACCAAAAGGGATCCAATCTGAAAAGGGTGGAGTGCGGCCTATGGCTAGCACTGGCAGCAGTCGTGTCAGGGATGGGGGGGCACTAGGCTGAGTGGTTCGTTACCAGTGGAAGAAGGGTGGATTGGCCAGTAGAGGGTGAAAGTGTTACGGGACACTGGTTGTTCTGTGGTGTAGTAAGAACAAAGCTGGGCGAGGAAGGGGAATTTTACCCGGGCAAATCCAGACCTGTACTCTAATCGGGTGGCACTGTGAGGGAGTTTCCATTGCCAAGATAGAAGTACGTACCCCTTACTTCTCAGGCGGTTGTCTGCGCTGGTGATGGAGAAACCCCTTTATGATTTGATCATCGGAAATATTCCAGGTGCAAGGGATCCAGGGGATCCTGGTTGTTGACTGCTACAGGGGCAGCAGTTCAAACACGGAGCAAGAAGGAGGAAAAGGTTGATAAACCGTTAGTCCCTTCCAGCAAGGAAGTCGGCATGATGTGTCGCCCGATGAGTTTAGGGAAACGCAGGAACAAGACCCCCTTTGCTCGTGAAGTCTTGGGAGTTGGCAAGAGGTGGAGAGAAACAGGTGGTTAGAGGAGGTGAGACAGAATTTTGGTGAAAGGCGGGTTGTTGTACCGAGTGTTCACCAAGGGGGAAGACAGGTAAGGTGACAACTCAGTTAGAGGTACCAGCATGTTATCGGACACTGTCATGTCAGTGGTCATGAGTCGCTCAGGCGGGTCATCTCAGCACCAGCCCAAAACAGCTGACCGAATCTTTGATGATTTTTATTGGCCAGGGGGAATGGAGACATAAAGCGTTTCTGCATGTCATGTGACGTGTGTCAAGGTCAGCCACAAGAGGGGTGGAAGAGGAAGGCGCCTCTTAAAACAGCCTCCTTTTAAATTTACACACCATTCAGGAGGGGGGCTGTTGATCTGATTGGCCCAATCTCGCCCTGTCCAAAGGTGGGCACAGGTATGAGACACGTGGTTGCAAGGGAAAGTTTGCAGAAGGCTAGGGTCGTTCAGAAAATGCAATATGACAGGAAGGTGAGGAAAGCAATCCCTCAAGGCGGGAGATCAATCCTGTTATGCTTCCCACGGATCACAACAAGCTGCTGATGCATTGGAAAGGACCATTCACCATCACTGAAAAGGTCGATCGGGAAATTTCCGAATTGATGTGAATGGGAACATAAACTTTTCCATGCGAATTTTCTCCGCAAATATATC
>CM031603.1:87079125-87081625 GCA_018398815.1 Conus ventricosus
TAACAGAATGGGTGAGCTATACAGCCATCCTTAGCGCAGATATACACGTACCGCCCTACACCAATATATAACAGAATGGGTGAGCTATACAGCCATCCTTAGCGCAGATATACACGTACCGCCCTACACCAATATATAACAGAATGGGTGAGCTATACAGCCATCCTTAGCGCAGATATACACGTACCGCCCTACACCAATATATAACAGAATGGGTGAGCTATACAGCCATCCTTAGCGCAGATATACACGTACCGCCCTACACCAATATATAACAGAATGGGTGAGCTATACAGCCATCCTTAGCGCAGATATACACGTACCGCCCTACACCAATATATAACAGAATGGGTGAGCTATACAGCCATCCTTAGCGCAGATATACACGTACCGCCCTACACCAATATATAACAGAATGGGTGAGCTATACAGCCATCCTTAGCGCAGATATACACGTACCGCCACTGCCCAAAACCAATATATAACAGAATGGGTGAGCTATACAGCCATCCTTAGCGCAGATATACACGTACCGCTCTACACCAATATATAACAGAATGGGTGAGCTATACAGCCATCCTTAGCGCAGATATACACGTACCGCCTCACCATTATATAACAGAATGGGTGAGCTATACAGCCATCCTTAGCGCAGATAAGACTAAGCCGGCCGTCAGCCACTTGAATTAATTTCTCGCTTCAGTTGAATAACAAATATGCGATAAAACAAACAAACAAACTGACAGCGGTGCCACAAGAAAATCATACACGAGGCCAATAAGTTATAGAGCGCAGACTGTGTTTACAGTTAACTGGTCGTTAGAGAAAACCTCTAAAGTTACACACACACACACACACACACACACACACACACACACACACACACACACACACACACACACACGGGAGGGAGAGAGGAAAAGAAACAAGATACACCCGAAGAAGCCAGTGAGACCCAGAGAAGTACTGTCCTCAACTGCCGAACCAACCAGCAGAGAGCAATCCTGCACCACCCCTGGAAGCCCGCGCTGTGTTCACATGGGGTGCGGGCGCGCACACACACACACACACACACACACACACACACACACACACACACACACACACACACACACACACACAGGGCATTCCATTATGACGTCAAGGGACATAAAAATATTTGCTCCCTGGCAGGTGCCATTGCGTAATGGCCACTGGATACGATACGACACAACCTCCACAGGAGCGTTCCCATAGGTACACCAGCCTGGAGAGCCCACAGGCGATAAACGCCACAGTCAAGCAAAAGCTGTGTGCATCGCGCAGCCTTTAGTCGTTGCTGTTCCGCTGACAGGTGAAGACAGTACAACTCCAGACACGGTCAAGCTTTCGCCATGAAGTCTTACGTGCCCTCTAAAGAGAATTCTGGGTTTACAGTCTTTCCCGCTGTCAACAGGACTTTCCCTGCGGTCAGCGAGTCTTTCCTCATCGTCACTGGGCCTTTTCCCAGAGCTGGCCCAAATGCAGACAAGAAAAAGATACACCTGAAGGTGCGGATGCGTCCCAGACAAGAACTGTGTCCTTAACTGCCGAACAAACCAGCTGGGAGCAATCGTGCACCACCCTTGGAAGCCTACACTACCCTTGGAGAGAGAGAGAGAGAGAGAGAGAGAGAGAGAGAGAGAGAGAGAGAGAGAGAGAGCATAAAAAGAGAGAGAGAAACAGACAGAGAGACAGACAGAAGAACAAAAGCGAAAGGATCACAAAGCCCTACTCGCTCCTGCCTCGCCTCTCCCCCAAACAAACACGCACTAAACAAACAAACAAACAAACCGAAAGACACTCAATCAAACAAACAAAAACATACCCATGGATGACGGGGATTGGGATGGAGGGGGGGGGGGGGGGGAGGGGAGGATATGAGATTCTAGCTGAAAAATGCTCAGTGTCCCTCGGGTAGGAGCTTTTTTTTTTGCTATCTGTATGTGTGCTGCGTGCATGGGTACCGAAAGGTACCTCAGCTGAACAGCTTCACTGTTGGACTTACACGCAGTGCGGGAGCGAAACGTCCCTTTCCCTGATTTGGCTGTTTGTTGCTCATATATCCTGGCCTTTCTCTTCACTCAGTTTTCAAGTAACATTCAGTGACAACTCTTTTCTGTTTTGTTTTCACCTGTAGATTCAATCATCAGCGGTCTGTGACGGTTGTGATGGCGGTTGGAGTTTGTCCCCGGAAATGGCAACAGCAGGACTGGCTCAGTCGGATAAACTGATTAATTGATCGATAAATAAACTGATCAATCAATTAATTATTATTAATTAATTAATCAATTTTGTTGGTTATGGTGGTGTATCAACAACTCTTCAATGATCATTTTGCAGGGTTTTTTCTTTTGTTTTTGATTTTACCCAGTTCCATCAATAACTGACTTTGGTTCTTGTGGCTGCTCTACACTTGTGATTAATTTTGATCAGATGTGACAACGGTGTTCACTACGGTGAAAATCTGCCCAGGGACACT
>CM031603.1:87086625-87136625 GCA_018398815.1 Conus ventricosus
TTGCTTCGTTTAAAAAAAAAGGGAAAAAGAAAGAAAAAGAAAAAAAAGGAGGACGAGGAGGAGGAGGAAGAAGAGGAAAAGAAGAAGAAAAAGAAAAAAGAAATGAGGAAGAAAGCTGCATCAGCGCCAGGACTACGCCAGGAATAGATTTTGTTCTTGGCAAAATTCTGACGAAACGTTCAATTTGATAGACACAAAAAAGAGAGAGAGAGAGAATAAAAAGAAGGAACAGACAGGAAAAGAAAGAAAGAAAGAAGAAAGAAAGAAGAAAGAAAGAAAAGAACGGACGCTAGAAAGAGAAACAGACGAACATTCGTTGCCAGAAAGCAACGAACAAAAATATCAGTCATGTTGTACCATTCCTGCCTGCTCTTACTGACAGCAGACAATCCTCGATTTCACAGGAAGAAATTTGTGCTGTGACTATGATGCTCCACGACAAAGTACAATAGAATACAATGCAATGCAAAACGAGAAAGTGGTTTGTAAGCCTCGTGCAGGAATGATTACATCTCCTAACGTGTGTGTGTGTGTGTGTGTGTGTGTGTGTGTGTGTGTGTGTGTGTGCGTGCGTGCGTGCGTGCGTGCGTGCGTGCGTGCGTGTATGCGTGCGTGCGTGCGTGCGTGTGCGTGTGTATGTGTGTATGTATGTATGTGTGTGTGTGTGTGTGTGTGTGTGTGTGTGTGTGTGTGTGTGTGTGTGTGTGTGTGTGTGTCTCGCTCTGTCTGTGTCTACGTAGCTTTCTCTTTTTTTTTATCTTGTCTGGAGAGAGAGAGAGAGAGAGAGAGAGAGAGAGAGAGAGAGAGAGAGAGAGAGAGAGAGAGAGAGAGAGAGAGAGAAGAAGAGAGAGAGAGAGAAAGAGAGAGAGAGTTAGTTAGTTAGTTAGTTTACAATATTGTAATCCCCAAACATTATACAGTAAAGAAACACAAGAATCCGATTTCCATAATATGTCGCGTTACACGCTGGTATCGTACAACATCTATAATATATTCGTTCCGCTGAACGAAAAGATGCTTTCTTCGCAAAGGCTGAAAAAGAAATTTCAAAGACAGACAGAAAAAGAAAACAAAGAAACAAAGAAAAAGCGATTTGTTGTTGGCGGCCAGCCCCAGTGTTGGGGATCCTGGGAGGCTGAGGAGACAAGGCTCTGTGGTCTTGATATCCTCTTCCCACCCTCCTCAGGGAGGCTGATGCCATTAGGAGATCCATTAGTCTGCTTTATGGACGTCTGTGGAGAAAGGTGTAGTGCAGTGTAGTGCTGAGTAGGGTAGCGTGAGGGGGTGTACCTTAGCGCGCGCGCGCGCGTGTGTGTGTGTTCGTGCGTGCGCGCGCGCGCGCGTGTGTGTGTGTGTCTGTGTAAGTATGTGTAAGTGTATACACGCGCGTGCGTGCATGCATTCGTGTATGCTTGTTTGAGTGTGTGAGTGAGGGGGGGGGGGGAGGAGAGTGAGAGAGAGAGAGAGAGAGAGAGAGAGAGAGAGAGAGAGAGAGAGAGAGAGAGAGAGAGAGAGAGAGAAACTGACTGACTGACTGACTGACCGACTAGCAGAGAAAAAGAGAGAGAGGGGGGGGGGGGGGGAAGGGAGAAAGACAGAGTGAGACATAGACAGACAGACAGACTCAGGAGAGAGAGGAGAGAGAGAGGAGAGAGAGAGAGAGAGAGAGAGAGAGAGAGAGAGAGAGAGAGAGAGAGGAAGGAGAGAGAGAGAGAGCGATGGACACAGACAGACAGACACACAAATACGAACAGAAGACAGTCACAGACAGAGACACACAGCAAGATCACAAGCACAACATTGACGTTAAAGAATTGACAGCGTCGAAAAAAAAACACACACTAAAAAACAAACAAAAAAAGCTCTTATCTAAGAAAACACACACTAAAAAACAAACAAAAAAAGCTCTTATCTAAGAAGGTAACAAACACAATAAAACAGTCAAAAAAAAAAAACAACAACAAACAAACAAAGAAAGAAAAGAAAAATACAATTTTAGCTAGAGAAAAATCATTTCCACGGATAAAGAGCGATACCTCTACAGCTTCAACAACGGCAACCCATTTCCCCCAAAGCCATCAGCAGCTCGCACATCTCTCTGACAAGCAGCTCACCAAGAACACAAATAAATAAATAAACAAATAATCACAGAAATGAACACGATAATGCTCATGTCATGCAGCGCGGCTGACAGCGGACCAGCAGACGAGGTGTAGTAAACACAGCGCGGGGGAAAGAACAAACAAACAAACAAACAATCAATCCCTAAACAAACATCATTAATCGAAAACCGAAAATCAAATTGAAAAAAGAAAATCTTCCAGTATTTATGGGATGTAGCTAGCTTCAAGAGGTCATAATTAATCATCATCCAGAAAACGACGACAATCAAGCGTTCTCTAGTAATTAAGAAAAAAAAAAAAAAAAAAAAAAGTCCCGATGATAACCATAATGAAAGCATTTAAACTGTCTGTCACGAAAAATCGAAAACAATGATGCAAAAAACAATAATTAATGACCCTGTGTCTTGAATCCCAGTAATCGTCGTAAAGTAGTACAGAGAACTCTACCAATTTCACTGAAAAAACTAATTATGACTTAAAAAACACTAAACAATCATATGCGCGCGCGCGCGCGCGTGCACACACACACACACACACACACACACACACACACACACACACACACACACACACACACACACAGAGAAGACAGACAGACAGACCGTAACTACGATCGATTTATGTTGTCTATAACTCAGCCGACCACTAAGGGCCACACTAGGAATGGTTTTTATTCATCGATTTTGCATGAAAACGGGTAATGCCATTGATGAGAAACAATTCTTTCGACGTAAAACAATAATTAAATTAAAAAAATTCAGTAACTACCACCAGGAAAGGTCACTTATCACTTAAAAATTCCATTTTCATTAGGTAAAATAGTTACTTTTAATTACAATAAAGGAAAAAATGAAATGCTGCTGTTTTTGTAGAAAACAGTTTCTGTCATTGAAAATAAATCAAAATGACAGAAGAATAATGATTTAAAAAAAAAATCCACTACTTACCAGCAGTGATGATTTACTATTTTCACGTAAAAAAAAGTAATTATCACTGAGAAAAAAACGACAAGCATAATCTAAAAACAGTCAATAATATCACCAAAAACAAAGAAAAAGCATACAAGTAACGATCGTTACAAAAACGGTGACAATTTATTGTTTTCGCGTGACAGCAATGCTCATCAATTTAAAAAAAGAAAAGCATAAAGACGTAAAAAAAAACTATTAATAAAAAAAAATCCCAGTTTTTCGATAGTTGTTTTTATCATCAAGAAAGCAGTGATGATTTACTGACTTCGCGTGAAAGCGGTAACCATATCATCGGAAGAAAATTATTATCACGGAACAACAGTAATTAACAAACAAATAAAAAGAACAGAAAAAAGAAAGGAAAAATTCAGTGTTTATCATTAAGAGAGCGGTGATACTTCACTGTTTAAGTAACAAACAAACAAAAGAATTAAAAAACATGTTTGAATATTTATCATTAAGAAAGCGGTAATACTTCACTGTTTTCGCGTGAAAACAGAAATGATTACGTTCTGGTTCCTTGCCTTTTATTTATTGACGTTTTTTATTTTTGTTTATTCATTCATTTTTGGCCTCGAAGAATGAACATAGTCGATATGTTAAAGGCACATGCATGCACATCGTAAGACATGAACGTGAAAAAACCCTGTCAACCATGGCAATGTTCGGCGGATTAGGAAGACCCACCAAAATTCAAGAACAAAGTAGGGTACCTGTTGCTTCCTTGATGACATAAACACACGCCTGCAACTCCAAACGAATGCTACTTGCGACACCCAATCGCCTGACAAAAACGACAAGAGAGAGAGAGAGAGAGAGAGGAGAGAGAGAGAGAGAGAGAGAGAGAGAGAGAGAGGAAGAGAGAGAGAGAGGGAGAGAGAGAGAGAGAGAGAGAGAGAGAGAGCACAGAACTAACACAAGAAGACGAGCTAAAGGCTGGAGCACATGCACGCACATGATAAGACATGAACGGAAAAAAAAAAAAAACCCTGTCAAAAAACCATGTTCCACGCTGGACGTTGTTTGTTCAGTGCGCTCCAACGCCATGTCTGCTAGGCGATTAGGTGTCGTAAGCAGCTTTGAAATTCACGGGCGAGTATTCACGTCATCGAGGGAGCGAGAGTTATCCCTTACTTGTTCTTGAATTACTGTTTCACTGTTCGCTGCCTCATTTAAGAGGTCCTTTCAAAGACAAAAAAAGTCAAGCAGCCTGCACAAGGATTCCTGGAGAGTTGATAGAGCACAATAAGCTGATAACAGCTGGTTTCCCTGTTCTAGTTTATCGGCTGTTTTCCCTTTTTTTCTGTGGAAAAACAGACATCATCTTTCAGGTAAACAGCGCTATGCTGTCACAACTGTTTTCCTATTGATAACAACTGTTTTCTGCAAGAGACGGAGGGAAAGGAAGAGAAAGAGAGAGGAGGGAGGGGGGAGGGAGAGAGAGAGACAGACAGACAGACACAAAGAGACAGACAAAGACAGAGACAGAGAGAGACAGACAAAGACAGAGACAGAGATACAGAAAGAAGGGGCAGGGGTCGGACTGGGGTGGGGTGGGGAGTTGGAACGGGGTGGGGATGGGGAGGAAGGAGAACTGCCCCAGACGAGGCTCAAACCGCGGACCTTCCCGAGCTTCTGACGCCTCCAAGGCCACTGCGTCACACGGACGTAACGTTCCCCACAGCCTACAATCAATACACTCTCCTATTTCCACTGCCGCCACCCCTCCCCCCTCCCCCCCTCCCTCCCTCCCTCCCATTTCCTCCGTCTTCATCTCTCCACAGATATTGCATTCACGACACAAAAGGGACAAAAAATATAATCAAGGGAAATAATTCCCACTTACCGAGTAATTCCGCTGACCGACCAAAAGGGAAAAAAAGAAGAGAGGGGGAGAAGGGGGGGGGGGGGGGGGATGTGTGAATGGGGTCGTTGGGGGTTGTGGGGGGTGGTGACAGTGAGGAGTGGGTGGGGGTGGAGGTGGTGCAATAGTGCCGCAGACAAATTGATGTGAGCACGTGCTGCCAAGAGTCCACAGTGGAAAGGTTATGTCCCTAAACGTAATTGTCGTCCTTTATGAGGACAAAAAAAGTGTGTTTTTTATGACTTTGGACAGTACAACCTTTGAGAGGTCAAGGTTTCTGATTTATTCACTATATTTGGCTTATTTCTTTCAGATGATGACGATGTTGACTACTTTTTAAAAGTAAAATTAAGGAAAACAATGATTAGGGAATTAATTTTTTTTAGATTGCCTTTAATGCCTTTAAAACACCCTTCAGTGAATCGAAATATGCAACAAACAATAAAATATATATATAAAAAGAAAAGAAAAAGAAGAAAATGATAATCAGCCATAAGAAAGTACTAACACGCAAGTAGACAAGAACAAACAAACCATAAGAGTTCTTCGGCAAGTAATCGCACATCATACTTTTTCAGTATGTTTCAATACAGTATGCACGTCAGTTATCGTTACTCTTTTCCGCGTGTCAGAACTAAAGCATCGACTGTTATGAGTCATAATTACCATTTTGATCAGCATCGACTTTTAGGAGTCAAAATTACCGTTTTGATTTTTAAGAGTTAGAAGAATTGTTTCATCATGGTGGTCAACATCAAGGCGCATTCAGAGCACAAGAAGCAGGGAAAACCATGTCTAAGAAGGAACAAAAACATACATTTGACTGGAAAGCAGTACATTATTGCTGTTTTCACCACAAAGAAAACTAAACGAGTCTTTTCCACGACAGTTAAGTGTCGTTTCGGACATTCAGAACCTGGCAATTTTTGGTCGAAAAGAAAATGATCCCCTTTAACGTTTTACCCTTGAGTCATTTCAGGGGAAAAAAAAAAAGAAACCATCGCCATGAACTGGGGGAATGTTTTTTGTGGATGCAATTATGGAGAAGATGAAGAGAGCTAAGGTCCCATAGAGAAACGACCCACTCCCATCCTATCCCCCTCCTGTTCATTCACACACACACACACACACACACACACACACACACACACACACACACACACACACACACACACACACACCCGGGGGAGGCAGGGGGGGGGGGGGGGCACCACACATTCAATCACACAGACCTCTGTGGATGGCAGCTTCACGCCCACTCATGACGGTACCAGACCACGAGAGAGACAGAAAGAGAGGAAAGGGTAGGAAGCGTGAAGGGAGAGGAGGAGGAGGGTGGGATGGAGGGTGAGAAAGGCCCCGGACCTTATCTCTAGGTCCGATCTGTCCTGCGCAATCCAGTAACAGGAATACGGAGAGATGGGTGTCGTTAAGACACTATTGTATATCATGGTTAGTCCCTAATTCCCCCCCCCCCCTCCCCTCCTCCTTCCTCTTCGTCCTTGGGAGTCTGAAAACAGGATGCAACCTACGTTCTCTTGGACGTAATGCTGTTTGTGCCTATACGTGCGCCCGTGTGTGTGTGTGTGTGTGTGTGTGTGTGTGTGTGTGTGTGTGTGTGTGTGTGTGTGTGTGTGTGTGTGTGTGTGTATGTGTGTGTGTGTGTGAGAGACAGTTTTGAATTTGAGAGAGAGAGAGAGAGAGAGAGAGATGAGAGAGAGAGGAGAGAGAGAGAGAGAGAGAGAGAGAGAGAGAGAGTTCTGAATCTTAAGTTTCAGTTTTAAATACACCGAACATCTGCTATACCCAGACAACGGCGTTTTCCCCTCTTTTTCTCCATATTTTGCTTCAGTCTTAGACATCTTTGTTCTGTTTGTGTACAAGGTTGCAGAAGAGACAGGATAAGTATCTCGCCTCGCTTTTCCCACTGCTCTCCTTTGTCCCAGTCCCATTCGCTCCGCCCAGGTCATAAACTGCTTCCGGGCAGCACAGTCACCGCATGCCCATGAGAGAATTGTTCAATTGCCTGGCCTGCCCTTTCCGGCACCATGCGAGCCAGCTCTGCTGTTGCCCGTTGCTCAACAAAGTCAGTCCACAACTGAACGTAGCTCTTGCCTGCGAACGAACCACCGTGCGGGTGCTTCAAAAAACAACAACTGACAGCTCCAAACTGTCTTCGGCGAAGTGTGGCACGAAGAGAGCCAACGGTGAACAGGGAGCAGCCAGGCAGCCAATCAGATGAGCAGGAAGAGATGAATGGTTTTTACTATGCACAGTGGAACTCTGGCGAGAGGCGGAGATGCTCATCCTCCCTACTAGATCTACATCTATGCTGTGTTGTTCACATTCTTCAGTGTTCCATCACAGTGTCAACAGGAGAGTTCCACAGTTACCACCGCTTACCTTAGAAACAAACCTTCCCTGTCGATTCTTCCTTGAACGAGATTCGTCCTTGGGTCTTATTTATTTATTCGTTTTTTACTTATTGATTGATTGATTGATTTTATGTTATTTACGTTTGTGGCTGCTGTGTGGAAAAGATAGAGGAGATCGAAAATTATCTTCTGTTCCGGAAGGGACTTCTCCTGCACGCACATGTCTGGATGCATGAACACGTGCACAACACACACACACACACATACATACCCACATCACGCACGCGCGCGCGCGCACACACTCACACACACTCACTCACACACACACACACACACACACACACACACACACACACACACACACACACACACACCAATACCAGCATCCACCACTCGTTCTAACAAAACCCAACCAAAACAAGCTCACTGATGGTCTGACAACAACCCACAACGTGAGCCCAGAAACCCGTTACGTTACGGGGTATTGCACGGGTAGCATGGACAGGGAGGTGGAGGGGGGGGGGGGGGGTAGTGGGACATAATAAGGTTAGGAAGAGGGGATGGGATGGGGGCAGCCACAAACCTGACTCTATACACAATTCGGTGGCGGCAAAGCTTTCCCTCACATGCTTCAAGTCAACAGAAATCGAATCTCACTCTCTGCAGACAAAGAGCCATGCAGTGGAAAGCTAACGACACCATAGATCAAGACAAGAGAGGATAAGTATTTTATCTCGCCTTTTGAACGTCCCCTTTGTCGGAGTCTTCTTCACTTACGCAAGACGCCAACCACTTCCTGCCACCCCCGACTCACTACGCCCAGCAAGAAAATTGTTCATTTGGCTGAGGTGCCGTCTCAGGAATAGACGTATGTCTTCTCTTTCTTATTCTCTACTCAGCGAGGTCGGCTCACTGCCTGAACTCAGCTTTTATAATCCCACGAACACTCTGCATATATGTGTGTGTGTGTGTGTGTGTGTGTGTGTGTGTGTGTGTGTGTGTGTGCGTGTGTGTGTGTGCGTGCGTGCGTGCGTGCGTGCGTGCGTGCGTGCGTGCGTGCGTGCGTGCGTGCATGCGTCAGTCCGTCCGTGCGTGTGTGTGTGCGCGCGTGCGTGCGCGCGCGCGCGCGTGCGTGTGCTTCAACTTGACACTTTGACACAATCAGTATCAAAGTGTGGCGGATAACAGAAAGCCATTCTGAAACTGGGAAGCAGAGAGAGATTGACAGAAAGTAGGGAATGACTTGAACATGCGCAATGGAACCCCAGCGCCATACATCCCAAAATCGTCATCTTCTCTGATGCACTGTCAGTACTGCAGGCTGTACAGAACCCAAGGAACAAGGACCTCAACCCCCTTGTCTCTGCCCTTGCCAGACTGCAACAGGCCACTGAACTAACTGTCATCCAGTGGATACCCTCACACTGCAACATAGCAGGCAATGAGGAAGCAGACCGACTGGCGAAGGAAGGAGGACAGCAGCCACAAGAGGAACAGGAAATCTCCTATGAAGAGGCCAAGACGATCATCAAGGAGAAGCAGAGGAAAAGATGGCTTCAGCTACATCCAGAATACAACCAGACAGATCCCTACCACCTCCTACCCAGACCAGACCAAGTGAACATTGTGAGGCTGAGGACGGGCCACTCCAGGCTACACCATCACATGTTCACAAGGTTCCGCATTGGCGAGTCTGCAGTGTGCCCCTGCGGTACAGCCCCAATGACAGTGGAACACTTCCTACAAGACTGTCCAACTCACCATGACCTGAGAGCAGAGACCTGGCCTGCTGACCAACCGATGAGGGAGAAACTCTACGGATCTCTGGAGGACCTCCGCCGGACGGCAGCCTTCATCAGTGCATCTGGGGTTCCTGTCTGAGCGAACGAAGAAGAAGAAGAAGAAGAACCCCAGCTGGCCAAAAGACAAACATACGTATCCTCTCTCATCTTCATCTTGATCTGACATCTCTCTCTCTCTCTCTCTCTCTCTCTCTCTCTCTCCTCTCTCTCTCTCTCTCTCTCTCTCTCTCGATCAAAGACGTCGTGCTGGTGACCACACTGCTAATCAATGTCGGCATCAGACCAACTGTGACCAGGTATGGGGGAAAGCTAGCCGGGGGGAAGGAGCAGCGGGTGAGGGGAGGGGGGGGGGGAGGCGAAACAGAAGGGATCTTGGGTGGATATAAATGATTCCAGGTTCGTTATCTCCGCTGATACCGCATTATCCCCATAGCAGGGGTTGATCAATGGATGGCCAGCAAGGCACTGCTTTCTTCCGGGTTGATTCGTCTGTAGTCACAGCTGCACCGATAGCCCTCAGACTTCCTTCTTCTTTTCCCTTCTCTTCTTCTTCTTTTCCTCCTCCTCCTCCTTTTTCTCCTTTCATCTTCTTCTTTTTCTCCTTTCTTCTTCTTCTTTTCTTTCTTCTTCTTCTTCTTCTTTTCTTATTCTTCTTTTCCTCCTTCTTCTGTTCCCTTTTCTTCTTCTTTTCTTCCTCCTCCTTCTTCTTCACTTCCTTCTTCTTCTTTTCCTTCTTCTTTTCCTTTTCCTCCTCCTTCTTCTTGTTCATCTTCTTCCTCCTCCTCCTCCTCTTCTTCTTCTAGCATAATTATAGATATTGGCCTTCTCACACATGAAGATCCATCCAAATACTTCTATCTCATATTGCTTAAAGACAACCCCCCCCCACCTCTCCCCAATCTCTCTCTTTGTGTGTGTGTGTGTGTGTGTGTGTGTGTGTGTGTGTGTGTGTGTGTGTGTGTGTGTGTGTGTGTGTGTGTGTGTGTGTGTGTGGCGCGCGCGCGTGCGCGTGCGTGCGTGCTCGCGCTCGCGCGAACGTATACATACATGCATGCATGTCCAGCACTAGCGTTCCCTCGACAAGATTCAGGACAGTCTAATTCATTCGTCAAAAAAACAAAACATGAATTCTGTCCGTCCAGGTCACACCAGTGACAACACACGAAAATGAGGAAGCAAACAACAAGTTTTATGCTGGGTCACCGGGAGCTGATCTCCTAACTTGCAGAATTCGATACGGGTGCTCCTCCAACCCACTGAGATGTTCGGGGTTTGGCCACAGGAATTTCCTAAGAGACAGGAGTCAGCCAAGACGTCGTTGGGGTCATGTCACTGGCCGGTTGGACACAGGTTTGACAGAGGTGATCAATGAATTGGGCGAAGATGGCCGGGTAGCCATGGGATTTCCATTCCCCGTTTTTCCCTGAAGCGTTCGGTGAATTTTTCCCTGCCCAATTTCCGTCATTAATTTGAAAGGGATTTTTGTGATTGTCGTCCGCAGCCAGGGAAGACAGATTACTCTTGCCATCCCGTTTGAGATTAATCGACAACGAGGCTTGGGAGAAGCCCCCCCCCCCCCCCCCCCCCCCCCCCCCTTCCCGCTCCACACCTCCATACCCTTACCCTCTCCACGCCAACCCCATTCCTCCTCTCTCTTGCGTGAAAATCACCGCGGATTAATTTCTGGACGTAGTTCCAGCGAAGAAGACAGCCAAGAACATATTTTCTATCTCCCATCCTACTCCTCCCGCCCCCTCCCCTCCTCCACGCCCCCCCCTCCCCTCACTCTCTCTCTTTCTCTCTGTCTCTCATAATAATTTCCATGACATGACTGAAAAGACTCAGTACACTTTTCCAGTTGTTTTTGTAAAAACATCGTTGTCGACCATGTTTTATGGGGTTTGGGCCACGAGTACAGTATCTGTCTGTCTGTCTGTCTGTATGTATGTCTGTCTGTCTGTCTCTGTCTCTTTCTCTCTCTCTCTCTCTCTGCCTGCCACTTCCCCCTTTTCACATTGAAGATCCTCCTCTACTGGTCAAAGGATTACGGTCGATTTAGTTGGCACTAGCAAACAGCGGGAAGTTCTTCAAATGCCAAAGTAACATCCGAGTCGATCTATTTATCTCTTAATCGACCTTAAGCTTTGAAAGAAGCCGCCAGCGTCTCTGTCCTTTTGCAACCTCAGACAGGCTAATGCAGAAGGACGAGAGATAAGGAGGAAAAACAACTTTGGAGGAGAGACTGTTAAGGGGTGCGGGTGGGGTTGGAAGGAGTGGTAATGAATGTGGAGGGGGGTGGGGGTAGGTTGTCGCAGACAGAATAAAAAGTTTGAAAAATTCTATGTGAATGAAATCGAAGTTATCCAGGCTAAAAGAAAAAAGATAAATCTCGGATCATATACTGCTCTATCCGTTATAACCAATCTCACTGCACTGGCCAATGGACGGCCAACCCAGCTGAACAAGTGTGTGTGTGTGTGTGTGTGTGTGTGTGTGTGTGTGTGTGTGTGTGTGTGTGTGTGTGTGTGTGTGTGTCATTCATTTAACGTCTTTCCACTAATCGTGACATTAGACAAGTGTGTGTGTGTGTGTGTGTGTGTGTGTGTGTGTGTGTGTGTGTGTGTGTGTGTGTGTGTGTGTGAGAGAGAGAGAGAGAGAGAGGAGAGAGAGAGAGAGAGAGACAGAGAGAGAGAGAGAGAGAGAGAGAGAGAGAGAGAGAGAGAAATGTTCTGTTTGACATTTTCTTCTCTCTAATGTCTATCAGTGTGTTAGGTCAAGAAGAAACGTAGGCATAGTGCCCTTTAAAGCTGAAAATCAAGAGTAAAAAAAAAGCATAATGAAGAGAGTACATGTACGTACTACATCAACTTTCGAAACTCTCATCACGTATTGAAAACTGGCTGTGGCGGTCTGCGGTTTGAACAAAGTTCTACCACCGTCACCCTACTCGCAAGACTTGAATGGTTTCTAGCCACAAAATATCAGTTAATGCCCCGGTCTATGGATTCCAGTCAAACATTCATCGATTCGTTTTCGTGCCATGTCCCAATTTTCCACCAAGTTTGATTGAAGTGAGTTCAGAATTTTTCGTGTGATCTCGCTGACAGACAGACAAACAAACAAACAAAGCAGCCAAGGGGCAGATATGAAAGCATAATTCCTAGACGGACATGAGAAACACACACAGACTGCTGTCACGCTCAGATGAACATTAGGGCCAAAGGTGGAAGTCGCATAGCCTGATAGCCGCAATGGCAGTGAACTGACAGGGTCACCATGTATTGGGGTCCAACCCTCTCTTTCCACCGCCTTACCCTTCCCTGAGCTGAATCAGACATCTGTTTAATGGCCTGTGGATACAGAGGCTTATCCAGCTTAAAAAAAAACCCACCTCATGACTCATCACGACCCGTCACCTCCGAAGACAAGAGGTCTGACCATTGGACCACGTGCAAAGTAACTATCTATACTTTTTTTTTTAAGTGCACATCTATCTATAATACAATAGTCAAAATGCTAGCAAATCTTGAGGCAGGAAAGACTACAGGTCGCGCTGAGAATACTAGAAATTCTGCGTAATTCATCATCTTCACTTCACAGAAAGAGACTGAAAAACGTGTTCAACGACGAAGGGAACAGTTGACAGTAAATAAAGAACAAGGTGGATAACTCTTTTCTCCCAGGATGAAATGGATTACACGCCCATAACTCCGAACGAATGCTGCCTCCGACAACCAACTCGCCGTACAGAGATGTCAACACAGAGAGCACACAGACCCAACACACAGACATCCCCCGGAGCTTGTTTGCTCTGTGTGCTCTGGTGTTGACATATCCGCTAGGCGATTTGTCGTCGTAAGCAGCATTCGTTGGGAGTCAGGGGAGTGCAATTAATTCCATCATGGGAGATTAACAGAAAAGGTAAAAGAGAAGTGTTAAGAATGTAAACACATGTCAGTGCCACAAAACAAAAACAAAAATGCCATACAGGCTTTACAGACACCGCTGGGACGGACAGCGAGCGTCCGCTCCAGGCAGCGCTGTCAATCCGGAAACTAGTCACCAGATAACAGAAAATAAATGGTGTGTTTTAAACTGAGAGAGAGAGAGAGAGAGAGAGAGAGAGAGAGAGAGAGAGAGAGAGAGAGAGAGAGAGGAGAGGAGATGAAGAGAGGAGAGAGAGGAGAGAGAGAGATTGCAGAACAAAGACAAATCAATGGGCCACAACAGCTGACAAAGAAGAAAAAAAGTACTGGAAAACAAAAACAAAATCAACAACAACAAACCAACCAAACAAACAAAATAAACCACAATCTTCAAACTGCGAGAGAGAGAAAAAGGAAAGAATGCTAACTGCAAATTTCCTGAAGTGGAAACGTAATTCATGTTGCCGGAAAACTCCCCCGGGCTTCCCTCAACGGACCATGACTAATGAGGTCATCAGAGGAACGAAGGCGCCAGACGTCCTTCTCTAGGGCTTCTTGGGGTCGTCAGCACTGGCAACGCCAATCCTCTTACCTTTTAAGACGGTCTAAGCCCACTCCACAAGGCACAGGCGGAAGACGAACACCATGCAAAAGACAGGGGATGGAGGGGGGGGGGGGGGGGGGGGGGGGGAGTGGAGGAGAGGGAGGGGGGGGGGGGGGAAGAAGGACGGTGTCTTGAATGTCCGTTCCATGAAGCTTAAACATGTCTGCAAAGCCATAATCTGATCAAATGAAACACAATAATCATCAGAAGAGGAGGAACAGGAGAGGAGGTGTGTGTATGTGTGTGTCTGGGGGGTGGGGAGTAAAGGCGGGGAGCGGTGGAGAAGACAAGGAGGAGGGTGGGGTGGGGAGGGTGGGGGGCGCTGGCGGGGAAAAGGGAAAGGATAGGAGGGGGAAAAAATATGGGGAGAGCGGGAAAAGGAGGGGGGTACGGGGTGGGGTGGGGGGAACTAATATGGAATCGGATGTAATCGATATCTGAGAAGCCGGGAGGTTTTCAAGTGCTAAGTGCATTTCACCATCATTGATTGATCTGGGAAGACGCTGGATTAATATTACTTCAGCGAACAGGAATGAGGGAGACGAGAAAAAATGGCCGAAATGGATCAGTCATTTCTTTGAATCTCACCGAAGTAGGGCAAAGATTAAATTTAAAAAAAAAATAAAGAAAAAAGTGAGGTGGGGTAGGGAGCAGAGAGGAGGTTGGGCGGGGGGTGGGGGGGGGGGGGGGTGGGGGGGGGGATTGAGGGGGGGGGGGGGGGGCGGAGTCTGACGTTGCAAAAGTTCATGCATGGCGTCGCAAAGTCATCATCATCATCACCATCTATTATTATTATTGTTGTTGGTATTACTGTTATTATTATTATTATTACATTATTATTATCATTATTAATGTTATTATCATCATTATCATTATTGTTACTGTTATTATTATCATTAGTGTAATTATTATTACTATTATTATCATTATTACTAACATCATCATCATCTTCATTATCACTTTTATGATCACCATCATCATCATCATTTTTTATTACTATCACAATATTCATTATTCAATGTACTTACACAGGACTATCCTCGGCCAGAGACCAAGCACTAGGCGCTTTACTATCCACGCTTCGCTAACGCGATCTGGCTGCTTGAATAAATGAGTTAAGGATGAAGAAAATAACAAGGACGACGGAGGAGAAATATATGACTAAAGCGAACAAGGCATTACGAAATTCGAACACGTGTCACGTCCAATTCAATGAAGGTTTGCTACAGTTCAGCAAACTCACACTGGTCATTAGCAAGCTCGTTTAAAAAGTAAAATGTCATGTTTAAAAGAAACAAAAACAAAACTATACGCACCATCAGGCTTTTATTTCAAGTGAAACGAGCATTCGTATTTCTATTGAGAGAGAGAGAGAGAGAGAGAGAGAGAGAGAAGAGAGAGAGAGAGAGAGAGAGAGAGAGAGAGACAGAGAGAGAGAGAGAGAGAGAGACAGACAGAGAGAGAGAGGACACAGAGAGAGACAGAGAGAGAGAGAGAGAGAGGTGGAAGGGAGGAAGACAGACAGACAGACGGATAGACAGGCAGTGAGAGACATACAGAAAGAGAGAGAGAGAGAGACAGAGAGAGAGAGAGAGGAGAGAGAGGAGAGAGAGAGAGAGAGAGACAGACAGACAGAGACAGAGAGACAGAGAGAGAGAGAGACAGACAGACAGACAGAAAGGCAGGCAGACAGACAGAAAGGCAGGCAGACAGACAGACAGAGAGAGAGAGAGAGAGAGAGAGAGGAGAGAGAGAAGGAGAGAGAGGAGAGAGAGAGAGAGAGAGAGAGAGAGGCGACTGTTTGCATGCTTCTCCCCACGCCGGGTCTGATAAACTCCCTGTCCAAGCGTCCAATAAATAATTCACGTCATACGAACTCCATGCACGCTGACGCCCAGTCATCCTAACAACCGCCGCTAACGATGAACACGCTAACTAACCACCATCCAGCCACTGGTGTACCTTGACTCCCCGATCATGGCACACGCGCACATCAGGGACGCTCGTGCAGGCATACATCCTGAACTCGCCCGTCAAATGGAAGAGCGGACAACATGGAAGACTGTTCATGTCTAAAAACCTGAAATCAGATATATTTCTTCTTCTTTTTTTCCACTGCGCTGTTAATACCTGTCTTTGCAGCGTACAATGCACCCTGGACACCAGAATGGTAAGTGTAATCACTTCTGATATTTCTAGAGATTTGTTTTATGATGTTAATAAGCGTCCTCGTGGCGTGAAATAAAATTTGCACGTCAAAGTTGTAAGGTTGATAACTCTTGATACCATAAGTTCACCGGGGTGAATAAAAAGAGAGAGACAGAAAGTAAACAAACCAATGATTCAAACCACGTGTCTTTCGCGCCTCACAAGCACCTGCACCTGAAATTGATGATTATGGGATTGCTGTCCTTCCGACGGTCACTGCCTTCGTTCAGCAATGTCTCTTGCGCATGCCCAAACGTCAGAACTAACAGCTAAGCTGATACTTAATCCTTTTTAAATGCAGGACATTATAGTGCACAGAACATGATCCTTACCATGCTAACATGAAAACACCACAAATGGTACATCAATTCCATTCTCCACATTGCGACGTGGATTCCGTTTAGATCTTTAGAGACGTTAAACCTGATGTAATCTTTTTATTAAAGTCAACATCTTTAATTTTGATTCGATCAAAATATGAAGTGATAAACTGTTTTACATCAGTGTTTGAGTTTAGAGACTGTACACTTGGCTGTTGATTTTTTGTCTTCGTCTCTCTCTCTCTCTCTCTCTCTCTCTCTCTCTCTCTCTCTCTCTCTTCTCTCTCTCTCTATATATATATATATATCTATATATATATATATATAAGAGCAAGCTTTGTTTATAATTCAATATATATATATATTATATATATATATATATATATATATATATATATATTATATATATATATATATGTGTGTGTGTGTGTGTGTGTGTGTGTGTGTGTGGTGTGGTGAGAGAGAGAGAGAGAGAGAGAGAGAGAGAGAGAGAGAGAGAGAGAGAGAGAGAGAGAGAGAGGGGAGAGAGTTCAGCAAGTTAAGCATTAGTGTCATGGTAGTGCAGTTGCAGGTTTTGGAGAGTTTTTCTCCTTCTCTCCTTTAACTTCCCATCTCTAACGAATGACCATGTTGCTGAATCTGAACAGAAGCAGCCCGTCCCTACACGCTATCAACATGGCGAGATCCGTGGCAGTCTGATAGTGATGCAGACTAACGGTACATCCATCTCTGATGTCTTCAGCTTCAAGAGACTTTGCTGGTCGCTATCGATGACCGATAGTGTCACGGGGCCCTAAGTAGCCCGCCTGCTGGTCGATGATTCACGCAAAGGCTGACCGTACTGTCTGTTGAAAACAGCAGGCACAGCAGCCCTCTGTCAGGTTTCTATGGGAGAGGACTAGTCTCAAAAGAGAGTACCAGACACAGTCTCACAAGAGAATACCTGGTACAGCAATCCTCTGTCTGGTTTCTATGGGAGAGGGCTAGTCTCAAAAGAGAGTACCAGACACAGTCTTACAAGAGAATACCCGGTACAGCAGTCCTCTGTCTGGTTTCTATGGGAGAGGGCTAGTCTCAAAAGAGAGTACCAGACACAGTCTCACAAGAGAATACCCGGTACAGCAGTCCTCTGTCTGGTTTCTATGGGAGAGGGCTAGTCTCAAAAGAGAGTACCAGACACAGTCTCACAAGAGAATACCCGGTACAGCAGTCCTCTGTCTGGTTTCTATGGGAGAAGGCTTGTCTCAAAAGAGAGTACCAGACACAGTCTCACAAGAGAATACCCAGTACAGCAGTCCTCTGTCTGGTTTCTATGGGAGAGGGCTAGTCTCAAAAGAGAGTACCAGACACAGTCTTACAAGAGAATACCCGTACAGCAGTCCTCTGTCTGGTTTCTATGGGAGGTCACTAGTCTCAAAAGAGAACGCCAGATACAGCAAAACCCTGTCTTGTTTCCATAGGAGACTAGTTTCACAAGCGAATGCCTGGTACAGCAATCCTCTGTCTCGTTTCTATGGCGGAGGACTAGTCTCAAAAGAGAATGTCATGTATAGCTGTCATGTCTTTTTTATGGCAGAAGACTAGTCTCAAAAGAGTCAAATCACCACTCTTACTGATCATAATTGGACTTATAACGATAAGAACGACAACAACAACAATAATGATGATGATGACGACTGCGGCGACGACATCACGAAACAGTAACAAGAACTACAACAAGAACTACAACAAGAACAAGAACAACAATAATAATAATAACAATAATGATGACGATGACGATGATGATGATGATGATATTTCTAACTGAGAACAAGAAAAATCCTACAACTACTAATGAAACAACACTGATCATAACAATGATTATGAAATATTATCTTGTGCTACTATCTATAACGAAACCTCGCACTGCTTCGTATACATCACATGAAGTACAAAAAGAAGAAAGAAAGAATGAAATGGATTTACTGCATCACTGTTTCAATCCATTCATCATAACATAAGTATGCAATATGAATATCATTATCATGTACTGGTCACACTCTCTTCTATTCGTACCGACTCCACGGCATAAAGGTCACTGGGCGTCCAGTGCATCTTGCGTGCTCGCACACGAGGCGATGCTTAAAGGATGTAGTGAACCTCACAATAAGAGGAGTGCCATGCCCTCCAGCCCACCTCCATAGCCCCTTTAGTCTCCTTCCACTTGCACACCCACCAGTTTCATCCAACACTGCTAACTGCAATGCGTTATGTGTTTACCCATATACCATTTGGGTGCAAAGAGCATATATGTGTGCGTTGAAATTACCATCTTTAGTGTGTGCGTGTGTGTGTGTGTGTGTGTGTGTGTGTGTGTGTGTGTGTGTGTGTGTGTGTGTGTGTGTGTGTGTGTGTGTAAGTGTGTGCGCGCACACGCGCGTGCGCGCGCTGCTTATTTGTTTGCATCGACGTGTGGGGTTGAAGATAGGGGGCCATTTAATAATTGGTAGTAATAGGTGTGTAGATGTGTGAAATTTTGTGTGTTCATGCGACTATTATTACATTATTATCCTTTCTTTTTACAGCTTATTCTCTCCCCCCCCCCCCCCTTTTTTTTCACTGTTATACTGGGCCCGTTGTAAAGTAATGAAAACATCCCATGTGATAGGCTATAAAAATGTTTATTACTTGCTTTTTTCTTTCACATTATATTCTTTCATGTGATAGTTGTTATCCACTTAATATCTTGATTATGCTCTCTCTCTCTCTCTCTCTCTCTCCTTCTGTGTGTGTGTGTGTGTGTGTGTGTGTGTGTGTGTGTGTGTGTGTGTGTGTGTGTGTGTGTGTGTGTGTGTGTGTGTGTGCGCGCGCGCGCGCGCGCGAGCGCGCGCGTGCGTGCGTGCGTGCGACGAGAATCCCTAACAAAAGGAGGGGGAAAACATAACAACCATTTTCAAAATATTCCATATAACTGTTTTGGTTTGATGGTTTGTTCTGTTTGGGGAGAAGGGGAGAAGGGGGCACACACTAACAACCATCAGAGCAACAACAGGGTCGAAATTAGTCAAAAGTAATGCCCCTGAGTCAACGTTTTACTGCCACCCCATAAAGACCATACTTAATATCACACTACAAGTCAGACCCATGCTGTGTACGTACTCGTTGGATAATGAAAATGATTAAAACAAAACCCCAAACAAACAAAACAAAGACAAACAACAACAACAACAACAACACACCGTTTGACATCGGTGATTTATCATACTTTTCGTCGACGAAGTCGTCGGCCAAGGAGGCGCGTGTGATCACCACCACCAGGAAAGCCGGCAACACACTTCCGATACTGCCGTCGACGTTACCCCCCCCCCCCCCCCCCCACCCCCTTTCCCCACCTTCTCCTTCATTCCTTCGCCCTCCACGGTCCCTCCTCCACGCTCTTTTCCCCCCTCCCCACCCTCTCCCTCCCTATCTGTCTGCTCCCCACCCCAGCACTTCCAGTATAGTACTTATCACCATGATGAGATGTATTACGTCCTGAACGGACCCCATTTCCTAAATGGATAGAACGCTTTTTGAATATGAGAGAGAGAGAGAGAGAGAGAGAGAGAGAGAGGGGAGAGAGAGAGGAGAAGAGAGAGAGGAGAGAGAGAAAGAGAGAGAGGAGAGAGGAAAAGAGAGAGAGTCACTATTCCGAATACTGATACAAACCAGAGAAAAGAGAGAGAGAGAGAGAGAGAGAGAGAGAGGAGAGAGAGAGAGGGGAGAGAGAGAGAGAGAGAGAGAGAGACAGACAGACAGAGAGAGAGAGAGAGAGAGAGAGAGAGAGAGACAGACAGACAGAGAGAGAGAGAGAGAGAGAGAGAGAGAGAGACGACAGAGAGACAGACAGAGAGACAGACAGACAAAAAGACAGACAGACAGAACAGAGAGAGAGAGAGAGAGAACGAACGAACGAACGAAATGTTGTTTAATGAGGGAAAAGAATAAGCACCAGTCAGTGGCTTTTTCCATCCAGCCCTCAAACAATAAATACATGGTAGAAATCATTGCATCGAACTGCATATAAACTCATAAACAACAATGAATACATGGCAATTTAGAATAAGAGAATGCACAATATAACTAGAGGAAGAGAGTGTGGGAGAGGGGGAGGGAGGGGAAAGCGACTCAAAGAGAGGAGAGGTGGGGACTTGGAGACACAGAATAAAGAGACGGAGTCTCTGACACAAGGAGAGACAGAAGAAAAGGAAGAAGAAGAGAAGAAGAAGAAGAAGAAGAAGAAGAAGAAGAAAAAGAAGACTAAGGAGAAGAGGAGGAGGAGGAGGAGGAGGAGGCGGAGGAGGAGGAGGAGGAGGAGAAGCATATAAAAATTGGCACATGAACAAACTACAATGAAGAAGAGTGGTAAAACATCAAGTCATGGAATGAAGGGGAAAAAAACAAAAAAAACAAAAAAACTGAAAGACACCAGACATGCCCAACTCGGCAGCAAGCAACAATTCCATACACGCCCCCCCCCCCCCCCCCCCCCAACTTCAAGAACGACAAGAGAAGGAAGAAGGAGATCAACATAGGATGACAAAATATAGAGAGAGAGAGAGAGAGAGAGAGAGAGAGAGAGAGAGGGGAGAGAGAGAGAGAGAGAGAGAGAGAGAGAGAGAGAGAGAGAGAGAGAGATACAAAATTTGCCACATCACAAATGCCCAAAATACAATGAAAAGGGTAGTATCAAAATCAAGTCATGCAATAAAGGAGAATGAGCTGAAAACACCAGAAATACCCATCAGCAAACACCCCCCCCCACCCCCAACATCAAAACAATAAGAGAAAAGAAGAAGGAGATCAACATGGGATAAACAAACCCGACTCATGGACTTTTGTTTTCTAGTTCAGTTAAAAAATAACGAGTGATCCCTTTTCTTTGAACATGTTGAGGCTGATATTAACGTCGTTTTTTATTAATAATGGCATTCCACACAAACCAACTCCCTGAGTAAATCAGACTAGTTTTAAAAAGATCAATTCTGGGACGCGGTGGAACTATCCTAGACGAATGGTTAATTACTCTTTGTTGGAAACATATTAGTATGGGAGTGTGGTGCTCTTCCGGACAGAATTTTGAACATGAAGACAGCTTTGTTATACTCTAATTTCATTTTTAATGGCAAAATATCAATACCTCATAATCAGACGCTAACAGCCGTCGACGGCTTTAAAAGAAACCAATTTCAACGCTCGTCTATGTAGACTTACTAGAGGTTTCATGATATTATTGCTTGCGGAATCCCAAACAGTTGAAACATAATTTATGTAAGATTCTATGTAAGCACAGAAGAACATTTTTCGACTGTGTAGATTCAAGAATTTTTTCACTTTAGAGAGTTGATAGATCTTTTTAGAAATAATGTTACATATCCTTGTAATATGATCCCGACCATGACAAATTATATCAATGACAACTCCAAGAACTTTATGGCTATTAGTTTCTTCAATCTTTTTGTCATTTAAGTAAAGAACAGATAAATTATCAGGAAGATTTTGACGTTTTTGTCGAGTTGTTATAAGCATGAATTTCGTTTTCTGTGGATGTGGACACATGGATTTAGTTCAGACCAGTCGGCTAAGTGGTTAATATTTTCCTGAAGAGCTGTTGAGACCTCGACGACATTGGTGCTACTGATGTGTAAGGTTGTGTCGTCAGCAAATAACTCGCATTCTGCAGTAAGAACTAAAGGTAAGTCGTTAATGTAGATTGAAAATAATAAAGGACCTAGGACAGAACCTTGTGGAACACCGTAATCAACAGGCAATGCAGAAGATGTTTTTCCACTAAACGTTACTGATTGTTTTCTACCAGATAGGAAAGATGACATGAGTTCTAATGAATGAGTAGACAAACGATAGATCTTAAGTTTTTTTAGAAGGAGTGCATGGTCAAGTACATCAAAGGCTTTAGTGAAATCAACAAGAGAGCACCAGTGATTTTGTCATTGTTGATATTAGTCAACCATTTGTCTACTAAGGATGTCAGTGCAGTATGGCATGAAAAAATTGAAATGATGGAGAATAGAATTTTTAATGTGATTTTCTAAGGGTTTAGACAAGACAGGTAATAGAGAAATAGGCCTGTAATTAGAAGGCTCTGAATGGTCTCCTGATTTATATAAGGGAATAATTTTTGCAACTTTAAATGCCTTTGGAATTTTATTTTTTGAGATGCACAAGTTGTAGATGTACGTAAGGGTTTCAGAAATAACTGGTGCTGAGATTTTAAGAATTTTACTATCAATACCATCCAGTCCTCGTGAACATGTTTGCTTTAAATGAGTGAGTGCATTGTATACTTCATGCACTGCCATTAAAGGTACGTTTAATCAGAGGAAATGTCTTTTGAGTTACAGAATTCACGGACAGTCTCTAAGTCGTTATAGGCAGATTTATCTTTCTTTACAGTTGCACTACCTATTCCACAGAGAGAGAGAGAGAGAGAGAGAGAGGAGAGAGAGAGAGTGAGAGAGGAGAGAGAGAGAGAGAGGAGAGAGAGAGAGAGAGGAGAGGAGAGAGAGAGAGAGAGAGAGACAGACAGAGAGAGAGACAGACAGACAGACAGACAGACTGAGGACGCCATTGAATTTCTACAATGCACTGATCTGCCCTTCTCCACACTCTCATCCCCGTTCAGGACTGACAGAAATGACACGACAGACGTGCGGAGTAGCATTGTAAACACTCCCCATACCTTGAACCTGCATCATACTTATGCCGCTCCCCACCCCCTCCTTCTCCCCCCCCCTCCCCCTCCTCGCCCCGCTGTCTTCCTCCATTTATACGGCCATCAGTAGTACATGCATTCTCAACCGGTGCATTTCACTGCTTTTTGTTACCAATAGCAGGTAAGTTGTTGTTGTTGTTGTCGTCGCTGTTTTTAAAGAATTCAGCGAATCACGTACACCGACACATGTGTTAATTTTTAAAAGAAAGACGAAAAGCAAAACAAATACTACGAACCAAACCAACCAACCTACCAACCAACCAAACCAACCGACCAACCAACCAACCAACAAACCCAAGTCTCTTATTCTACCTTCTTTCCCTTTCAAATCCATCTCAACCTCAATACAGACGAGGTGAATGTTAACTGTATGGACTGAAGATCGCAAAGGACATTTTGTGTTGTTGTTGTTGTTGTAGTACTGATGCATTTCTATAGCCCCCCCCCCCCCCCCCTTCAATAAAACATGTTCTCATAGAGTGCTGGGACTTCCACGACGACAGGAATAACCCTTCACAGCAGATTTCATGTGAATCTTGTTGAGAGACACCCACCTGATGTGACTTTTTGAGTTTCTAAAGCATATAATCTTTTCCTTTTGTGTGTTCTAAGATTTTTTTTACTGAAGAAAGATTTTATGGCGTGTTCTAAGATTATCTGTTTTAGCGAGGTATATGTGTGTGTGGGGGGGGGGGGGGGGGGTGCGCGCGCACGCGCGCACGCATGTGTGTGTGCGCGTGCACGCGCGTGCGTATGTGTGTGTGTTTGAGAGAGAGAGAGAGAGAGAGAGAGAGAGAGAGAGAGAGGAGAGAGAGAGAGAGAGAGAGAGAGAGAGAGAGAAAGTGTGTGTGTGCGTGTGTGTGCGCTTGCTTGCTTGCTTGCTTGCTTGCTTGCGAGTGTGTTTGCGTGTGTGATCAATTTTGGGAGATGACTTCATGGGAGTGACAGCCCTGATGTGGCCCTTGGCGGGACTTCATGGGAGTGACAGCCCTGATGTGGCCCTTGGCGGGACTTCATGGGAGTGACAGCCCTGATGTGGCCCTTGGCGGGACTTCATGGGAGTGACAGCCCTGATGTGGCCCTTGGCGGGACTTCATAGGAGTGACAGCCCTGATGTGGCCCTTGGCGGGACTTCATGGGAGTGACAGCCCTGATGTGGCCCTTGGCGGTGATCTGAGCTATGAACAGGCAACATGAACAGAACGGAACTGAAAGCCACGCACCGTAAACAGTAACATCTTCTGATTGGCGCTTACAACGATCGATATTGTTTCCATCTCTCTCTCTACGTCATCACGAATAGAGGAGGAGCTAATTCCGTTCACGTTCATTTCTGAAATAATGCCAGACTGAAAGATGCGGATCTCTCCACTGTTATTGGAAAATCTTGACTATCATCTTTAGTTATGGAAATGGAAAAAAAATCTCCAGCGGAACAATACCCTCCTTATCCCCCCACCCCACCCCCTAACTCCTCCCTTCGCCATACAGAGTCACTGTTCCTGATCCGAACTGTATGTCTGCCAGCAACAGCCGGAGAAGACGGTCTCCTGACTGTACAGGGATGGCAGGACAGCAGGCGATGTTGACGTCACACACACGGGAAAGAGACCTGCCAGTCGTCATGGCGCGGTGGTTTGCGACGCGTCACGGGTTCGGGGGCTCGGAAGCCACAGATTCGAACCCCCATCTGTGTAATTATGTTGGTGGGAATTTTGGGTCCCGGCCGGGTCTTCCCGCTGCTGATTGAGCCATGGGGTCAAACGAGAAGACTGGAACCCCACACAGTGAAGTCTTATGCTCTTAATTAAGGGATGCGTCTCCCGAACGTCATGTTGCTCCTTTCGTCAACGGCATTGCCAGAGTCTGCATCTTTCGGGCCTGGTCAGGTTTTTTTTGGATAGAGTATGATAGGAATGGTACGTGACAACACTGTATTAAAGACACATGCATTCGTAAACAAATTCAGATTTTCTTTCTTTTTTTTTTCCTTTTTCTTTTTTGTGTTTTGTTGTTTTTTTGGCCTCAATTCCTTTCCGTGTTACCATTTTCATCATTTTTTTAGTGGGGAGGCGATGGACACATACAGGCAATTTTCTAACAAAAAAATAATAACCAGACTGATTTTTTTCCCCAAATGATAGATATCATTTCAAAGGCATGCTCTTCTGTTTGCGTCCGTGCGTGTGTGCGTCTCATCCTTCACAGAATAAGGCCGGAGGAACCTGATCAATGGAAGCCACCCTCCATGTCGTCTCCGCTCACTGTCATTTGTACGATGTGCTCTCTCTCTCTCTCTCTCTCTCTCTCTCTCTCTCTCTCTCTCTCTCTCTCTCTGAGACACACACATACACACACACACGCACGCACGCACACACACACACACACACACACACACACACACACACACACACACACACACACACACACACACTGTCATGTGACGTAGCCTCACATCAAGGCATGTGACGCTCCATCACATGTAGTTCAGTGATATGAATCATTTCCCCATGCCACTACTGAAAAGGAAGAATATTCATGTGGCTTGACTAGTGTAGCGGGCGTCCCCAAAATAATTGTGAGATATACTCATTAAAGAAAGAAGCGTGGTCATTGGGTGAAAGTGACCACTGAGAGATAGTTTAACAAGGGCTGGAAAGGTGCTGGTCATGTGTTTTGAACACTGAGTATGCACTCACTGGGGAGGAGGGAGGAAAGAATCAGTTTTAGCCCAGCAGATGGCCTAGAGACCCGAACCTGTCAGGACGCTGGTCCTCACTGCTGACCAGTCATTACCAGGTGAGCCATAGATAGTTGGGGAAAAGCTACAGGGGAAAACTTAAAGAAAAGAGAAAGAAAGAATTCATAATTAAATTGGGAAGCAGGTTACTTACACGAACCTTATTCGTGTTTCAGCCCTTCACCCTTCGCCCTTCACCTTTCACCGTGAGGGGGTTAAGGATGGCCATGGTGTGGGTAACACACCGGTAGTTCACCCCGGCAATTAACGACTCCAGGGAGAGGAGTTGGAACTCGTCATCTCTCCAGAGACAGGAGAAGACGAGGGGAGAGGAGTGGGAACTCATCACTCCAGTGACAGGAGAACTCCAGGGAGAGAAGCCGGAACTCATATCCCCAGTGACGGGAGAATTCAAGGGGGCGATACACTGTCTCAGAGAGACAGGGAATATGATGGTATGGAGCGAGTCCAATTCTGATGCAGGTATAGCATCAAGGAGTGAAAGAATTATTTATTCTCTGGTCTGGATCTTTAGGCCAATGTTGTTTGAAGGCCATGACTTTATAGAAACTTGGATCACTTAGTTTATCTCTCAGTGTAAAGAGAGATACATATATAAAAATATGTTTACAAATTGTTTGATGTGATTTAGTAAAGTGTTTTTCCCTGAAGGAGAGGGGGAGAGAGAAAAAAATTCGGTTAGTGCGCCTTTTGGTTGATCAGAAGATTGCGTGTGCGTTATGGAGTAAATGCTGTCATGAATGCGTGTGTGCAAAAGTGACAGTGTGACAGTGGTGACCCGACGTAGCTGCCGTTTTGTTTCCCCTGGAAAAAAAAAGAAGAAAGATTTCTATTTGTACCTTCAGAGGAAGGATTTCTGTTGTCCCCTGGGGTTTGGGGGGAAAAAAAGAAAGATTTCTCTTTGTGCCCTTGGGGCCTGAGAAAAAAAGATTTTCATTTGTACCTCAAGGGTTTGAGGGAAGGAAAAAAAGAGGAAAGATTTGTTTTTTATACTCTCGGGGCCTGGAAAAAAAATTTCTATTTGTACCCTCAAGGGTTTGAGGGAAGAAAAAAAAAAGAAAAGAAAGTTTAATTGTTTACTGTGTATTTGCATTTGTTTTTTTTCTGTTTATGTGTGCGAGTGAGGACTTCTCTCTTATTTCTGACTCTTGAGTTTTGCTAGTGGTTTTGTTTGTAAGTTCCTATTTTTTTTCCTCAGATCGGTGAGCCCCACCGCTTTTCGCTACCTTGAGCGACTAGTTCAAGAGTGGGAGCAGCCGTGATTCCCTATTTTGTCCTTTTCCCCGATCGGTGAGCCCCACCGCTTCTCGCTACATTGAGCGATTAGTTTTAAGAGTGGGAGCAGCCGTGATCGCCCTTATTAGGTTTATTTTGTTGTTTTTTTCTTTCTCTGTCTATCGTTTCATTTCAAGTTAGTCCCCTTTTCCAGAGTTTGAAACCGACCTTGTCTCCTTCAACAGGACAGAGGTTGACAAGTGCGGGGAAAACAACTCCTAATAAATTTTCTATTGTTTTCTTTTTGGAGGGGTTGTGAGATTTTCTTTGCGTTTGGGTGAATGTACATTTATTTATTGATTGTTTATTATTTTGTATTATTATTGTAGTGTTGTGTATAGTGCATGATTTTTTTCCCGTCTCCAGTTTCACGGGAGACAGTGACCACTAGGGTGCTGTCTGAGGGCTTCTTTTGCTGTTCTTGATTTCTTCTTACTGTTCCGGTCCTGTGTATCCTTTCATTTCCTTTTCACCCCCTTTTTCAAAACCTCTTAAACCTTCTCATCAATAAGCTCCTATCTAGTTTTTCTTTCTACATTTTCATCTTTTAGGTAGGATTTCCGCTAGTTTGTGTTTCTTCCCTCTTTTTAATTGTTTGTGATTCCATTTGTTTTGTAATTCATATTCATTTTATCGTATAAGGCGATACATTTGTTTTGTAAATTCATTTGAAATTAAGTAAGAAAGAAAGACTGACAACAAGAACATTTAAGAACTAAAACTTTATAAAGAATTTATTTTCAGAAAACTTTATTGTGTTTTTTCCTTTCTTAGGAAAAAACAGATTAGCATTGAACGTCATTTTTTTTTTAAAATTACAAATTGATACCTGTTTTCAAGAACAAAATTATTCTGGGAAATACATTCCTTGTGTTTCATATATACCTTGTTTTAGTAAGCCGTTTTCTGTTTATACCGGAAATTGAATTCTGTATTTGTATATATTATAATTACATTTTTTGTGAAACATAAAGCGCCATCATATATCGCCTTATTTTTATTCATACTTAGAAATTGTTTTGTGTTTATATCTGGTTGACGGTCATTATGGATGATTTTGATAAATATGTTCAACAAGCGGAACGCTTGGGTTTTGATGGAGAGAAAAATTATAGCAAATGTGCACAATGCATAGATAGGGCGACAGGCAAAGAGAAAAAAAGGAAAAAAAATCAAAGGAAACTAGAAAGTGAAGAAAGGAAACTAGAAAGAGAAGAAAATCAAAGAAAACTAGAAAGTGAAGAAAGAAGTTTAATGGGAAGCTGAAGTTGAAGAAAGAAGATTACAGAGGGAAGCTGAAGTTAAAGAAAAAAGATTAAGGGGAAGCTGAAGTTGAAGAAAAAAAGATTACAGAGGGAAGCTGAAGATAAAAAAACGTCAATTTAAGTTGAGGCAGTTAGAATTAGAGACTGATGCTGAAATTAGAAGAATACAGGCACGAGAGAACCTCCACCAGCTCCACCAGTCGGTTCCGCAAGCGCGCCTCAATCAAAATCAGCATATTTTCCCAAAAGTTACCGCCTTTCGAGGAAAAAACGGATGACATCGATAGTTTTTTTTTCCCGATTTGAAAGTCACGAACGTCTTGTGGTTGGCCAAAGGAAAAGTGGACATTGTATATTGTCGTTGTTTAAAGGGGTGCGCTTTGGCACTGTACCACACACTCGCGGCGAAACAAAATTTAACTTGGGATCAGTTGAAAGAAAAAAATCCTCAAGAAATTTCAATGTTTGTCACGGTCAAAATTCAACACAAACAAAGTGTGGTCCCTCGCCGGCCACTTCAACTGGACATAAGTCAAACGCAGACATCTTGGCGCCACGTTTAGACCGGGGGCCCCTTTGGGTTTGGATCCGGCCAATTAAGCTTAGTGGAGAGGCTTCACGGAGACGGTCCGATCACCCCGACTGACTAAGCCGTTTTGACCGACGCCTCGATGTCTAGCGAGACGAGTCGTAGAGCCGGCTCAGGCTCATCTGGCCAAATTTTTGGAACCAGCGTCATTGTTAGTTAGACGTCGTGGCGCCTACCCCGACTTCAGCTAGCCAATTTAGAGTGACCAGTGTCCACGCTTAAGCCACACGGCGCCAGTTAAGTAGGGGAAGGGGGGAAGGTAGTGTGTGGTGGGGGGTGAAATCTAGCTAATCAATTAAAAGACCCAAATTGACCACCACAGAGAGTAAGACGTGTCGGGGTGACTGTCATGATTTGAATATCCAATGGAATTAGAGGGAGCTAACTTGGGTGTCAGGGGTTAAAAATACTGACCAATGGTACTCGCCCTTTTTGGACAGATCGGAACGAATAAGAAAGATGTGGAGGGGGAGAGAACGGAGGAGAACGAGGGGGGAGAACGAACAGAGGAGAGAGAGGAGAGGTCTGAGTGTAATCTCTGAGGAGAGAAGAGAGAGAGATGAGGGGAGGAGAGGAGAGAACCAAGTGGAGGCATTAGCACGAGATAGTCTGCAGAGGAAGGACTTAGGGGAGATGTGGAGAGAGTGCTAACTAATGAAGAGGAAAAGAAAGAAGAAAAAAAAGAGGAAAAGAAAAGCAACCATGTCCATTTGATAAGAGCAGATAGAGAGAGAGAGAGAGAGTGCAATGCGTTAATGCAGGAAGAAAGAAAGGAGAACAGATCGATGTTGATAGTCACTGTTCTATCTTCACTGGGGTTCGACCTCATACTTGGCCAGCGCACTTTCATCGGCAGTCCAACTGACCAACGCCAGCAGTCAGCCTGACCGGTGCTAGCAGTCCAGCCTGACCGGTGCAAGCAGACCAACACCAGTGCCAACAGTTGTGTCGTGTTGTGAAAGTGACAGTAAAAAGAAAAAAAAAAGGAAAAAGAAAAAGACAGTGATTCGTGAATAGTTAGATCACCTGGCAGGTAAAGTAGAATCTATTTATACCCGGGTTAGTTAATGATGTTTTAGATAAATGATTTTGTGAAGTTCAGGAAAGAGAGAATGTTTTATTTCATTTGATTCCATATGCATTGATGTTTCGTTCTATGATCATGTGTAGTAAAGTTATAGACTTTACTAGTGGTTTGATGTGACGAATGCATGATATATGAATGAGATTGTAAGCAAGCTGTGAGTGTGTTTGGGCTGTGCGCTAGTCTTCCTCCATCGACATCACCGAGGTTGACAATTTATTGGCGAGCCCCTGCAGGATATTCTGGCCATTTATTATAATTGTTCAACTTCTCAGAGAGGAAGCTGGGTGGGATTCAAGTGTTGTAATCCTAAGACAAGGGGTTGTCTTACTGTATGTTCCCAAGATAGTTAAATGCTAGGCTTGGCATTGCTTCCAAGATAGTTAATACTAGGCTTGGCATTTCAGCCCCAGAGTACTCATTTCGCACAGATTTCCTATAATTCGCTCTCATAGTTGGGTCAGGCGCTGGGCGTCTTATAAAAACTAACTACGTTGTCCAAGCTAATATTATCATTCATAGGATTGCGCTATTACGTCACTCGTGTCGGTAACACCAGTTTGGCTGTCGTGGTAGTAAAATCTTGTTCAAAAAAAAAAAAAAAAAAAAAAAAAAAAGAAAAAAAAGAGAGATATAATGGCGGAAGAAAAGAACACCCTATTGAACACTTGTGAGCGTCGCTCGTGATTTAGGTTATTCCGGAGAAGAGTTGCGAGCATTTGTTGAAAACCAGCAAAGATGGAAAGGGATGAACGCGCGGAAAGACGACGTGTCGCGGGAGAAATGCAGAGCAGGAAACAGAAAAATTTAGGATTCAGGCTAATGATAATCAGGCTAGGCAAACGCAGGAAACAGAAAGAATAAGGGAAGCGCAGGGAAACAGAAAGGATTAAAGCTAGGGAAAACGCAGGAAACAGAAAGACTGAAGGTTCAATTAGAGTTAGAGAAAGTAAGAATACAAGGGGAGACCACCGATGATGGTAGATCACTTTCCAGTGACTCTGTGCGCAGCTATGCTCCCCGACCAAGTTGCCAAAATTCTCGGAAGGGACCGATTCGATTGATGCATACATCAGTCGTTTCGAACGTTTGCAACCAGTCAGGGTTGGCCTCCAGAAGAGTGGGCAGTCATTTTGTCGGCGTTACTGACGGGTAAGGCATTGCAGATTTTCACTGCGTTACCAGCAGAACAACAGTCCGATTTTGGTGCTGTGAAGGAGTCTTTATGAGGGATTTGACCTCACAGAGGAAGGATTCAGAAAGAAATTTCGTTCAGTAGATTGCAAGCAGGGGAAACGTACACTCAGTTTGGTGCACGTTTAGACCACTATTTTGAGAAATGGTTAGAGTTGAGTGGTACGAAGAAGGAGTTCGCTGAGTTGAAAGAGCTAGTTATGAATGAACAGTTTTGTTGGGTTGGGGCCCCTGGTTAACCATACATTTAAAAAGAGAGACAGCCAGGGGAACCCGGGGGGGGTTGTTAAAGGGTTGGGCGGGGGGATAGAGGGGGGCCTTTTGGGGCCCTAAGGTGCGGGGGAAAAAGAAAACGGGTGTAGGCACGGGTTTTGGAAGAGTGCAAGGGGGACTGGGGGAGTTTTTCTGCAAAGTTTTGCCCCCCCCAAAGTGGTGGGGCAAAAGGGGGAAGGGAAAAAGGGACATTGGGTGTTTCATTTGTAACAAAAAGGGACACGTGGCGGGGGGGATTGTCGCATGGGGTTTCCAAAAGGGCAGCCTTGAAAGGAGGTTGGATGGGTCTTTAAAGGGGGGAAACGACCTGCAGGGGAAAACCAAAAGGGTTCATTTTTAAAGAGGGTGGAGTGCACCCTTGGCTACCCTGGACCGCGGGTTCGTGTCAGGGATGGAGGGCACTAGGCGGGAGTGGTTCGTTCCAGTGGAAAAAGGGGGTTTGGCCAGCGAGGGGAAAGGGTTACGAGACCTGGTTTTTTCCCTTGCGGGGGTTTTAACAAAAAAACGCTGGTCGTTTAAAGGGGATTTGGACGGGGCAAAATCCGCCCTGTACTCTTTTCGATGGCACTGTGAGGGATTTTTCCAGTTGAAGTTTAAAAAAGTACGTACCCCTTTTTCAGGCGAGTTTTGCGTTGGGATGGAGAAAACCCCCCTTCCCGTTTTTGTTTCTTTGGGAAAATTTTCCCAAAGGTGCAAGGGACCCGGGGGATCCTGGTTTTTGATGCTACAGGGGAGCATTTCCCGGACAGGGGAGCAAGAAGGGGGAAAAAAGGGTTTGTTAAACCGTTATTTGGTTCCAGGAAGGAAGTCGGGAATAGACGTGTGCCTGATGATTTTGGGGCCCAGGCGGGGAAAAAAAGCCCCTTCGCTCGTAAAGTTTTGGGAAATTTGGCAAGAGGTGGAGAGAAACAGGGGGTTTTAAGGGAGGTGAAAACAGAATTTCTTGGGGAAAGGGGGGGGTGTTGTCCCGGGTGTTCACCGGGGGAAAAGACAGGAAAAGGTAAACCACTCGTTAGGGGGTACCGCGGGGTTATCGTGCCCAATTTCATGTCAGTGGGTCCCCGAGTCGCTCATGGGGGTCCCCTCGGCCCAGAAAAACAGCAAACCCGGGAATTTTTGAGGGACTTTCTTTTGGCCCAGGGGGAAATGGCAGACACAAGGTTTTGATGTCATGTGGACGTTGTGTCAAAGGTCCCCCAACAAAAGGGGGGTGAAGAGGGGGCGCCTCTTAAAAACACCCCCCCTTTAAATTGACACCCCAATTCAGGGGGGGTGGGGGTTGATCTGTTTGGCCCAATCGCGCCCTTTTTCCAAAAGGGGGGCCCACGGTATGTTTTTGACGTGGTGGACTACGGGGCCCCCAAAACCCCAGAACCCGTTGCATTAAAAGCTTTGATACGAAAAGGTCGCTGAAGGGCTGGTAGACATTTCTCTGGGGGTTTTGTGCCGCAAAAAAATTCCGGAAGGGGTTTCCCAGTTCCCCTCGGGCCCGGGGTTGGGGGGAGGTCAAATTTTTGCTAGGGCCCACACAGTGCTCATTTAACCCCATCCCATCCAAAAATGAAAGGGCCCTTGGTGGAAAAAATTCAAGGGTTTGTGCTAAAGGGCATTTTAAAAGAAGCTCTGTGGGGAAAAGGCCAGCAGATTGGGCCCGTTTAAACTTTTCCGGCGGCACTGTTTGCCTACAGGGAACCCCCTCAGGGAAAGCACAGGCTTTTCCCCAAATTTGGGGCTGTGTATGGGCGGACATTTCCCGGGGCCGGTGGGATTTCAAAGAGCTTGTGGTCCGGAGAACAGGAGTCCCGGGAAAAGGTCAAAAAACCCCTTATCAGATGTTTGGGGGCCCCACGCAAAAGGTGGAGGGGGCCCGTAAGGCGCAAGGGAGAGTTTTTCAGGAGGCTAGGGTCGTCCAGGGAAAAAGCAAAATGACAGGAAAGGGGAGGAAAGCAATTCCCAAGGTGGGGTCAAATCTTTTCCCGCTTCCCAAAGGGTCACAACAAAGGGTGCTGATGATTGGAAAAAGGGCCCTTCCCTCATTGAAAAGGTAGCCCGGACTACCCGTCGATGTGAAAGGGAAATCAAAACTTTTCCATGCAAATCTACTCCCCAAAAATTTTTTCAGGTTTAGGGCTCAGCCCCATAGGCGCGCGCCCAAACATTGAAGGAGGGGGAAGGAGGGCCCAGCAGAAAAAGGGGGGGATTTTGTTGGCCCCGGAGTTTCCCGGAGAAGAGTCCTACAGGGGGTGTCACTGAAAGAAAAGGGGGGACAGTAGGAGACAGGAGGAAAAATTTAGTTTGGGCTCCTAGAAAAAGTATAGGGGGTCCCCGACTGATAAACCCGGAAGGACAACTCTAGAGACAGGGCCCGGGGGGAGTTGACCTCCCAGAAAACCCCTACATGTGAAAGGGCCCACCGTCCCCCTATCCCCCAAACAAATGTTTTGAGGAGGGGAGGTTTGAAAAGATTTTTGGGACCTTGGAGGGGATTTAAACCGGGCCAAATCATCATTAGTGCACCCCTCGTTTTTGTAAGGAAAAAAATAGGTGGCCCTCGGGTTCTTGTCGGGCTATAGCCCTTGAAAAGTGTCCCAAGGTTTGATGCAGGGGTCTTTCCAAACATGGAAGCCCCGTTCGCTGATCGCCACAAGGGGAAGAGCCCCGTATTTCCCAGGATTTGATCTGAAACAAGGGTTACTGGCAATGCCCGAGTGAAGGGGCTCAAAGGAAGTCACAAACTTCTCCACCCCCTATGGGGCCCATACCAGTGGCGGTCTTTTTGGGGATGGGGCAACGCACCTTTCAGTCTTTTTCCCCAATGGTTTAGGAATATTGACGGGTTGGGGAAGGGTGGTTTGGGAAATTTATGGGGTGACTTTTTGAAGCATCCGAGGGGCAGGGGGAGCCCCCTGAGGCAGCTAGGAACAGTTTTGGGAGGTTTAGGGCAAACCAAACTCACAGCCAAAACCAAAAAATTTGGCCCGGTTGGTTGGTTTTTCCCGCCTGGAGTTCCCAGGTTTTTTTGTCGGGGGCGACACCCAAACAGCCCGAAAGGGGAAAGGTGGGAAGAAGATGATTTTTGAGAGACCAAAAACCCAAAACCCGGGAAATCAGGAGTCTGCTAGGTTTTTTTGGGGTTTTTTAGGGAGTTTGTTCCAAAATTTTTCCCGAACCCCGAGTCCCTTTTCCGTGATTTGGTCAAAGGGAGGGCCCCGGGAGTGGTCGAATGGCGGGCGCTGCAGAGCAAGCACTGCAGACGGTGTTGGAAAACTGGTTCCCCCTTTTCCCCCCCTTTAAGCTACCTGATATGTCTTAAAACCCTTTCTGTTGCGTACAGATGCATCAGGGGTGGGGGTAGGTGCAGTATTGTTGCAGGAGCATAAGGGGGGTTTGAAATTCCTGTGAGATATGTAGCAGGAAGTTGACAAAGTTTTTTTTTGAAGAAGGGTACGCAAAGGTGGAGAAGGGAGTGTTTTGCTGTTGTTTTGGGGGTGCAGAAAAATTCCCAAATACTTGTATGGGAAAGGGGTTTGTGATTAGAGACAAAAAACCCAACCCCCTCAAATTTTCCCGGGAGGGGGCACAGTTTTAAAAAAAAGCCGAGTTCTGCGTTGGGGAATGGCACTGCAGCCCTTTAAAGGGATTTGAGGGCATTTCCCTCCCCGGTCGCAGAATTTTCGGAGTGGGCTATTTAAGCCGTGTGTCTAGCAAGCTGCAAAATTTAGAGGAAAATCAGTCTATCCCGGGGGGCTTTGTTTATAATTGTGTTGTTTCGTTATGTTGTTTTGGAAAATGGGGTTTATTCCCAGTTGGGGTATGGTCCTATTTTTTTGTGTGAGACTGTTTATATTTTTTTTTGTGAGATTTGTTCATGGGAAATGTAGTTATGCTTGGGGGGCATTCAGCCCCCTTGTGTGGGAAAGCTTTTTTTGCAATGATTTAGGATGGAGTTTTCCCCGTGAAGTGTCATGGATCGTGATCCTTTATATTGTGCTTTTCATAAGAATTGTGGGGAAAAAAAGTTTTTGGCAAAAACCGCAGGTAGGGGGGTTGCATAAGGGGCGCACAGAGGTCGTTATTAAAAAAGAGTTGAAATAACGCAAGGCGCACCCTCAATGATAAAATCATTGGATTTGGGTTTTACTAATGGTAAAATTTTATAATTTATAAAACCGGGTTTGGGTTGGGAAAGGATTTTCCAAAAATTTTCGCTTTTTAGCTGTGTGTCGCAAATTCGGTTGTTGTCTTTTTTGTACCCTTGTTTTGGGGACAAGGGGGTGCTAGTCTTTTGCAAGGGGGAAATTGTCACGGTCAAAAATTAACACAACCAAATGGGGTCCGTCGCCGGGGCCCCTTCAAAAATGGGGCTAAGTCCCCAAAAGGAGACCCTTTGGCGCCCCGTTTGGAAACCCGGGGCCCCTGGTTCGGATCCGGCCCCAAATTTTGGTTAGGGGGAGAGGCTTCACGGAGGCCGGTTCCCATCCACCCAGACTGACTAAGGGCCCTTTTGCCCGAGCCTCGTTTTCTTGCGAGGGGCGAGTCGTGAGCCCGGCTCGGCTCCTCTGGCCAATTTGTGGAACCAGCGTCATTGTTAGTTAGACGTCGTGGCGCCCACCCCGACTCAGCTAGCCAAAATTTTGAGTGAACCCGTTTTCCACGACTTAAGCCCCCCGGCGCCGTTAAGTAGGGAAGGGGGGGGAAGGGTAGTGTGTGGTGGGGGTGAAAAATTTGCTAAAAATTAAAAGGGCCAATTGACCACCACAGAGGTAAAACGTGTCGGGGTGACCGCAAGAATTTTTAAAAAATCCAATGGAAAATTTGAGGGAGCTAACTTGGGTGCAGGGGGGGGAAAAAATTTTGACCAATGGTACTGGGCCCTTTTTTGGCAGATCGGAAACGAAAAAGAAAAATTTTTGGGGGAGGGAGAGAGAAGGGAGAACGGGGGGAGGGGGAACGAAAAAGAGAGAGAGGAGGAGAGGTCTGGGGTGTAATCTTGAGGAGGGGAAAAAGAGAGAGATGAGGGGAGGGAGGGAGAAAAAACCAAATGGGGCATTAGCACGGATAGGGCTGCAGAGGAAGGACTTGGGGAGATGTGGAGAGGTTTCTAAATAATGAAGAGGAAAAAAAAAGAAGAAAAAAAAGAGAAAAAAAAAGCAAAATGTCCATTTTTATAAGAGCAGACTAGAAGAAAAGAGAGAGGAGGTGCCCAAAGCGTTAATGCAGGGGGAAAGAAAGGAGAAAAGATTTGATGTTGATAGTTTATGTTCATCTTCACTGGGGGTTGACCTCATACTTGGCCAGCGCCACTTTCATCGGCAGTCCAACCTGACCAACGCCAGCAGTCCAGCCTGACCGGTGCTAGCAGTCCAGCCTGACCGGTGCAAGCAGACCAACACCAGTGCCAACAGTTGTGTCGTGTTGTGAAAGTGACAGTAAAAAGAAAAAAAAAAAGGAAAAGAAAAAGACAGTGATTCGTGAATAGTTAAGATCACCTGGCCAGGTAAAGTAGAAATCTATTTATACCCGGGTTAGTTAATGATGTTTTAGATAAATGATTTTGTGAAGTTCAGGAAAGAGAGAATGTTTTATTTCATTTGATTCCATATGCATTGATGTTTCGTTCTATGATCATGTGTAGTAAAGTTATAGACTTTACTAGTGGTTTGATGTGACGAATGCATGATATATGAATGAGATTGTAAGCAAGCTGTGAGTGTGTTTGGGCTGTGCGCTAGTCCTTCCTCCATCGACATCACCCGAGGTTGACAATGTTCTGCTGATCGTTTTCGCGAACGTTTCCGTTCTGTGCGCCCTGACAAAGGAGAATCGTTTCCGTCGTTTCTAATCCGTATGAGTCATTGTTTGGATCGATGGATCGATTTGTCAAAAACGAACAAAACTTTCCAATCACTGCGAGATCTCCTTCTTAGAGAACAACTTTTCCAGAGCGTGAGCAAAGATCTGGCCACTTTCCTTAAAGAAAGGCAATTTGAAAGCGTTGAGGAAATGTGTCAGATGGCTGATCAGTATTGTATCGCTCACCCAGATAAGGGCGTGGCTAGGAAAGGAGAATTTTCCATCTTTGAGTCTCATGCGTCATGTACTATCCCATCGGGACAGGGAAGTTACAGGAAAGGAAATCGTGGGTCGTTTCTGAGTCCTCAAGGATATACTTATCCTAGGAACGGACAGGGATCTTTCCGCGGTTCGAGTGACTTTCGTCAGTACCAGTACTCACCGCCGGAAAAACCCGTTGCTCCTCAGCAAACGTTCCGAGGTCGTGGACAACGACCACCGCGTAGACCTTTTGGGCCAGTTCGTGGACAGAACCGAAGTTCACAAAATCAGTCGTCTGCCGATCAGACAATGCGATGTTTCTTTTGTGATTGCAAGTTCCATTTGAAAAAGAATTGCCCTTTCAAACCAAATGATTCAAAATCCGCATTAGTCTCCACTGATTGTGAAGAAGGCCTTGTTTTGGCACCACATCAATCTGTTGATGGACTGGTGTTAGAAAACGGAGCCATCAACGGATTGCAGGCTTCGGTTTTGCGAGACACTGGGTGCACCACGCTGGTGTAAGAAAATCTTTCGTGCTTCAAAACCAGTATCTCGACACTGTCCAAAAGTGTAGGTCGTTTGGAGGGAAGATTGAAACGTTTCCGCTGGCGAAAATTTCCGTCGATACACCGTACTACTCCGGATTTCTCACCGGTACCGCCTGTGTTATCGATAACCCAGTCTGCGATTTGATCTTGGGCAATTTGCCAGGTGTCGCTACAGTACATGGTGGTGCTGGAGGATCGTTCGTTCCTTGTTTGTCAGTACCAGGTCAGACATCATAGAGCAGGGAAAGGCTACAAAGCTGCTAAAAGTCTCAAAACTGGATGAACTCCAGATTACCCCAGATGATCTAAAAGAAATGCAGGAAAAAGACGAGACGCTGACGACAATACTTTCCGCTGCTAAACAGACTGTCACTGACATACCAATGGACAAACAGTCAGCTGATAGAAAACCAGATGTATACAAGGTACGTTCCTTCAGTGTAGGGGATAAAGTCCTTGTACTACTCACTAGAGAGGTCGCGATCCACGAAGATCGTGAGACCGTGGTGGGGGTTCCCCTCTATTTTTAACTTTACCCACTTTGTGAAGGCTGTGCGCATGCGTGCATTTTTTATCACCACCATTCGCCACGAGCACAGCAGAAAATCGTCGTGCTTTTGCGTGTTTTCACCACGGAAATTAGACCAACTTCGTGAGTATATTTCAGCCATATTTTACGTCAAATAGTTTAGTTTACATTGTCAGTTTGGATATCAAACCTTCATACACTACATGTGGGTTCTGATTTGTGTTGAAAAAATGTCAGATTCTGTCGTGTGATTCATGTTGGTGCAGATCTGTTGACTTTTGTTGTGGTTTCGATTCTTGCTCTCAGCATGCTTTCTGAGTCGTAACAAGTGTACAGATCTTCATGCTGGCAATGCTGCAAGATGTTGCTGATGTGAATGATGTGTGTGTGTGATTATTACGTTTCTTGGTGAGGTTGTTCTGTTGTTGTCACATGTGTGCGTTCGTCTGCAGTGTAGGCCTACGTTCATGACAGTGCGCTGTGTTGCAAACTACTTTCATCATGATCTCTTGTGTTCCTGCTTAATTAGGCCTCTTCGCATAATTCAGAAACAGTATGATCACACTTGCCACACTCACTCTTGTCTGTCATAAAATACAACATGGAGGATAAAATTAGGTAATTAACATTTAGCCAGGATAACAAGTATCACTGATATTTCTTGTATTTTTTAGATGTTACAGAGATGACTTTTAATGATGGTGCTGATGTGTGTGCATTGTGAGATTGTGTCAGCTTATATTTCTTGTTGAAGTTGCTCTGTTGCTCATTTGTCACATGCATTCAAGTTGTAGTTCAACTGTAGCCAGTACATGCTTAGCTGAGTCAGTGAGTGAATGTTTTGTGTTCATGGTTAACATTAGATGTAGTCCTAGTTGGAGCAGAACATTAATTTTGTTGTATTTTTCAATTGTTGCAGAGACGATTTTGCGATGGATGGAACTGACCTGGCAGCCTTAGTTGATCTGGCGTTTGACGAATACGTCGATGAATTTGATCTCGATACTACGAAACGAAGGGACATAAAGGGAAACAACTGGCTTGGTAAATCAGCCATCTCACCACCGGCGAGCGGAAAATTTTCGCGATCGCTTCAACCTCGCGTGCGTGTGTGCGCCGTGGTCGGGCAGTGACGTCACAGACATGACTAACACCCCACCACCACCGCTTCTCACGGCTGAAATCGCGACCTCTCTACTGATGAACATAACAAGCTTCGTGTTATGTGGAAGGGTCCTTTTCAGGTGGTCGAAAAACTTTCTGCAGTTAATTATAAGATCAAAATGGCAAACACTGAGAAGGTATTTCATGTGAACATGTTGAAGAAGTATGTTGAACGTACAAATGTTGCCATCAACCAGTCAGTTGAGTGGATATGTCCTGTGTCAGAAACTGATGTCAACATGACAGATATTATCAGTGATGATTTTGTACCCAATGTAACGTACAGGGACAGATCAAAGGTTGTGAAAACAGCAAATGTAGGAGTGTTAACATCTACCAGTGCAGATGATGTTGTACCCCTTCCTACTCTGTCTGTCAAAGGTGAAACCTATGATGATGTGATTTTGTCGAATGATTTGTCTTCAAGGCAAACGGAACAGCTCAAAGAAATTTTGAAAGACTTTCAGGATGTGTTGACAGATACCCCAGGTACAGTGACTGGTATTGAACCCCATAGTATTCAGTTGACTACTGAAATACCAGTGCGAACCAGACCATACCCCCTCCCATTTGCAAAAAAGGAGGTTGTCGAGAGAGAAATCAAAGTAATGCTGGATTTAAAGGTCATAGAACCTTCTACATCTCCGTACAGCTCACCAGTTGTATTGGTGGACAAACCTGATGGCTCGGTGCGGTTCTGCATCGATTACAGGAAATTAAATAAGATCACTGTGTTCGATGCCGAGCCCATCCCAGACATTGAAGAACTTCTGTGTCAGCTCTCAGAAGGAAATTATTTTGTGAAAGTAGACTTGACTAAAGGATACTGGCAGATTCCAATGGCTGAAGCTGACAAGGAAAAGACAGCATTTCAAACACCTTTTGGTCTTTTCCAATGGACGAAAATGCCATTCGGTTTGCAAAATGCCCCAGCTTCTTTTGCCAGAATGATGCGAGCCCTGAAACTCCATGAATGTGGTGCAGTCAGTTTTTTTGACGACATTTTGTTGGCTGCAAAGTCATGGAGTGACCTCCTTTCTAACTTACGAGCTGTTTTTTCCAGACTCAGAAGTTTTGGTTTGACTGCGAGACCATCCAAAATTCGTGCCGGTTTTCAAACTCTCGAGTTTTTGGGTCACACTATTTCAGTGGGAAAAATGATGCCAGAAGGGAAGAAAGTGGAAAAGATTTTATCTTTACTTAAACCCACTACAAAGAAACAGATCAGGTCACTCATCGGATTGTTGTCTTACTATAGACGATATGTACCCCACTTTGCGTCCCTGACGGCCCCTTTGACTGAACTGACGAAAGGGACGAAGAACAAAAGTATTGTGTGGTCTGATGAGTGCCAGAAGGCTTTGGAGTGTGTTCAGAACACCCTCAACTCATTTCCTGTTCTGTTGTTACCCTCCCTCTCAGAAGACTTTATTTTGAGAACCGATGCCAGTTTCAAAGGAATGGGAGCGGTACTGTTGCAGGAAAAAAGTGCTTTGTTACATCCCGTGCAATATGCCAGTAAGAAGTTCTCAAAGACACAGGAGAAATACTCCACTATTGAGAGAGAGTGCTTGGCTATTGTATGGGCATGTGAGAAGTTCGCCAGGTTCTTGACTGGAAGAAAGTTTCGGTTACAGACTGACCACAGGCCATTGACTTTCTTGCAATCGTCAAAAACTAAGAACAGCAGATTATTAAGGTGGTCTTTGGCATTGCAGGAATTCCAATTTACCATTGAACCATGTACCAGTGCCGGGAACACAAAATATCATGCAGATTTATTGTCACGTGTATGAATATTCATGGACAAATGTAACTGTTTTCAAGGGAAGGATTATTGCTGTTTTTTGTCTTTCTTAATGATTACGGTGTGCTCACATTTGACAGTGCATTGTATGTTACTGACTATTTAAATCAAGTGGTATTTATGTTTAATTTGCTTGTTGAAGTGACTGTATGTTTTACAAGCAAAAAACTACTTGATGTTGATGTAATACATATTTATTCTTTGCTTTATTCTTTGGTAAACAATGAAAAAATCATCATGTACTATTTATGTCTAACTTGCTTGTGAAGGTGAATATATATGTATGTGTCATGAGCAAATAACTCTTTAGAAATGTATATACATATGTTGTGATTGTGCAGTGAGACAAACTTATTGTTTTCATTAGTTCATTGTCAACAATGGAAAATATGTTTCACTTTTCAATGGACTATAACATTACATGTGGAAAAAAAAACTATGTTTAAACTATGTTTATTTTGTTTACATGTCTATTGAGAAACATTTACACTTAGAAATATTCTCATTTTCATGAGGGTTTGAAACATATGATGCGAGACAAAGATCAAGGGAAAAATGTGCTTCAATTCTTAATATATAAACACAATTTGTACTTTGAATTGTTAATATCCCTAATTGTTTGTCTATGTAATTTGTGGAATGTATTTTGTGACATGTGGTGATCGGTTATGATTTTTTTTTTTTTGAAAGACGGAAAGTTTGAAATATGCTATTTATGGTGGATCATGATGATTGATTCTATACGTTGATTATTAATTTGGTGAATCATGTGTGATGGTTACACATTTTGAGATTCATGGCTGAAGATGTGTTTTAAGTGAAGTTGTATATCCGTTAAAAAAAATTTTCTGGAGAAAATTTTTTCACCCCAGGATGGGGGGTGTCATGTGACGTAGCCTCACATCAAGGCATGTGACGCTCCATCACATGTAGTTCAGTGATATGAATCATTTCCCCATGCCACTACTGAAAAGGAAGAATATTCATGTGGCTTGACTAGTGTAGCGGGCGTCCCCAAAATAATTGTGAGATATACTCATTGTCACGGTCAAAAATAAACACAACCAAATTCGTGGTCAATCGCCACCAGCCCAGTCGGACTTAAGCCGAACTCAAATATTCTAGGCGTCAGGCAGACGGGCCCATGTGTCGGATCCAGCCAATTAAGCATAGGGGAGAGGTTCCACGGAGACGGTCTGTCTAGCCAGACGGACTAAGTAGCTGACCGACGCCTCGATGTCTGGTCAAACGAGTCTCGACGCCCGGATCAGACTCATCCGGCCAATTTGAGCACAGCGAGAGGCTAATCCTAATCTTCCACGTAGACAGTCGGAGTGGCTGACCAAAGTCTCAACAGGTCTGGGCCAGACTGATCTAGCCAATTTACGACCAATGCCCACCATTAGGTCGACGTCGCCGGAAAGGGAGAGGGAGAAGGTAGTATGTGGTGGGGGGTGAAATCAAGCTAATCAATTAAATGACCAATTGACCACCACAGAGAGTAAGGCGTGTAGGCGTGACTGTCATGATTTGAATATCCAATGAATTAAGGGAGATAACTTCGGGTACGAGGTGGTAAAAATACTGACCAATGGTACTCGCCCTTGGACACGGAGTTAGGGCATAAAGTAATGTGTGAGTGAGAGAGAAAGAGGGAACGAACAGAGAGAGAGAGAGAGAGAGGTTCTGGGTTTTAGGCTCTGACGAGAGAAGAGAGAGAGAGATGAGGAGAGAGGATAGAACCAAGTTTGTAGCATTTAGCACCAGAGATAGTCTGCAGAGGAAGGACTAAAGAGAGATGTGGAGAGAGAGAGTTGCTAACTAATGAGAGAAAAAGAAAGAAAAGAAAAGGAAAAGAAAAGCAACCATGTCCATTTGATAGAGCAGACTAGGAGAGAGAGAGAGAGAGTGCAATGCGTTAATGCAGGAAGAAAGAAAGGAGAACAGATCGATGTTGATAGTCACTGTTCCATCTGAACCGGGGGTTCGACCTCATACCTGGCAGCGTCACTTCGTCAAGCAGAACCACAGACCAACGCCAGTGCCAGCAGTCTAACCTGACCAAGGCCGACCAAGGCCAGCAGACCAACACCGGTGCCAGCAGTTGTGTCGTGCTTGTGAAAGTGACAGTGAAAAGAAAAAAAAAAGGAAAAGAAAAGACAGTGATTCGTGAATAGTTAAGATCACCTGGCCAGGTAAAGTAGAAAATCTATTTATACCCGGGTTAGTTAATGATGTTTTAGATAAATGATTTTGTGAAGTTCAGGAAAGAGAGAATGTTTTATTTTGTTTGATTCCATATGCATTGATGTTTCTTTCTATGATCATGTGTAGTAAAGTTATAGACTTTACTAGTGGTTTGATGTGACGAATGCATGATATATGAATGAGATCGTAAGCAAGCTGTGAGTGTGTTTGGGCTGTGCGCTAGTCCTTCCTCCATCGACATCACCCGAGGTTGACAATTTATTGGCAAGCCTGCCAGGATATTCTGGCCCATTTATTATAATTGTTCAACTTCTCAGAGAGGAAGCTGGGTGGGATTCAAGTATTGTAATCCTAAGACAAGGGTTTGTCTTACTGTATGTTCCCAAGATAGTTAAATACTAGGCTTGGCATTGCTTCCAAGATAGTTAATACTAAGCTTGGCATTTCAGCCCCAGAGTACTTATTTCGCACAGATTGCTTATAATTCGCTCTCATAGTTGGGTCAGGCGCTGGGCGTCTTATAAAAACTAATTACGTTGTCCCAAGCTAATATTATCATTCATAGGATTGTGCTATTACGTCACTCGTGTCGGTAACCATCAGTTTGGCTGTCGTAGTAGTAAAATCTTGTTTCCAAAAAAAAAAAAAAAAAAAGATATAATGGAGAAAGAAAAGAACCCCCCTATTGAACAAGCATGAGATCGTCGCTCGTGATTTAGCTAATGGGCGAAGAGTTGCGAGCATTCCGTTGAGAAAGCCAAATAAAGATGGAAAGAGATGAACGAGCGAAAGACTCCTGTTTCGATTTGGAAATAGCCGAGCAGGAAAAGGCTAAAGAAGAAACAGAAAGATAAAGATTCAGGCAAACAGCTAGCGAAGCGTGCTGGAAACAGAAATGAGACTAAAGGAAGCGCAGGGAAACAGAAAACTAAGAAGCGCAGAACAGAAGAAAAGAATGGAATTCAATTAGAGTTTAGAGTCGGGATGAAAAAACAAAGGAGACCACTGGATGATGGTAGATCACTTTCCATTGACTCTGGTGCTGCAGTGACGCCCCCCGAGCCAAAGTTGCCCAAATTCTCTGAAGGAACCGTTCGTATGATGCATACAACAGTCGTATTCGAACGTTTGCGACCACCAGGGTTGGCCTTCAAAGAGTGGGCAGTCCATTTATTGTCGCCGCTATTACGGTAAGGCCTTAACAGATTTCACTGCGTTACCCAGCAGCGACCAACCAATCTGATTTTGGGCTGTGAAGGAATCGTTTATGGAAGGGATTTGACCTCACAGAGGAAGGATTCAGAAAGAAATTTCGGTTCAGCTAGATTGCCAGGCAGGAGAAACGTACACTCAGGATTTGGGTGCACGTTTTAGAACACTAATTTGATAAATGCGAATTGAGGGGTACGAAGAAGAGTATTGCTGAATTGAAAGAGCTGGTTATGAAGGAGCAGATTCTGTCAAGTTGCGGCCCCTGATTAACTATTACATTTGAAAGAGAGACAGCCAAGACAGCAGGAGGGAGTTGTTGAATCGCAGAGGTGTATAGGAGGCACTTTGGGGCACTAAGGTGCAGAGAAACAGGTGCCAATCACAGGTGAGAAGAGTGCAAGAAGACTAGTAGGATTTTTCTGGCAAAGTTTGCAAACCCAGTGGAGGGCAGGTAAAGAGAGGACAAAGTACAATAGTGTTTCATTTTGTCACAAGAAAGGAAATGTGGCGAGGGATTGTCGCATTGGGGTTCCAGAAGGCAGCAGCTGCAAGAGGGTGGATAAGGGTCGCCAGGGGAAACGACCCCCATCCGTGGAACCAACAGAGGATCCCAATCTGAAGAGGGTGGAGTGCAGCCTATGCCTATCACTGGGCAGCAGTATCAGTGACAGGGATAAGGCACCTAGGCTGATTGGTTACTTACCAGTTGAAGAAGGTGGGATGAGCAGCATAGTGAAATTAGTTACTAGACACAGTTGTACATGCGGAGTTGTGAGAACAACGCTAGGTGAGAAAGGGATTTGGACAGGCAAATCCACAACCTGTACTCTAATCGATGGCACTGTGAGGGATTTCCAGTATGCTAAGAAAGAAAGTACGTACCCCTTACTTCTCAGGCAGTTTGTTCTGTGCTGGTGATGTAGCAAACCCCTCAATCATGTGATCCATAGGGAAATAGTCAGTGCAAGGGATTCCAGGGATACTGAGTTGGTTGACAGCTACAGGCAGCAGTTCAAACAACGGAGCAAGACGGAAGAAAAGTGATGAAAAACCGTTAGTACCGTTTCCAGCAAGGAAGTCAGCATAGATGTGTCGCCTGAAGAGTTTAGGGGGCCCGCAGGGTACAAGACCCTTCTCTTCGTGAAGATCTTGGGAGTTGGCAAGAGGTGGAGAGAAACAGGAGGTTAAAGGAGTGAGACAGAATTTCTTGTGACAGGCGGGCTGTGTAAACCGAGTGTTTCACCAAGGAAGACAGTAGAGGTGGACCACGGTTCTATCAGTTTAGGAGGTACCAGCAGGTATCGGACACTGTCATGTCAGTGGGTCACGAGTCGCTCATGTGTGGGTCATCACGGCACCAGCCAAAACCGCTGACCGAATCTTTGATGACTTTCATTGGCCAGTTGAGCAATGGCAGACATCACGCCGTATCTGCATGTCATGAGACGGGTGTCAAAGTCACCACAAGAGGTGAGAAGAGGAAAGGCCCTCTTTAAACAGGCCCTTTAATGACACACCGGTTCAGGAGGAGTGCTGTTGATGTCTGATGTGGCCCAGATCGGCGCCGCTGTTCCAAAGGCGGCACAGGTATGTGTTGACGCTCGTGGACCACGATCGACCTGATACCCAGAAGCAGTTGCATTGAAAGGCGTAGATTACGCAACAGGTCGCGAAGGAGGCTGGTAGACATCTAGTTTCTCGCTGGGTGTGCCAGCACAACTCTCCGTGTGACAGGGGGTCAGTTCACCTCAGGCGTGATGAAGGAAGTCAACAGCTCTATGGCACCACACAGCTTCTCACTACCATACCAACCCCCAATGCAATGGCTTGGGTGGAGAGAGTCATGGTGTGCTGAAGGCATCTTAAAGAAGCTCTGTGATGAAGAGCAACAGCAATTGGGGACCGCAACATCAGCGTGCCTGTTCGCCTACAGGGAAGCCCCTCAGGAAAGCACAGCTTTTCGCCATTTGAGCTGCTGTTGGGCGGACAGTTCGGGGACGCGGTGTGCATTCTCAAGAGCTTAGTGGTCCCGGAGAACAGGAGTCCAAAGAAGTCAAAACACTTATCATAATGTGGTGGACTACGCATAGGCTAAAGGAGACATGTAAGGTCGCAATGGAGAGTTTGCAGAGCTAGGGTCGTTCCAGAAGAAGCAATATGACAGGAAGGTGAGGAAGCAATTCCTCAGGTGGGAATCAAGTCCTGTTACTGCTTCCCACGGATCCACAGCGCGATGCATTTTATGGGGAAGGGACCCTTCCACCATCAGATGAAAGTTAGATCCAGGACTATACCGAATCGAAGTGAATGGGAAATCAAAACTTTTCCATGCAAATTTGCTCTGCAAATATATCAGTCGTGTTACTCAGCACAAAGCGCAGCAAGCAATCAAGAGATGAGGTGAAGGAGACCCAGCAGAAGAAGGGAGGATATTTGTTGCCTAGTTTCCAGGAGAAGATCATACAGGGATGTGTCACTTATGCCGGGCTAGACATCGATAGGAGAACAGGAGGAAGTTAGGGCCCCTAGAACAGTATAGGGCGTCCCTGACTGACAACCAGCAGGACAACTCTAGAGACATGTACGGTGGAGTTAACATCGCAAAAAAAACCCTTACATGTGAAAATCCAACCCGATCCCATATGCCACCATGCAAGTAGATAACGAGAGGAGGTAGAGAAAGATGTTGACCTTGGTTATTGAACCGACCAAAATCATCGTATAGATGCACCCGTCGGTCTTAGTGATGAAAAGGCAGGTGAGCATCCGAATTTCTTGAATGTTGACTATAGACGTCCTAACATGTCACCAAGGTCGATGCCAGTAGGTCATACCGAACATGAAGACCATGTTCGCTCAGATCGCCACAAGCAAGAGCCATAATTCACCAGGATAGACGTGAGCAAAGGTGTCTGCAAATAGCCTTGAGTGAGGCACACAAAGGAAGTCCACAATCTCCACTCTATGGGGCTATATCAGTGGCGATTACTCCCATTTGGTATGGCCAACGCACCTGTGCATTCTCTCTCGGATTGATAGGAATAATTGACGGATTGGAAAGCTAATGTAATTTCATGGATGACATTTCTGATAGCAATCCGAGACATGGGAGACATATGAGGCAGCTAGGAGCAGTTTAGATTAGAGGGTGAGAGCAAGCCAATCTCACAGCAGACCAACAAAGTGCCAAGGTTGGTTTCCAAGCCTGAGTTCCAGGATTTGTTGTCGGAGGCGAACAAAGCAGCCAGAAAGGGGAAAGGTGGGAAAATGAAGAATTCAGAGAGAACCAAAGACCAAAACTGAAGTCAGTGAGTCAGCTAGTTTTATTGGTTTCTACAGGGAGTTTTTCCAAATTTCGCGCAATCACGATTCCACTACAGAGATTTGGTCAAGGCGCCAGAGAAACGGCAGTGGACTAGTGGTGCAGACGCGCAGAGCAAGCACTGCAGACGGTGCTGGGAAGACTAGGTTCCCGTCCATCTTGAAGCTACCAGAATTATGTCCAAAACATTTTTGTTGCGACAGAAGTGCATCACGTGGTGGATAGGTGCATGTAATGTAGCAGAGCATGAAGGGTCGAGTTTCCCTGTGAGGTATGCTAGCAAGGAAGTTGACAAAGTGCGCAGAAGGTAAACGCAACTGTAGAAAGGAGTGTTACTGTCGTGTTGGGCCGTGCAGAATTCCACAAATACTTGTAATGGGAAAGAGTTCGTTGATAGAGACAGATCATCAACGCACTCAAATTCCTGGCAGGAGGGCAGTTAGACAAACAGCAAGGTTCTGCTTGGGCAATGCACTGCAGCCCTACAGTATTCGATTCAGTACATAGCAGGTCGACAGAATGGCGAGCTGACATATTTAAGCCGTGTAGTTCTAGCAAGCTGCAACTCAAGGAAGTCAGTCATAGTCCGGGGCGCTTTGTTGATAATATCTGGTGTTGGATGCAGTTAGTTGATTGGGTATGGGTTCATATCCCATTTGGAGCTATGTTCATAATTTTATGTTTGAGACGTTTCATCATTTTCTTGTTGAGACTTGTTCCGATTATGACAGTCGTTATGCTTGGAGCATACAGTCACTTGGTTAGTGATGCATTATTTTGCAATACGTGAGATGAGATTCCTCAGTGAAGTCTGGATCGGGATCATACTATATTGTGCTTTTCATAAGAATTGTGAATGAGAGATTATGCAAATCCGCAGGTCGGTAATTGCATAAGTGCGCACGAGGGGGTGATATAAAATGAAGTTGAACTAACGCACGAGCGGCGACGTCAATGATTTAACTCATTGGAGTGGTATTCACTAATGAGTAATTATTATAATTTATAAACCGATGTGTAAAGTAGTTTTCAAACTTTGCACGTGTAGCTGTTTGATCGAGCAATACGTTGTTGTACTTTTTTTGTACCGTGTTTTAGTTTGTATTTTTGTTGGTGCATAGTCCTTGCAAGGGGGGAAATGTCACGTCAAAAATAAACCACAACCAATTCGTGGTCAATCAGCCACCAGGCTCCGTCGGACATAAGCGAACTCAATCTTCTAGGGCGGTCAGGCAAGACGGCCCTGGGGCGGAGCCAGCCAAATAATGCATAGGGGAGAGGTTCCACGGAGAACGGGTCAGCTAGCCAGACGGACAAAGTAGCTGACTCGACGCCTCGAAGTCAGGTCAAACGAGTCTTGACGCGCCGTATCAGACTCATCCTGAGCCTCACACCCCCAATTTGAGCACAGCGAGAGGCTAATCCTACTCTTCCACATAGAAAGTCGGAGTGGCTGACCAAAGTCTAACAGGTCCTGGTCACAGACTGATCTATGCCAATTTACGACCAAGATGCCCACCATTCGGATCGACGTTCGCCGGAAAGGAGGGGAGAAGGAAATATGTGTTGGGTGTGAAATCAAGCTAATCAATTAAATGACCAATGACCACCCAACAGAGAGTAAGGCGTGTATGCCGTGACTGTCATATTTGAATATCCAATGAATAGACGGAGATAACTTCGGGTACGAGGTGTAAAAATACTGACCAATGGTACTCGCCCGTGGACACGGAGTTAGGGGCATAATGTAATCCGTTAGTGAGAGAGA
>CM031603.1:87144125-87174125 GCA_018398815.1 Conus ventricosus
TTGCTTCCCCCTCTTCCTCCTCTCCACACCTCTTCCTTCCTCCGCCTTACATTTGCGTAAGAATCCAGCTAAGTGAATTAATTCTTTTTTCCCCAAAAAAGTTCGCAGAAAATCCAGTGCTGACACAACGCCTTCTCTCCTCTTCCTCCTCCGAGGAGAAAACATAAGATATCAAGTCGGACTAGCCATATTTGATGCAGCGGGTAGCGTAACAGACACGCGGGGGGTTGCCGGTTCGAGTCCCCTCAGACGCATTTATTTGTGGAGATTTCCGGCTCCGATCGGCTTCTACCGAGAACAGAGCGTGCAACGAGCCCAAGTGGGAAGGCTGGGAGCCGAATGTCATCCACTTAATGGATGCGTCTCTGAGAGTGGCGCAGGATTTCCATACCAGCGCTGACGGTGTCTGCATCTCTGGGGTCCGGGTTGACGCCGTGACGCATTATGAAAGCTAGAGTACACTACCCCCCCCCCCCACCCCAAACTCCCCCTGCCATTACAGTCTCAGACCAGAGAGGAACTGTGTGTGGCGTCATCTCGACATGGTCCCCATCCTCACTGACCGTCGCCTAGAGGTTCCTCTGACAATGACAGACAGGCTTCGGTCAACGTCAGCAGCAGCGGTGTATGATGAATAAAGTCGGTGTCAGCGCTTCATGCAACGGTCATGATGATCGCATCGATTCTGTTCCCCGTCCGCATCTGCCAGTGTTCTCTCTCGGGACTCGGTGCTGAGCGAGTTGAGAGGGGGGGGGGGGGGGGGGGGACAGCAATGAGAACAGGACAGGGTAGGAGCTGGCCATGGTGATGCTAACAGAGAAGAGGAACGGGGAAAACAGAGGAAGGGTGGGGGCTGGGGACGGAAAGGGGTTGGGTGGGGGTGGACGTGGGGGATGCCAGTGCTGAGAGAGAGGAGGGAAAGGGGAGAAAGGAGGGGATGGGGAGAGGGGGGGGGGTGGCTGTATTGGTGGAACGTGAGCGGGGTGTTTTGTTGTGCAGGTAGAAGGTTGCTTCGTTAATTGCATGTTTGTGTTTGTCTATAGCAATCGGTGATGTGAGTTCTGTTTTGTTTTCTTTCACGTTTATGGTAGCTTCTATGATATGGGAGTGGGAATACTGCTTTGTCACGTTATCGGCATTTCTCTGTGCACGTGTTTATACGACTATCTCGCCTGGTCTCATCAGCGCGCTGGCAGGCAAAACTACCTCGGGCCAAGTGTTAATGTGACCTAGTACAGGACAGTATTGTTCTGGGGCATGCAATTACTACTGTTCGTTTCAATACGACTATGATGACGATGATCACTGTTATCATTATCATTAGCTAGTACATGCAGGTTTCACCCGTGATGTCCACACACCCTCCCTAGGAGACTGATCTAACACTACACTGGTATCACCCGCATGATAAACGAAATAACCAGCATCAGTGTCGGGTCATCAGCGTTTCGGCCTTACAATACTGCCAACTCCGTGCCCTTCCACTGAGCTTGCCATACTCATCATCACTGATAACTGCAGTAGTTGTACCAGCAGCAGTAGCAACAACTGCCGCAGTACTAGTGCGGTACCAATGGTAGTTCTGTTGCAAACACTACAATGTCCTGCCTCCTCAGTCTCTGTGGATGTGAACAAATAATGTCAGTGTGAATTGTGGTTCGGCTGAAATCAGCTACCTGGAGAACATTCAGGCATTTGCATGACATGTTCTAAAAAAGGTTTGCCTCCTTAATTTAGTAAATGTCCATCCATGATAAAGCATACATGACTCCTACCTAGCACGCACACTGAGAGAGAGAGTGAGAGAGAGAGAGAGAGAGGAGAGAGAGAGAGAGAGAGAGAGAGAGAGACAGACAGACAGACAGACAGAGTCAGGGTCAGAGAGAGAGACAGACAAACAGTCAGAGAGAGACAGACAGACAGACAGACAGAGATAGAGACAGAGAGACAGACGGAGAGAGACAAAGACAAAAAGAGAGAGAGAGAGAGAGAGAGGAGAGAGGAGAGAGAGAGAGAGAGAGGAGAGAGGAGAGAGAGAGAGAGAGAGGACAGACAGACAGACAGACAGACAAAAACAGACAGACAGAAAAAAAGACAGACAGAGAACGACAAACGTCAAAACGGCAGACATCTCAGGACAGCAACAAACACCACCACCATGATGGCACCAGGCCCAAGTCCCAGACCTCAGGAGAGAAATCCTGCAGGACTTGGCACCGGCCAATCCAATCCGCGTACACCACACAGAGCTAACCTTTTATCACAGCGACGTCGGAAACCGAAAGGCAATTCTGAAATGAGGCCGCCATTGCGACCATCGTATGGGATTGTGCCGCGTTGTATTGTTACCGTAGCAGGGGAGGTTACTTTTTTTTTTTCTTTTCATCGGCGCCTAGTTGCCCTCTGTTTGTTGGTTTGTTTTCAGCCGCCTCCTTGCTTTGCTTGATGTTTTGTTTGTTTGTTTGTCTACCTGTCAACAACATCACGCGAAAACCACTGAACTAATTTTGACGGAACTCGGTTGGGAAAACGGATTGCAGCCTAAGGACGAATCCAATTAATTTGGGGGGGGGGGGGGGGGGGGGGGGATCCAGGTTATTTCTTTGTTTGTCTGTCAACATCATTTCGCAAAAAAACCATAGCACCGATTTTGACTAAGCTCGGTAGAAAGATTGGACTGTGACCGAAAGGACGAATCCAATTCATGTTGGGGTGGATCCCGGTTGCGGATCCAGATCAAGGGGTGGATCGACGATTCCCTCAAGCTCTGCAGGGATCTGCGCTCTCCCGCATGTCCCTTCTAGTGTTGTATTGTCTTGTACCGCGTTGTTGCTGTGCTGTCCTCTTTCGTGTTACGTTATATCGTATTGTACTGTACTTTGATTTCTATTTCTTTGTGTTTGACGGAATGAAGTCGACTCGAAATGTGTCAGCTCTGATGGACCCCCCTCCTCCACCATCCCTCTTCTCCCGTTTCCACTCCCTTTTTCCTCCCTCCTCTATCCTCCTCCCTTCCTTACCTCTACCTCCCTCCTCCCCTCCTACTTATTCCCTACCCCCTCCCTCTTTTGCTACCCCCCCCCCAACTAACACGTGATAATGACAACAAACCGCACTGTGTTAAACGGGATAACCTTTCTGTTTCGTCACGACGGATGTCTGTGTGAAATACGTGTTGATCTCTCTTTGGAAAGCGCGTCGCTATGGTACGACGGCGCAATCTCCCTTTTCCTCCTCCGCTCCCCCCCCCCCCCCCCATCCTTTTCTCTGTGTGTGTGTGTGTGTGTGTGTGTGTGTGTGTGTGTGTGTGTGTGTGTTTGTGAGAGAGAGAGAGTGTTTATGAGAGAGAGAGAGAGAGAGAGAGAGAGAGATTTATGGTGTTTATGAGGAGAGAGGAGAGAGAGAGAGAGAGAGGAGGAGAGAGAGAGAGAGAGAGAGAGAGAGGAGATTTGTTTTTCAGTACAGTTAAGATGTAATTTGCTTTATTGTTACAATTTTTTATATTTATTATGTTACTTACAAATGTTAAATGTTTCCCTGTTAATTTTCCTCATAACTTTTATGTCTTTCAGATGTTATTTTGTATTATTTTCGTTATCTCAATAATTTATTAAGTTTCTTCTTTTTAAAATGTCAGTACAACAATATGTTAATCTGACAGTAAATGGTTTTCAGTCAGTGTGTGTTTGTCCACGCGTGTCGTTTTGTTCTGTGTGTGTGTGTGTGTGTGTGTGTGTGTGTGTGTGTGTGTGTGTGTGTGTGTGTGTGTGTGTGCGTGCGTGTGTGTGCGCGCGCGTATGTGTGTGTTGTGTGTGTGTGTGTGTGTGTGTGTGTGTGTGTGTGTGTGCGTATGTGTGTGTTTGTGTGTGTGTGTGTGTGACAGAGAGAGAGAGAGAGAGAGAGAGAGAGAGAGAGACAGACAGACAGACAGACAGACAGACAGACAGACAGACAGACAGAGACAGAGAGACAGAGAAGGGAGGTAGAATTGTTACACTTTCCAGTCTATGCCGATCACACAAACACACCCCGGAAACACACATTCACACATGCACACGAACAAAACACAGGAACGATCTGTTCCTTCAACCCTCTTGTGTGTTTGTGTGGAAAGGGGTGGGGGTTGGGGAAGGATTCAGTTTCAAGAACTAGTCTCTCGATTCAGTTCCTTTTTTAATTAGAACCCACCTCGCCTTCAGTACGAACACTATCAAGACTGTCTTTGATGGGCTACAAGCAGAGCGAGAGTCTTATTCAATTTCGTATCACCATCATTTTTGTTCACCTTCGGGCACCATAAATGGAAACATTTCCGGATTGGTTCCATGATTCTGGAAATCTAATAAACTGTTTAATCCGTCATCATCCGCCTGCCGTGTTTTAGTGTTATTGGCATTTTACCTTTTTTTTCCTGCTGCGTCCTAGCCATTGTCCAACCACCCCAGCAACAGCACTAGCAACAATACCAACTTAAAAAGAAAGAAGAAAGACCGAAGAACGAAGAAAGAAATTACAGACAGACGAAAGAAAAGAAAGAAAAAAAAAAAAAGGAACATTTCTTTACAAGAAAGGAAGAAAACAAAAGAAAGAAAAAAAAAAAAGGAACATTTTTTTACAATTTTAAAATGCAGGTTAACAGCTTTTCTCGTGGGAACTGCGCATCGGGGATTGGTGAAAGAAACGAAGGAACACCCTACTCTTTTTCTCTTCCCTGGACATTCATCTTTCACACATCATGACGTAAAGTGTCCCCAGGGAATAGCCCCTTCCTTTTTTCTCTTCCTTTCTTCTTCTTTTTTCTTCTTCTTCTTTTTTAGCGGCAAGACAGCTTCTTTCTATTTGACGCGAACCCTTGAGACGCAATGGACCATCGAGTGTAGACATGCAGAATGGAGGCAGTGGCTACACTGCACTTTTAAGTTGTTGCAACATTCGTACGTCTGCGTTTCATAACCAATGATAGAACACTGTGTGTAGAAGGGGCACTCGGTGAAAGTGAAGATCTCTGCAAAGGTCAGCCATTTTCTTTTCAACCACAAGGGGAAATAATAGTTTGCACGACTAAAGAGAGTCAATTCCATGTTCCCTTCTTCAAAAATTAAGATATGAAAAGAATTCCAATGTCAATGTTACATCACTAGAAAATTTTTGATATTCCATGAAAATATCAGATTCTTTTTTTTTCATTCACTTCATGAAAATAATAGATCTTTCTTTTCATTTCATTTCTTACTTTCTTTTATGTATTTCCTTTAATTGTGTCTTCACTAAATATTTTTTTTCACACGTGATCAATTCGTTAACGGCAACTTCATAGCGTTCATATTCAATGGCAATTTGTGGTAATTCTGCTGAAAGAATCCTGGTTGTGAATTTTAAATCCGGGGTCCACTCCACAGTCTGCCCCAAAACTCCAATGGGCTCACCTTTAGGACATCCTGTTTTTTCGTCCAAGTTTCGTTTAGACTGGTTTGAGCATTTTTTTTGAGTAATTTTACGACAGAAGAAAAAAAAACACACACAAAAAACACAGCAAACACCCCAAACGGAGGGGGTGGCAACACACCAAAGGAGGCGGGGGAGGCCATCATCATCATCGTCGCTTTTGTCATCATCATCGTTAAGCACAAATTCTATATTGCCTACCCGAATAGTTTTCTGTCGCATGGCATTCAAAATCACAGAGAAGAACAATGAGTAAAAAACAAAAATCAACATACAAAACATAAATTTAATTATACGTTTAAAATATTCATATTAAAATACGTACTGACAAGAAAACCTGCACACCATCCTTTCAAATCAAAGCAAGAGCGTAATAGTGACAATAAAAATTATCCTATACACTCATACACTTGCATCCAAAAGTACTGGACAGCTACACCAGCGGCAAGTGAAATCTTAGGCCAAGTTTCGACGCTGCACTTTGGTCTGCACACACTACCACCTCTGAAATGGCCGGCTGGTGATTTGCAGCGCTGTAGATTCAGATCGAACGAATTCATCGTTTTCAATGTTGTTTTAAGTCGCATTTGTTTGGTGGTGCACAGTTCTGCGCACAGATTGAAGAAAAGATGTAAGAAAACAATGGAAGGAATGGTTTTAGAAACAACGGAATGGTTTTAGAACAACGGAAAGGTTTTAGAAACAACGGAATGGTTTTAGAAACAAAGGAATGGTTTTAGAAACAAAAGGAATGGTTTTAGAAACAAAGGAATGGTTTGAGACACACGATATATAAGACAAGGAAAGCTCTGGAGGGAGAAGAAGGCGTAAAAGGCGTCAATTCATGAAGCATATAGTTCACGCTCATAATCATCTATAAACTCAGCTGCCTGTCAACTTCTTTGGCATTGCCCCTCTCTTCCACCCCCTTCCCTTTGTTTTTTAAAAGGGGGGGGAGGAGAGGGGGAGAGACTACTCCCTCTCCTGTCCTCTTCCCTCCCAAACAACTACTTCTTTGCTCGCCGCTTGTCGGAGCATATTTGTCTCAATGGTAAGGAAAACCAAACACGATTGCATTTAGATCGTGAATTATTCTCCATCGCGTTTTCGAAGACATTAATTTCATTTTTTTGCGTTATTTTCCATGTCACTTTTTCAGACCCGCTATGTCTCGTCGTTCTTTTATCTCACTTTCGTGGACATACATAAACCAGTTCAGACACACATTGTTATGGCTTGATGTATCGATTTATTTCTCTGTGTTGACTACCACATTTCGTGTGCGGTTTTTTTTTTTTTTTCTTCTTCTGTACATTAAATTTTCTATCCTGCTCTTTAAAAATTTATTTGTTTACGTTATCCTCAAGCTCTTTTCGTCAACATTTATCTCTTTACCACACTTTTAAAAATTCTGTTGCGTAGACATTTATTTTGTTACAGACCTCTTTATCACTTCTTCTCGGACGTTTATTTCTAAACGTTTAAATTTTGCATCCCACTGCCGTGGACATTTATTTTTCTGTGTTATTCTCTGTCCACTTTTAGGGATATTTCTCTCTCAACATACTATTGTACTACTGATAACAACAATAACATTATCACCTTTTCTGTTATTATCTTATTGCTTTTGTGGTTCTTATTTTAGTTGTTGTTACTATTTTGTTTTGACGATACTACTACTACTATCATTACTATCGTTGTTACTATCTTTATTCACTCCTACTACTACTATATTACTATTGTTGTTGTTACTATCACCATCGTCTTTACTATGTTATAATTGAATTATTATATCATTATTATCTTATCTTTATTATTATTATTATCATCACTATTACTATCATTTCTATTATTATCATAATTATCATTATCATATCATTATCATCCTCATTAAAAGTATTTACAGAGCGCCTATCCTCGGTTAGAGATTTGACCTCCATGCGCTGTTACAATCCCTACCCTCCCCTTCACATGGACTGGGTGCCTGCTTGGGTAGAGTCCCTACAGAGCTGCCTGCTGGCGCTACATTAACTGGTGTCCGTGTCATTCAGTCCAACATCAGCCACTTTGGTTTTCACTCATTCTTTGGTTAGGTCATTCAGTCCCAAAATCAGCACTTGGGTTTTCACTCATTCTTTGGTTACGGGTCACTCAGTCCAAACATCAGCACTTTGGTTTTCACTCATTCTTTGGTTACGTGTCATTCAACAAAAGGTCAAATGGTTTTCTCTTCCGCAAAAAAGTATGCAATTTTGTGGACATTCCATTTCTTTACATTGTTCTCTGTCCCATTGTTCTCTATTTTCTTCACACGCTCCTGATCCAAAACAACAACAACAACAAAAATCGGTGTGTGTGTGTGCGCGCGAGCGAGCGCGTGTGTGCATGTTTGCGGTGTGCGTGCGTGCGTGCGTGTGTAAGAGTTGTTGTTGTTGCTGCTGTCGTCGTTTCCTTCTTCTTAAACAGTATTATTTATTTGCAAATGAATACAGACAATAAACACAAACAACAGGCATGGGAAAACAGACCATTAAGATGACAACCCACATGCACAGAAAAAGCCGTTTTATCCATTCAGCGGCATCAAGATACAATAATGAACACGATACAAGCCCAACTACATCTATATGTAGAAATCATGTCACGATACAGCAGATTTATACTCACACTAACATAACAATCACATGTGACTATCATTACTTGCTAGAAATGTTTCTAGTTATTAGCACTCCTAGTGAATACAGAGGCGGAGGGCGGAGTGTGGTGTGGGGTGGGGTGGGGGTGGAATTGGGAGTAGGGTGGCAGTGGTCGTGAGGGGATGAAGGGTGGGGGGGGGGGGGGGTACTTCTGTTCTTTTTGCTAGAGAGACGTGAAAGGCGCATCTTGAAGACATTCACTACTTTCTGTTGTCATGACAGTCTTCTCTCTCTCTCTCTCTCTCTCTCTCTCTCTCTCTCTCTCTCTCTCTCTCTCTCTCTCTCTTTCTCATGCCGACGGGTTTGCTGGCTGTTCGCCGCATTTTGCCGCTGATGGTGGTGTAAAATTTTTAAGTCTGAAGTACCCACACATGATGATCCGCACCCCCGGACAGGCTATATAACATGCAGGCAGGGGTTGGACCTCGCCGAACAGCAAAGAACAAAAGGCTGCGTACGGCTATCTCAGACGGCAGGCAGCTTGCCCATGGAATAACCCCCTCGAGGCACTCGCAGTGCTTGCTGCCCGGACGTGGTTGATGACCTGCGCGAGTGAACGGGACCCGAGAAATAAAGCAAAGAGCGGGGAAAGCAAGGCGAGATACGATCGTGTGTCCTTTTCATCGTTGGACGCCCAGGGTGGGCCCGGCACCTGCACCATCCCAGGGCGCACGCTGGGGCCAGGATCATGTTCAGCCAAGTCGGCTTCCCGCCTGACCAGTTGGCACGAGCAGAGAGTGACAGACACGTCCGAGCTGCTACTGGACCTCAGTGATCAACCTGGAAGCTGATTCCCAAGAGCTTCCTGAAAGTAGAAGGTGGGGAAGGTGTGTGTGTGTGTGGCTGTGGGTGTGTGGGTGGGTATGTGTGAGAGAGAGAGGGGGGGGAGAGAGAAGAGATGGAGAGAGAGGGGAGAGAGAGTGAGAGGAGAGAGAGGAAAAGAGGAGAGAGAGAAAAGAGAGAGAGAGAGTGTGTGTGTGGGTGTGTGTGGTGGGGTGTTGTGTGTGTTTGTGTGTGTGTGAGTGTGTGTGTGTGAGGGGTGTTTTGTGAGACAGACGGGGGAAAGAGTGTGTGTGTGTTTTATGTATGAGACAGAGAGAGAGAGAGAGAGGGAGAGAGAGAGAGAGAGAGAGAGAGAGAGAGAGTGTGTGTGTGTGTGTGTGTGTGTTGTGTGTGTGTGTGTGTGTGAGGGAGAGAGAGAGGGGGAGAGAGAGAGAGAGAGAGAGAGAGAGAGTGGTGTGTGTGTGAGAGAGAGAGAGAGAGGGGGAGAGAGAGTGAGTGAGTGAGTGAGTGAGTGAGTGAGTGAGTGAGTGTGTGTGTGTGGGGTGTGTGTGTGTGTGTGTGTGTGTGTGTGTGTGTGTGTGTGTGTGTGTGTGTGCGTGTGTGTAAGGGAGAGAGGGAGAGAGAGAAAGGGCGAGAGAGAGAGAGAGAGAGATAGTGTTGGGGTGTGTGTGTGTGTGTGTGTGTGTGTGTGTGTGTGTGTTGTGTGTGTGTGTGTGTTTTGGGGTTTTGTGTGTGTAAGGGAGAGAGGGAGAAGAGAAAGGGCGAGAGAGAGAGATAGTGTGTGTGTGTGTGTGTTGCGTGCTGCGTGCGTGCGTGCGTGCGTGCGTGTTGTGTGTGTGTGTGTGTGTGTGTGTGTGTGTGTGTGAAGGAGGGGGGAGAGAGAGAAAGGGCGAGAGAGAGAGAGAGAAGATAGTGTATGTGTGTGTGTGTGTGTGTGTGTGTGTGTGTGTGTGTGGGGGTGTGTGTGTGTGTGTTGTGTATTTGTGTGTGTGGGGGGAAGGGTCGTGGGGTAGGGAGTGGCAGAGCTTTTCACCTTCCAGATGTTTGCAAAACCCAAAGAAACGGAGTGAAGGGGGCGACTTCAGCCAAACGGCAACATGTAGGGAAAGCACAGAAAAAAGCGACCCTTTCCCCCTGCAAGCTTTGCTCTCGATTCCTTGATCATCACACACATCAGCTCAGATCGCTGCCATTTGTTCTTCACGCTCGGCTCGAGGGCTGAAAGTTTTGCAGTCTAACTCACTGAAAGTTCCCGACATTGTCAAGACCTCATCTACCGACATTTTGAAGCCCAAGCGCGGAGGCAGAAATCGCCGAAGGAAATAATACGGTCCTGAGACGAACCCCGCTTTTGATCAACCCGAACGGGGATCGTTTTGTTTGTTTGTTTTGTTTTGGACAAAGCAACCACTCTCCGTTATTTCGCAAGGAAAACCTTCTTAATGCTGTGGGAAAAGAACAGCGCCGTCGAAGAAATAATGTGCCACTAAAAACACTAAAGAAGAATTATCCCCCTTGAGCCTCGTTTCGAAACGAGGGATGAGGTAAGCGTGGACAGAAGAGCTCTGGGGTTTTTTCCCGCCATGTTGGAAAGCACACACAGACACAAGGGGAGGGGGGGGGGGGGGGGGGGGGGGGCCGAAAGAATTTTTCTCTCATGCCTCAACTGAAACAACACAAACCTTTCTCCGGGCCGGAAAAGGCGAATTTTTGGAGGGTTTTTACGTCGCGTTTCGGCCTGATCTTTTAAGATTGGTCACCCTGAACTACCAAGTACCCATCATGGAAGGCTGCGGGCTTCAAAGTGCGCCAGTCACCTGACATGGAATCCATGTCGTCGAGCGCGTTTTTGCAAGGCAGGAAGACTGCGTGTACAGCCACATCGGGACTCGCATTCCGTCTTCCTAGGAGATAAATCCACGGATTCTAGTCATGCCCGACGCCACGAAAAAGAAGATCCAAGACGTTTCAGACCTGTTCTCCTTCCTTGTAACAGGTGAATATTAGACACGTGGAGGATAAAATGGGAAAGGGATGGATCAGGGGCCCAATAGCTTGGGTGAAAGACAAACCGGGAAAAGCTCAGTGGTAGAGCGCCTGACGCGCAGTCCCCTTGTGTTCCCGGGTTGCGGTTCGAATATCCGCCGGGCCATTTCGGTACAGGGGATTTTTTTCCCTCGGAGTTAACATTTGGGGCTGACTCCATTTCCCCTACAGTCCTTCGAATGAGACTGTAAACCGAGGTGCCGTGTGTGAACGCACGCAACATCTTGCACACCGTAAAATCCCGTCACCAACTTTTTGTCTTTTTCTTTCTTTCTTTCCGGAAGAGAGTCCAGTTTGGTCGTTGGTGAGGATGACATGTTATACATAGCATTCACCCTGCGTGAGAAATGGAAAGAATGAAGGGAATTTAAAGGGAAAATGAGTGAACGATATTGAATGGACAACACGGGAAAAGGCTGAAGAAGCTGGCAGCTCTTTAGTCGGCGCTACCCAGGTAGGCAGCCCGTTGTGTAAACGAGCGGGATTGTAAAGCGCTTTGAGCTTGGTCTCTTTTCCGAGGAGAGGCGCTAAAATTAGTATTAATAACAATAATAAAAACCACGGGGGTCTTTCGAGAAAGACGAAACTGGCCGACCTTTAGCCTTCTTACCAGACAACCCAGACAGCAAGATGCCTAATCGACTCAGTGAGACGAAGGCGCAAACAAAGAAAAGAAGAAAAAAAAAACTCCAACGCTGCGCATTCCGTATTCAGACAGTCAGGTTCCCCCATCTCGCCCTCTCCCCCCCCCCCCCCCCCCCCCCCCACACACACACACACTTACTAAAACACACCCACGCACACACACACACACACACAAACACACACAGATAACACACAAACGCGCGCGCGCGCCCCACACCCCCCCCCCCCCCCCCTTCTTAATCGATTACGTCAAACCATCCTAGAATTTTCCTTTTAAGATTTTTGTTTTACCTCTTAATAGACAGACACATTTTCCCCGAAGACAGACAGACAGACAGAGAGAGAGAGAAGAGAGAGAGAGAGAGAGAGAGAGAGAGAGAGAGAGCAGCGGCGTGGACCGATCTATTTTCGGTGCAGTAAAGGCAGCTCATCTGGAGCCTGTGAACTTTTCACCAGGGAAGTGTGAGAGGAAGGGAGGGAGAAAAATGGCAAACAAACAGGCAGGACAAAGAGCGTGCTAGGCTTCCTCCTTCTGAGCGTGCACGAGCTACTCGGACGGAGACACATCAGTTCTTTTGGAGTGACGTGCTGTGGTCTTGAGCTCGACATCTGATATGCAGCCGCCCTACCCTACCCCGCTCTCCTTCGCCATCCCTCCCCCCCCGATCCCTACTGACTTACTCCTCCATCAGCTCGACATCTGATATGCAGCCGCCCTACCCTACCCCGCTCTCCTTCGCCATCCCTCCCCCCCGATCCCTACTGACTTACTCCTCCATCCCATTTCTGTCTTTCCGTTTATTTCAGCATTTTGTCCTTTTTTTGTTATCCTCTTTGAGTGTGTTTTGTGTGTGATGTTCCTCTCTCTCTCTTTTTCTCTCTCTTGTCTGTATCTCTGTCTGTCTTCTACTTATCTGTCTATCTCTCTCTCTGTGTACATGGTGTGTGTGTGTGTGTGTGTGTGTGTGTGTGTGTGTGTGTGTGTGTGTGTGTGTGTGTGTGTGTGTGTGTGCGTGCGTGCATGCGTGTGTGCGTGCGTGCATGCGTGTGTGCGTGTGTGTGTGTTTGTGAGGGAGAGAGAGAGACAGAGAGAGGGGGGGGAGAGAGAGAGAGAGAGAGAGAGAGAGAGAGAGAGAGAGAGAGTGTGTGGTGTGTGTGTGTGTGTGTGGTATGTGTTTGTAAGAGAGAGAGAGAGAGAGAGAGAGAGAGAGAGAGAGAGTGTGTGTGTGGTGGTGTGTGTGTGTGTGTGGTGTGTGTGTGTGTGTGTGGTGTGTGTGTGTGTGTGTGTGAACGCATGCGCGCGCGTTTGAATGAGGGTTATTAGTACATTTACGTTAACTCCACATTTGTTTGTTTGTTTGTTTGTTTTTGCAAAGATCTATGTGAAACCAGATTCTATCGATCTGTCTATCTATGTATCTATATATTTATATTCAGAGAGAGAGAGAGAGAGAGAGAGAGAGAGAGAGAGAGGGAGAGAGTGCGCGAGCACACATGCTAGCGTGCGTGTGCGCGCGCACGCGTGTGTGAGTGTGTGTGTGTCGTTTGTATTGGGAAGGGGTGTGGAGATGCTTCCCGTCACCAAAGAGTGGCTGGCATCTGAAGTCAGTTTGCAGAGGCTTTTGGACTCTTCAGCGAGGAGAGTCATCAGGCATTTCATTCATCATCTACCCCCAATACAGTAAATACAGTCATCACAAAACTGGGCACGCACAATGTCAAATAAAACACACCAGCAACAAACAGACAATGCACTGACTGCCTAAAATGAGCGTCAGTTCACGTGGATTGCCTCAACTCTCTAATGTATTTTGGTATTTAACGTATATTGTGCTTTAAAATGTCATGTTACCATTTGGCATTCCAGACAACACACACACACACACACACACACACACACACACACACACACACACACACACGCACGCACGCACGCACGCACACACATACACACAGAGAGAGAGAGAGAGAGAGAGAGGAGAGAGAGAGAGAGAGAGAGGGGACAGAGTCAGAGAGACAGAGAGACAGAGACAGAGAGACAGACAGAGACAGAGACAATGAGAGCGACCGAAGAGAGACAGACAGATGGTTCTTCGTTTCTTCCAGCAATCGATAACTGCCCGACATTTCCTTCAGGCAGTTCCTCCCGCTGCTTCTTTCAGTCAGTTCATGCACGAACCGCCGGACGAGTAACGTCAACACGTACTACACTGCCGGAAATGGATGGCCAAGACGTAAACCGCCTGAAGTACAAGCATGGTTCTCACGTATACACAGCGCCTACGGGAAGGGAAATCCTAGAGACAAGATCTGACGACCTGACGGCCACCCCCTGTTTATGCGGACATCTGTTATTGACGGCTTTCAGAGTGTGAATCGCCCAAGGCAATCAGACGAGGATTCCGTCAGAGCCCATCTATACGTCAACCGTGACAGCCGGCTCTGTCTCCACAGAGGCAGACGTCTGTCGACGAAGATGCGGAACGATAATGCCAGAGGCATATTCATTTCTCCTCCCACACCTTCTCTGGTGTTATTCTAACAGACAAAAAGCATAGAAGAAAGAAGACCGAAACCATCAAGCTGTTTCCATGAGACCTGTGACAGATTGTGACAAGGATGCGAGCGCATTATGTCAGTGCACACACACGCACATGCACTCACACACACACATTAGTGAAACAGAGAGAGAGACTGAGAAAGAGAGAGAGAGAGAGGGGGGGGGGCAGGAGAGATTGAGAGAGAGACAGAGAGATAGGGAGAGACAGACAGGCAGACAGACACATATACAGAGAGAGAGGAGAGAGAGAGAGAGAGAGAGAGAGAGAGAGAGAGAGAGAGAGAGAGAGACAGACAGATAGACAGAGAGAGACAGAGAGAGAGAGACAGAGAGAGAGAGAGACAGAGAGAGAGATGGTCCTCCATTTTCCCCCCAAGCAATTGAAGAATTGCCGGCCATTTCCTTCTGGTAATTCATTCTGACATTTCTTTCTGGCAGTTCATGGACAAACTGCCAGATGAGCTATGTCAATGTGGGCATTGTGGAAAAAAGAATAGGCGATACGTGAACTGCCTTACTTCCAAACATGGCTTGTTACACACAGACAGACCCTACCAGGTAAAATCTTGAAGACAAAAGCTCAGACAACCTCACAGCTACTGTCTGTTTATGCTGGCAGCTGTTATCGATGGCTCCCACTGTGTGAATCTTCAAGGCAATCAGACAGGGATTCCGTCAGGAGCCGATCTATACGTCAACCGTGACAGCCGGCTGTATCTTGACAGAAGCAGACGTCTGATGACGAAGATGCTGAACGATAATGCCAGGGGCATGTCCCTCGTTTCCCACACCTCCGCTGATGTTGTTCCAATAGGGGGAAAAAAGAGAGCAAAACCGGCAAGCCATTTCACAGTGTTGTGACCGATTGTGACATGCATGGATGCTGTGTGCACGCGTGCGCGCGCACACACACACACACACACACACACACACACACACACACACATTAGAGAGAAAGAGAGAGAGAGAGAGAGAGAGAGAGAGAGAGAGAGAGAGAGAGAGAGAGAGAGATGACAGACATACAGGCTGACAGACAAGACAGACAGACAGACAAAGACAGAAAGTGACAGAGAGAGAAACTGACAGACAGAGACAGACAGAAACAAGAGAGAGGGAGAGACAGAAAGAGAGAAAGCGAGAGAGGACAGACAGACAGGCTGACAGACAAGACAAAGACAGAAAGTGACAGAGAGAGAAACAGACAGACAGAGACGGACAGAAACAAGAGAGAGAGAGAGAGAGAGAGAGAGAGAGAGAGAGAGAGAGAGAGAGAGAGAGAGAGAGAGAGACAGACAGACAGAGATGGCTTTTTTTCTTCTTTTTTCTTCAAGCAATCGATGAACTACCCCACATTTCCTTCAGGCAATTCATGCGCAAACTGCCGGACGAGTTGCGTCAATATGTGCGTTGTTGCAAATCAACAGGCATTACGTAAAACTGCCTGATCTACAAGCATGGCTTGTGACGTACATACAACCCCCTGGGCAATCTTAGAGACAAGATCAGACGACCTGAGGGCCACCGTCTGTTTATGCAGACATCTGTTATCGACGATTTTCGGAGTGTGAATCTTCCAAGTAAATCAGACGGGGATTCCGTCAGGAGCCCATCTATACGTCAACCGTGACAGCCAGCTCTGTCTCCACAGAGGCAGACGTCTGTCGACGAAGATGCTGACCAATAATGCCAGGACATGTCCCTCTCCTCTCGCACCTCGTCTGATGTTATTCCAGTGCAGAGAGAAAAAAAATCTGAAAACCGTTCAGCTGTTTCTGCGAGTCTTGTGACCGACTGGACCAGGTCACACATGCGTGTGCATGCAAGCACACACACACACACACCGCACGCACGCACCACATGCATGCACACACACACACAACACACACACACACACACACACACACACACACACACACACACACACACACACACCACGCACGCACGCACGCACGCACGACCACATGCATGCACACACACGCGCGCGCGCGTGCATGCACACGCACACAGAGGATTGGGTGGACAAAATGAGAGGGGAGTGAAACTTTAAGACTGAAACTAGAAAAGGAACGTAAATTTGTCTATTCTTATGCAGGCAAAGAGATACGCTGCCTGTACAAAAGAATTAAGAGAGAGAGAGAGGGGGGGGGGGGAGAGAGAGAGAGAGAGAGAGAGAGAGAGAGAGAGAGAGAGAGAGAGAGAGGAGAGTTCTCCATGTTTCTTTTTCAAGCAATCGAAGAACTGCCAAACATTTCTTTCAGGCAATTCATAGGAAACTGACATGTTACGTCAATACGTGCGTTGCGGGATATGAACAGGCAGTACGTGAACTGTCTGATTTACAAGCCTGGTTTATGACTTGCAGACATCTCCTACCGTGGAAAATCTTAAAGACAAAATCAGACGACCCGACGACCAGCGTCTCTTTATGTGGAAAGCTGTTATCGACGGCTCCCACTGTGTGAATCTTCAAGGCAATCAGACAGGATTCCGTCAGGAGCCAGTCTATACGTCAACCGTGACAGCCGGCCGTATCTTGAGAGAAGACGTCTGATGACGAAGATGCTGAACGATAATGCCAGGGGCATGTTCCTCTCCCTCTCGTCACCATTTGAGGGGAAAAAAGAAGAAACAAAAGAAGACCTAAACCATCAAGCTGTTTCAGCGAGTCCTGTGACACGCATGCTTGCATGCATGCTAGCACACAAAAATACACACATGCATCTATTTATCTGTAACATGCATGCAAGCATGAACACACGCATGGACACACACACACAACACACACACACACACACACACACACACACACACACACACACACGCGTGCGCGGGCGCTCGCGCGCACACACACACACGCGCACGCACACACACACACACACACACACACACACACACACACACACACACACACATATCTATCTACAATCATATTCGTGCGCGCATGCATGCAGAGAGAGAGAGAGAGAGAGAGAGAGAGAGAGAGAGAGAGAGAGAGAGAGAGAGAGAGAGAGAGAGACAGAGACAGAGACAGAGAGGGAGGGGAGAGAGGGAGGGAGAGAGAGAGACAGACAGACAGAGAGACAGAGAGACAGACAGACAGACAGACAGACAGAAAGACAGACTGACTGACAGACAGGCAAGCATACAGATGGACAGACTTTGGCCGGGAAACGAAACCCCTAATTCTTCCATCTACAGAACTCAACCAGAGCAATGACAACACGCAGTGAAAGGCAACAAAATCCGCAATAACTGCATTCAATGCCCGCTTGCCTCCCCTGTGGCCCGCTGCCCCTCCATCCCCCCCCCCCTGCCCCTCCCACCTAAACCTTCACGTCAACCACACGTCCAAGAACCTCCCCATCTCAAGTCCCTCCTCCCCCCCCCCCCCCCCCCCCCGATCTCTTCAGTGTGGCGATGTGGACCCGGATCGATAGATCAGCCTGTCGTGACAAAGGCAACAGTTGAATATATTGTTTGTAAGGAAGACCACGGCTATCAAAAGGCACACACATTCTTTTTTTTCCCAATACAATGTTCTTAATGGTAAACAAGTCACGCTCGTCAGGAACAGGGTAATTATTCCCACGCATCAAAAACCCATTTTCAGGTGATTATAACGAAAAGGTTCCTGCTTTTCCATGACTGTTTTTTTCTGCGACTGAGATGACGCTAAAATCATTTTTGTTTTTTTCCCCTGCAGTCACACGACAGTAATGTATTACTATTCATTTTTTTTCCACGCTGCTCTGACATCATGTGTGATTAAAAAAACTAATTTTCCAACATTGATAACAAACGGAATAATCAACATAACATCATTTCGAGCGAACATGACGCTACAATTATTGCTTTTGCTTTCAGGCATTGTTGTAACACACAGCAATTATACCATATTGCTTTTTGTCATTATTATGAATCTACAGTTATCTTGGTTTCCTTTCTTTTTGTTTTTCGCTTTTCCGCACGAATATAACACAAAAATATTTGTCTTGCTCGTCCGAAGTGATGTACTGATGTACCTCCTAATTTCCTTTTCCGCACTGACAAGGCGCTGTCATTAATATTGTCTCCCTTTTCCGCTCTGATATGGCGCTGTCATTAATATTGTCTTCCTTTTCCGCTCTGATATGGCGCTGTCATTAATATTGTCTTCCTTTTCCACACTGATATGGCGCTGTTATTAATATTGTCTTCCTTTTCCACACTGATATGGCGCTGTTATTAATATTGTCTTCCTTTTCCACACTGATATGGCGCTGTTATTAATATTGTCTTCCTTTTCCACACTGATATGGCGCTGTTATTAATATTGTCTTCCTTTTCCGCTCTGATATGGCGCTGTCATTAACATTGTCTTCCTTTTCCGCTCTGATATGGCGCTGTTATTAATATTGTCTTCCTTTTCCGCTCTGATATGGCGCTGTTATTAATATTGTCTTCCATTTCCGCTCTGATATGGCGCTGTTATTAACATTGTCTTCCTTTTCCGCTCTGATATGGCGCTGTCATTAATATTGTCTTCCTTTTCCGCACTGGTATGGCGCTGTCATTAATATTGTCTTCCTTTTCCGCTCTGATATGGCGCTGTCATTAATAATGTCTTCCTTTTCCGCTCTGATATGGCGCTGTCATTAACACTGTCTTCCTTTTCCGCACTGGTATGGCGCTGTCATTAACATTGTCTTCCTTTTACGCACTGGTACGGCGCTGTCATTAATATTGTCTTCCTTTTCCGCTCTGATATGGCGCTGTCATTAACACTGTCTTCCTTTTCCGCACTGGTATGGCGCTGTCATTAACACTGTCTTCCTTTTCCACACTGATATGGCGCTGTCATTAATATTGTCTTCCTTTTCCGCTCTGATATGGCGCTGTCATTAATATTGTCTTTCTTTTCCGCTCTGATATGGCGCTGTCATTAATACTGTCTTCCTTTTCCGCTCTGATATGGCGCTGTCATTAATATTGTCTTCCTTTTCCGCACTGGTATGGCGCTGTCATTAATATTGTCTTCCTTTTCCGCTCTGATATGGCGCTGTCATTAACACTGTCTTCCTTTCCCGCACTGGTATGGCGCTGTCATTAACATTGTCTTCCTTTTCCACACCGATATGGTACCATGATTAGTATTGTCTTCCTTTTCCACACTGATACGGCGATATGGTTAGCACTGTTTTGCTTTTCAGCAATGACAGGCGCGCACCGTAATCGCTGATAATGAATCAAGTGCAAGCATTTGAAATGTACGTGGAGGATGAGAAACTATCACGAGAAGAAAAAGCTTAATCGCAACAATTATCAACTTCATTGTAAATACGAAAGGGGCGGCAAAAAATACACGGTATTGTTATTATTGATGCTTGTTTGTTTTGCCTACGTAACACACTGCCCCCCCCCCCCCCCCCCCCCCCCCCCCAAAAAAAAAAAAGTACAAGGTAGTTTGCCGCTAAATTCCGTGGCTTTCCAGAGAAGCATCCGTTTATTTACAGTACATGAAAATTATATGTGTAGCGCACAACTGCTCTCTCAAGACGAAGTTTACTATTATCATTCAGAAAAATTATAAGCTTCAGATCTTTCGACGCGTGTCGTCTTCCATAGACGAGGGCGAGTTAATTTTTCGTCACAATGCAACAGTTGAATCGATCCCTGCACAGTCAATTACTTTTTTCTCCCAGGTCGTTCGGTTCCTAGCTAACATGGTGCCAGAAAGACATCTCAGACTGCTCTCTGGCGTCATGAACTAAGTACAACAGCATCACCACAATGACGACAACGACGACTACGACGACAATGATGATGATGATGATAATGATGGTGATTATAGCAGTTATAATCATAATGATCCAAATGATGATAATAATGATAACAATAAAAATAATTATAACAACCCAACAACAACAATAATACATGCAATAATGAAAACTAAAGTTACTGTCACTGTAAGTGGTATTTTCATCATTATTTTTGTCATTACTGTTACTACATGCATCATCGTTACGGAAGATTAAAGAGCAGTATCGTTGTTACATGCAGTAGTTGTAGTAGTAATAGTAGAAGTAGTGACAGTAGTTGAAGATGTAGTAGTAGTAGAAGCAGTAGTAGCAGCAGCAGCAACTGCAGCAGCAGTAGCAGTCGTAGCAACAGCAGCAGAAGCAGCAGCAGTAACAGTATGTCAATCGTCTCATTATGATTATTACACTATTTCATCTACGATACAATGCGACCAGTTTTATCATTGCCGTTATTACTGTCATATCTATTGTTTGTCTTGCGGATCTAGCATTAGTAACACCAGCAATATCACCTTGGCTGTCTACGTACCCCGCAAAGTTTTCTCATCAAAACAAGTCATGTCTGGCCTTCTCGTCCTTTCTAGTCTGGTCTTGTCTTGTCCTACAAAGCATGTCTGCTGTGTAAAACACACACACACACACACACACACACACACACACACACACACACACACACACAACACCCAGACTTCAAGTCAACTGGTTGTTGAAGACGAATCGAAAATCGATAGCAGACTATCTTCTTTTTTGCATCCGATCTGAGCTCAAAAGGTCACGGATATGTATCTTCGTCTCTAGCTGGCTAAAAGTTCCATTTGGCACATCGAATGCATTCATCACTTCCTGTTGTTGATCTAACAGGCGATCTGTCTGCGCCCTTTTCACAACAGTTGGCTGGCTGGCCGTTCGCTCTTGGATACAGAGGGACCAGGATAAGTATCTTGCTACGCTTTCCCCACCCTTTACCTTTGTCGGTGTCCAGTTTGCTCTCGCTAGTCAAACACACACACACACACACACACACACACACACACACACACACACACACACACACACACACGCGCGCGCGCGCGCGCGCGCGCGGGCACACACTACACACAAACACACACACACACACACACACACACACACACACACACACACACACACACACACACACCTCAAATACAGAAACAAAACAAATCATATCTCCACATTCAGACAGCTTCCCTTAAATTTCTCACACCATTGCATATACATTATAAACATTTGCATGATCACTTCATAAAAGGACAAGTGAATATTACTTCACAAAAATTTCCTCATTTCAAGACATCCCCCCCCCCCACCCCCCACCCCCAAATAATTACATCACTGAATTCATATATTCAGAACATTTGCATGATCAGTTTATAAATGGACGTGTAACCATGACTTTGCGAAACAGAAGACGTAATACAACCAGGCATTCCAAAATATTTGTCTCTGCTGGTGGTCACAAAGTTTTCTCATCACTTCTTCGGGCCACTTGCTATCATAGTCAGAGGATTTGCCTGAGGAACTGACGCGCGCTAGACCAAACCACTCTCGTCCAAAATCACATCATCTTGTGAAACGACGTAAAATGTAAGTATTACTACTACTACTGCTGCTACTACTTCTACTACTTTTTAAACAAATGGGTATAGCTGACTCAAGTCAGGGAAGATTAAAGGCGGCGGAAGGAGAAGGACGGGGACGGGCTCCCCCCTCATCCCTCCCCCCCCCCCCCCCCCCCCCCCCGCCTTTCATCACACCGAGCCCCAGACACAAAGAACCTCTCTTAGTTCACTATCCCTACACCGTCATCAGACTGTGGGGCTTTAACCTCAACCTTGAACCTCTTTCGATCCCTTTGAAGCGGGCGAAATATGTTCAAAACGTGACGACGATCCCTCACACTGCTTCCTGCTCCTCCACCCCAATCTCTTTCTCCCCCCCCCCCTCCTCCCTGTGATCCCCCTTTCCTCCTTCCACGTTTTGAATCTTGTCCTGTTTCTTCCACCGCTTGTCTCCCTTTCGCTATACCCAGTGAAGCCGCGCTGACCGCGAAGGCCGAGTCAGGGGTGGTTTGGCTACGTGGCGTTGTATAGAAATGCTCAGCCAGTCAGATGGCCGACAGACAGAACAGAGCAGACACAAACAGGGAAGACAAACGCTGAGCCAGAAATTGTATTGTATTGTACTGTACTGAATTGTATTCTGTTGTATTGAATTATACTGTACGGTGTCGTTTTGTATTGTATTTACTGCAGTGCACAGTACTGTGTGACTTCATCGTCACGAAAAATAGGTATGAAATTCGGGCAGCCCTCCCACAAGAAGAACGTGCTGCCAGAGTACAGCGCCACCATCTGCATTTGTCCTCGTTTACCTTTCCAGGTGATCACCCCACCCCACCCTCTCGCTACAAATTTGTACAAGGAACAGCTTCCTTGATGCCGAAGGATCTTTAACGTGCGCTCAGTGAGTGCACCGCTTGCAGCCTGGCCCCTCCCTCCGTTCATCGTCTCCTCCGAAAGGCAAGCGCCCAGACCTTGACCTAAGATTTAGCAGAAAAGGGAACAGAAGAAAAAACCCGCCTCGCGTGTGACTGCAACCACCGGACCCAGGGTTCTGTCTGTCTGTCTGTCTGTCTGTCTGTCTGTCTGTCTCTCTCTCTCTCTCTCTCTCTCTGCAAGAATGTCAGTGGGAGAGACAGAGATGAGGGTTGAAAAGCGTAGGGGGAGCCGAGAGTGGAGGGTCGGGGGGGGGGGGGGGGGTGAGGTAAGGGTTGGGGTGGAGGTGAGGGAGGAGGGTGTGTGTTTGTGTGTGTGTGTGTGTGATGAGACCGGAGCGGACAAAAATGGCAAGTTGTTGGGAACTGCGGCCTCAAATGACTCGCGATGGGAGAGGGCGAATGACGAAAGAAAGGAGCAAAACGCAAGATGAAGCCGTGAGTATCAAACACACCCACTGTCGTTCTAGGAAAATTAAACGCAACGCTACACGACACAGAACAATACAGCACACCAATGAACTACACAACAGCACAACAGAACACTACACAGCACTACACAACACAGCACAGCACGGCACAGACTTACACGACAGAACGGCACAGCACAGCAGAACACGACACAGCACTGCATAACACACCACGGCACAACAATACACAACAGAACAGAACAGCACAACACAGCACGGGACAACAATAAACAACAGAACAGCACAACACAACACGGCACAACAATAAACAACAGAACAGCACAACACAACACGGCACAACAATAAACAACAGAACAGCACAACACAACATGGCACAACAGTAAACAACAGCACAGCACAGCACAACACGGCACAACAATAAACAACAGAACAGCACAGCACGGAACGACAGAACCAACACAACACAGCAGAACACAACACAGCACAGCACAGCATACCACAGCACAGCAGAACACAACACACCACAGCACAGCACAGCAACACACAACATACCAGCACAGCAGAAAACAGCACAGCACATCAGAACACAGCACAGCACAGCAACACACAACAGACCAGCACAGCAGAATACAGCACACCACAGCACAGCAGAACACAACACAGCACAGCACAGCAAAGCAATACACAGCACAGCGCAGCAGAACACAACACAGTACAACAATACACAACACAGCAATGCACACCACAGCACAACACAGCACAGCAGAACACAGCACAGCACAGTACAGCACAGCACAGCAACACACATCAAAACAGCACAGCGGAACACAGTACAGCACAGCACAGCACAGCACAGCAACACACATCAAAACAGCACAGCGGAACACAGCACACCACAGCAACACATATCAAAACAGCACAGCGGAACACTGCACAGCACAGCACAGCACAGCAACACACATCAAAACAGCACAGCGGAACACAGTACAGCACAGCACAGCAACACACATCAAAACAGCACAGCGGAACACAGCACACCACAGCACAGCACAGCAACACACATCAACACAGCACAGCGGAACACAGTACAGCACAGCACAGCAATACACATCAAAACAGCACAGCGGAACACAGTACAGCACAGCACAGCACAGCACAGCAACACACATCAAAACAGCACAGCGGAACACAGTACAGCACAGCACAGCACAGCAACACACATCAAAACAGCACAGCGGAACACAGCACAGCACAGCACAGCACAGCAACACACATCAAAACAGCACAGCGGAACACAGTACAGCACAGCACAGCACAGCAACACACATCAAAACAGCACAGCGGAACACAGTACAGCACAGCACAGCACAGCACAGCAACACACATCAAAACAGCACAGCGGAACACTGCACAGCACAGCACAGCACAGCACAGCACAGCAATACACATCAAAACAGCACAGCGGAACACAGTACAGCACAGCACAGCACAGCAACACACATCAAAACAGCACAGCGAAACACTGCACAGCACAACACAGCACAGCACAGCAACACACATCAAAACAGCACAGCGGAACACAGTACAGCACAGCACAGCATAGCAACACACATCAAAACAGCACAGCGGAACACAGTTCAGCACAGCACAGCACAGCAACACACATCAAAACAGCACAGCGGAACACAGTACAGCACAGCACAGCACAGCACAGCAACACACATCAAAACAGCACAGCGGAACACAGTACAGCACAGCACAGCACAGCAACACACATCAAAACAGCACAGCGGAACACAGCACAGCACAGTACAGCACAGCAACACACATCAAAACAGCACAGCGGAACACTGCACAGCACAGCACAGCACAGCACAGCAACACACATCAAAACAGCACAGCGGAACACTGCACAGCACAGCACAGCAACACACATCAAAACAGCACAGCGGAACACAGTACAGCACAGCACAGCACAGCAACACACATCAAAACAGCACAGCGGAACACTGCACAGCACAGCACAGCACAGCAACACACATCAAAACAGCACAGCGGAACACTGCACAGCACAGCACAGCACAGCAACACACATCAAAACAGCACAGCGGAACACTGCACAGCACAGCACAGCACAGCACAGCAACACACATCAAAACAGCACAGCGGAACACAGTACAGCACAGCACAGCACAGCAACACACATCAAAACAGCACAGCGGAACACAGTACAGCACAGCACAGCACAGCACAGCAACACACATCAAAACAGCACAGCGGAACACTGCACAGCACAGCACAGCACAGCACAGCACAGCACAGCACAGCAACACACATCAAAACAGCACAGCGGAACACTGCACAGCACAGCACAGCACAGCACAGCAACACACATCAAAACAGCACAGCGGAACACAGCACAGCACAGCACAGCACAGCAACACACATCAAAACAGCACAGCGGAACACTGCACAGCACAGCACAGCACAGCAACACACATCAAAACAGCACAGCGGAACACTGCACAGCACAGCACAGCAACACACATCAAAACAGCACAGCGGAACACTGCACAGCACAGCACAGCACAGCAACACACATCAAAACAGCACAGCGAAACACTGCACAGCACAGCACAGCAACACACATCAAAACAGCACAGCGGAACACTGCACAGCACAGCACAGCACAGCACAGCAACACACATCAAAACAGCACAGCGGAACACTGCACAGCACAGCACAGCACAGCAACACACATCAAAACAGCACAGCGGAACACTGCACAGCACAGCACAGCACAGCACAGCACAGCAACACACATCAAAACAGCACAGCGGAACACAGTACAGCACAGCACAGCACAGCAATACACATCAAAACAGCACAGCGGAACACTGCACAGCACAGCACAGCACAGCAACACACATCAAAACAGCACAGCGGAACACAGGACAGCACAGCACAGCACAGCACAGCACAGCAATACACATCAAAAGAGCACAGCGGAACACAGTACAGAACAGCACAGCACAGCACAGCAACACACATCAAAACAGCACAGCGGAACACAGTACAGCACAGCACAGCACAGCACAGCAACACACATCAAAACAGCACAGCGGAACACAGTACAGCACAGCACAGCACAGCAACACACATCAAAACAGCACAGCGGAACACTGCACAGCACAGCACAGCACAGCACAGCAACACACATCAAAACAGCACAGCGGAACACTGCACAGCACAGCACAGCACAGCAACACACATCAAAACAGCACAGCGGAACACAGTACAGCACAGCACAGCAACACACATCAAAACAGCACAGCGGAACACAGCACACCACAGCACAGCACAGCAACACACATCAACACAGCACAGCGGAACACAGTACAGCACAGCACAGCAATACACATCAAAACAGCACAGCGGAACACAGTACAGCACAGCACAGCACAGCACAGCAACACACATCAAAACAGCACAGCGGAACACAGTACAGCACAGCACAGCACAGCAACACACATCAAAACAGCACAGCGGAACACAGCACAGCACAGCACAGCACAGCAACACACATCAAAACAGCACAGCGGAACACAGTACAGCACAGCAACACACATCAAAACAGCACAGCGGAACACAGTACAGCACAGCACAGCACAGCACAGCAACACACATCAAAACAGCACAGCGGAACACTGCACAGCACAGCACAGCACAGCACAGCACAGCAATACACATCAAAACAGCAGAGCGGAACACAGTACAGCACAGCACAGCACAGCAACACACATCAAAACAGCACAGCGGAACACTGCACAGCACAACACAGCACAGCACAGCAACACACATCAAAACAGCACAGCGGAACACAGTACAGCACAGCACAGCATAGCAACACACATCAAAACAGCACAGCGGAACACAGTTCAGCACAGCACAGCACAGCAACACACATCAAAACAGCACAGCGGAACACAGTACAGCACAGCACAGCACAGCACAGCAACACACATCAAAACAGCACAGCGGAACACAGTACAGCACAGCAGAGCACAGCAACACACATCAAAACAGCACAGCGGAACACAGCACAGCACAGTACAGCACAGCAACACACATCAAAACAGCACAGCGGAACACTGCACAGCACAGCACAGCACAGCACAGCAACACACATCAAAACAGCACAGCGGAACACTGCACAGCACAGCACAGCACAGCAACACACATCAAAACAGCACAGCGGAACACAGTACAGCACAGCACAGCAACACACATCAAAACAGCACAGCGGAACACAGTACAGCACAGCACAGCACAGCAACACACATCAAAACAGCACAGCGGAACACTGCACAGCACAGCACAGCACAGCAACACACATCAAAACAGCACAGCGGAACACTGCACAGCACAGCACAGCACAGCAACACACATCAAAACAGCACAGCGGAACACTGCACAGCACAGCACAGCAACACACATCAAAACAGCACAGCGGAACACAGTACAGCACAGCACAGCACAGCAATACACATCAAAACAGCACAGCGGAACACTGCACAGCACAGCACAGCACAGCAACACACATCAAAACAGCACAGCGGAACACTGCACAGCACAGCACAGCACAGCACAGCAACACACATCAAAACAGCACAGCGGAACACAGTACAGCACAGCACAGCACAGCAACACACATCAAAACAGCACAGCGGAACACAGTACAGCACAGCACAGCACAGCACAGCAACACACATCAAAACAGCACAGCGGAACACTGCACAGCACAGCACAGCACAGCAACACACATCAAAACAGCACAGCGGAACACTGCACAGCACAGCACAGCACAGCACAGCAACACACATCAAAACAGCACAGCGGAACACTGCACATCACAGCACAGCACAGCAACACACATCAAAACAGCACAGCGGAACACTGCACAGCACAGCACAGCAACACACATCAAAACAGCACAGCGGAACACTGCACAGCACAGCACAGCACAGCACAGCAACACACATCAAAACAGCACAGCGGAACACTGCACAGCACAGCACAGCAACACACATCAAAACAGCACAGCGGAACACTGCACAGCACAGCACAGCACAGCAACACACATCAAAACAGCACAGCGAAACACTGCACAGCACAGCACAGCAACACACATCAAAACAGCACAGCGGAACACTGCACAGCACAGCACAGCACAGCACAGCTCAGCACAGCACAGCAACACACATCAAAACAGCACAGCGGAACATTGCACAGCACAGCACAGCACAGCAACACACATCAAAACAGCACAGCGGAACACTGCACAGCACAGCACAGCACAGCACAGCACAGCAACACACATCAAAACAGCACAGCGGAACACAGTACAGCACAGCACAGCACAGCAATACACATCAAAACAGCACAGCGGAACACTGCACAGCACAGCACAGCACAGCAACACACATCAAAACAGCACAGCGGAACACAGTACAGCACAGCACAGCACAGCACAGCAATACACATCAAAAGAGCACAGCGGAACACAGTACAGAACAGCACAGCACAGCACAGCAACACACATCAAAACAGCACAGCGGAACACAGTACAGCACAGCACAGCACAGCACAGCAACACACACATCAAAACAGCACAGCGGAACACAGTACAGCACAGCACAGCACAGCAACACACATCAAAACAGCACAGCGGAACACAGTACAGCACAGCACAGCAACACACATCAAAACAGCACAGCGGAACACTGCACAGCACAGCACAGCACAGCACAGCAACACACATCAAAACAGCACAGCGGAACACAGTACAGCACAGCACAGCACAGCAACACACATCAAAACAGCACAGCGGAACACTGCACAGCACAGAACAGCACAGCACAGCACAGTAACACACATCAAAACAGCACAGCAATACACAACAAGAGAGCAGCAGAGCCCAGCCACAAAGCAACACAACCTAGCGCTAGTCACCAAACTACTGCCACAATACCTGGTCGTGATCCCCGGTCAACGCAGCCCTTTCTCCACGATGCAGTCGGCAGCCCAGCGCCCTACAATGAACGTGCAGTCTCCACATGCCTGCTCCCTCAACATCAATCACCACAGCCCAGAGACAGAACCACGGTCCTTAACTATACTGATCTTGCTGAACACGGTGTTCTTCGCACGGTCATACAACTATTCATGCGACCCCCCCCCCCCCCCCCCCCATGTCTTCTGCAAATGAACAGAATCTTATCAGGACAAGACCTGCGATCCTACCAAATTATACCCCACCCCCCCCCCCACCCCGTTGCCAGCGTCCCCAGTGCTGTCAACGTGAGCCTACTATGATACTCCGTTTCTTGCACGAGTCAAATTTTGATGTTTATAGCTGAGCCAACCGCGGAGGCCGTTTCCAGGCCCACGAGCTATCATGTGAAAGACTGGTTTTTATCAAATAGCAAGTCTGTCACACCGCTCATCAAAACAAATCGAATTCCTTTCAAACACACAAACAAAAACTTCAAAATCATATCCTTAGGTTGAAACATCATGGAACCGGATCTGTCACAGAATCGGCAGTTTAAAAAGGCAGTGTCTTTTTTGTTTGTTTGTTTGTTTCTGGCAGGTACATCCCAGGACTCAATAACGAAGAGGTTTAATGCTGAGCAGTGTGTTTTTGGCAGGTACATCCCAGGACTCAATAACGAAGAGGTTTAATGCTGAGCAGTTTCTCACACTCAGCGCACACCAAGGAACTCTCCTCGCCCTTATAAAAAGACTAGTAAAGTAGACGTCATCAGTATGTAATGTAAACGAACCGTTTCCTCTTCATGGCTTACGGAAACGGGTAGGGGGTGGGAGGAAGAGCGGGGCGGGGGGAGGGGGGGGGGGTGGCGCTCCTTGCAGCCTGAGCGAGAGATGAAAGAGTTTATTGTCACTATGTTGTGTCACCTTCCTCGTGCCAGAGGGCGTATCTCTGGGTTTTGAAGTTGTAGGTCTGTGAAAGCAATGTTTCTTTGAAATACAGTTCTTGGCCTGCGGGATTCTTGATGAA
>CM031603.1:87181625-87184125 GCA_018398815.1 Conus ventricosus
CGTAACTGAACGTCAATTTTGTTGAAAATATCATTCCTAAATACTTGTATGAGTTGACTACTTGAACTTTTGTATTTCCATAAAACCATCTTTCGTTTGAAGATAGATGTCCACCTTTCTGAAGACTACAATGTTTGTCTTATCTAAGTTAATTGTTAAACATAAACGATCTGCTTCTTCTTTTAAGACTTTTAATTGGTTTTGTAAACCTACAACTGTTCCAGATAAAAAGAATAACGTCGTCAGCAAATAGTAACAAAAATATCTCTACTGATCCGGGTATTATCTGAATACCATGTCTACCTTTATTAGATAACTCAATTGTTTAGTTCATTGATGAAAAAAGAAAACAACTGCGGACTCAACAGACATCCTTGTTTTACTCCATTCGGACACTCGAAAAAATCAGAATACTCACTCTTCACACGTACACATGCAAGCACCGAGTTGTAGATACTTCTAATGGCTATGTACAGTTTACCATACACACCACTTTTACTAAGTACATTCCACAGCACATTGCGATTTACAGAATCAAACGCTTTCCTGAAATCTACAATGCGACATAAAGCTTCGTATTGCAGAATAAATATTTCTGTACTAGTGAGTATAGTGTAAATATATGGTCTGTGGTACTGTAAAATGGTTCTAAAACCTGCTTGTTCCTCAATATCTTTTCCTCATTTTTGCCCATTTTGTTAATCTTTTGTTAGTATGGAGTGTAAACTTTACTTAAAATGCTGGTAAGTGCTACTCCACGATAGTTATCCGGATTATTAGCGTCTCCTTTTTATAGATTGGTATAATAATCGATTTTGGGCCCACTCTAAGGAAAAGTACCCTTTTCAAATAGTTGTGTAAATAAACGAACAAGAAAATCAATTACAGTTGAGTTTGCATGCTTCAGCATTTCTGCTATGATTTTGTCTGGTCCAGCGCTCTTTCCTGATTTTAAACGATTGATACCAGCAACGACTTCTTCTCTAGATATAGGATTGTTAAATAATGGTTCCATTTCGTCATCTTCTTGCACCCCAAATTTTCATCTTCTTCTGTACCATTATTATCAAAATTATGAAAAACGCCCAAAAATGATCATGCCAATTTTGTATTGATATCTCATTATAAACAAAACGTTTTTTATTAACAGATCTTATCAATGCCCAAATGTTTTCGAATCATCAACAGAATCCCCTTTGTTTCTTTACTCTGCTTTCTTCAAAAATCCTGTTCCTTTATTTTCCTTAGTGTAGTATACTCTTTTCGAGCTAAGCATATTCTTCTCTTTTCTTGGTTTTTTTCCTTAACTATTCTGCATCTCTGAAATCTTTTTCAGTAACCTTTTAACTTCCTGTTTCTTTCGTTTACAGTCAACATCAAACCAATCATTATAATTCTGACACTTTACCAATAACTCGAACCATACAAGCAACAGCTCCACACAAGCACTGACAAATGTATCAAGGCTCTCATTCACATCAATATGTAATAGCTGGCAGGCTTTCTGCAAACTCTCTTGAAATTCATTACATTCTAGTTCATTTTTGTATATAATTGCCTTTTCATCTGACCATATAACTTTTTCTTCACCTTGCAGTGGTAAATGCTTATCCTCTAAATTACAGCACTTACCTCTCCATATAACTTCAACTGGTAAGTGCCATGAATAAATAGAGTCACCAACTCGCAAATCAAAGTTTGATAACAAATCACTGTGGACAATGAAATAATCAATCACGCTGCAACCATTGGAAGACACAAAAAGTATACTCGCCCTCAATATCACCATTACAAGAACCATTCAAAATGCTCAAATCAAACATGAAACAAAAGTTCAACAATGTTTTGCCAAATTATTAATAGCTGAATCTTTGGAACGACGTACACAACTTTCATCATCTATATCAACATCCTCTATACTGCTAGCATAGTTTATCATCGTTTCATTTACAACTTGTTTGTGAACTGTTCTGGATTTAAGTCCCCTACAACCATAAAATAAAGTGCATCCATGTCTTTTCAAAATGCTGCAATAGTATCTCTTCCAGTAGTAAAACACCATCTTTTATCAATTTGTCATTGTATGTAGGGCCTCCTTCCGGGACAACATAGCAAGCAACTAGTATAACATCTCTGTCAATGCCAAATACATGTTTATCTATTCTTACAGCCACAACGTTGTCACAGTCAAGTTTTATTTCTTTCACACTTTTCTGCAAAGTCTTCCTTATCAACAACAATACCCCTCCTGAATTCCTCCATGAAAAGATATCTTTTTGGCTGGTACGTGAAACTTTAAATAATCAGAAAATACATTATTATAATCAAACGATGAGTCAAGGAAAGTTTCTGTGAGGGTAACAAAGTCAAATTTATTTACATAATTCAGAAAAGAAAGGTCATGCAGTTTATTATACAATTTTCAACATTATAATTTAAAAATGTCCACTGAGGTGAACCGAGCCAACGAGGCACCTCAGAGCGTGCGTCTATCAACTCA
>CM031603.1:87194125-87204125 GCA_018398815.1 Conus ventricosus
TAATGTGTGTGTGTGTGTGTGTGTGTGTGTGTGTGTGTGTGTGTGTGTGTGTGTGTGTGTGTGTGCACTCACGTCACACAGAAACGAACAATCAATCTTTGAAGACAAAAAAGGTATGTCCACATCCACACCATACAGAAAGGAACAACCACCAATCTTCCTATAGGAATTATACGGATGTCAGCACACCTAAGGCATACAGAAACGAATGGTCATCAATTTCCCTTAACAGGAAGTGATGTATCTGTTCACACACCCACAGCTTACAAAACGAATACTTATCAATTTTCCTAGAAAAGAACCATGGTTATGTGCAAACACACACCATACAGAAAGGAATGGTCATCAATTATCTTGTACAAGAAGTATGGCTCTGTGAACAATCATACCATACAGAAAGGAATAGGCATCAATTATCCTGTACAAGAAGTATGGCTCTGTGAACAATCATACCATACAGAAAGGAATGGTCATCAATTATCCTGTACAAGAAGTATACAAAAAAACCAGATTACTGTGATTTAAGACCGCCTGATGTTGATATCAGGCGACTGATCTTGATTCAAGATCCCGCAAGAAAAGGGCCACGTTTTGCACATGTCATCCATGTCCTACCATCCACAGCTACACTAGACAAGGACATGGGAGAAGAAGCGACAGTGGCAGAACCAATGGCTATCTTCGTCTACTTTTCATTACATTATACTGTTGGAAGAAACTCCACTTTGGATAGCATCAAGCATTTCAGCCAATGTTTTGCAGCACTCTTACTGGTCTGATGAAAGAGAGATCAATGAATGCAAAAAAAGTGAGGTTAACGGAATCATTTTGCACTACGTGGCAGCGATATCATAATTGCTGGTGAGACTTTCGTTTTATGATATGTATATATTACCTACACATCTGTACAACACAAAACTCCCTATCTCTACCACACTTAACGATATTCCTAAACAAACTAAAGTACTGGTATAAAAGTGAAGAACACACTGCAGATTTCAATATGATTAATCGGTGCAGATGTATCGGCCGAAGGGTTAGTAGACAAACTGTTATTCATAACTGACTGATCATTCCAATCGTCTGCATATTGTTGCGTTCATATAAAACTTTATCTTTGCATTTCAATAACTTAATAATCACACACAGAAACACGTATGCGCGCGCGCACATACACGAGCGCGCGCGCGCACGCACACACACACACCACACACACACACAACACACACACACACACACACACACCACACACATCTCAAAAGTTATTAGGTTCCTTTGCACTCTGAAGGTTTCGGAATCCATATTCTACATTACATTGATATTCTTCACCTCTCTCTCTTCTCTCTCCTCTCTCTCTCTCTCTCTTCTCTCTCTCTCTCCCTCTCTCTCTTCTTCCCTAACTCCCCATTTCTCTCTCCATCTCTCTTTCCCTCACTTTCAATTTTCGGCTCCTTCGCTCTTTCTCCCTCAATCTGCGCGGGGGGGGGGGGGGGGGGGGGGGGGGGGGGGACGTGTAGGAAGGCTATGAAGCTACAAAAGAGAAGACGAAGAAAAAGAGAAAGAAAGAAGAAAGAAAAGAATGAGAAAAGAAAAAAGGAAGGAAAAAAGAAAACAAGCGAAAACTCTGCGGGGGAGTGCTGAACCCAAACGAGGCGTACTAATTCGCCAGAATCGTTTTGGATTTGTCTCTGACGGCTTTCATTCTGATGATGGGGCAGTAGGGGGGTGAGGGGGGGGGGGGGAGGCGGGGGGCAGAAGGACGGGGCGGCGGAGAAGTGGGAGGTGGGAACGGTGTTCGGGAAGGCGGGGGGGGGGGGGGGGGGGGGGGCATGAATGGAAAAGGTGGAGGGGAGGAGGAGAGAGAGAGGAGGGGGGAGTGGAGGTGGAAGGGGGTGCATTCCAGCATCTGCCTCAGCTCCCAAGAACATTTCTGGGACAGGAAAGACGGGTGGATGAGAAAGGTATATCCTTTGATGAAAGTACCGAGAGGTTGGACAGGAAAGACGGGTGGGTGAGAAAGGTACATCCTTTGATGAAAGTACCGAGAGGTTGGACAGGAAAGACGGGTGGGTGAGAAAGGTATATCCTTTGATGAAAGTACCGAGAGGTTGTGACAGGAAAGACGGGTGGGTGAGAAAGGTATATCCTTGATGAAAGTACCGAGAGGTTGGACAGGAAAGATGGGTGGATGAGAAAGGTATATCCTTTGATGAAAGTACCGAGAGGTTGGCAGGAAAGACGGGTGGATGAGAAAGGTATATCCTTTGATGAAAGTACCGAGAGGTTGGACAGGAAAGACGGGTGGATGAGAAAGGTATATCCTTTGATGAAAGTACCGAGAGGTTGGACAGGAAAGACGGGTGGGTGAGAAAGGTATATCCTTTGATGAAAGTACCGAGAGGTTGGACAGGAAAGACGGGTGTGGGTGAGAAAGGTATATCCTTTGATGAAAGTACCGAGAGGTTGGACAGGAAAGACGGGTGGGTGAGAAAGGTATATCCTTTGATGAAAGTACCGAGAGGTTGGACAGGAAAGATGGGTGGATGAAAAAGGTATATCCTTTGATGAAAGTACCGAGAGGTTGGACAGGAAAGACGGGTGGATGAGAAAGGTATATCCTTTGATGAAAGTACCGAGAGGTTGGACAGGAAAGCGGGTGGATGAGAAAGGTATATCCTTTGATGAAAGTACCGAGAGGTTGGACAGGAAAGACGGGTGGGTGAGAAAGATATACACGATCAAGAGACATTTGCCGTTACTTTTTGTTCTTTCCGCGCTCTATCTACCCCCACCCCCACCCCCTTCGCATTCAACCCTCCCTTCCATCCCCTTAAGTCGTGTTAAAAAGAAAAGTAATGTGCCCATTCTGTAGGACTTGTTTGTCTTCGGTCCACTTGTCCGAGTTTCGAAAAGAGCCATCGAGCTACAAACGTTTTGTTCTGAAATATCAGAATCTCTGTCTGTCTGTCTGTCTGTCTATCTGTCTGTGTCTGTCTGTTAGTTGTGTGTCTGTCTGTCTCGTTCTTTCCCTCTCTCTCGTCTGTCTGTTTGTCTGTGTCTGTCTGTCTGTCTCTCCTTCTATCCGTGTTTGTTTGTCTGTCTGTCTGTCTGTCTCTCTCTCTTTCTCTCTCTCTCTCTCTCTCTCTTCTCTCTCTCTCTCTCCGTCTGTCTTAACTACAACTGACTGGAGATGTTCAGTTCGACCGGGTCCATCGCTTGAACGGCAATCCAACTCGCCCGTCATCGCCTGCTGCACTTTCTTCAGAGACAAAGAGAAAATTCTAAAGGCCAAAACGTAATCTGAAGGGAAGTGAGGTGTTCGTTGGCGAGGACTTCTCTCTACGTGTAAGAGACGTAAGAAAACAACTGTCCCGCATCTAAAGAAGGCCAGAGAGGACGGCAAGCGAGCGACTATGGTCTTCGATCACCTCTTTATTGAGGGGAAAAAGTACTATCTGGGAGAGGGGGAGCTCTTACAGAATCAAGATAGGGGGGAGGCCAGCCCAGCTCGACACCGGTGTCATCTACAGATCTGCACGTGCTAGCTGTGCAGAACGCCAAAAGGCCGGGTGCGATGGCAGTGGTGTGCGGAAACTGTGTTGTGAACCAGTTTACGTTGACGTCGTAAATACTGAGCGCGCAAAGGCGGGGTGGGGGTCACATGTAAATGTGGAGGAAGAATTTATGTTGAATTGTATTGATCAAAATGTTTTTGTTGATATGAATATGACTGATTGTGTTAATGCAGGCGAAGCGACCTTCTTATGTTCTAAAAATGATAACATGAATATTTGTGGTGAAAACAGAGTTGAAGACATTTACCGATCAGCATCACGTGACACACAAACTGACAGTGGAAGTTGTAAGAGGGGGGCATCTCAAAAGGAAAACGTTAACTCGGAAAGAGAGGACAGGGGTGATGATGATGTGTCTGGTGAACGATGGGAGAGGAACACACTGAGGGGTGAAAGGAAAGATGTCAGTGAGAATAAAGTGTTACATTTTGATGGTTGTGAAAATGATACGATTGTGATGTTTCCGTCTCTTTTTTGCATTGGAATGTAAATGGACTCTTATCTAAATTAAGTGATATATGACTTTACTCCCTTTTTGTTGAAATTTGATGTCATATGTCTTGTCGAAACCTTCGTAGAGGATTTCCAAAACTTAATATTTCCGGGCTATACCATTTTCTGTAAACCAGCAGTTAAGTTTTCAAAACAAGGAAGACATTCTGGCGGAGTTATATGTCTCATTAAAACTGAACTTACACCCTATGTCCATGAAATCAAGACAGACTCCCAAATATTCTTTTATTTTTGGTTGATAAGTGTTTTTGGCTTTATGGAAGATGTGTTATATGTATGTACTTATATTTCACCTGAGGGTTCGCCATATTACACTTATTTTGATGTTGAAAATGGTATTAGTGAGCTTGAACAATGTCTTTTTGATTCTCTACTTGAGTTTGAGGATGTGCATATAATTCTGTCAGGCGATTTGAATAGTAGGACTTCTGACATTTGTCCAGATATCTTTGATGAAAATGATGTTTATGATCACCTTGTTTATGATTGTTCTTTTTCTGCCAAAGGCATGAGGAAGTCTGCAGACAAGTATATAAATAATTATGGAAGATATTTGTTAGATATGTGCACAACCTTTGGACTGTGGATTCTAAATGGCACATGTAATGGGGATGCTGACGGCAACTATACGCTCATTTCAGAAGCAGGATGTAGCGTTAATGATTACTTTCTTCTGTCTAAGGAATTGTTTTTCGGTTTTGCGTCATGTGAAATGGTGATCTCAGAGAGAATAGAATCAGATCATTTGCCTATCGAATTAAATTTCAGATTTTCTGAAAGAAAAACCAGATCGCAAGTAAATCCCACAGAAATAGACCGGGTCATTGAAAAGTTTGTGTGGAACAACGATTTAGGGTCAGTCTATACTCAGAAAATGACATCAGATGAAACACTGTTGGTATTTGATCGTGCCACAAACTTAATTGATCATGATTTCAATGGTGCTTTGCATCTGTTTAATGACTGGATTAAAAGGCAAGCAAGTTGTATGAAAAAGAGAATTAATCTAACAAAGTATGACAAAAACAGTGATTGGTACGATAAAGAATGTAGGTTAAGCAAAGTTAAGGCAAAAGGGCTGCTTTCTATTCTTAGCAAAACGAGAAGAAAAGAAGACAGTGATGCCTACTGCATAGCAAGAAGAGAATACAAACATCTGATAAAGAGAAAAGAAAAACAGTATAACGATATGTTGTTAGACAGACTTATTTCATCAGTGAACAATCAGAAGGAATTTTGGGAAACTGTGCGTAAAATATCCTTTAAAAGAAAACGTGTTCAAAATAGTCTAACAGTCGATGACTGGTTCAAACATTTTAAAGATTTGCTTGAATTAGAAGTAACAACAGATGTTACTAATTCATTTGGAAATTGCAATGATACCGATGAGGAGGAAATTAGTTTTATAAACCGTCCAATAACAAATGAGAAGTTCTACTAGCTGTAAATAGGTTAAAAAATGGAAAAGCCGCCGGACCGGATGAAATTATTGGTGAGTTGTTGAAGTATGGTGGTGACCGAGTTGTTGACTTTTTTGTAAAGCTTTTTAATACGTTGTTTGATAAAGGCGTGTTCCCAGACAACTGGACCAACTCTATTGTGCAGCCCTTGTTTAAGAAGGGTAACGTTAAAGATCCAAACAATTATAGAGGCATTTCACTGTGTGATACGAGAAGTAAAATTTACAGCACAATCATTAATAGCAGACTGCAGGAATGGATAAAAGAAAATAATCTGACTGGTGAACATCAAGCAGGATTTAAGAAAGGTTACTCCACAGTTGATCACATGTTTACATTATTGGCACTCGTTCAGAAACAGTTTTGTTTCAATCGTAAATTATATGTAGCCTTCATTGATTTTGAAAAGGCTTTCGACTCTGTTGAAAGGAACTTATTATGGCCCATAATATTGAAAAATAGCATCAAAGGTAAGATATTTAGGTGTATTCGTAGTATGTATGACAATGTCAAAGCCAGAATTAAATGCGGAAGTAGTGTGACTCATTATATCAACTGCACCCGTGGAGTGAAACAAGGAGACGCCTGCAGTCCTGTCTTGTTTTCTTTATTCATTAATGAACTAGCATTAGAGGTGATGAGGAGAGGGAGGCATGGTGCAATGTTTACGTCTGACTATTTTGAATTATTCATATTACTTCTGGCAGATGATGTGGCCTTACTCTCAGAGACTGCCACTGGATTACAAACGCAGATTAACAGTCTTCAACGTGCAGCTGCTGCTTTGCAGCTGAAGGTCAATATGAATAAAAGCAATATAGTGGTATTCAGAAAAGGGGGGTATTTAGCTGCCAGAGAAAGGTGGACTACAACGGGACTGTTATGCCTGTTGTGAATGTTTACAAATACTAGGAATTTATTTTTCAACAAAGTTAAGTTTTGTTGCTGCTTGTCGTGATCTCAGTAGCAGAGCAAAAAACGCGTTATTGTGTATTTTACAAAAGAGATTTAAGCTAAAGTGTTCTTATCCTTCTTCCTTTTTTAAGTTATTTGACTCACAAGTTCAGTCTGTTGTTCAGTATGGTGCAGAGTTATGGGGCCTTGACAATGCAGCACTCCATTGCGAAAAGGTGCATTTATTTGCTATTAAGAGATTCTTGGGAGTAGAAATGAGAACACCTAATGACATGGCGTATGGTGAAACAAATCGATATCCTATTTACATAAATTCAGCTGTAAAGTGTGTTAGGTATTGGCTAAAGTTGACGAGGATGGACGAATGTAGACTACCGTTTAAGGCCTATAGAATGCTTTTCGATTTGGATTTGCGTGACAAGAAAAACTGGGCTTCAAATGTTCGCTGTAAATTGTATATGTTTGGATTCGGATATGTATGGCTCAATCAAGGAGTAGAAGGGATAAGCGAGTTTCTGGAAACGTTTAGGGAAAGGTTAATTTTGTGCAGATGGCAGGACTGGAATAACCATATCAATAACAGTGACAGGTTTAACGTTTACAGAACCTTCTGCACTATTCCGGATGCTAAAACATATTTGTTACTCAATTTGGACAGATATTTGAGGCATGTATTGATAAGATTTAGGCTTGGTATTTCTGAAATCGAAGTACATCGTAATCGTCATAGACAACACAGTGAAGGTGACTTACTATGTCCACTTTGTCAAAGAGGGAAAGAAGATGAGGTACATTTTGTTCTATGCTGTCCTATTTTAAGCGACTTAAGAGTACAATACATACCGTTGAAATATTATAAGATACCAAATCAGTTCAAATTAGCGTTGCTGATGGCATGTGTAAATGAAAAAAACGATCAGAAATTTGTCAATCTATCTTTACAAGGCTTTAAAATTGCGTTCTATTCTCATCTCTTGAAATTATAGCAAAGTGTATTACGAATGATGTCATTGATTCTAAATGCCAGATTGGACAATGTTTGTATATATGTTACAGTAAATTTATCAAATCAGGAAATTCATAAATTTCCAAAACATTTCAGTAAATTTATAAAGTTACTGTTTCACTCAGGAAATTTACAAATTTCCTAAATAAATTAGGAAATTTATAAATTTCCTGAGTTTTGAAGGCATTTTTTAAATGAATTTACTGAAAACTGAAAGTACTTTCAGTAAATTTGTCAAACTTACTGCAATACTGATATGTGTTATCTTGAAAAGTGAACCCACTTCACCGGTGCAACTGAATTTCACGCACTTTTGAATTTCACGCTATGAATTTCTCGGATTTATTAACACATGAATTTCACGCAGGTTTCCAGTTAAAATCTCTCCTTACTTGTCATTTGAATTTCACGCACATGCATGCACACACCCCCGCATCGGTGTGTTTGTGAGGGAGTCCCGTGTATAGACACGTGAATACAAATCACAATTCAGCAAGACACGAATACCAACAACCAACATGGGAAATCCGGCCGTGGGAGTTTATACGTCACGACGCTTCGCTCACAACTCACAAATCACAATTCAGTTCAACTACACGGCTCATTTCGCCATGGCACAGCAAGAGACGAATATCACGATTGCAACAACCAACAGGGGAAATCCGGCAATTCTCAGCCGTGGGAGTTTATACGTCAAGGACCGTGAAACCGAGAAATCAAAGACATGGCGTTGTTCGATACGTGGATGTCCAGCGCGCTTGAAAACAAGTCTCGACTTCAAGGACCCGATTTACTCAAATGAGCACAATCATGAACTAAAGACAGAGAAAGACATTTCCGTCTCCGAATTTCGAAAACAATGCAAAAAACGTGCAGCCGAGGATCTATTTCAAAGGCCGGCAAAATTGATTAGGAGAGAGCTAGGGAAGTTGCCAGAAGATAATGACTTTGACATGCGTGACGTTGTGTACGTGAGATACGCGATGTGGAATGAGAGAAAGAAGCACATGCCAAAACAACCCAAGAATAGACTCGAAACAGATGAATATGTTACCCAATATGGACTTTTATCTGAACACAAAAAGACATGGTGCAGCTCAATGACAGTGAAAACGGAATCATTACTTCTGCAGCACTATCAAATCTACATCTTCTCTGTGATCCTGCTGTCACAATCCTGGGGGACGGCACCTTCAAAACATGTCCTCGGTTTTTTTACTCAACTATACATCCTGCATGCTTTCAAAAACGGTTGTCTATGTGCCATGTGTGTTCTGCCTACTTCCTTCGAAGTCAGAGGACATTTACCACAAAATGTTCCAAGCAGTCCACTTCATGTGTGTCCAGCAAGGACTTCATCTGGATGTTACATCAATCAATCTTGACTTCGAACTGGCAACCCACAAGGCTGTGCTCAAGATCTGGCCGAATGCTTCGATCCGGGGATGTTTCTTTCATCTTTCACAGGCCTGGTATCGAAAGATCAACAGTCTTGGACTGTCAGTCGACTACCAACAACCTGATTCAGACGTTGGTTTGTGGTTGAAGCGTTTCTTCGGTCTCAGCTTCCTGAACCCAACGGAAGTTGAGGACTGCCTGGCTTTTGATATGGACGATGCTCCCGATGATGAGAGGTGTGTGGAGTTTTCTGACTACATCCTGTCCACGTATGCTGCACGGACGCTACTTCCCCTCCAACTGTATGGGCCAACCATGACCTGGATGAGGTGAAGACAACGAATGGATGTGAGTCGTTCCACCGGCATTTCTCGGACCTGTTCAGATCCCCACACCCAATGTGTTCGAGCTGATGGCCAACCTGAAGGATATACAAGCTTACAGCGCTACAAAGCTGAATACAATCAGGACTGGTCGTGGGGCTCCGGTTTTGCGTCGACAAGCCCGTTTGAAGCGTGATGCGATGGCAACAATCAAGAGACGATACGCTGCCAATGACATTTCGAGAAAACAGTTCGTGACAAAAATGTCTTGGAAGAATCTCCCAGCAAAACTCTGAATGTCATTCGCATGTATTTTATTCTTGTTGGTGAATGAATTGAAGACATGTATTTTATTCTTATATTCTTACATGTATTTTATTCTTATTTACAATTAAACTGTGATTATTTGAATTATTTTTTCCTCTCCTTGATGTGTGTGCATGTGTGTGTGTATGTGTGTGTGTGTGTGTGTGTGTGTGTGTGTGTGTGTGTGTGTGTGTGTGTGTGTATGCGTGTGTGTGTGTGTGTGAAGAGGTACATGTGTATATGTGTTTTACTGTAAAAATTGCTTGAGTATGTGAAAGAATTGAAGACATGTGTCAGAATGATTCTTCATTCACCTCTTGAAGAATTTGAAACAGTGTCTTTTTCGTGTACAAATTACCATCTCATCTAATAGAAACTTAAATGTTTCAACTTATTTCAAGGTGAATTGAGACTCATCATCGGTCACGAGCAACTCTATCTCATGTACACACACCCCAACGCATACACTACATGCATGATTTTCAAAAGCTCACATGCGTGACT
>CM031603.1:87209125-87211625 GCA_018398815.1 Conus ventricosus
AAGGAAAGAGAATGGACAGAACGCTTAAAGGGAAAGACAGAAAGGCGAAGGGACACACAAAACGAAACAGAGACAGCAGGAAGGACACAAAGAAGATGGATGTTAGAAGCGAATGGACATGTAAACTGAAGGACAGAGAAAAAAGGAGAGACACATAAAGTGAAGAAGAAAAAAAATAAAACAAAAAAGAGAACAAAGGAGGGATACACGTAAAGTGAAGAAAAGAAAGGAGAATGGACAAAGGGAAGGGTAGGAAACAAAATGACACATAAAGAGGAGGACAGAGAAAAGGGTGGACAGATAAAGCGAGGGATAGCAAAAAAAAAAAAAAAAAAGGAATGACATATAACGTGAATAAAACAGGACACACTGGACGTAAGACAATGGATAAAAAAAACAGAAAATATAACACGGCATATCACACAGCAACATGAAGACACAGTACGTAACCCAAGGTGAAGGACAGTATCACACAGCAACATGAGATACAGTGCATGATACAAGTGAAAGACAGAGAAGGCAAGAGCATACTATATACATCGTGAATGAAGTCCAAGACAAAGCTGGTATCACAGAACTAGTGAAAGCAAAGAGCAGAGGGCATATTACTGAGGGGAGGAAAGAGCAGAAAGACGGCAGTTTACACACAAAAAAGGAAAGAGAGGAAGACTCAGACAAAAAGCAAGAAAAAGTTAGTGAAGAGATGTTGCACAACAAAGGAGACACAGCAACAACAGGCGGACAAAACAAACAAAACAAGGGATACAACTCACCGTACGAATCGGGCTGCCTCGAACAGAATCGTACATCGGAGAAGACGACGACGACGAAAAAGATCAAGAAGAAGGTGACAGTCAACACACAGAATCCCACCTAACAAATCCCTTTTCAAAACCACCACGGAGGACCCACCGTCCAAATCCAGCACACGTCGATCCCCAGACCTCCTTCCCCCCCACACAAATAATTCACGCCACTGCACGTGCTGCTCGCTGTTGACAGTCGCAGCTGAAACCACCCACAACCGAAGGAGCGAAGAATTTCCCCCGACTCCCGATTCGCCCGACGCTCTCTCTCTCTCTCTCTCTCCGGCCGAGCGAAGCAGGCAGGCGGTCGGATGATTCGGCGCTCTCTCCCGTGAAGCGCTCCCTCAACTTCCAGCTTGCCTCCCAGGCCAATTTTGTGCCTCGGCGCGGTTCCCTCGCTCTCTCCCCCATCTGTCCGGTTCGCCAGGCTAGGAAGTATCGATCGACTGAGGCGGGGAGGGGAGGGAAGGGGAGGGAGACGGGTAGCAGAAAAGAGAATAAGGGCACCCAAGGCTTGCTGCCTGGCTTTTGAATGAGTCTGAGCTACCGGGTGAGGAAGAGGGAAGAGATTAAGGGGTGGGAGGGATGGAAGAGGGGGCGGGGGAAGTAGGTGGGGGCGAGTTTGCTCGGAGGGCAAAAAAGACAGCTAATATATCGCCCGTTGACTCCCGAGAGAGAGTTAACAAAAATGAAAGGAAGACATCTTTTCATTTGCCGTCGCTTCACTAAAAATGACATGAGACGGAACATTAATATAACAGCATGAACGACGAGTTCAGACGACGAAGACGAAAAGGAAGAAAGAAGAAAAGGGAAGAACATACAGGGAGGTAATCAGTTATACTGGAACTGTCCAGCTTTTTTCCCCCTCTCCCATCTCCACCCCACTTTCTTTTTCTTTTCTTTCTTTTTCCTGCTAATCAAATTGTTTTAAGGAGGAAGCCTACTCACGAATGAAAGTAATGAGAAACAGCTCAACTTAAACAGAACAACTCCGCCGCCGAACGAAAGAACAAATAAATTACAAAACAAACAACGCGTTTCGACCCAAAAACCTCAACAGACGTTGACACATCATACAACTTGACAGTACAAAAACAAACAAAAAAAGTGGTTTCGTGCTTTTCTTCTCCCAGGCGATGACTGCATTATTGCATTTCGGAAATGACAATCCTTGGACAATTAGGCGTAAAATGAGATATAGAAGGATGGGGATCATTTATATTAAAAAAGAAATGTACGCAAGCTAAAAACTACTAAAACGACATGATGAAAGTTAAGTTTATTGATAAAACTGAACGGTTTCTTTCATCTAATAAAAAAAAAAGCATTTTCGGCTTGCGCCACCGATTAAATTGTATGCGAGTCATAATAGTAATCAGAATGTCACGCACACCCCTTCACTTCTAGCCTTGGCCACAGCTGCATAAACCGACAAAAATGTTCTCAAATGATCCGAAGCACGTCTTGATTCACGAAGGGTACCATTCACCCTGTGCGTGGTTGAAGGATGCGGACGACACACTGTCGGTTGCAGAAACAGTAGACACACTGTGACTGGCAGGGTCGATTTTAAAACCCATTCCATCGATCTTCCATTGTCTCCGCTACTTTTCTCCTGACTTCCCTTTTGTTTCCCTCCCGTTTGAAACTGGTTTTTATCATTCCGTTTTGAATGAACACAGCAGCTGGCA
>CM031603.1:87221625-87224125 GCA_018398815.1 Conus ventricosus
CTCAAACACGTGGATCAACAGCAAATAATTACATTCTATTACAGTAACTCGACCTCAATTGAAGTGCCTTATTTATGTAAGAAACGACTGCGAATAAGTGACTAGGACTGGATAGCAGCAGCGCTAGTCTGAACATAGAGGGTTGATTGTAGAATTTTCGCGGTATATATTGCTCTCTGAGTGTTTGATATACGGGGCAAATGAACATGAAATGTATTTCAGATTCATACGTATTTTGACAGTTCGGGCAGTCAAAGCAGTCACGCGTTGCTTCACAAAAACGGTTTGCGTGGCACTTTAACGGTGAAACACCAAGTCTCATTCGCGTTAAATATTTTCTTAAGGTACTACTTTTTACAACAAGTAAATAATTACTGAGGCAATGGTTTTGTTTCAATAAAAAATAAAACGAATAGCGCTCTTTCGTATTAATCTTGCTATTCCAGCCTTGGACATAACAGTCGATCAAACGTTGTCTAAATTCAGCCAGAAATATGTTCTCATTACCGACTCCTTGGTGTTCCCACGCAAATCCGAAACCATGGCGATAGAGAGTGAAACAAATAGTAGTTACCCAGTTGTTCTTATTATTGTAATGAAGATTACAGAGCATATTATAACATTTTCGAGGAAGGCGATCCTCACACATTTTTGTTAGGGATAACCAATATTTAATATTTCGAACATATATGTTTATAAACAATGGAAACCTCCCCGTTTCACCATACACAAGCACATTTGGTGTCTTCACACTGACGTTTAACAATCTCTTAATCGCAACCATAGGCAGACTATATAGGCAGACCGATAAACCAGAATTCTATTGCTGCTGCTGAATGGTTTACTCACTTCTCAAAGGTATTTAACCAAGATTTCCCTAGTATTAACATTAACGAGACGTTGCCTAATTGTTACCATTTGGATGCATGTTCTAGCGTAGATACTGACTGTAATGCACTAAATGAAGAAATCTCATACCAGGAAGTTCTTGATGCAATTTCTGCATTAAAAAACAACAAAGCAGCCGGCCCAGACGGGTTTTCGGGAGAATTTTATAAATATGCAGACCCAGAGGTTGGATTATTTTTAAAGAAGTACTTCAATACATTATTTGATTCAGGTACTTTTCCACTTGGGTGGTCAGAAGCCATCATACAGCCAGTATTTAAGAAAGGTGACATGAATTCACCGGATAATTACAGAGGTATTTCCTTATTGAACGTTTGTGGAAAGCTTTACAGTTATATTTTAAATAAGCGTTTAACTTCTTGGATAGAGGACAACAAATTGTTAAACGAGGCCCAAGCTGGATTTAGACACAAATATAGCACAATTGATCACATATTTACACTCTTATCATTAATTCAGAAACAGTTTGGCAGTCATGGAAAGTTATATTGTGCATTTATTGATTTCAAAAAAGCATTTGATTTTGTTGATAGATGCTGTTTATGGTCCATTCTAAGAAAAAACAGCATTGGAGGTAAAATGTATAAAGCTATTCAAAGTATGTATAACATTGTCAAAGCAAAAGTTCGTGCCGGTAGTGAACTTACAGATGTTTTCATGTGCCCCAAGGGATTAAAACAAGGAGATATTTGTAGTCCTGTTTTATTTTCCCTGTTTATCAATGAGTTGGCTAATGACATTAATCAAAAAGGAAAACATGGCATAACACTTACACCTGAACAAATACAAATACTGATTCTGCTTTTTGCTGACGATGTGATTTTGTTGTCGTATACTGTAATTGGTTTGCAGCAGCAACTAAATATTTTATGTAACACTGCGAAAAGACTTGGACTGATAGTAAATATGGATAAATCTAAAGTGGTTGTCTTTAGAAAAGGTGGCCATCTTGCCGCTCGTGAAAAATGGCTTTACGATGGACAGTATTTAGAGATTGTTAACCAGTACAAGTATTTGGGTGTAATTTTTTCAACAGGTGTGTCCTTTTCGTATGCGTTAAGGGACATGGCTGACAGAGCAAAGAAAGGTGTAATTGGTATTCTACGACTACTTTGGTCCCTCGGTAATCAATCTCCCCAACTGTTTTTCAAGCTTTTTGACTGCCAGATACAACCCATACTTACATACGGTTCTGAAGTATGGGGTCTTAGCGCTGATTATTCAATCATTGAACAGGTGCATTTATTTGCGATTAAGAGAGAGAGAGAGAGAGAGAGAGAGAGAGAGAGAGGGAGTTATATACCTTTTATCCCGCCAACCGTGCACATCATGTTTTTACTGGTCCAGCTCAAACCTGGCACACGAAGACTACAAGCCTTCTCGCAATAGAGCTCCTGTATATCAACAGGATTTTCCCGGCGGAAAATGTGCCAGTCTTCTCTGAGGCAAGCCTTGCCATGCTGAATTTACAGCCCGGCCAACCGCGAAGACCACATCAGTCCGGGCTGCGAGCATGTTCAGAATCAGAACAATGTGCCAGTTCAAACACCGGGGGACACACACACACACACACACACACACACACACACAC
>CM031603.1:87254125-87256625 GCA_018398815.1 Conus ventricosus
GAAAACACACAACGTCATTCATGTAGGAAAACACACAACGTCATTCATGTAGGAAAACACACGTCACTCATGTAGGAAAACACACAACGTCATTCATGTAGGGAAACACACAACGTCATTCATGTAGGAAAACACACAACGTCATTCATGTAGGAAAACAGTCATCTTGTGTCTGCTTCGTACAAGTTGACGGAAACACTGGACCGCCAGTTGTCAAGTTGGCTTATATAACCTTCTTTCCCATGAGTCCGTCAAACGATGTGGTTATTTCCCTTCCAGTGGTGCACATATTACCAAAACATCGATTGTTCTCCAAAGTGCTCGATTGATCTTTCTATTCTCGGCTCGGTTTTTTTGTTGTTTTTTTTTTTTTTTTTTGAGTTTATCGAAGCACTGCGTAAAGAATTATGAGAATTCTGTAGTAAACGTTTTGGATGATGCATCTACCGGAACCATGTGCTTTTTTTCTTTCTTTCATTATTTTTTTGTCATGTTGTTCATCGTTGTATAGGCCTACATTATCCGCATAAATTTGTTTCCTCAAACACTTGATGGGTTTTAATACTGTTGCCCCCATCCCGTCCAAAACGCTATTCTTTTCCCCTCTCCATCTCTCTCTCTACCCCCCTCCCCCTCTCTCTCTCTTTCATTCCCTGATCCTATTTTTCTGTTTCTGAACTGCTCTCTCTCTCTCTCTCTCTCTCTCTCTCTCTCTCTCTCTCTCTCTCTCTTTCTCCTTGTTGTAATCCCAGTTCCTATAGAACAGGGAGTGCTTTACGATGGGAACGAAGAAATGCTGTCTCTGTGTGTCTGTCTGTCTGTCCGTCCGCGGTCAAAATGCGTTCCACTCGCCCCTGGCAAAACTGCTCGACCGATCTTTCTAAATTTGTAGATAAGTTCATTATGGGTCACGGATGATGCCCGATGTTTTATTTCACCAGAATAGCCGTTACTAACGGCTACAAATTATAATTTTGTGATGTACAGTTTAGGCAATAACGCTTTATAAACTTAAATGTAACCAACTATGGGAGGTCTTAGATGGTATAGTGGTTAGTAACCCCGCCTGTCATGCGGGAGACCGGGGTTCATTTCCCCGCCGGGGAGAGCAGCGGTTTTTTGTCTTCTCTTACATGCAAAATTTCTACCACTAAAAGGGGAGAAAATGCTACAGTGAATGATTTATACTTTTTTTTTCTTTCTTTTTTGTACTACTGGGAGTATGTTTATGCTTTGCATCTTGTTTTTTTCTACAATGCCGTTCTGTTGTTGACAGCCCTCTGGGAGCATCGCTTTGTGCGTGTCATACGCCTGTTCTTTGTGACATATTCAACGAAAAATCACCTGTCTGTTTTGTACTGTGCATCAATTAAGCGTTAATGTAGGGCTTGCCTTATGTGCTTTACTACATTTTGTCTCGTTCGGAAGTTTTGCTCTGACGATCATTTCCAGGTTTGTATGTATGTACACTTAAAACGCTTGCTTGCGGGATTCGTCTCACTGCTGTCGGCTTTTAAAGCAGTCGCCGAATGCTTCAATGGTGATGATGTCACAGGCCGGACGAATCTGTCCTTTGCCTAAAGAAGTACACCACATGGGGAGACGTAACTCCCCAGTGGTACCTCAACACTTCCTTCCTCAGCGCTAACAACTGGAGGAGATGAGAGATGTCAAGTGATGTTAACTGTTCGTCCCGCTCTGCAAATGTTTGATGATCGTAACACCGAGCAGGTTTGTTCAGTGCACATAACGGAGGCTTACTCATCGAGGTTTACAAGATCACATCGTGACGTAACTCACATAAAATTCTTTATTAGCGCATCCATCACATGTGCAATGACATACCACACAGAATCCTGCCCACACGTCTCTACACTATCACGCAAGCGTTATATATTCTACTGACTACGGAAGAATATAGTGTGTGTGTGTGTGTGTGTGTGTGTGTGTGTGTGTGTGTGTGTGTGTGTGTGTGTGTGAGTGTGTGTTGTGTGTGGAGAGAGAGAGAGAGAGAGAGAGAGAGAGAGAGAGAGAGAGAGAGAGAGAGAGAGAGACTCGTGACTCGTGACTCGTGACTTTAATGTGAGGCCATCAGCCTATTCACATGAGTACGCAACAAGGAAAAAAAATCAATTTTATATAGTTAGAACAAAATTTACCATGACTGTAACAAAACATTCTTTCATGACAGTATGTACATGCAGAGTTCTATCTTAATTATACATGAATATTTCTTAGTACGTTTTTCCTTATGAACATAATATAAGTATATATATTATTATTTTAAAACTCATGAAATGAATACTGTTGATAGTAGCATGCAGAACACATGTTATCTATTTCATTACCCTCGTCGTATTTTCATGTATAAAGTGGAAACCTTACTACACCTGCGTCATATAATTCTCCGGAAAGCCGTACTATTTTAAGCATCTTTGTTTATTACGTTTACGCATGCGCCAAATTATCACCCCCTACCGTGCAAAAGAAAGGAAAGGAA
>CM031603.1:87266625-87269125 GCA_018398815.1 Conus ventricosus
TCGGTTTTGTATTGCATTTTAATGAATCTACTCTACACTCTTATTTTGTTTTTATTTGTAGTTAGGCCGGAAGGTTGAAGTTAACTCATCTATTTTGCACTCTTGTTTTATATGTTTATTTATATTTCGGCTGGCAGAGTGAAGTTAACTAATCTATTTTACGCTCTTGTTTTATCTATTTATATTCTGGCCGGCGTGACGGCCGCTTGTCAGCTGTGCTGTAGTTTTGAGGACAAAGGAATTAATAAGCCAGACTGGGGGCCGGAATAGCTCAGTGGCAGAGCGCCGGACTCGTAATCCTGGGGTTGCGGGTTCGAATCTCCGCGGGCCGTTTCGGTACAGTGGGATTTTTCCCTCGGAGTTAACATTAGTTCTGACTCCATTTCCCACACAGTCCTTCGAATGAGATTATGAACCGAGGTTTCGTGTGTGAACGCACACATAACATCTTGCACAGACGTAAAATCCCATCACCAACTTTCGGAAGAGAAGGCCAGTTTAGCCGTTGGTGAGGATGATACGTTACACATAGCATGCACCTTCCCCGAAGTTGGAGTATGACTGCCTTAATGGCGGGATAAAAAAAACGGTAATGCACACAAAACTCCACTCCCTTTGATGGGTAGATGGGATTAATCCTTGCCTGTCTATACAGGGAGTGTCCGTAGGAGTATCAGCCTGGGTACGCAGAAGAAGAATAAGCCAGACTTACAGAGATGCTGCTATGACCTTGGTGGATTTGCACACTGTCCTCTGTGTGCGCGCCTGTCCACTCTCAGATTATTTGATTGAAAAATACTTCTGACAAAATCCCCCGCTTATGTTATGCACAACACAGAACAAAACAAATCAATTCATGGCAAACACGACTTCTTCCGTCTTCGTGAATGACGGACATGAAAAATGCACAAACCAGTATTTCCCCAATGGCTGTCTGCGGGAAGTGGACTTTTCCGAATGTCAGGCTAACAGCCATCAGTCCAAGACTGCTTTTGTCCATTTGTCCTGTCTGTATTGTGCGTCATCTACAGAAGACGTATTTGTCAATTCATTTTGCATGCTGTTTTGATCAATCTATCTCCTCAACGCTCTTGTTTCATGTGTTCATTTGCATTTTGTCCGGTAGGCAGGGTGAAGTTAATTAATCTATTTCGTACTCTTGTTTCATGCGTTTGTATTTCGGCCGATAGGGTGGAGTTAATCAATCTATCTTATACTCTTGTTTTATATGCTTGTTTGTATGTTGCTGGGAAGGTGAAATTGGTCCTTGGCATCCGTAGCTGATAAACTCTAATTGATTTTTCCTCTTCATTTTTTGAATCGCCAGTCACTAGGAACTAGTGATCGATCGCTTTCAGCAGCTACATCTCTTAACCATTAGTGTAATAAGACGATTTCACCATTTCTTTTGAAAACAGTACGGAGGAGAGGGAAGGGAGGGAAGGGATGCTGAAAAGGGAGTTTGTAGACGGGTGGTGGGACGGGTGAGGAGGGAAAGGGTATGATGGGGAGGGTGAACTAGGAAGGGCATGGGGTTTCATATGGGGATTGGGCAAGAGGGGTAGGTTTAGTGAAGTGGATATAACAGCCCCCAACCACAGACTGCACACCAACTATTAGCGCGCCAGGGCCGAGTATTTATAGATTGGTGCAATTGGATTGTTTTGAGAATTTGGATTGTGTCTGAAAGTCGAGTCTCCCGGTTTTCTTTCATATGGCCATCAAGGTACAAGCCAGGTGGTTCCCAGCAGACAGATTCCAATCAAAGGACTGGGACTAGAGCTATTACCTGGCACAAAGATAGGGTCATGGGTGAAAGTGACGTCAACTAAGTGGAAGGTAATGTATTTGAAGATTGTATATCAAGTCATCGGTGACCACCACCACCACCACCACCACCCACAAAAAAGAGAAACGGGGAGAAAAAGATAGATGGGAAGTTGTTCTTTTGATGAATTATCAGTTTAATATTAAATACTGGCTCAATCTCATGGCAGGCCTCAAAACGCTCACACGGAATATATGATTTAGCGCAAAATCCTAATTGTGGTGTGTGGCCACATTCTCCACCCCACCCACCCCACTCCCCGACCATTACGGCCACTACAGAAGAACACCCGGCAACCTTATCTCACCTCCATCGTCAGTGTGCCCTACAGACATCGCTCGGTTTGGAAACAACGTGTTCCTAGGAGCTTCTGGCTAAGAGGACGAACATCGCACATTCTACGACGGGTAGGGTTTTGTGTAGCAGTACTTTAATTTTACGTCTTTTCACAAACTATGTGATATTAGACAAGAAAGGAGAGATAGACAGGCAAATAGAGGGAGATAGAAAGAGTTTGTTCATGTTGCATACAAGTGTGTGTGTGTGTGTGTGTGTGTGTGTGTGTGTGTGTGTGTGTGTGTGTGTGTGTGTGTGTGTAGGGAGGGGCTGGGGCTGGGAGTGAGCGGAGGGTGGTGTACGTAACATCTGAAAACAGACAGACAAACGAATAAA
>CM031603.1:87281625-87284125 GCA_018398815.1 Conus ventricosus
CTTGTATGCGATTGAAAGGTCAGACATTTTCTCTCGTTATACACACACGGCTCTTGTTTTTCTTCTTCTCTTCTCATCAATACACCGCACACACAACGAACACACAAACGCAACTTAGTGGTCTGAAAGGATATCGTCTTTCTCTCATTATACGCAGCTCTTATCGTTCTCCTATCGCCAACATGCCGTACATACCACGAACAAACCAACCTAAAAAAAAACGTCCAGCGATTCGGAGACATTGTTGGTGTAAAGCTGACACCGGCAGTGCAGTCTGGGGGGACCGTCTTCTCTGATTGGGATGTTTGGATCTCACGGGGGTCTCTGATAACGTGACGAATATTATATGATAATGCATTCTACTGTATTCCAAAGGGAACGTTGTTATTTTCGTGTGTGTGTGTTATTGTGTGTGTGTGTGTGTGTGTGTGTGTGTGTAGGAAGGAATTCTGTTTTAGTCTCGTCACACATATAGGTGATTGCAGACGTCTAAATAACATAGTGTTTACAATTTTAGTCTATTATCATAACAGAAGAGAAGAGGACGATGTGGTTACATAGAACAAAAATAAAGGATAGATGAATTATAGGACAGAAACTATGAAAAATTAGAAAAAAATAACTAAAGTAATCTAAGCAAAATCGGAAATGAAATGAGGTAGGGAACAGTAAACGATAAACAGTAAACAAGTGGGGTATGTTTTGCTCCCATAAGGAAACCTAACACAGTAACTTTTATTCAAGACTGGGACAGCCTTTTAAACTTGAATAAAGTCAGGGCAAATACATAGACGAACAATCTAATAATGGGGGAAAAAAACAAGCGCAGGCCAACAACTGAACTGTCTGGCAAAGATTTGGACTTGAGTGGAGGGGAGATGGGAGGGGAGTTTGAAGATGGAGAAACTGGGAAAATGAAATTTAAAAAAAATGTTACAGATATGAAAACTCTTCTCTAGCTGCATAAGGGAACCATCGCAATCTCTTTTGAAGGCAGATATATTTGTATTGCCTGTCCGAGGCCTTTCGCCCACTGGATCGGGACTCATCAGGGAGACACGGCTGGTTGTGTCTGCGCTCCCGGCGTCAAATAGAGACACACCACAGTCCATAATACTGTGGTGTTCTCACCACCATGGTGCAAAAAAGAATCCAATAGCACCCCAGAGCAGCCAGCGAAGAGTAGTAAATGCAACCAAACGAAAGTGTGGGGAGGAAAAAAAGTTGCTGTAAAACTAAGACATTATGCAAATAATATAAAAATGTAGGGGACAGTCTTTGAGCCCACGCCTGAGGATCCACCCAAAGATGCAAGGGAGATCAAAAGACAAACACACAGACGGACAGAAACAAATACAAATAACCTCAATTTAATCAAAGCAAAATCGGAAATGAAATGAGGTAGGGAACAGTAAACGATAAACAAGTGGGGTATGTTTTGCTCCCATAAGGAAACCTAACACAGAGTAACTTTTATTCAAGACTGGCACAGCCTTTTAAACTTGAATAAAGTCAGACAAATACATAGACGAACAATCTAATAATGGGGGGAAAAAAACAAGCGCAGGCCAACAACTGAACTGTCTGGCAAAGATTTGGACTTGAGTGGAGGGGAGATGGGAGGGGGGTTTGAAGATGGAGAAACTGGGAAAATGAAATTTAAAAAAAATGTTACAGATATGAAAACTCTTCTCTAGCTGCATAAGGGAACCATCGCAATCTCTTTTGAAGGCAGATATATTTGTATTGCCTGCTCCGAGCTTTCGCCCACTGGATGGGACTCATCAGGGAGACACGGCTGGTTGTGTCTGCGCTCCCGGCGTCAATAGAGACACACCACAGTCCATAATACTGTGGTGTTCTCACCACCATGGGTGCAAAAAAGAATCCAATAGCACCCCCAGAGCAGCCAGCGAAGAGTAGTAAATGCAACCAAACGAAAGTGTGGGGAGGAAAAAAAGTTGCTGTAAAACTAAGACATTATGCAAATAATATAAAAATGTAGGGGACAGTCTTTGAGCCTACGCCTGAGGATCCACCCAAAGATGCAAGGGAGATCAAAAGACAAACACAACAGACGGACAGAAACAAATACAAATAACCCAATTTAATCAAAGCAAAATCGGAAATGAAATTATTAGATTGTTCGTCTATGTATTTGTCTGACTTTATTCAAGTTTAAAGGCTGTGCCAGTCTTGAATAAAGTTACTCTGTGTTAGGTTTCCTTATGGGAGCAAACATACCCCACTTGTTTACTGTTTTATCGTTTACTGTTCCCTACCTCATTTCATTTCCGATTTTGCTTTGATTAAATTGAGGTTATTTGTATTTGTTTCTGTCCGTCTGTGTGTTTGTCTTTTGATCTCCCCTTGCATCTTTGGGTGGATCCTCAGGCGTAGGCTCAAAGACTGTCCCCTACATTTTTATATTATTTGCATAATGTCTTAGTTTTACAGCAACTTTTTTTCCTCCCCACACTTTCGTTTGGTTGCATTTACT
>CM031603.1:87289125-87296625 GCA_018398815.1 Conus ventricosus
GCTTTCTGAGATATTCCATGAAGAAGAAAAACCGTTACAGGCCGTTACAGCCGTTAGCAACGGCTATAATGGTAAACTAAAACATCAGGCATTATTCCTGACCCATAATGAACATACAGACAAATTTTCAGAAAGATCGGCAACATACTTTCTGAGATATTCCATAAAGAAGAAAAACCGTTACAAGCCGTTACAGCCGTTAGTGACGGTTATAACGGGGTAAACTAAAACATCGGGCATCATCCGTGACCCATAATGAACATACCTGCTAATTTTCACAAAGATCGGCCAAGTTCTTTCTGGGGTATTCCATGAAGAAGAAAAACCGTTACAGGCAGTTACAGTCCTTAGTAACGGTTATAACGGTAAACTAAGACATCGGGCATCATCTGTGACCCATAACGAACTTACCTACAAATTTTCAGAACGATCGGCCCAGTAGTTTTGTCTGGAGCGAGTGGAACACATTTTGACCACGGACAAACGGACGGACAGACACACAGACACACACAGACAGCATTTCTTCGTTCCCATTCTAAAGTACTCCCTGTTCTTTAAGAACTGGGAGTACAAAAAGGAGAAAAGGAGACAGGAAACAAAGACGACAACAAGAACAGAGACGAAACAACAAAAATCATCCGACGCTAAAAGACTGACAGCAATCCATCTACAGAAAATTGCCAATTTCAACGCGGTAAATGGCCCACGTTTTAGACAGAACATTCCATTTTCGCTTTCATGTTCGTTTTTGTTGACAGCAGAAACCTGTCAGCTGCATCGTATTCCTCCCATTGGAGTGGCGTCGCTCCATATTTTCACACCCTTTTTTCAGATAAGGAGGGCCTCTTAAACATCGTGTGATAACTTTATTTTGTGGTGGCAATAGCTGAAAGTAATGGAGATTGATGTTGCCATGAGAGAGAGAGAGAGAGAGAGGAGAGAGAGAGAGAGAGAGAGAGAGAGAGAGAGAGAGAGAGAGAGAGACAGAGAGAAGAGAGAGAGAGAGAGAGAGAGAGAGAGAGAGAGAGAGAGAGAGAGAGAGAGAGTGCGTGTCTGTGTGTCTATGTCTGTGTAAGTGTGTGCGTGTGAATGTGTGTGAATGTGCGCGTGCGTGCGTGCGTGCGTGCGTGCGTGCGTGCGCGCGTGTGTGTGTGTGTGTGTGTGTGTGTGTGTGTGTGTGTGTGTGTGTGTGTGTGTGTGGTGTGTGTGTGTAAGCGCGAAAGAATTACAGAGAGAGAAACAGATAGAAAAAAAATAGAGAGAGAGGGAGAGGGGAGAGAGAGAGAGAGAGAGAGAGAGAGAGAGAGAGGAGAGAGAGAGAGAGAGAGAGAGAGAGAGAGAGAGAGAGTGAATGAGAGATATAGAGAGACAGAAACAAATACAGAGAGAGACAGAAACAGAGACAGAGAGAGAGTCTTTTTTCCAAAGGCACACACATACAGGCACAGTGACAGACGGACTGACACAAACACAGTGCTAAAGAAAAAACACACACAAAAAAATCAATTCTTCTGAAACCGCCATCAACAGTCTTTGTGCTTCAATAAGTGGTTCGCACATTTTGCATCGATCTATAGACTGTCCTGACAAAAAAGACATAAGAAAACGACGATTAAAAAGGAGAAAAGATGAAAAAGAAAAAGGAGAAAAAGAGAAAGGAAACGATGACGACAACAAGAACAGAGAAGAAAGAACAAAAATCATCCAACGCTAAAAGACTGACACAGCAATCCATCTACAGAAGATTGCCCATTTCAACGCAGTAAATGGCCCACGTTTTTGACAGAATATTCCATTTTCGCCTTTCATTTTCGTTTTTGTTGACAGCAGAAACCTGTCAGCTGCATCGTACGCCTCCAGTTAGAGTGGTGTGTGCCCATATTTTCACACTCCTTTTTTCGGACACGGAGGCCTCTGGTGAATACACATTCGTGTGATAACTTCATTTTGAGGTGATAATGGTTCAAAGTGATGGAAAAATGATGTTGGAGTTAGTGAATGCGCGCAAGCATGTGTGTGTGTGTGTGTGTGTGTGTGTGTGTGTGTGTGTGTGTGTGTGTGTGTGTGTGTGTGTGTGCGCCCATGTGTGTGTGTGTATATGTGTGTGTGTGTCCGCGTGCTCGCGTGCGCATGCGGGTGTGTACGCGCGTATGTATGTGTGTGAGTGAGGGTGTGTGTGTGCGCGCGCGCGCGCGCGCGCGTGTGTGTGTGTGTGTGTGTGTGTGTGTGTGTGTGTGTGTGTGTGTGTGTGTGTGTGTGTGTGTGTGTGTGTGACGGTCGGACGGTCGGTCGGTCGGTCGGTGTGCAGCTTCATGTCTTGTCATCATCATTCGTTCGTCTGTTCATTCTTGATCTCCATGGTTCTCTCTTGTATTCACTCAATTGTTCATTCGCTCATCTGTTCGTTCACTGACTCGACCACTTCATTCATCCGAGCATTTATTCATCCATAGGCCTATATCAATTCATTTATCTATCTATTCATTCATTCATTCATTCATTCATTAATTCACTCAATTATTCATTTATTCAATCGTTCCTTCATCCATCCATCCATCCATCCGTCCGTGCATCCATCCCTTTCTTCCTTCATTCCTTCCTTTACTCTTTCTGTGTTCCTTTCACTTTCAGATGATCTGTTATCAGACCAAGCTGTTCTCTGGCTGAGAAGGAAGAGGGCCACTTCAGTTCCGTGTACCCTCTCCAACCTCTGCAGACAGAAAACCTCTGGGGTATAGTTTGTGCCAAAGCACTCACTCGAAACCCTCCCCAACACACACACACGCACAAATGCGCGCGCACGCGCGCGGAACGCACGCACGCACACACACACACACACACACACACACACACACACACACACACACACACAGTCACACACTCAGTCACACACACACGCGCGTGCAAGTACAAAAGGCCGCACGCGCACCTCAATGAGAGGGGAGAGAGAGAGAGAGAGAGAGAGAGAGAGAGAGAGAGAGAGAAGGGGAGGCTGAAGACAGACAGACAGAGACAGGCAGAGAACACAAAAGAGAGAGGAGAGAGAGAGAGAGAGAGAGAGAGAGAGAGAGAGAGAGAGAGAATCAGGCAGACGGACGGATAGACAGACTGTCAGTCAGACCGACAGACAGACCAACAGGCAGACAGACAGACAGACACGCAGAGACAAAGACAGACAGACAGATATACAGAGGTCGGGGTGGTAAGGAGAGGGGTGGTAGGGTGCGGGTGGGTGCAGAGGACAGAAGTTTAAGTCATGAACGTGTCTGCATACACCATCATGTTCACCAACCTCTGCACATGATCGACCCCTTTTGAAGTAGTAAAATACCACGCTATACAGTACGCTTGCTGTAGTTTTGTGGCAGTGTGAACTGCATTTTTGGGGGTCAGCCCGCTATTGCGCGGCCCGCTATTGCGCGGGCCCGCTATTGCGCGATTGTGTGGGCCCGCTATTGCGCGGGCCCGCTATTGCGCGACAGTTAGGGTTAGGGTTAGGGATAGGGTTAGGGTTAGGGATAGGGTTAGGGTTAGGGATAGGGTTAGGGATAGGGTTAGGGTTAGGGATAGGGTTAGGGTTAGGGTTAGCCGCGCAATAGCGGGTCCCCGCAATAGCGGGTCCCCGCAATAGCGGGCCGCGCAATAGCGGGCCGCGCAATAGCGGGCCCGCCCCCTTTGGAACCAGTTACCTCTCTCTTTCAGGCAGTGTTGTACATTTGCATCCTTTAAAGCCAGTCTGAAAAAAGATGATCTCTGTTAGGAATCCAATAGCAAGGGGAATAATTTGATAGCCGTTTGAGGATGTTGCTGGTTATATGATCATTGATGTATTTCACAATTTCTTACTTATTTTTATAGGAGGGGCGAGTGAGCCTCCCCCCCCCCCTCCCCCAGCGTTCCTTCTCGCTCCTCCCTCCCCCTCTCTCTCTACTTCTCTCTCTCCTTCTCTCTGTGTTCGTTCGTTCTTTAATTTAACGTCTATCCACCTGATGTTAAATTCTCTGTGTGTGTGTGTGTGTGTGTGTGTGTGTGTGTTGTTTCCGTGCGTGTCTGCTGTATATGAATGTATGTATTATGCTTGTGTATATGTATGAATGCAAGACAGAGAGACCTTTTAATATGTCCCTTTTCATTTCTTCTTCCATTTTCTTCTCTTTTTGGCCTTTTTTTCTTTCTTTCTTTTTCTCTTTTTTTCCTTGTATGTCTCATAGAGACTCTAAAATGTTTTATGCTATTTTCTTGTTGATCGTTTAGTTGTTGTACTTTGATTTGCTTTTTTTTCCCTTTGGTTTAATTGCTTTTGTCGTTAAATTTTAGATCTGTTTGTTGTTGTTGTTGTTTGTTTCATTGTTGGTGTCTGCACTAGCTTCTTGGTGGTGGTTCTGTTGTTTGTTTGCTTGTTTGTTTGGCTTGATGCTGTTTGTTTGTGTAATCATGTTTTGATGCATACATTATATCATTTAGTATTGGCTTCGTAGAATAGTAATGGCAAGTATGAAAAATGGGTAACTAATCCAATACTTTTACCGTTATGAAATAAAAAATCACTGTCATTGTATTGTAGAATGATAATCGAATATTGTTTGCGGTAAAAGCCTTATCTATGATTATTTTTTACAATTACCGACAACATTAATTGTCTCCCCTGTCTCTCCTCCCACTTTATGGTTAATGTTCAAAACCGATTACCAAAGAGGCCCTCTGTGAGACGCCTTTACCATCTAAGACTTCTTCATTACGGAATAGTTTGTGTGCAGATTTTTTCTTCCTTCAATCTGTCTCCAATTTGGAGATCGAAACCAAATTGTACACGCAATCGATCACACAGTCGTTGTATGAATCTATGACATCATAACGTGACGTATACAAGTGAGGTTTTTCCCTTCCCGGCGTTCACTGCGAGGTTTAGATGTCTGGACAACGCTTCGACTAGGTCGACGTCATATGAGCAGCTCAGCATGTGAAGGGCCGTAACTCTCTTGCAACACGTGTCGACAGGAAGAATACAGTGGGTTGCCCGCCCGTGTTTCTTTATAACTGCCTGCCCTACGTTTATCACGCTCCGTTCACAGCGTGCCGCCCGACTCTGGGAGTTCGGGTCTGAGAGGAAAGCAACACAAACTTTTTGTGTGTGATATAAAACTGATTTTAGGTATCAGAAATTAATTCATTTGGTAAAAAAATGCCAATTATTCATGTAGATTGGAGGTCTAAAACACACACACACAGACGCACGCGCGCGCACGCTCACGCACGCGCGCGCGCGCACGTATACACACACACACACACACACACACACACACACACACACACACACACACACAAGCATGCATGCACACACACACACACACACACACACACACACACACACACACACACGCACACACGAACGCACGCACGCACACGCACGCGCGCACACACACACACACACACACACACACACACACACACACACACACACACACACACACACAGTCAGTGGTGAGACAGAACAGAAGAGTTATATGTTTGATTTTTCTTTTTGTTTGGTTGTGTGTGTGTGTGTGTGTGTGTGTGTGTGTGTGTGTGTGTGTGTGTGTGTGTGTGTGTTATCTTTGATTAAGTGGATATTCTATTTTTGTGTTATAGTTGTAGATAAGTTAATTTTTTTGACTCGTTGTGTTAACCTTTTTTCCCAGCCCCGATTTTTTTTTTCTCGTCTAACATCACGTAATGTGGAAAGACGTAAAACAAAACAACAACAACAACAACAACACAACACACACACACACACACACACACACCACACACACACACACACACACACACACACAAACCCCTCTATTTGCCACATAAGCAATGGCTGTGCCATGAGGAACAGTGCACCCAGTACACGAGGAGACAGAGTAATGAGTCTCTTGTTTTAGGCTCAGCTGGGGCCATATATGGGTTGTCGCCATGTCAAACTCCATTCCGTATACGCTTGTTGCAAACACACACACACACACACACACACACACACACACACACACACACACACACACACACACACACACATACGCGCGCGCGCCAAGCTAAGAAAAAATAACCACTTCGATCCAAACGTTAAACAGGCTAACAATGGCTCAAACCAGGATCTTTTTTTTTTTCAAATAGTCGTGGATTAACTGATTTAAAACAGTTACTTCTGAGCGGCGTCGGGGATATTTTGCATGGAGGAAGCGGGGCCTACACTGACAAAATGATGGAAATATAGTAGCCTTCCGCTCTTTTTGGGTTTTTGTTTTGTTTTGTTTTTGTTTGTTTGTTCGTAAGCAGGGAGAAGGGGGAGGGGAAGGATAAAACTCATCTTCCAAATCTTCGTAAAAGCAGGGAGTGTGTGTGTGTGTGTGTGTGTGTGTGTGTGTGTGTGTGTGTGTGTTCGTGCGTGCGTGCTTGTGTGTGTGTGTGTGTGTGTGTGTGTGTGTGTGTTCGTGCTCGTGTGTGTGTGTGTGTGTGTGTGTGTGTGTGTGTGTTGTGTGTGCGTGCATGCGTGCGTGCGTGCGTGTGTGTGTGTGTGTGTTCAGATTCTTGTAAAAGTGGGATGAGGGGGTAGGGGCTGACTTTAACTCCCAAATTTCCATAAAAACGGAGAGAGGAGAAGCGGCATTTCCAATAGCGTGTGTGTGTGTGTGTGTGTGCGTGTGCGTGTGGTGAGGAACATGGGGCCACAGCATGAAATGCCCTCCATATTGTTTGGTTAGACATATTAGAGGGGGGATGGGGTGGGCAAAAGGAAGTCTGGCCTTCCCAATATTTTCTGGGGGCGGGGATGGGGAAGTGGTACCTCCCTGTCCCCTCAAGTTTCGACGTCCCTGCTTCTCTCATAAACTAAAAGAAACAAAGTCAGGTGTGGTGGAGAATCACTGAAAAACGTCCTTATGGAGTCTCCTGTAAAGTGTGCATGTCCAACGTCACGCAAGGCCCAGCACTCTGATCAGAGCACGTTCCACAGCGAGTTGCTCAACACACGGTATGCATTATGAAGCCTCCTCATCTTTTAATCAAAAGTCGTCAGTTAACGGCATCATTATCAGTGCATTTCTCTCTGTGTCTCTAGCAGAGGAATTCTTGGCTTCTCTTACGGATATTTCTTAAGTCGGTGTGTAAAGTGTTACCATTTTCGAATTATTTCCCTTTCCTCCCTGTCATCTGCGTTCAGGTCAGTAAGGTGTTGCTAACAGTCAGGCGTCAACGGTTCCGTTTCACTCCCGCCCCCCAATCCTCCCTACACTATGTGCCTCCCTTCTCTAAGCTGGGCAAAAGGGGAGGGATGGCGGTGGAACTAAAACGGGTAGGCGAGGGGGTTATGGCGGGCAGGGCGGCCAGGTACGGGTGCTCTTCAAAAAACGAACAAACTTGATTTGCACTGTATTGCCTGTATTTTGATCTACTGATACTTGTCTATTTGATAAACACACAGGCGGGTGGTGCGGGCAGGTCGATAAGCACTATGGGCATACTGGTCAATAATTCAACAGA
>CM031603.1:87305598-87313098 GCA_018398815.1 Conus ventricosus
CTTGGTTTTCTACTTAGTTGTGTTCTGCTTTAGATGTGTTACACGTGATGTCGATCACCGATGATTCGGAAAGAAAAATCGATCTATGCGATGAATCAGTCTGTGACCTTCAGTCCAACTCGGGGACTACAGATCTAGCTGTCTCAAGCGACAACAACGATGACGACCACGACGATAATGATGCTGCAGTTACTGCTGTAAACGCCACTGCTGCTAGCTATGATGATGGTGGTGGTTATGGAACTGGTGACGACCAATGCTAAAGCTGGTGTAGAGGTATTGGAAATTTTGATAAAGGCAAGGACGGCGACGACGATCATGACGTTGACGATGATGATGAAGAAGGTGGGGGTGATGTTTACTTGCGATGGTAGCTGATACTGGTGGCCCGTCATCATCATGGCGACCACGATCATGACGGTGGTGAAGATGAGGGTTTCGATGATGGTGATGATGCTGATGCTGATGTTGATGATGATGATGATGGTGATGATGATGATGGTGATGGTGATGATGATGATGATGATGATGATGATGATGATGATGATGATGATGATTGATGGTGATGTGGTGTTGTTGATGATGACGATGATGATGATGATGATAATGGTGATGATGATGATGATGATGTTGATGATGATGTTGATGATGATGATGATGATGATGATGATGATGATGATGGTGATGATGGTGATGATGAATGTCGAACAGGGCTATCAGAATCGACGTCATCCTTATTTGTAAAAGGGCTATCCGGAAATGGCGAAATTCGTGCTTCTTTCATTACATTACACTTGGTTTCAGTTCTCTGATTGGATGTTTGCTTTCTTATTGTTCCGCTACTTCCTACCCCCCCCCCCCCCCCCCCCCCCCCCCCCCCTCACACCTACCCCTTCCTTCTCCTCTATACTTGCATTCTCTCAAACTTACACACACACACACACACACACACACGCACGCACGCACGCACGCACGCACGCACGCACGCACGCACGCACGCACGCACACACGGTTCCATTTTCTGTTGTTGGGCATCATATATATATATATATATATATATATATATATATGGCCGCTCGTCTCCCATTTATAGGGATTCGTCAATTCTGATGATGCCCAACAACAGAAAATGGAACCGTCGTGTAAACTATATAAAAAAGCAGCATCTCTCAACGATCTGTCAGCACGGTGACAATGCGGGAATCTGGCGTCCGTGTTCATGAAAGGTTCTTGAGACTGTCTGGATGGAGGGACCATCTATCTACTCATCAACTCTTACATGGTTTCTCTGTTAATTCCACACAGTGCTGACACAGTCTGAGTAAACATATGGGCACACGCGCAGACAGACAGACTGACAGACAGACAGACGGAAGAGACGCAGAGAGAGGGAGGGAGGGAGGGAGGGAGGGAGGGGAGGAGGGAGGGAGAGAGAGCGACGAAAGTAAAGGTAGCAAGAAAAGGAATACAGGAAAAATTTTAGCTCCATTCTTTTGAGTCCCATGTGTAACAATATATAGCTGTGGTGTGTGTGTGTGTGTGTGTGTGTGTGTGTGTGTGTGGTGTGTGTGTGTGTGTGTGTGTGTGTGCCTGCGTGACATTCCACTGACCCTCAAGGCAGGAGAGACAACCCACTGACCAAAAAAAATAAGAGAGACAACCCACTGACCAAAAAAAAAAAGAGAGACAACCCACTGACCAAAAAATAAGAGAGACAACCCACTGACCCTCAAAGTAGTAGAGACAACCCACTAACCAAAAAAAATAAGAGAGACATCCCACTGGCCAAAAAAATAAGAGGACAACCCACTGACCAAAAAAAGTAAGAGAGACAACCCACCGACCAAAAAAGTAAGAGAGACAACCCACTGACCCTCAAAGCAAACCCACTGACCCTCAAAGCAGGAGAGACAACCCACTGACCCTCAAAGCAGGAGAGAACAACCCACTGACCCTCAAAGCAGGAGAGACAAACCCACTGACCCTTAAAGCAGGAGAGACAACCCACTGACCCTCAAAGCAGGAGAGACAACCCACTGACCCTAAAAGCAGGAGAGACAACCCACTGACCCTAAAGCAGGAGAGACAACCCACTGACCCTAAAATAGGAGAGGCAACCCCCATACTCTCAAAGCAGGAGAGACAACCCCATACTCTCAAAGCAGGAGAGACAACCCACTGACCACCAAAGCAGGAGAGACAACCCACTGACCCTAAATGCCGGAGAAACAACCCACTGACCCTCAAAGCAGGAGAGACAACCCACTGACCCTCAAATCAGGACCACTGACCCTAAAAGCCGGGGAGGCGACCCTTTGACCCTCAAAGCAGGAGAGACAACCCACTGACCACCAAAGCAGGAGAGACAACCCACTGACCCCCAAAGCAGGAGAGACAACCCACTGACCCTCAAAGCCGGAGAAACAACCCACTGACCCTCAAACCAGGAGACACAACCCACTGACCCTCAAACCAGGAGAGACAACCCACTGATCCTCAAAGCAGGAGAGACAACCCACTGACCCCCAAAGCCGGGGAGACAACCCACTAAAACTCCAAAGCAGAAGAACGATCCTCACATTGTTTCCTTCGATCTGTCCGCCGCGCCCCCAATAAACCCCCCCCCCCCCCCTGCCTCCTATCTCATTCCCCATTCCACCCCCAATCCGCCCCTACACCCTCTTTCCCTCTCCCACCCCTATTCCTGACAAACCATCCGCTCCTCTCCTTCCTCCATCCTTCCCCTTGTCCCCCGCCCTTGCCCATCCGAAGTTTAACATTAATCTCCGTGTGCTTTACATGGATTCACTGATAAATGAGCGGAACATGCCTTGTCAGTATTGAGCAAACATGGATGGAATCTCCACCTGCAACAAAACGTCTCTCGATGAAGGAGAGATCAAGAGAAGGATTGCACGCAGCAATCATTTCCACATGCTTCTCCGCCAGCCTTGCTACCCCATCTCCCCCCCCCTCTCCCCCCCCCCCCCCCCCCCCCCCCCCCCCCCCACCTCCCCTCCGGTTTCAAACTGCTTGGCATTTGCCCTGGATTCACTTTTGGTGAGGCAAGCATGGCAGAGTTATAGCAGCGAAAATCCTCGTGCTATACACAATCTTCGACAGATGGCTTTCTCTCTTTAAATTTTTTTTTCTTTTTTTGCTCCTACTACATCTCTTCTCCTACCGCCTCTCTCTCTCTCTCTCTCTCTCTCTCTCTCTCTCTCTCTCTCTCTCTCTCTCTCTCTCTCTCCCCCCCCCCCCCCCCCTCTCCTCTCTCTCTCTCCTCTCTCTCTCTCTCTCTCTCTCTCTCTCTCTCTCTCTCTCTCTCTCTCCACAGTGTATTTACATATCGATTTTGCACATTTCTTTTTAGGTTAGTTTACTTTCTTTTTCCGGTTCATTGTTTTTCCATCCCCTTATGTCTCTTCCTGTCTCTCTGAATCTTCACGCACGCCAAAATAAAAACAAAAAACACCATGCAATGGACAGATTCTGTGACCCGTCTGGGTTTTGTTGTTGTTGTTGTTGTTCTGGGGTTGTGTTTATAAATGCTAGTGCTTATGGGCATCTGCGCAAGTTTTTTTTTCAGGACATAAACGAAAACATCATGAATTCCCGAGTCGTTTAAATGTACATGCATCATAAGACAACGCACAAAAGATGCTGTATTTACCGTGAAAGACCCACCATCCACCTTAACAACTCCAAAATAGTGCCTAACCACATGCTGTACAATCACTAGTGACACATATGCAATCACCATCTCGCAAACTAATGTTGAAAACCCCATCCACACTGGTAAAAGTTCGGCCTCGCAGTATCACAGTCATGTTCAGGTGTTTGCTACAACAACAATGATGATAAACGCAAGAGTACAGACGTCAGTTGGACCCATGAATGACAAGTTGTGGACAAAGTAAACAATCGCCTGATCTCTGTACAATGTTGTGGTAATGTCAGTAGCAGCAGAGTGCTGTTCGTAATGATGAGAGTCATAACAGGGGGTTGGGTAGTCTGAGCCCATGGGAAACAGGGCTCATTGTGTTGGACGTATTGATCGGTTTGCTCAGCGTACTGCTAAAGTGCGATTGATTTTTCCTTCAGATCCAATGCTGGAATTACTCGGGGGGGGGGGGGGGGGGGGGGGGGGGAGCGAGCGGAGTGTGATGCAGAAACGGCTCGGCGTCAGAATCGTCCTAGGTGTGGTTTTGTTTGTAGAAACCAGATTGGGTCGTGGGCGTAATGCCAGTGAATCGGCATGAACACTGAAACAGCCAAAGAAAGAAAGAAAAAAGGCGAAGGATCGGCACAACCGATTCCACAGTTGTCATATCCCTGTGCTGGCACAGCCTGTGGTCAGAAGAGCCCAAAGATTCAGAACATCTAATATCATCCCACGGTCCACAGAATCTCATAAATCCTTTGAGTCAAAACATCCCATAGCTCACACTTCCTAGTCAGTATATCCCATGGCCGATATATTATATAGTTAGCGTATCCCATGGTTGATATATCCTATAATCAATATATCCCATGGTCAATACATCCCACGGTTGACTCGATCAGCAGTCAATATCCCGTACCTAAGCCATCGCGTGATCAAAGCAAACCATGGTTGATACATCAGTTTATCACTCCATGCACCCATAGTTGTTACACCCTGGAGTCAACTGATCTCATTGTTAATAGATCCCATGGTGGACAAATCTTAAGATCGATAAATCCTGGTCACACGAACCCACAGCTCACTATGGCACAAATCAGGCTCCAAGATCAAGTTAAGAAACTGGCTTCTAATGAAATCGACATCTTTCAAGTGGCCCAATCAGGGCGGGAAATTATGCGTGTTAACCTAACTAATATCTCAAGATTTTGACCTTGCCCGAGGACAATCAAAGTCTCGTGCACACTTCGAGTTTAGTCCCAACGTGTTCAGGAAATTGAGAATTTAGAGGATTTCGTTTACCAGTCAGACAACGTAACTGTTTATAATGTATGAAAAAAAAGTGATGAGACGTAAGTGACAAATACTTCTATCCTTGAACACGGTACTGTTTTGAAGATCGAGTGTCGTTTACAAGGAAGGCAGCTGCCAGGTAGTTTAAACTTCTGTGATTGTTTTTTTTTTTTTCGTTGTTGTTGTTGCTGTTGTTGATTTGGTTTGGTTTGGTTTGTTTTTGTGTCGGTCTACAGGATTTACTGAACTTTGCAAACTTTGTTGCGCTTGGAACATGATGAAACCACAATTCATTTATCGTAGAAGCACCTGCAAGGAATCTGGAAACCCTCTCTATCACTGTTACCTATATATTTTTTGACATGGGTCAGTTTGCATGATCCACCCAGTTCTACCAATCAACTTCCTTGTAGTTGATATCTAAAAGACCACAATGTTGTTGTGGAAGCACCTCTGAGGAATGTGGGAAAAATGTAAAGAAGGCATCCTACAATAAAGTCATTTCGTAAGTGATTGAATGGAGTCCCCTAAAAGAATACCAACACACACAAAACGAATAGGACCATACGTTGGTCGTCAGTCACTGGGCCACAAACAACACGAGACCGACTGCATGTTGCTGATAATGAAGGACTGAAGAGCGCCCGCATAAATGTATGGCACTGACAAAACATCCCCAGGGCCATAGACAACAGTCTGATGGGCAAAGCTGTCCTTTCTGTGGTCACAGAGAAAGTGTGTGTGTGTGTGTGTGTGTGTGTGTGTGTGTGTGTGTGTGTGTGTGTGTGTGTGTGTGTGTGTGTGTGTGTGTGTGTGTGTGTGCGCGCGCGTGTGCACATGTGGGAGTGTGTGTGTGTGTGTGTGTGTGTGTGTGTGTGTGTGTGTGTGTGTGTGTGTGTGTGTGTGTGTAGGGGGAGGGTGAAGAGGGTGGGTGACGGTAGTGGTGGAAGGGGAAATGTAGAATGCCGAGGGGAAGGGACGGAGGCAGACGGAGAGAAGGCAACAAGCCATTTTCAAATTAACTCTGAATCTTCTGTCAGATACAGAGATTACTGCAGGCCCACACCATTTTTTGCTGAGATAACAATGACAACGAATTTGAAGCTAGTTCTTTCTCTTATAGCAGTCGCTTTCTTTGTTCGTTCTTTTTTCCTTTTTTTTTTTCTGTTGTTGCTGTTCTTCTCACGTTGGCTGACAGCAGCTGCATCATTGCATTGTGCCTTGTGTGAGGTCATCAACATGAATGTGCAGGTGTAGTTCTTGCTCTGTAGGAATTCAACATGCTCTTGAAGTTCCCAGTTGGCAACAACAGACCGAGCCATCACAAGAACGGATGGGACAACATGAAGGTCGCATACGTTTGTTGTGCCTAAGGGGAACAATGGTATTTGAACCGTTCGCTTCGTATGGCACTGCGCTAAATACTCCCCACATGGTGATAATTCTCTTGAACTCTGATGCAAGCTGTCTTATATTATAGGAAATCTGACAGCTGATGGGATGGGATGGGTGGAAGGAAGAGGAGGTCGGGCAACAGGGGTGGAGGTGGAGGAGAGGGAAGTAGATATGAACAGGAAATGGGGGGGGGGGGGGGGGGGGGGGGGAGGGAGAACACAAAAAAAGTACAGAACAATCCATTGTCTATCCAAATATCCATCCTCGCACTGAACGGCCAATGCAGGATCTACAGTTACCATATCATGTAGAGAACGATGTCTGTTTTCAACCGTCTGTAAGTCCACCTGTCTGTCTGTCTGTCTGTCTGTCTGTCTCGTTTGTCAACCAAAACATATGAGCAGATCTTTATTCCATTTTGCAAGGTATTTTGTGGGGTCAGAGAACACTGGGGATCCTATTTTGAGATCTCAAGGGGCAAAACTTACAAGATGGCAAAAGAAAAATTCCAGTCCAATCAGAAGACGTGACTATCTATACACTGCCACTTTTTCCCCATACGACATAGGTAGAAACACAAAATTCCACCCTGAAACAAAGCAATGTATCAAAGAGAAAGTAGATTCCACACATAAAGAAGTTGAATCTGAGAGAAGATTGTTTTCACGTGTTATGAGTTTTTTTTCCATCACAGTCTCTGTTATTTACGTGTATGTGGGAGTGAGGTGGGTGGGAAGAAATGGTGTTATGTGATTTATCAAAATCTGCAAATTTCATTATGACTGGTATCCAATCTGACCGCAGTTTCTTTGTTCTGAAGCACCTCAGAAGAATATAAAAAAAACATTCTATCTATATAAACTATGTACATTGCTATATGTGTCAACACATGTGATTCGCCAAATTGCGATTGGTATTTGATATGATCGCAGCTGTGGTAGCATATACGAGGAATGTGAAAGACAAACTAGTGATGAAGCCAACCTATGATAGGGCCATCCTGTAACTGATTGGATGAAACTGTCCAAAACAACAAACAAACTGATTGGATGAAACTGTCCAAAACAACAAACAAACAAACAAAGCAAAGGAACAAACAGGACCTCAAGTGGTCGTAAATCATGGGCCACGAACAACACGAGACAGAC
>CM031603.1:87315598-87318098 GCA_018398815.1 Conus ventricosus
AGACTGGTTGGCAGGGCGTAGAACACGCTGGAATCTGGGTTCCCTTTCATGTACAGCTCGATGCTTCTCTGCCTCTCCCGACCTCCTCCCTCCATGCCCCTATATCGCCCCCCCCCCCCTCTTCATCTATTACACCCCATAGCTATATACCCCTTCTACTTAACGGAACAAGTCCCAACTGGATGAAACATTGCTGCTCATTGTTTCCCATGTCGGGACTGTACTATCTCTTGATGTTGATCATTGAATGAACAAACAAACCAGAAAGACAGATGGGGGAATGGTACGCTGTGTGAGAGTGGGCAGAGGGGTGGGGATGGGGTGGGGTTAAGATTGCACAGGCGATGGTTGGGGAGGGCTGAAGTGGTGCTCGTCAACCGATGTCATTTACATCTGCAAGACATACACCAGCTGCCTATCTTAAGAGAGAGGGGTGTTAGGATAGGAAGAGGGGTAGGCTTAAGTCCGATGACCCTATGGTCATTCCCACCCTCTTCTTCCCCCATTGCTCCAGACCCTTTCATTCTCCCCTGTGGCCCCTGTCTCCAAACTTTCTTCTCTCAATCGTTTGAAAACAGCGTGTGTGTCTCGCAGCACTGAAACGATTCAAACGTTTGGAGCGTTAGGACACTTTGAAGTCGGTTGTAAAAACCATTGGTAAGAAGTGTTATACAGCTCAAGCAAACAAACAAACAAACGCGCTCACACGTGAAATCATTAAGCTTTCGCATACACATTGTGAACATGTGAATTCTACAGTATGTTCAAGAGGGCCTTCAGAATGTTTTGCGGAACTGTGGCGTTCTGCTGTGGTGTTCCAGTCTTTGATTCTAGGTCATCTTCAACATCTTCGTCTTTTGAAAACTGCAATAGTTTCTTTAGCTTCTAAAATATCAGTGTTGACTCGCCAGAAAAAGGTATATAACTTTAATATAAAAGAAGCCTGATGTTAGAACGTTTTCTCATTCTTGGCGCAGGAGACTGAGAATTTGCTATACTGCTAAATTGATAGGCTGTTTGTCGTGCTTTTCACAACCTTTAAAGGGCTAAATGCAAACCCAAAAATTCATATTTCAAAACTGAATTCGAAAAAGTTAATTTACTCAAAGCATATTACTGTGTCGATGAGTATTTGACTCAAGTAGGAAAGGGACTTGTGCGTTCATAACGAGCCAAATTGATGTAATAGTTCAGTGGATATTGAACTCTGGATGGACAGGGGAGACATTGCATCATGACTCAAACGTGAAGCAGTTTTATCAAATTAATGAACAAATTCATTCCATATTTCTTACCTACGTCCAGACGTCAACAGCAAGTGAAGGGGAAAAGGCTGTCATATTTGTTAGTGGAAATGGGACGAAGAAATTGATACTATGAAATACAATCAAGCACCAGAAAACATAGATGTCAGGGCCAAACGCGACATTGAGTGAAGACTTTAGAGAAAAATCTGAACGCGACACTTAACGTCAGCTCCAAGGATGAGGCTCATTAAGTGTCCATGACCCTGACCTTCACAGTACGTATCAGGCGCGGCCCTCTTCCCTTAATAATGAAGGAGCAGATGAGCCTTGGAGGCCTCTCCGCCAATTAAGCAGGGATGGCTGCACTGAGGGAGGGGGACATGGGAGAACTGGGTGGGTGGGCGAGTTAGAGTGTGTGTGTGGGAGTAAGGGGTGGGGTGGGGAAGACAAGAGGGGGGGTGGGGGTGGGGGTATGTCGGGGTCATAAGGGTCATCGTGAAGTATCACCTTCTGCTGATACACACAATGTAAATAGAGACATGAGCAGAGCACGTGTGTGTGTGGGTGTGTATGTGTGTGTGTGTGTGTGTGAGTGTGTTGTGTGTGTGTGTGTGTGTGTGTATGTGTGTGTGTGCGCGTGTGTGTGTGCGCGTGAGTGTGTGTGTACGCGTGTGTATGTGTGTGCACGTGTGTGTGTGTGTGTGTGTGTGTGTGCGAGCGCGCGAGTCTTTTGACTTTTGTGAGTTCATTCATGGTTTGAATATGCTTTGAGTATATTAACTTTTTCGAATTCAATTTTGAAATATGAACTTTTAGGTTTGCATTTAGGCTTTTAAAGGTTGTGAAAAGCAAGACAAACATCCTGTAGGTTTGTTTCTTTGTTCGTTTGTTTTTGTGTGTAATTATGCCTATGTGTGAAAATAGAGACAAGAGCAGAGCACGTGTGTGTGTGTGTGTGTGCATCTGTGTGTGTTAGAGTGCGCATATATGAATGCGCACGCTCTCGCTCTCTCTCTCTCTCACACACCACACACATGCGCGCGCATGCACATAAAAGTGTGAATATATGCATGGACGCCGATACAAGCACAGCGTAGTGTGTGTGTGTGTGGCTGCCCATGACGGCACGCAATTAGCATGCATGCGTGTGCACAGAGGGATGCGAGTGGAAGAGCAACAAATGTCCTGTTTGAATAAGGTTACTGCTTTCGGTGCATTGGGACCAAAAATCTAAATGGCGGAGAATAATTCAA
>CM031603.1:87320598-87323295 GCA_018398815.1 Conus ventricosus
CCTCCGGGTTTAGACTGCAGTGCATTTGCCCTGGATTCGCTTCTGTCAAGCGAGCATGGTAGACGGAAAGAACGGCGAACACATCCCCGCGTTGTAAACAATCTTTAACGAATGGCTTCCTCTTTTCAACTGATTTCTTTTCCGGTCTTCTTTCTCTGTATGACCCTCCAGCTTGCAATCTCCCACCACTCTCTCTCTCTCTCTCTCTCTCTCTCTCTCTCTCTCTCTCTCTCTCTCTCTCTCTCTCTCTCTCTCTCTCTCTCTCTCTTCTCAATTAGAGTGTATTTCCATATGTATTTTGCACTTACTAGTTTACTTTACTATATTTTTGCCGGTCCATTGTTTTTTCACCCCTTAATCTCCTCCCATCTGTCGGAATATTCATGCATGTAAAAAGCGTACTGGACAAATGCTTCTGCCTATTTGGGTGTTGTTGTTGTCGTTGTTGTTTGGTATTGTGTTTACAAATGTGGTTGCTTACAGGAGTTCGGGTAAAAAAGATTTTTAGAACATAAACAAAAATGGCACGAGTAGTGAATGCATGTGTCAATCTAATAACCATGATCCATGAGACAAGACACAAAAGATTATGTGTTTTTATATAATAAAAGACCCTCCTCCAAAAAAAGTTCCTAATGACATGCCATAAAATCACTGGTGACACACAGTCGAACATCACCTCTCAGACTGCCCAACGTGGAGAAACCCATTCCCATTCATAGCAGTTCGGCCTTGCAATATCACAGTTAATACCCGGTCATTTTCAAGAGTTTGTTAGACCCACAACGATGGTAAAAGCACGCGACCAGACGTCAGTTTGACTCATCAATGACAAGATGTGGACAGAGTAAACCATCGCCTACTATCTGTACCATGTTGTGGTAATGTCACTAATGATGATAGTCAAAACAGGATGTTGGGTAGCCTGGGCCCAGGGGAAACATGGCTTATTGTATTGGATGTACTGACCGGTTTGCTCAGTGCACTGCCGAAGTGCAGTTGATGTTGGGGGTTTTATGGAGTGTGACACAGAAACGGCTCAGCACCAGAATCCCCTGAGTGTGGTTTTGTTTGTGGGAACCGATTGGGCCGTGGGCATAATGCCAGTGAATTGGTATGAAAATTCAGACTGCCAAAGAGAAAAAAAACCATGGTAAAGGTCCAGCACTATAGATTCCATAGCTGTCAGAGCCCTGTGTTGGTACATGCTATCCAAAAGATCTAGGAAATCCCATGGTTGACGGATCCTCAGATCGACTGATCCTGTGATTAATACATCATGATATTTTAGGAAATCGCATGGTTGACGGATCCTCAGATCGACTGATCCTGTGATTAATACATCACAATATCTGAACATTCCATGGTTGATAGAATCTATGGTCAATGCATCCCATGGCTAATACATCCTACAGTCTAAACATCCCATAGCCAACACATCCTCTGATAAGTATATCCATGGATGATATTCCAGATAGTATGTCCCATGGTTGATACATTCAATTATTTATATGACCCATGTTTGGTAAGTCCTGTGATAACCATTATCCCATGTTTGAAACATCCTGTAGCTGATACATACCATAGTCAACACATCCTATGGTCAATACCTCCCATGGCCGACCCAGTCGATAGTCATTGTCCCGTATTTAATGCATCCATAGTCCAAACAATCCATGGTTGATACATCAGTTTCTCACTTCATGCACCCCATGGTTGCTACAACAATTGATCTCGTTGTTGGCGGATCCTATTGTAGACAGATCTCATGATGGATAATTCAGGAGTCACACTGACTTATTGCCACTTGTGACCCAAACAGGATCACTGTGGTACACATATGGTACCATGCTCAAGTTAGGAAACTGGATTCTGATGAGATCGAAATCTTTCAAATGACCCATTCAGGGTGGTCTCCTGATGCGCAAACCTAGCTGACTTGTCAAGATCTCTGGTCTGATCCAAGGACATTAAAGATCTTGTGCACACTACGAGTCTCGTCCCAAAGCAAAGAGCGAATGAGAATTGCCATTACTTCACCACCAGTCTGAAGACGTTGCTGTTTACTGTGCATGAAAAAGTGGCGGTACATTAGTAGAAAAAAAATTCATCTTTAAATAAATACAACATTAATTACATCAAAGATGAAATGCAATTCACAGGGAAAGAAGCTGAATCACATACTAGGCCGTTTAAACTTCACTGGTTTTTTTCCCGGTCTACAGAATTCACTGAAACTTTGCAAATTTAATTGCAACTGGTATATCACGAGACCGCGAGATACTTATTGTAGAAGCACCTGCAAGGAATGTGAAAAACCTTTGCTATCTTTTTTACTTATGTATAATAGTTTTATATGTATGTATATAGTTTTATAGGTATCGGGCCATGCAATTCATCCATTTGTACCAGCTTCCTTACTCTTAGTCTCTAAATAGACCCCACTCCACTTGTTGTGGAAGCATGTGCGAGGAATATGGAGAGAAAAAACTGTAATTAAGCCATCCAGGAATGAAGTCATTCCACAAGTGATTGACAGACTCCCAGAACAAACAAACAATGCGAACCAAACAGGACCATACGACTCGGTCGCAATCATGGGCCACACACACACGAGACGACTGCGTGTTGCTGATAATGAAGGACAGAAGTTGTTGGATCGTTTCTCGGGACATGACGAAACGCGTCGTCTACTCC
>CM031603.1:87351729-87354229 GCA_018398815.1 Conus ventricosus
TACTTACAGTCCATACCAAAAAAAGCAGTTTAAACAACTACCATCTTTAAGCGTATACTGCAGTGCAATCTGCTGAAATGCAGATCTCCATGCACTGCTATGGTGGGTGGTGAACACATTTGTGGGAACAACCCAATTACGTTCTGAGAACCATGACAATTCGTTTAAGTTTCAAAATGGAGTGACTGACGGCGGCGAACGAAGCAAAATTTAGAAATAGAGTTTGTTACTTACCGCCAATGACATTGACACATAAAGCACATGACAAGACACGATGCATTTCAACCACTTGGGTCTTCTTCAGGCGAAAAAATAAATCACATTTAACATTTGGGACAGTACAAACAAAGAACGAAAAATGACTCATCTGTTGTTGTCCATGTGGTAGGCGGTTAGGACAACAACAGATGAGTCATTTTTCGTTCTTTGTTTGTACTGTCCCAAATGTTAAATGTGATTTATTTTTTCGCCTGAAGAAGACCCAAGTGGTTGAAATGCATCGTGTCTTGTCATGTGCTTTGTTTGTCAATGTCATTGGCGGTAAGTAACAAACTCTATTTCTAAATTAGTTTAAGAGTAAAAACGTGTGTGTGTGTGTGTGTGTGTGTGTGTGTGTGTGTGTGTGTGTGTGTGTGTGTGTGTGTGTGTGTGTGTGTGTGTGTGACGTGTGTGTGTGTCTGTGTCTCTAAGTTTGTGTATGCAGTGCGAGCGTGTGTGTGTGTGTGTGTGGGGGGGGGGGGGGGAGGGGGGTGACGGAGAGGGGATGTAAAAAGAAAGCAAAAATGATGAAAGAGGTACGAGGGGAGAAATAAACCATTGACAATTTCTGATCTGATGCAACATATTATCAGTTTCTGCTCCTCCCCCTCACTTCACTCACTCTCTCTCTCTCTCTCTCTCTCTCTCTCTCTTCTCTCTCTCTCTCTCTCTCTCTCTCTCTCTCTCTCTCTCTCTCTCTCTCAACCCAATCGGAAAGAGCAAGCGGAAAAGATACCAATTCCCCAAGCATCAGCAATCAAATGCCAAGACACGAAGGTGCACACCTAACAAATCCTATAGAACTCTCGTCAGCGTGGGCCACAGCGCGACCACATTGCTGCATCAATGATATCAGGGCCATGTCGGTGCCAGACTTTCCGATTGAATAACAGCTGGTTGTTGCCGCTTCTCTCAGAAGGGCTAAGCGGTGCCAGCTATTCACGTAGCAACAATCGCAGTGGCACTGTGGTTAGCACCACGGATTGCGGAGAAGGAGGTCGTGGCTTTCACTCCCATCAGTGCCCTTTATTTGAGGGGAATTTCGGCCCAAAGCGGCCTCTATCGTGTTGTGTGCTCTTTGGGCTTACATGCCGAAGACCGGAACAACACAGCTGATTTTCATCTACTTAATGGACACTGGAGAGAGAGAGAGAGAGAGAGAGAGAGGAAAGAGAGAGACAGATAGAGGCAGATACAGAGAGACAGAGACAAAGACAGATAAAGAGATAGTGAGAGAGACACAGAGAGAGAGCACATCTTAACGAATAAGAAACTCCTTCGTCCCTCTTCTCTCCTCCAATCCTTCCTTCCCTCGCATTCCATAAAACATCTTTCCCAAAGTTGAAATCAACCAGTCGAATTAATTAGAAAAATACAAACATTTCCCCATGCCAATGATACATTCAAACTAGCATCCCTCACCCCCACCCCCCAAAAAAATCTTAATATGAAGGAAAGAAGAGAAAACGGCGAGGAACGTGGGTGAGGACAAAACAAAAAACCAAAAAAAAAACCTCATCCTGTCAGTATGCCCGTCTCCATAGGAAAACGGGTCAAATGGCGCTATAGCTAGCTAGTGGAATGATGCCCTGCTCCTCTATGTCAAAGATGTCCTCTTATTTTTTTCCTCCTCCTTTCTCTCCTCTCCTTTCCCTCCTCCATTCCTCCACAGGGGATGGCAATGGATGGGGAACAGGAAACATGGTCCTTATGGGGAACAGGGTGGGGGTGGGGGGTGGGGGAAGGGTTGGCAAAAGTGACGCTGCTGTTGAGACCCCCCTCCTCTCTCTCTCTCTCTCTCTCTCTCTCTCTCTCTCTCTCTCTCTCTCTCAGGAGTTCCATCTTTGGGTTCCTGTCTTCTTAGACGTCTACAGAATCGTCCTAAACGTCAGTAAGGTAAAGAGTGGAATAAAGGACAGGATATCTGTGTACAACCAAAGCCATTAACTGATTGGAATCAGCTCTGGCTCTCCATGCCTAATGGCAGAAAAGCCGACCCCCTAAGGCACTGAGTTTGCCCGTCAACATGGCCCCGGGACACTGTGCTGGTCATGCTGTGTCACGTGGAATGAGAGTTACGAGCATCCAGTGGGATTACATACTGTGTGCCTCAGGCAGCAAGTCAAAGCAAACCATTCAAAACCTTTCTTTCTTCTTTTTTTTTCTTCTTTCTGTTTCTTAAATCCTTTGGTATTCGAATTATATTGCTTTGGCAAAAGCTTTATTAACTGTTTTCAAACTA
>CM031603.1:87364229-87366729 GCA_018398815.1 Conus ventricosus
CACTGATAAAAAAATTCATTGCTACATGCGGAGCTGCGCGCGGTGCATTAGCATACGGGCATTGACAGACACTGAATTAAGTACTCACAGTACCACATAGGGAGAGGTGATGGAAAGATTTATTTCAGAGTGGTTAATTGTTTCACATTGTGGAAAAACTTAGAAAGATTTCTTTATTCAGATTTACAGTGTTCATCCTTATGACTAGTAAACTTTAGGTCGTTCACAAAACAAAGTGTTCACAAGCTTAAAGATTTAGAATGGGCTAAACTGACTAGAACGTGCTCACTATTCTACGTCAATGTTGAAAGCATTTTTGAATAAACTGATAAAGAAACAGTTGTAGGTCACACACACAGATGGACAGTTACTCACACAGACACACCACATACACACATACTTAAACGCTCACAGTCACACATGCACGCATGCACACACACACACACACACACACACACACACACACACACACACACACACACACACACACACACACACACACTGACTTCTAACCTGACAAGCAACCATTCCACACAGGCAGCAACAACTCTCAATTAATATTGTAACACAGCTTGACCGCAGAGACCACAAGTCTACAGATCAGAAAAAAAACAAGGCATTTTCACCACAGGTGCCCTCGGAACTGGGGAGTGACCATGGAATTATTGGCACAGGCCACCACTGACCACCACCAAAAGCTGCATGTTGGACACAGCGGCACGTGCAGCTGATGCTGACTCACGCGGCAATGTCGCTGATCGTGCAGGTACGGCACTCCACTGGTCATTAACCTGCAGTACTCTTATCTCTGGTACTTTTTCCCACATTTCTTTCTTTCCCTAATTTTGTTCTTAGTTTCCTCTATGATTTCTAATTTTTCCATTTTTTACACTTTCCATGACCTTTTCCTATCTCCTCTACCTTTACCTATTTTATTGTTCTCTTTACTTATCTTTCCTACTGAGCGAACACTTTATGAAATAAGATTGTTTACACCTTGACCTGGTTCTCACATCCTTCCCAAGAAGCCACTTTCTTTTGCTTTTCCTCAGAGATCGTTTGACGGTTGTGACTCTTTAAGACATGAGGCCTACCTTGATTGCACATAGAAAGCTGTTTAACTTACCGTTCTTGCATGATCCACTACAAAAACCGTAATTAATCAATATGATCTTTTTTCAATCTATAACATAATTTCTCGAAAATGAGTTAATGGATCTGATTGTGCCTCGCTTTTATACCATTCGTCACTTACATCTACAACTAAAAGGTGCAAGCCTTTCTTTATTCTGATCTTAACTTTAGGTCACGGTTGTTTAGTAATATATTCTTTTATGGTTTTTCACGTATTCGCAGAGAGACAACAAAATGATTATAAGGTCCCACAATACTTTTACACTTTGAATTTCCCCCTGTGCTTCACTTTCTACAAGCAGACACATAAACCTTAACAAAGCCTTAACCAACAGCTGAAAAACAAACAAAACAAAAACAAACATACTGCTGAAGAATCGTCTGCAGAAAATTAGTACGAGGTACGTCATCACTCAGATAAGCTAGGAATTGTCCGGTTTGTATAACTGTTTAAAACAACCCCTTCGTACCACCGCCCCTCCCACCATCCTCCTCTCTTCGCACTTCCCAATCCCTCTAAACACTTGTACCATTCACCACTGTTTCTTGTGTCTAAAACAGACTTGATATAGTCAGTAGCACATGGCTCACACACAGAGACTAATAAGATCGACAACTAACAAGACATTTTCTGGACGGGTAGAAATCTGGCACCTGCTTGAAAGTTCCACTGCTATGTAGTTCAATGTTTGAAAAGGCTCCATGCTAAAACAATGACATTTTTCAAGAATCAGTAGTATTTTCAGCTGACACCACTGACAAAAAGTCGGGATAACCAAATGGTTTCCCTGTCCTACGATTAACCAAACGATGTAGGGTTTGAGTCCCTGCAACAGATGGTGCCAACAGACGGAGGACACTGTCCCATCTCCCAGATCCACATCAGGACACCTTGCCAGAGCCTGCATTCCTCTGGGTGAACTCACGTCAATGACCACCACACCAACCTGCTCCTGTGCACCTGAAGTTGCAAACAATACAACGCAGAGAAATAACAAGATTGACAACTTTTAAGGGCGCAAAACTGCATAGTGCTTTAATAATTCATTAGCTAATTAAAAAGCTTGAAGCTGAATCGGGCGAAATGCCTTTCTTTTTGACTTCTCATACAATGTGTGATCCCCAATCAAGTTCTTGACAGCGTCTGAAAACTCACTAATTCTTTCCGAAAATAATTTTGTGTTCTGGTGTTGATCTAGATTGGACATTCTTTTTCATCTTCAGCAGACTTTGGACCCTTGGTCGTCGATTGTTCTTTTGTTTTGTTTTGTTTTGTTTTGTTTTTCGCTATGAGCAAGGTTTTCACGGATATCTGCAGTCTTCAAGTCCTCATCATCATTACCGCTTTGCGCCTGTGATCTAGATC
>CM031603.1:87371729-87376729 GCA_018398815.1 Conus ventricosus
CTCCTCTCCTGCACCCCCTCCTTTACGTTCCAACCGCCGACCATCCTCGATTTCCATGATCGGCTTTGAGTCACATACTGAAGTCGGTGTAGTCAAACATTTTCATGTTTGTTATGTCCCTTTGGCATTTGTCGAGAATAAATTCGATATCCATGATGACTACACTGAGTACGTTTGGTGGAGAGAGAGTGATAGGCGGGCGTTGGGTGGGGGCTAGGTTGGGGTGTGAAAGTAGCGGTGGGATGGGATGTTGGGTTCATTGCAGAACGCTATGTTGATAGGGTTAGTTTATCATACTCAGTCTAACATTCGAAACATTCTTCGAAAAAGTCGCGAAGAAGAACTCATGAACTGCGCGTGCGTGGTGCGTGTGTGTGTATGTGGGCGGGGGGGGGGGGGGGGTGAATGGGGGCGAGCGCGCGCGCGCGTGTGTGTTTATATCGGTGGGGGGGTATGATTGGGATAGCTAGGAAGGCGATAGGAGGAGGCAAAGAGAGGAGAGAGACGAAGAGGGAGGGTGGAGGAGGGATCAGCGGAGGTTAGTGTGAGTGAGAATCGACACAATAAATAACTGAGACAACCTTCACGACATAATAAATAGCTGAGACAACCTTCACGACATAATAAATAGCTGAGACAACCTTCACGACATAATAAATAACTGAGACAACCTTCACGACATAACAAATAACTGAGACAACCTTCACGACATAATAAATAGCTGAGACAACCTTCACGACATAATAAATAACTGAGACAAACTTCACGACATAATAACTGAGACAACCTTCACGACATAAGAAATAACTGAGACAACCTTCACGACATAATAAATAACTGAGACAACCTTCACGACATAATAAATAGCTGAGACAATCTTCACGACAAAATAAATAGCTGAGACAATCTTCACGACATCATAAATAGCTGAGACAACCTTCACGACATAGTAAATAACTGAGACAACCTTCACGACGTAGTAAATAACTGAGACAACCTTCACGACATAACAAATAACTGAGACAACCTTCACGACATAGTAACTGAGACAACCTTCACGACATAATAAATAACTGAGACAACCTTCACGACATAGTAACTGAGACAACCTTCACGACATAATAAATACCTGAGACAACCTTCACGACATAATAAATAACTGAGACAACCTTCACGACATAATAAATAGCTGAGACAATCTTCACGACATAATAAATAGCTGAGACAATCTTCACGACATAATATATAACTGAGACAACCTTCACGACATAATAACTGAGACAACCTTCGCGACATAATAAATAGCTGAGACAATCTTCACGACATAATAAATACCTGAGACAACCTTCACAACAAAATAAATAACTGAGACAACCTTCACGACATAATAAATAACTGAGACAACTTTCACGACTACAAATGTAAACGAGCCACAAAGAGGCAAGACAGAATATTCCGATGAGGCAGTTTTCATGTTTCGTTTCGTATTCTCTATCGCCTTGCCGACCGCTCTACTGGATATACGCACATGGTTCCGCAGCAGCGCAGTACCCCTTCTGGTGAGTGGCCCTGTGACCACCTTAACACTGATAAAAACACTTTCCCGCAGACTTCTGTCGCTGGAGCTTCAATCAGACAGGCCTACTGTGACCGTGTCATGTGGGAGTCAGAATGAGCGACGCGAGTGTTACTGCCCTTGGAAAAGGGTAAGGAACACAGGGCAGGGACAGAAGAAAAAGACAAAGGCACTGGGCTTCAGATGAACTGAACACAAACCAATCAAGGAAGAAGGATGCGTCTACAGGGACCACGCCCCCGTGACAAAGATCGGAAGTTGGCCAGGCAGCTAGCTAGCAGTCTTCCCAGGGAGAGGAATCTGAGCACAGCAAGACTCGCTGACGTATGGTTTCTGGACTCCTGATTCTCTCAAAGATGAGAAACGGCCCGGACAAGTGCGCCAAACTGATCTGGCATTACCGGCTTGCGGTGTACGGGATAATGCGACATCAGCAGGCATTCGGTCTGGCATGGTTTGGGGAGGGCAGGGGGGGGGGGGGGGGGTTCAATCCCGCTTCTATTTCCATTGCTACACCACTCATAGCTCTGTCGACCTCTTTGGGGAGCTGAGTCGGTTTGTAGTAAATATACTGGTGACAGAGAGAGAGAGAGAGAGAGAGAGAGAGAGAGAGAGAGAGAGAGATAGAGAGAGAGAGAGAAAGAGAGAGAGAGAGAGAGAGAGAGAGAGAGAGAGAGAGAGAGAGAGAGAGAGAGAAGAAAACGCAACAATTTCATGAGTTGATATCTACCTGTTACCTTGCATTTAGGCTTGGTGGAAGATACGGAACTTTACAAGCGGCATTATTCGCGGATCAACTATCCGATTCAAAATCTTAACACCAGTCAAAACTCATTTACATTGCAGCTTTCTTTCTACGATGGTTTTTAGACGCAGGGACAATATTCAAACGAAAGCAAAACGTGCGTTTTTTTCACGATGAATTCAATGTCACAGCGCTCGGTTCAAAATGGCTAGGATTCGATTTTGGTGGTTTTAAGAACCAAAGATACGTGCCACTGTAAATTGTGTTACAAACACATAACAGACTAGAAAGAAAGAAAGAAAAAGACATATCGGTCACCTACGCAAAAATGTTTCTAAAGGTGAACTTCCGAGGTCTAGCCGAGGAACTAATGAAAAACAGGAAGGAGAAGGAGGTAGAAGAAGAAGAGAAAGGAGAAGGAGGTAGAAGAAGAAGAGAAAGGAGGAGGAGGAAGCGGAGGAGGAAGAGGAGGACTGCCTCCAATCTGTTTTCCAGAAACGTTTACGGCGGCGGGTCCCCTGCCATTCCACAAAGCTGTTTCATGTCCGGAGACTTCACACCCACCCACGCCCCCTCCCCTTTTCCTGTCTGCCGTCCATCCACCCACCACCACACCCACCACCCATACCCCACCGACCCTCCTGCATCCAGCAAGAGCCCAGAAGGCTTAGTGTAACCCACACTAGATGGCGCCAGGTTGCCAGCAGAGAAGAAACAATCCCAGTTCTAAGAGGCCGACTACAGCCCGCCCGCCTCCACTCCGGCTGAAGAGGGCGAGACAAAAACGGCCAGTCATCGAACTAAAAAAAATTCCAGTCAGTGTCGACAAAGAAGGTTGAAGTCATTGCCCGATTAGAATAAAAATGGGAAAAAACGTTCCTCGTACACAAAAATGATATATCAAAAATGATAGCAATTAAACAAAAATAATAACAATTAAACAAAAAAGTAATAATTAAAACAATAATAAAAACAATAATGATAATAATAATAGTCATCATCATCATCATCATCATCATCATCATCATCATCCAGTCCTCCACTTGCTCTTAAGGAGAACGTACAGAAATGACTGTCCTCGAATTCAGAAATTCGGCACGTGTCAAAACTCAGGAGTAGTAGTTGCTCGACTAGAAAAAAAAGTCCTCACGCAAACATACAAAACTACTACAACAACTGCTACTAATACTGCTACACATCATCATAATGAAGATTGATCTACGCGCTTACCTTCTGAACAACAGAAGTTTGCCGGTTTAAAATGACGGACCCCCTTCCCTCAAAAGAGAACAGCTCGCTGTCTCCATTGTTTAGCATTGGACACAATGGCAGGCACTTGCTGAGAAACTATGGGAACGAGACAGAACGGAGATTCGGAGTACGCTATATAAAAGAGAAAGAATGGAGCAGAATCTGCAGTAACGTTGTGAAAGATCCAGCTGAACTTTTGTGTTTTGTTTCTCTAGCTGATCGAGACGCGTGGAGTTCAATCAAAGAAGTCGCTTGTTGTTTTTTTTCGAAAATCCTACATTCCCGTTGTGAAACATAAACTGATCGAAGGTGAGAAACTGGGAGAGGCTTTTGGATCAAACAGATGCTCGACTGTTGCATTGAAGACTGATGATGTTTTCGCCAAGACTGACTACAACAGGATACATCCCATGCACATCACTGACAGTCATCACCTGTCACCTGTCCCGGAGTCTTGAAGACCGTTGAGGCGCCACAGAAGACTTCGCAACCAGCTTCCTCCATTCCTCCCGGTTCTCAGACGTTCTTTGGCAGCTGCTGAGTGTGAGGCCAGTCCATGTACTGATGTCGTCCTTCCATTTCTTTCTCTGTCTTCCTCTTCCTCTGCCCCCTAGCACTGTTCCTTGTACAATGGTTTTGGCAAGTCCTGCTGATCTTTATACATGACTATACCATCTCATTTTCCTTCTTTTTTTTACCGTGGACAAGTCTTCGTATGGTCCAATAGCTTGCCTAACTCTAGTCTGGACCTCCAAGCTGGTAATGCGGTCTTTGTATGAGATGCCAGGGATCTTGCGGAAGCATCTCATCTTTAACGCAAGAATCCTTCTCTCAAATTCAGCTGTCAGAGTCTACGTCTCGCAGGCATAGAGACATATGTGACAGTCATAGATACAGACAAACGAATAGGCACAGACACGCCGCAGACACACCGTAGCTGAAAGACAGACGTCGATGACCGGCCTCCATTCCCACAATGACCTGCATGTCTGCTGGACGGACAAGACAGCCCATCAAACCCACGTGTGTTGGAAATCAGTGCTGAAAGCACTACACGTGACTGAAGTCTGAAAGCTCGGATTTTTGCCCCCGTCAAGGTCGGTTAGGAAATGAACAACACGTCTCACCGATGGTTGACAGCCCATGAGTTCTATGCATGTATATTGTTTCGGGCATGTCTGATTGGCCGCTAGACAACTGGAAAACAGGACGGTAAAGGATCTGAGTTCCATTCATCCTAAAAAAAAACTGTCACCGATAAAAGATTTAAACGCTAAGAGACTTTCTAAACAGGGTCATTGGAAACTCCCGCAGGACGTTGCCTTCCCGATTCGCACTGACCCAAATACTTCCTATACTTCCATGAAAGGCCTTATCCATCTTTTTGCCAAGCATGCAAAGCAGACATTACTGACCGCTGTTTTAACC
>CM031603.1:87379229-87384229 GCA_018398815.1 Conus ventricosus
ATGCAGAGTTCCACTCGTGGAGCCAGCTGCCGGAGGGAAGGGGGACAAGCACACACACTCGTTCAAAGGCATCCCTAGCCGAACCGACGGACTGTCCCCTCACTCTTCTCTCCACCCACCCCCTCCTGCCGCTCGGCTCTATTTCCAACCACCCATTCCTCTGTCCCGTTCTCTCCCCCCCCCCCCCCATCCCCTCCCCTCCCCCCCTCCCCCAACTCCCATCCAGATCTCGCATCTCCTCCCCCTAGCTGCCAGAGCGTCCGTCTAGCACCGTCAGTCGCAGCGATTCTCTGAGCGTGAGTGAAGAGTTATCAGGCCAAGAATTCCCGTGATTAGCAGAGGAAGGGGTAGACAGTCATCTGCCTGACAGGTAGTGTTTCTGACAGCGGTGGACCCGGCTGTCGGCGACAGACAGCCCGCGGGCAGGAGAAGATAGACAGCCGCCGAGCTGTCTCTGGCTTGATGAAGGTTTGCTGAGCGCTAACAGAAGGACTGCCGATGGTAAAGGTCACATCAGCCTGATAATAAAGCATCGATTCCAGAATGAACACCTATCCAGTGTTGCTCAGGTTTGGTAGGTCACTCACTATTTCATACATTTCTTTTTCACCGGCCGCCGTGACGCAGTGGTTAGCGTCGCGGATTGGGGGCTGGGAGGTCATAGGTTTGATTCCTGTCGGGCCCATTTATTTAAAGAATCGTTTTTCTAGATCCGACAGGCACCCATAGTTGGGTTTGATGGGGTCAAAGGAGAAGAATGGAACAACGCAATCGAGTTTCAACCATTTGATGGATTCGTATCTCAGCGTAGCCTAAATGTCCTGTCCAACACCACAGATGTGTCTGCATCTCTCGGGCCTGGTTGACAGTGTAATGTTACGAAAGCACGCGTGGAATACAGCCCTGTCATGTAGTCTCTGACCAGAATTGAAACTCCATATCATCATCATTACCCTCATACTCATCCATCGGCACAATCCGCATGAAAAAGTTTCAAACCCTGTGCCCATTTATGCCTTGCTCTTTTGATGGCCTCAGAGATCAAGTTGGGATCGTCAGTGTTCGCAAGATCGTTGGCCTATAATAGGAAGACATGGTGGCGCCCTCTGGGGGCGTGGAGCTCACTTCCGTTGGCTCTCAAGTAAGCAATTATTGTCGACTGTAGGAGGCCTAGCAAGTGGTGTCCTGCATATGTTGAATCAGAACAGGCGCCACTAAAACAACACCAAAGTCACCCAGCAGCCTCGTGTTTTCTAAGCACAACGCTTTTCCGATGTTTCCTTTCATATCTCCGATATTTCACTTCGTTTAGGTAAAGAATGACGGTGCAAAGAAAATAAAACGTGGTAAAAAGCAAGGGGAAATAGGGTTGGGGAAAGGACCGCTTCTAAAATACGATTTGACAACAGAATAAAAGCAAGGACAAATAAACAGACACAACGAAAACGCAAAGGCTATCACAAGAATAATAATCCAATTTCAACTGAGCTAAAAATTGAAAATAAAAATCTCTGAAGACTTCAACCACAGCGTGAAATTCATTTGGACTGTCGACACAGTTCTATCAACCTTTCAACCACAGTTGTAGTAGCACTCTGATAAACGAACTCAACTGTGCGTTACGCCTCACCACGCACCTCACGCTCTCTCCCAACGCTTGTCCGGCCGGTCGTTTTTGAAGCGGACAGCAAGGACAGATAAAGAGCGCGCGAAAAGCGACCGACCACCCACCCGCCGCAGACAGCGCTGATGAAAGAACTGGTCCCCCCCCCCCCCCCCCCCGCTCCCTCTCTCTCTTTCTCTCTCCTGCCCAGCCCTCCGCATACCCCTCCCCCTCCCATCCCCTCATCTCTTCGCCCATCTCGTCCCGTCCCCTCGCTATCAATGCCAGCCTGTCCGTTTGGCAGCAAGTAATAGGAAGCGATTCTTTTCAAAGCAATATGCGCTATCACACAACTCGACGTGGTGGCGGAGCAAACAGACCGGCAGTTATCTGCGGGGTGTCGTTGCTGTGAGAGAGCTGTGACAATCTGTGAACAAGGTTTGTCGAGAGCTGACGGAAGGAGAGTCGTGAACGCTGGGCGACTTGTCATTAGCCAATGAACGTGGCGTGTCCGGGACCGGTGTGATCATCGATGCTGCGTTTCACGTCGACCTTGTAGGAAAGATGATCCCAAACTTGATGATAGTACATCGGTATCGTTTCTCACAGCTTCATTGGGATACCCGGTAAACATGCATATTTTTCAATTATTGCCCAACACTTTGTGAAATTCTATCACAAATACACAGAGAGGAAACAGAAAAAGGAAATATGTAAAAATGAAGAAGAAAAACCCGCACTTAACAACAAATCAATGAATTAATCAACTTACATTCACAATGTCACTTTTCCCATGCACATCGTCTAAACTCCCAACTCGGTTTCCATTCAACTCTGTAACCACTTCAGACATGGTCACCAGCCCCGTTGACACAACTTGTGCAGCCGTACGTTGAACACCCCCCAAAGCTTTAAACAAAAAAATGCAGTGTTACATTCCGGAGTTGTTAATGCGAAAACGACCACACAGACGAAAAGCCTACATTGCGAAAGGGTACTGGTACCCCGCCTGGATTGATTTCTCTTTCCCTCGTCATCCTTGAGACCTCCCCCCCCCCCCCCCTCCCCAATCCTTTTCTGTCTTTTCTGTTCGAGCCTGCTCTTCACAGCACTTCTTCATTCCTATCGGTGCCTAATGTTACTACATATGGGGTTGACTCTCTCACGAGAGGGTGATTTACTGGAGAAAATAATCTGTTTATTACCAAAGGAGCAGAGACAACTGATCTTTCGGTGCAAATGGTATTCAAACTATACGTTTAACAACTATGGTTTAGTACAGAGCTGAACGCGTGGGTATGCACTGATAGATTTGTCTTTTACTTGATGGACACTGCATTCTGACAAAGATGGACTTACCAGAGATTCATTCCACATTGATTCAGTAACACCGTAACAAAGTCTATAATGAAGGTATCTTCACGGTCAATCAAATCAGCTCCTGATGACGATATCTCGTTCAAGATTTTCAGTCACATCTAAAAGGCGGAAACTGTTTGAACTGACTGTAAATAACACACATGAAACATGCATATTGTGGGATCGTCCAAAACAAAACAGTGATAGTAAATTGTGCAAATCTGAACAGAAAGTAATTCAATCTCCCCAGATTTCAACCAACTGCAGAAATCTGCATCCACTTACATCTCAGTTCTCTTTTAAAAAAAATTTTTTTTTAAAAGTCATCAATTCGAAACCACCACAAAGCCCGCACATACACGCACGTGGAGTCTTCAGCCCAGTATTAAGGTCACAGCACAGTTCCCTACTCTATCACAACCAGCCCTCTGTTTGGAGAGTCAGCACCAGGGACAGACACTGAACACGTGAAAAGCGATCACACACACTCCATCCCGGCTGGGCTGACTGTAGCGGGCTTGCCTGGCGCTCTCTCTCTCTCTCTCCTCTCCTCTCTCTTCTCTCTCTCTCTCTCTCTCCTCTCTCTCTCTCTCTCTCTCTCTCTCTGTCCTGTCCTCTCCAGTCTCCTGTCCTTCCTTCCTTCTTCTTGTCCCTTCTTTCTCTACGTCCCAATCACGCTACCTCCCTCGCTGTCACGGGTCTTTCTCTTCCTCCACACGCCCCCACCCTCTCCCCTCCCGCCTTGCTATCAGCACCAAGCTGTCTGTTAGTCTGGCGCTGGTAAAGGGGGAGAATCCTTTCACGTCATTGACCAGGTATCAGAGGAAATCAACCTTTCTTTATTACCTGGGAAGCTGAGACAAAAGCTATCTGCGCGTAGTTATGATCCAAGCAACATGTGCGACAACAGGACTGTAGTTATCGAAAGTTGGAAGCGGGGGGGGGGGGGGGGGGGGGGGGGGGGGGGGCCATTGTGGTTGCCTGGGGGCGGGAAACCCATTGCTGGTTTGCCATAGCTGATGGCACTGTGGTTTTAAAGGTGGGTTTTTTAACCCATTGGTTGGTACGTCATTGTAACTTGTGTTCTTTCAATCTGAGTGGATAGGTAGTGGGCAGCTTCTGTCATGCCTTCCAAGAAGATGGTTTTATGGTTTATGGACCAAAATATAATATAATATATATATATATATAGATATATATATTATATATTCTTAAAGGGTATTTAGGATGCAATGGTTGACATAACATCCGTTTTTTATATTATTTCATTAGGACAACGCGATTTGGTCGTCCTAAGGTTTTGCCTGTAATGAGAAGGGTATGTGCATACACCTTATTTCAATGCGTATCGGATTCATGTTTAAGTTTGCCTGGGTACATTTTTTGTTGTCCAATAGGCGAATGGAGAGTTAATCGTTTTAATGAGCTTCACCTTAGCAACCACTCAATAAAGGTTTTATGTACAGCCTATTGGTCAAATATTTTTTACAAAAGGGGTTGTTTTGAAAAAAAGAGTTCATTTTGAACTTCTTTCTCACATTAACTATTTTTGAAAACAGAACAAAAGGGCTTTGTAAGTCTTTTCTTAAACCGTCGATCTTGCCAATTAGACACTCAAGCATTTTTAGAAATAGCAATCGTCGCTTGAAGCAGAGCATTGAACGATGATCAAATCTGGGCCAAAACGAAATCATTCTTTCGTACTCCTTCTCAATTTGCTTGGAAATTTTACAAATTCTGCTGGTTGTCCTAAGACCCAACAAACACTAAGAAAACCTTAGGGTAACCAGGTAAAACGAATATCTCATTTTAATCTTCACATTTATTTCTTTACAACTTCACAGTTCAAAGTAACAGAACATAATGAGCAATATTGTTTAGTATCATTTAAAATTAACAGACTATAAATGTGGCTACCTTAACATCCCCTTTACAGTGGCTGCCATAAGTAGCGAATTTCCTCCTTATATATAGATATATATATAAGTGATAGTATTAGACTAGTTATTTAATATATTAGGAGTATATATTCCTATAC
>CM031603.1:87394229-87399229 GCA_018398815.1 Conus ventricosus
ATTGTGAAGGGAGGAACGTAAACAACAGCCAGCTGTCCTACACCCAGCGTCTGTCTGTGTCATATTCTTTATAATTGTGACGGTGCGTGTGTAGAGGCGGAAGTTGTGGGGGTTTGGGTGCAGGTGGATGGTGTGGGGGAAGGAGGGAGGGTTTGGGGCTGAGGGTGGGGGAACTCATGACGGGTTGGCCTTGGCACAATGGCCGCTTTCTGCTTCAAACAACTGGAAGCTTCTTGATAGCATGGTGGGTAGTGTTCTGACAAGATAGCAGGTTGGCCAGCAATTCCTCTCTTATACTCATCTCTCTCTCCCCCCTTACCTTTTCTCTAACCTTCTGTCCCTTCTCCTCCTTGCCCCACCCCCCCCCCCCCCCCCCCCCTCCCCGTCTCCTCAACCAGTTCATGCGACCCTGCCCTCTATACCTCTTCACATACACACTGTCAGAACAACCAGTCTATTGGTCTGGCACCTGCTGAAGGTGACGCAATGGCGGGAGTGATGAATCATCAGAGCAAAAATATTAGTTTCATCACCAGGAGGAACGAAAACAACAGCTATCCTACAGCCAGCGTCTGTCCGTGCCATATTCCTTAGAACTGTGAATGTGCGTGTGGCGACGCGCGGGTTGTAGGGGTGGGTGTGGGGGTGGATGATGGAGGGAGAGGGGTTTGGGCTGAGGGGTGAGGGACTCATGATGATGGAGTTGGCCTTGGGATGATGAGCTTTCCCTGCCTCCTAGCTCGGCATGCTCATCAATGTCATGTTGGGTATTGATCTGAGAACGTAACGGGTTTGCCAGGAATGCCTCTCTTATTATCCATACCACCCACACTTCTGATAGAAGGAAACACCGATGTAAGAAAAATCAGCCAGATGATGTCGGAAAATACAGGACGGGTACACACGCACACACATACGCACGCGCACACGCGCACACACACACACACACACACACACACACACACACACACACACACACACACACACACACACACACACACACGCTCCTTACTGGCCTGATGGATGGACTGGGGCCCGTCAACCTGATCATGATCATCTCCCTCACTCTCCTCGCCGCCCTTTTCCAACGCCTTCTATCCCTCCTCCTCCTTCTTTCTCCTCTTGCGCTTCCTGCCTCTTTAGCAAGCTCGCGACTCTCTCCCCCCCTCCCCCCCCCCCCCCCACACACACTTACTGCCAACCCCGTCTATTAGTCTGACACTCATGTGAAGGTGACACAGTAACGGGAGTGAGGTGTCGACAGAGCAAAAAAAAAAAGTTTCATTACGAGGAGGAACGTAACAACAGCTAGCTGTCCTACACCCAGCGTCTGTCTGTGTCATATTCTTTATAATTGTGAAGGTGCGTGTGTGGAGGCGGAAGTTGTGGGGGTGGGGGTGCAGGTGGATGGTGGTGGGGAAAGAGGGGGTTAGGGATGAGGGGTGGGGGAACTCATGACTGAGTTGGCCTAGGCACAATGGCCGCTTTCTGCCTTCAAACACTGGAAGCTTCTTGATGGCATGGTGGGTAGTGTTCTGACAAGATAGCAGGTTGGCCAGCAATGCCTCTCTTATACTCATCTCTCTCTCTCTCTCTCTCTCTCTCCTCTCTCTCTCTCTCTCTCTCTCTCTCTCTCTCTCTCTCTCTCTCTCCCCCCTTACCTTTTCTCTAACCTTCTGTCCCTCCTCCTCCTTCCCTCCTCCCCCCCCCCACACACACACCTGTCTCCTCAACCAGTTCATGCTACCCCGCGCCATATCCCCCTCCACATAGACACTGTCAGAACAACCAGTCTATGAGTCTGGCACCCTCTGAAGGTGACGCAGTGACGGAGTGATGAATCATCAGAGCAAAAGAAGTAGTTTCATTACCAAGAGGAACACAAACTACACGCTATCCCACAAACCCGCGTCTGTTCATGCCGTACTCCCTATTAGAACTGTGGAGGCGTTTGTGGAGGGGGGAGGGCTGTGCAAGTGAATGGCGGTGGTGAAGAGAGAGGGGGTTGAGGACTGAGGGAGAGGGAGTCATGATGGAGTTAGCCTTGGCACATTGGCTCTCATGCCCTATAGCGCAGTGCACTTATCAATGGCATGGTGGGTACTGATCTGACAAGATAACGGGTTTGCCATCATTGCCTCTCTTATCATCAACACATGGTTCTGATAGGAAGAAACACCCATTAAAAAAAGTTATCAAGACAATGCGGATAGGACAAAAATACTTTAAATGCATGCACACACCTATACACACACGCACACACACACACACACACACACACACACACACACACACACACACACACACACACATACACACACATGCTCGCACGCACGCACACACGCAAGCACACACGCAAGCACACACACACACACACACACACACACACACACACACACACACACACACACACACAGGCGCGCGCGCGCGCGCGCGCGCGCGCGCTAACATGAGTTAAGGATTGCATTAAAAGGACAATTTTACGCAGTGATGAGAGTGATGAATCATCATAGCAAAACTGTTAGTTTCGTTACCAGGAGAAAAGCAAACAACAGCGATCCTAAACCCAGCGTCTGTCCGTGCCACGTTCCTTATAACTGTGAAGATGTGTGTGGAGGCTGTAGGGGCGGATGTGTGGGTGTAGCGTGGAGGGGGAGTGGAGTTTTAGGGCTGAGAGTTGGGGGACTCATTTGGAGTTGGCCTTGGCACGATGTGCTCTTTCTGCCTCATAGCGTGGCATGTTTGTCGATGTCATGGTGGGTATTGATCTGATAAGATCACAGGTTTGCAAGCAATGCCTCTACCACCACAGTTCCAACAAAAAGAAATGCTGATATTAGAAAAATAAGCAAGAAGATGGCAAAAATAGACAGAAAATATTGCATGTATGCACACACACACACACATATATATACACACACGCACGCACGCACACACACACACACACACACACACACACACACACACACACACACACACACACACATGCACACACGCACGCACGCACGTACGCACGTACGCACGCACGCACGCACGCACACACACACACACACACACACACACACACACACACAAACACACACACACACACACACACACACACACACACACACACACACACACACACACACACATGCCTGACACAGAATGACTAGGGCCTATCAGGCTGACTACAGGGTCGAACTTTAATTAAGGACCACTTATACACAGTCTCACAAAACATAGAAAGAAAAACCGACAAACGACAGAAACTTTATAAATGTTTAATTCATTATCAGTGAACAACATTTTGTCACTTTCATCGAAAAAATCATTCTTTCTGATTAGACAGGGGAGCCTGAATGAGACTACCCCCCCAAAATGACATTCACAAAAAGAGTGTTTCTTTACAGTCTGATCAAAACCGAGTGTGCCCCCCTCGTGCTGCCACACAATCCACACAGCGCAACCTCATGGTGTTGACTGTTTTTGTAATGAGTGCCTGGGGGAGGTTTGCCCACTCCTGCTGCAGGTAGTGCAGCAGCTCCTGGGTGATTTTCTTGAACTCTCCTCCCAAGCTCGCCCCAGATGTTCTCAATAGGGTTCATGTCTGGGCTGTTTGCCGGCCATGGCATCCTGGTGATGCCAGCTTGCACCACAAAAGTGTTCACGGCTCAACAACGATGTGGGCTGGCATTATCGTCCATGAACACAGCCTGAGCCCCAATCTGCTGGAGTGCTGGGACAACCAAAGGCCGTAAAATCTCCTGCAGGTAGCGTTGGCCGTTCAGGTTGCCATCCACATGGCACAGGGGAGTCTTGTGGTGACTGCTGATGCCCCCCCCCCCCCCCCCATACCATGACGGAGCCACCACCAAAAGCGACGACCTCCTGGATGACGTCATCTGCCAGCTGCTCCCTGGGACGCCGCCACACCCGAATGCGTCCATATCGTGGCTTCAACTGGAACTTGGACTCATCGGTGAAAAGCACCATCCGCCACTGAGCCCGAGTTCATGTTCGATGAGCTGTGCACCAGGCCAGGCGACGTGCCCGGTGGGCCGCAGTCAGTTTTGGTTTCCGGACTGGGCGCCTTGCTCGAAGGTTGGCAGCATTGAGGCGCCGCCGTATGGTCATCTCACACACTGCTTAGTTAGTGGCAGCTCGGAGCCGACGCCTGATGGTGTTGGAGGTGGTGGTTCTGGTCCGAAGAGCATGTCTGCGGATGAACCTGTCATCTCTTGCAGTGGTCTTCTTTGGCTGGCCTGGACGGGGTCCCTCTTTGACAGTTCCAGTGGCTTGAAAACGTTCTCTCAGCCGAATGATGACGGAGTGGGACACTTGTAGTCTTCTGGCCACTTCTCGAACGCCAACTCGATCCTGCAGCCATGCAATCGCCCAGGTCCGGTCAAAATCAGACAGGCGCATCTTGGAGGCATTTTTGTGTTATGAAGAATTATGCACGTTGGGCTGCTTTTAGGGGCATTCCAGTCAGTAAAATGCTCTGCAATGCATTGGTTTTTGCACGTGCATTTGGAATTTCAGTGCAAAACCGTTTGAAGCAGTGTTCACTCTTGCTTAAAAAACAAGCAATTTTGACAACAATCTGCAACTTTCAACCCCCCTCTGCATGCCGCACGTGACAATAAGACAGCTTTCGCAAGCTTTGCGGAATACTCTGTTAACCCCTTAAACCTTTCCCAGTCGAATTCTTCGAAAAAATGCATTGCTTGCATTTTTGGCCAATTTAAAAAGAAAGGGCCTTTTTTCGGGGTGGTCCTTAATTAAAGTTCGACCCTGTATAATCATCTCTCTCCTCACCCTTTTATCTAACCTTCTGTCCCTCGTCCTTCTTGCCCCCCCCCCCCCCCCCCCCCCCTGTCCCCTCGTCCAGTTCATGCTACCCGCCCGCCCCATCCCCCATTCCCTTCCAGTCGCACTGTCACAGCCAACCCGTCTATGAGTCTGGCACCCGCTGAAGGTGACGCCATGACGGAAGTGATAAATCACCAAAACAAAAG
>CM031603.1:87406729-87411729 GCA_018398815.1 Conus ventricosus
GAAACACTTACCTGAGTAGGTTTCTTCTCCGAAGAACGTCTGCTGTCAAGCTTTCCCTTAGTGCTTTTCCCTATTTGTTACTGACATTTTACAAGGTTCAATGGAACGGTTGTGAAAGTCTTGCTGAATTCATCACGGATTTGCCATCTGATCAAGATCTGCACCTCCATGTATGGGGATCGTCCTTGGGGCACATTCTATCTGTCCACAAAATAGAGATCAGATGGGTTTGGTACTTTTTCATTTATAACGTGTGTAACAATCTTGTTGAACGGATCCAGAATTCATTGTTTGATTGGGATCGGCACTACAAAACTTCACAAAAATGAGAGACTGTATTGTGCCACGTTCCAATGGCCCCCTCCCCCACCCCCCACCTCCCAAAGGCTGGGACAAACAAAACAACAGGCGCGGGTTTAAGCAATCTCCTTACCAGAAGTCACACGGCTGATCATGAAGTCTTGAGGCGACACCATAACAAACTAAGGATGGGGGTCGGTAGTCTGGAGGATTTAGCAGCAGAAATTGGGAGTATCAGACATCAGACTGCTTGGTGGACTTAGCTGCAGTAAACGGTGCGCATTGGACACTAAATTGACGAGTGGACTTACCTGCAGTAAACGGTAAACACTAGACACCAAATTTTGCTGGTGGAGTTGGCTGCAGTAAATGGTGAGCATTAGACACTGAATTGGCTGGTGGATTTAGTTGCAGTAAACGGTAAAGTGGACTTGGCTGCAGTAAATGGTGAGCATTAGACACTAAATTGGCTGGTGGATTTAGCTGCAGTAAACGGCAAAGTGGACTTGGCTGCAGTAAATGGTGAGCATTAGACACTAAATTGGCTGGTGGATTTAGCTGCAGTAAACGGTAACGTGGACTTAGCTGCAGTAAACAGTGAGCACTGGACACTAAATTGGCTGGTGGATTTAGCTGCAGTAAACGGTAGAGTGGACTTAGCTGCAGTAAACGGTGAGCACTGGACACTAAATTGGCTGGTGGATTTAACTGCAGTAAACGGTAAAGTGGACTTAGCTGCAGTAAACGGTGAGCACTGGACACTAAATTGGCTAGGGGACTGGGGGGGTGGGTGGGCTGGAGTAAACTGTGAGCATAAGACACCAGATTTATCGGCGGGGAGGGGGATCGTATTGTCATACACGGTGACCATCAGACGTTAGACTGGCAGTGGCATTTAGCTGCAATAAATGGTGAGTATCAGACACACTGGTTGGCTGATGGATTTAGTAAACGGTGACCATGACACATCAGATTGGCAGGAGAACTTAGCAGTATTAAATGGTGAGCACCTAACACCAGATTGGCTGGGGGAACGTAACAGTATTAAATGGTGAGCATCTAACACCAGATTGGCTGGGGGAACTTAACAGTATTAAATGGTGAGCATCTAACACCAGATTGGCGGGGGGAACTTAGCAGTATTAAATGGTGAGCATCTAACACCAGATTGGCAGGAGAACTTAGCAATATTAAATGGTGAGCATCTAACACCACATTGGCAGGAGAACTTAGCAATATTAAATGGTGAGCATCTAACACCACATTGGCAGGAGAACTTAGCAGTATTAAATGGTGAGCATCTAACATCAGATTGGCTGGGGGAACTTAGCAGTATTAAATGGTGAGCATCAAACACCAGACTGGCTGGGGGAACTTAGCAGTATTAAATGGTGAGCATCTAACACCAGATAGGCTGTGGGAACTTAGCAGTATTACATGGTGACCATCAGCCACCAGTCTGGCTGTGGACTTTACTGCAGTAAACTGTGAGTATTAGACACCAGACCAGCCAGATCACGTCACCTGCTGGGGAAGCTTTATAGAATTGTTCTGTTGTGGCAGCATCATCACATACAATGTCGCGTGTGGCGTCCTGCATGTGTGCAATAGGTCTTGGAAGGAAGGAGAGGATTCGGTATTGTGGTTGCCTACCCCTACACACACACACACACACACACACACACACACACACACACACCACACACACACACACACACCTCCTCCTCCTCCTCCATACACATACACACATGTACCGCTTACACACTTAAACAGAGACAGACAGACAGACAGACTGAGATGGAGACAGAAACAGAGAGAGGAAACGGATGACGGTCAACAAAAGGTCGTGACACCCACAGGGTCAGTGTGACCTTCGGTCCTAGGATGACTATGGGCACGAACCTCTGTAGACAATTGTGTCATACACTGTCAGTGGAGGGACAGGGGCTGGACTATTCGCTGGTACTGGCCTTGCTCTAAGCCTGCTCCACTGGGAAGAGGTTTATCACGTCAATCCGTTCCAGTGCCACACGAAAAGTGTTATAGTATTTCAAACTGCGTTCTGCAGAGAATTGGGGGAGAGGGGGGGGGGGGGGGGGGGACAGAGAAAGACAGAGAGAGAGAGACAGAGAGAGAGAGACAGACAGGCAAACAGACCGTGACAGAAACAGGGAGAAAGGAGAGACAGAGACAGACAAAGAGAGGGGGAGGGGAGGGAGGGAGGAATATTTAGATCGATGGATGGATGGAGAAAGAGAGAGACAGGCAGACAGAGAGAGAGACAGAGAGAGAGAGAGAGAGCTAGTTGCAGCATTTCAAACTGCGTCCTGGGGGGGGGGAAGAAAGAGGAGAGAGAGAGAGAGAGAGAGAGAGAGAGAGAGAGAGGAGAGAGAGAGAGAGAGAGAGAGAGAGAGAGAGAGAGAGAGAGAGAGAGAGAGAGAGAGAGAGAGAGAGAGAGAGAGACAGACAGACAGACAGACAGACAGAGATGAAGTTTTGCAGTATGTCAAACTGCGTCCAGGAGAGAGAGAGAGGGGGGGGGGGATGACAACCACATTAACAGCGATTAAGTTGCCATTTTTTCTTCTTGCCTGCCGAGAGACAGACAGACAGACATACAGACAGAGAAAGAGGCAGAGAGAGAGACAGGCAGAAACAGAGACAGACAGAGAGACAGAAAAAATACAGAGAGAGAGAGAGAGAGAGAGAGAGAGAGAGAAGAGAGAGAGAGAGAGAGAGAGAGAGAGAGACGAAGTTAACATACGGACACGACCCAAATCGAGCAAAGTTCACGAACGGAACGTCTTCAATGTGAAGGTCTCAATCTGTTGAGTCATCCCACCCTTTTCGAAACCCACTGAAGACTATCCTCTTCCTAGTGCCCCGACCGCCATCCTGTCTTTTGAGACCCCCACTATCCTCTCCTCTGTGACGCTACTCACTATCCTCTTCTTTGAGTCCTCACTAAACTCTCCGTTGTGGACCATTGAATGTCTTTTGCAATGCGACTCCATCGACTGTTCTTTGCTTCGTGACCACACTGACCATCCTTGCCTTGCTGACCCCATCGACTATCCCTGACTCTATGGCCCCACCGACTATCCTTAACTCTATTGCCTACCGACTGTCCTCTCCTTTACGATTCTACTCACCGTCCTCTCCTCTGCGATCCAACTGACTATCCTTCCTTTTGCAATCGATGATTATCCTTTTCTTTGTGATCCTATTGACTATCCTCTCCTTTGTGATCCTGGTTTCCTCTCCATTTGTGATCCTACTGACTATCCTCTCATCTGTGGTCCTACACTCTCTTTTCCTCTGTGATCCTACTGACTATCCTCTCATATGTGGTCCTACACTCACTTTTCCTCTGTGATCCTACTGACTATCCTCTTCTTTGTGATCCTACTGACTATCTCTTCTGTGTGATCCTACTGACTATCCTCTTCTGTGTGATTCTACTGACTATCCTCTTCTGTGTGATCCTACTGACTATCCTCTTCTGTGTGATCCTACTGACTATCCTCTTCTGTGTGATCCTACTGACTATCCTCTTCTGTGTGATCCTACTGACTATCCTCTTCTGTGTGATCCTACTGACTATCCTCTCATCTGTGGTCCTAATGACGATTCTCTCCTCTGAGATTCCGCTGACAACCCTTCCTTTGTTACCATACTATTTCTTTTCTTTGTGATTTTATTGACTATCCTTTTCATCGCCACCCCACTGACTATCCTGTCCTTCGTGAACTCACAAACTTTCTTCCTCTTTGTGACCCTACTGGCTGTCCTATCCTCGCCACATACTATCCTATCTCCTTGCTGACTGTTCTTTTCTTTGTGATCATTTTCATTCTGAACGACAGAGAACTATAAAACCTTCATTCTACCTCACTTGCTCCTCCACCAAGTTTTTGGGCGAAAGTGGCCTAAAAGCGGCATTTATTAGTTCTCTGACAAGTAAGACTTCAATAACCAAAAAATAACGATTATTTACAAACAGACATACTGTGTGGGATTATCTGTTTTCAATACTAATTTACTAAACTTTTCAGATTTTAGTTTTTGTTTAATCTTATGTTTTTCCTGATCGTTTTCAATAACATCATTTTCACGCAAACATTCATCAAATGCATCTCTGTCTTTCATGTGAAATAAAACTACAGTCTTTAACTGTTCTCTAAAGTCTTTTAAAACTGAGTTATATTTCTGGCATAAAATCCACACACTTATTCCAGCATGCCTTCCACTGAAAGCTAGTTTCGACAAAGTGTTTCTCTTTTTAACTATGTCTCTTTCTGCCGAACAGTCATCTATAATAAATAGTGTCTGCGTTCATTCAAACAGTCTATAAAAGTGTTCTAAACACTCACTCAGTTTATTGCTAGGATTAACTAAAAATATGTTATCATCTGTCCATATAAACCTTCTATCATGATATGCTTTGTTCCATTTAAGTGTTGGGCAGAAATCACAATATGATCAAAATTATAACGATAAACTGTTTGTAACAGGTCGAGGATAAATATTGTTTTTCCACAACCAGTTTGTCCACAAATTAATGAACAATGAGGGGTTTTTGTTATAAAGTTTAACTGCTCCATAGTTTTATAACAGAACTTAATCTAATCCAGTTATTGTTTTTATCATGCCTCTGTTAAAACTGTCAGTTTAAAATCTTAGGTTAATGTGTAATTGAT
>CM031603.1:87414229-87424229 GCA_018398815.1 Conus ventricosus
GAAAAAAAACCCCCAAAACCCCAAAAAAAGGCCCCCCCCCCCCCCCCCCCCCCCCCCCCCTTTTTCCCCCCCCCTTTTTTTCCCCCCCCCCCCTTTTTCCCCCTTTTTTCCCCCCCCCCCAAAAACCCCCCCCCCCCCCCCCCCCCCCCCCCCCCCCCCCCCCCCCCCCCAAAATTTTTTTTCCCCCCCCCCTTTTCCCCCCCCCCCTTTTTCCCCCCCCCCCCTTTTTTTTCCCCCCCCCCCCCCCCTTTTCCCCCCCCCAAACCCCCCCCTTTTTTTTTTCCCCCCCCCCCCTTTTAAACCCCCCCCCCCCTTTTTTTTTTTTTTTTTTTTTTTTTCCCCCCCCCCCCCCCCCCCTTTTTTTCCCCCCCCCCCCCCTTTTTTCCCCCCTTTTCCCCCCCCCCCCAAACCCCCCCCTTTTTTTTTTTCCCCCCTCTTTTTTTTCCCCCTTTTTTTTTCCCCCCCCCCAACCCCCCCCTTTTTAAATTTTTTCCCCCCCCCTTTTTTCTTTTTTTTTTGGGTTTCAAATTTTTTTTTTGGGGTTTTTTTTGGGGGTTTTTTGGGGTTTTTTTTTAATTTCCCTTTTTAAAAAAAAAGGGGCCCCCCCCCTTTTTGGTTTTTGAATCCCTTTTTTTTAATTTTTTTGGGGGGGTTTTTTTTTCCCCCCCCTTTTTTTGGTTTTTTTAAAAAAATTTTTTTTTTTAAAATTTTTTTTTAAAAATTTTTTAAATTTGGGGTTTTAATTTTTTTTTTTATTCCTTTTTTTTTCCCCCTTTTTTTTGGGAATTTCCCCCCCCGGGGTTTTTCCCCGGGGGGTTTTTCCCCCCCAAAAAAAAAAAATTTTTTTTTTTTTTTTAAAAAAAATTTTTTTTTTTTATTTTTTTAAAAAAAAAAATTTTTTGGGCCCCAAAAAAAAAAACCCCCGTGGGAAAAAAAAAAAAAAACCAACTTTTTTTAAAAAAATTCTTACTGTCAGATTTCCAGAAATTAGGGGGCGGAAAGATTTGATTTTGCCAGGCTCTGAAAGGGTTACTTTAAAATAGAACTCGCTTCAAAAAGGGCCCCAAACCCAAAAAAGTTGTCCAGAATTTGGGCGGGCAACGTTAAAAAAATTTCTGTTTAAAAAATTGAGGGGCAAAAAGTTTTTTTTTAAAAAATGCCGAAAAAATTTTTAAAAAAAATTTGAAAACTATGGTTAAAAAGGAATAAAGGGAAGATCTTGCGTTTCAGGGAAACGGCCAAAGAAGAAGCACTAAAAAATTGAATAGGGCCCGGGAAATACTCAGGTGCTAAAAACAGCAAAAAGGTTTTGCCCCGGTTAAAATTTTTGGGTATGTAATCGTTTTTCCCTTCCCTAGATTTTTAGTTGTTTAAAAGGAAAGCGCCCTTCTTTCAAGGGCATTTTAAAAAAAAAGATTGTTCATACGAACTTTTTTTTAAGAATACAAAAATGTTATTTAGATTTAACCCGACAACCCAAGCAATGTACGGGATTTCTGACATCTTTGTTAGGTTTGAGGTGTTAGCAACTCTAATTTAGCAAGGTGATTGAAACCCAATTTTGGGTAAAAATTTTGTTAAAATATTACGGGAAAAAGTGCGTTCATTTCAACATAACCCCAAAGCGGGGAGGAAAGCTATAAGGAATTTTAAACTTAGTGTCGCGTAAAAACGTTAAGGGGATTTTTTTGCTGTGTGAAGATGAAGACCATTTTGCAAGAGCAAGTGAAAAGTTTTTTTTTAAACCAAAAATTTAAAGAAGTGCAATTTTACAAAATTTATTGGGAGGGCCCAACCAAATTTCCCAGCGGGCTTTAACCCTTTTCATCATTTTTTCGAAATAAGAAATTGTTTGGGGGGGGGGGGGGCCCAAAATCTAAAAGCAGACCCCTTTCTCTTTAAAAATCTACACTTCCGTGTTAGGCTCGTGATTTTTAACTTTAAAATACGGTTTTTTGGGTTGCCCAAGGTCAACCGAGGATAATTCCGTTGCGGGGAAATGGGAGAACGGGGTTAAAAAAACGTAAAAATTCAAAATTGGGGAAAGAAAAAAAAGCCGATTAAAAGCTTAATTTTCATTGGGTTTTTTTTTTTTTTATGGCCAGTGAATTTGAAAAAAAAATTTTTAAAAAAAAACAGAAAACTAAATTATTTTTTTCTTTTTTAAAAAAAAAATGCCCGTTCAAAAATTTTTTTCCCAAAAGGCCCACCCGTACCGGAGTCGCAAGAGAAGAGATAGTAGAAAACCCCCCCGGGAAAAAAAACCTTCGATTAACAAAACATTACACAAAAGCAAAAAAAAAACTAAAAGCAAGACCCTTTTTAAAATTTCAGCAAAGCCAAACGAAAAGGGATTCTGGGTGCCTTTTAAAGCTGTTTCATATGTTTTTATGGAGCATGGGGTTTTAAGCGCCCCATCAGCAGGAACGAGTTTTTTTTGGCCTCTTAGAAGGGGTAGGGTTCCCCCCGCTTTAACCCTTTGGCGGTTTTTCTTTAGGTTGGCCCGTGTTCATTGCCGTTTTGGTGCCCCCGTAGCAAAAAAAAAAAAACTAAAATCCAAAAACACCCCAGCTATGGTTCAATTTTAAAAAAAGCTAAAAAATTAGTTCCTTCAGGCTGTAAAAATTTAAAGGGCCCAGTGTACTTTAAACTTTAAGGATGAAGAATTTAATGTTTACAGCCCATTTTTATGACTTTCAAAAGACAAAAGTTTTATCTTCAAAGAAAAAGGGAAAAAGGGGAAGTTTTTCTACAAGCCAGAGCGAGCAGATAAAAAAGGGAAAGCTTTAAAAAAATAAACGAAAAACTTTAAAATCTGCTCTAACAGCTCACATTAACAACGCCCCAAGGGTGGTTTTTTTACTTTAGTTTTTGAGTCCAAAACACAAAAAAACCATCGATAAATTTATTAATTATTTTTTTTTATTTTAAAAAAAAATATTTTTGGGGTTTTTGAAAAGAAACTCCGCATGGATAAGATATTTGAAGGTCGACGGTTTTTTTTGAAACAATGGGGGAAAAAGATTTATCAAGAGGACTGTTTTTTGATTTAGAAATCATTGGTCCAGGGAAACGACAGGAAAGTGTTGCTATGCTATTTCTCAAGTTTTAGGTAAAATAAAAATAGACCCAAAAGTTTAAAATTTTGTTAGCTGTTTTAATCGGACTTATTTTAAAAATTTTAAAAAGAAGAAAATCTAGAAGGCTGGGTCTCAACTAAAAAAGCAGAAAAAATTTTTTCCCCCTAAAGACTTAACTCCCCCTTGGGAAGGGCGAAATGCTTCCAAAAGTTTGATGTGGCCACTGAAGAAGCCAAAATGAAAAGGGGTTGGTTTGGGCAAAAGGGCGAAGTTTAGGTTAGATTAAAAAGGCTAAAATATGGGCCCCCTTTAGGAAAATTTCTTCCCCCTACCAACCCGCTTTTTTTTGCAAAAAAGTATTTTTAAACATAAAAGAATCAGCAAACAAATGTTTCTGTGGTGTGTTCTCGCGAGGGCTGCATTTCGCCCCCAAAAAAAGCAGAAAAGAGTGTTTAAAATATTGGGATTACATTAATGATCTTAACCTTCCCAGGAATATCCTTTTTGTTGGTATAGACAAAATTGATCGTTTGAAAAAACAAACCCCCCAAAAACTGATAATATCCCACACATGGGGGTGAGGAAACAAATCTACAGCCCATGAAAGTGTCCAAGAACAAACCCCCAAAAAAATAGGCGATCCAGGGCAAAAAAACCCCCGGGTTTACTTCTGTGATGTTTTCACCAAACAGGGATACCCCTTTCACATTGATACGCACAATGAGTAGATTATTGGCCCATACTTCAAAAGATCATGGCAAACAAGAATTCTGCAGAAAATGTTTAACAAGAATTCCATCCGCTCAAGCCGCAAGCGAACATAAGAAACATTGTATCGGCCCAGTTGACTGTAATACGGAACTAATTACGCCCCCAGAAGGCAGTAAAGTTAGTTTTAAGAACTGGAAACGGATGCAAAATTCTCCATATGTTGTTTACGCAGACTTCGAGTCGCTTATTGTTCCTTATGAAGGGCCAGCGCCACAAAAACTTCGCAAAACAGTCTTAATGAGTAATCATCAGATTTGTTCATTTGCCTTCATTATTGTCAGGTCGGATGGCGCTCATTCAGAGCCAGAATTATACAGAGGACCAAATGCTGCAGAATACTTCTTAAAACGCATGCAGCAAGTGCGTAATGACTGTTCTAATAATCTGAATTTATCTGAAATCATAATGACGCCTAAAGACCAACAACAGTATGACTTAGCCACTCACTGTTGGATTTGTGGTTTAGAACTCAGTAAAGAAGCAACAAATCCAACAGTAAGAGACCATGATCACATTAGTGGAAAGTTCAGAGGAGCAGCACACAGTAAATGCAATCTTCAACTTAAGTTTGAACCAAAGACATGGAAGCTGCCCATCTTCTTTCATAACTTGCGAGGTTACGACTCTCATCTTATATTGCAAGCAGTAACCAACGCCTTCAGGGTAGCATGCATCGCACAGTCATCAGAAAAGTACATGTGTTTCACTTTAAATAACATGTCTTTTTATGACTCTATGCAGCACATGATGGGTTCATTAGAGTCACTAGCTATGTCCTTAAAGTCCTGCCCAATAACGGAAGAATATTTTGACCCAACTCTCGTTAGAAAGGGCGTTTACCCTTATGAGTACATGAACAGTTGGGAAAGGTTTGATGAAGACACACTTCCACCTAAAGGCGCGTTCTTTTCTAGTCTTAGAGGAAAGGACATCAGTGATTCTGATTACCAGCATGCTCAAGATGCGTGGCAAAAGTTAGAGTGTAAAACGATGGGAGACTATCATGACTCCTATTTAATGGCAGATGTATGTTTGTTGGCGGACGTCTTTGAAAACTATAGAAAGACCTGCATGAAACATTATAGCCTGGATCCCGCGCATTACATTTCTGCGCCCGGGATGAGTTGGGACGCTTTCTTAAAGTTTACTAAAGTACAGATTGATTTATTGTCTGACCTACCAATGATTCAGATGATTGAAAACGGATTGCGTGGAGGAATTAGTATGGCGTCGCATCATTACTGTAAAGCAAACAACAAATACTTGGACGATTATGATCCGAGTAAAAGGTCTAACTATCTCATGTATTTAGATGCAAACAATCTGTATGGTTGGGCTATGGCGCAATCACTTCCATTACGCAACTTTAAAATGTACACAGGTACGAATAATATTCAAAAGGCATTAAAGTGGTTGGGCAGTTTGACGTCGGGTCAACAGCGCGGTTTCATTCTAGAAGTTGACTTAGAATATCCTCATGAACTCCATAACCTGCATAATGACTACCCATTAGCTGCAGAAAGCCTAAAGATGAATCCAAGAGAGCCGCCTAAACTTGTGCCTAATCTTCGAGGCAAAAAAAATTATGTCTGTCATTACAGACTTCTACAATTTTATTTAAGACATGGTTTAAAGTTAACAGCTGTTCATCGTATAATTGCTTTTGATCAAGAACAGTTCATGAAACCATACATCATGAAGAACACTGATACTCAGAACTAAATCCGCAGATGCTTCAGAAAAAGATTTTTCAAGCTGATGAACAACAGCTGTTTTGGAAAGACTATGGAGAATCCGCACAAGCGTAAAGATGTCAGATTGGTCACTAAAGAGAACGAAGCAATTAAGCTGACTTCAAAACCTAATTATCAGACTTTAGAAGATTTCATGATCACCTTTTTGGCATAATGATGAAGAAAAAGAAGTCAAATTGGACAAACCTGTATTTATTGGGTTAACTGTTTTAGAATATCAAAGCTTTTAATGTTAGAGTTTCTTTATGACTACTTTAAACCCTCGTATCCAGAGTCCAGAGTACTTTACACAGATACAGATAGTTTTGTTATAGATATCCCTACTGAAGACATCTATAAAGACATGGAAAAAGAAGTAGCTAAGGAGCGAGTGGATGGTACGACACATCCGTTTTCCCTAAAGATTCGCCTTTGCATTCAATTATAACAAGAATTTTTTAGGAAAGATGGGGGATAATTATTGGAAAGGTGATTAAGGATTTTTGGGGGGTTTTTAAGGTAAAAAAGTACAGTATTTCAAAGCCGGGGAAAAAAAACCTTTAAAAAGAAAGGGAATTCCTCAGTTTGGCAGTCAAACATATCGAAAGCAACTACAAAGAACTTTTGTTTAAACAATAAGACTTTTCATCATGACAACGTAAAACTCCCGACCCTAATCTACTTGAAAATCAAAACAAAGGGTTGAAACCCAAAAGAATTTCATTAGTTAAAACAACACAAAACGTGGTTTTTAATCCAGAGTTTTCTATGCATAGGGCATTTTTAAAACCCTTAAAAAAACTAAGCAACGGGAAATGTGTCGGGGGGATTTCTGAAAGATTCCTTTTTTTATAAAAGATCTTTGAGGAGCTGGTTTTTTTGTTGTGTCAGTTTCTCGAAAATTTTAATAACGGGCGGTTTCTTTTTTTTAAATTTTTTTTTATTTCTTTTGGATCAACACCCCAAAACCCGGATGGGTTGCCCTGTTTCCAAAGTGCCCCCTTCCCTTTTCTCCGGGAAAAAAAAAAGGTACCTTACTTTAAAACCAAAATGGAAAAATATTTGTGGATAAAGACTTTTCCTTCAACAAAAATTTTTTGTTTTTTTTTTGGGATTGCTTGAAAGGGTTTTTAGGCCTTTAAATTTTTCTTTTTTCCCTGGGGCAAAACGGGGAAGTTTAACCCATTTTGTTTTTGCGGAATTGTCAATCAGCTCTCTGGGTTAATGGTGGGAAAAAAGTCTTTCAGCAAAAGGTTTTTTTAAATTTTTTCGACTAAAGTGTGTTTTTCTTGAACCGGAATGCCTTTTTGATGGAAATTTATTTTTCAAAATAATTGTTTTCACTCCCTTTTTAAATTTTTTTCCATCATCAACTTGAATCATGCAGGGATAATTTTAAAGGACCCCTTTTTGGTTTTATCGTTTATACCGGACAGCCCACAGAAGCACTTTTTTTGCTTTTAATGGTTCCACATCTTGTTTTGGGAACAGGTCAAGGGAGTAATCGTATTTAAAATTTCTTTTTCCCCAATCGTTTAAAGAGGGTAAATATAGAAGGTCCATTTAAAAGGGGTTTGCGTTTGGGTTTTTTGGACAAAGTGTGGTTTTGAAATTCGTCTGGGGCGGGAAAATTTTAAAATTTCCCAGTGCTTTTTTAAATTTAACCATTTTTTTTTGCTTTTTTTTCCCATTTCTCCCCTTTTGGGCTTAGTTTTTAAATTTTCTGTTTTTCCCCTTTCCCCAAAATATCCTTTTGGCGAATAAAAAATTTTTGTTCATTTTTTTTTTCAGCTGTTTTTTATGCGCAACAAAATAAAACAACAGTATCCCCACGAAATAAACCCGATTTCTTGCATTTTTTGTTTTCTGTTGGTTGAAAAAAAGTTGCAAAAATTTTGGGGGGGGAAATGTCGGGTTGGGTTTTGGGCCCGTTACTAGAAAATTTTGTTTTATTGTTTGATCAAAATCTTTAAATGTGTAAGCGATCCCCCTTTTTTTTATGGTGTCGTTAATAAAATCTCCCTGCTCAATTCTCGTTTTTCATAGCGTTTCTTGTTTTCAGCTAGTTGCCCCCAAGCTTTGTTAGTCTTTTTCTCTGTCGTAATCCGTATTTTCTAACCTAATTATTTCCGCTAAAAAAAAGGGAAATTTAAATCCCCCGGCCGCCTATCTTTCTTACAAAGTGAACCCATTTTTTTTAAATTTTTTTTTTAATTTCCCATTTTGTCAGGAATTTTTCCCGGGGAAAAACAAAAAAATTTCTTTGTAGCGAACAAAGGGGCAATAATAGCAATAGTTTTGGGTGAATCCCTCAAAGTTTTTTTTGCCAAGATCCCTGGTTTAAAATTTTTTAACGGGTTTTTCCCGGGGGAAACGTGTATCCTAAAATTAGGCCCCCAAAAAACGGGCAGAAGGGGTTTTTAAAGGGTTAGTAATATTTTTTTTGGGGCCCTCTTTTTTAAAAAAAAATTTAATTTAAAATTTTTAATAATAAAATACATGAACGCGATGATCTACTACGGGAACGGGGTTGGCCCTAAACCTTTCCTGAACTTACAAAAAGAAATTGATGACAACTATTACCCAAAAAAAAAAGGTTGTATTCTTTGGCACAGGGGAAAAAAAAAACATTTTCCCTCGGAACGGGAATTTTCAGCTTTAAAAACGGGTTTAACGGGAGGTCCTACAAGACTTTTAAAGAAACAAACAGGTATAAAGCGCGCTGGGGCCCAAAGAATGGTAAAAAATTCGGGCAAAGGGTTTTCCTTGGGTTTTGTCCACTAAACAAATCATAGTTTTTTGTTTCCCATTGATTCTGAAAAAATTTCTTACGTATGTTTTTAAGCAAGACCATTTTTAAAAAAAGTCTTTAGAATCTTTAAGCTGTGATTTATATTACTTTTTTGGGAAACCTTGTTATCGCCTTTTAATCGGGGTTTAAATTTTTTTTAAATAAAAATTTTTTTCCCCCTTCCCAAAATTAAACGAGGAATCAGGAAAACCCTAAATTCAAAAAAAAATTGAAAAAGTCGGGGAAAGGACCAGTAAAACACCTCACCCTGGACGCATTGCAGCAAAAAAAAAAGCTATGGAACAAAAAAAAAAAATTAAAAGTTACAATCCCCAGAAAGAAAACATAACACCGCCAACGCCAACAAATTGATCCAATGCCAGTCCAGAACAAGAGCAAGTTAATTTAAGGGCACCAAAGTCTTTAGGGAAAATTTAACTTAAAAAAATGTTGCCCTTTTTGGGGCCATTGCTTTCGCTGGGGGAATTATTACGGGTTTTAAAGTAATTTAAAAAATGGCGACAAAAAGAAAACCGCCAAAAAAAAAGAAACCCCTAAATTTCCGAAAAAAACAACAGCACGCCCGCCCCGCCAAAAAAAAAAATCTTTTTGATCCATTTAAAATCAATTTAAATTTTTTAAAACCTTTTAAATTTTAAAAATTTTTAAAAAAATTGGCAGATTTTAAATTTTTTTAAAAAGAGGAGTCAATAAATAAAGACATGGAGTCCCATAAAAGACCTTTTTCCAAAACACCAATTGTTAAAATTTCTTTGGATGTAAAACTTCATTAAGATCTATGCTAAACCAATTTTCCCCGCCCCGGGCGTTTAAAGCAAAACCAAACCCCAACGATGACGCGTTTTTTGAGGCGTGTGTTTTACCCATATTGAAACTACTATTTAAAATAAAAACATAGATTGTATTGTTTTTTGATTAAATTTTAAGATAACTTGAATTAAAAAATTAGTTGGAAATTTAAAAGGACGCTTAATTACAAAAATTGAGGTAACTTAATTAAAAACTTAATCAAACTTATTAAAACTTGAAGAACTTAATTTTAAAACTTAATTTAAACACTTAATTTAAAAAAATGAGGGGTAACTTAAGTAAGAACTTAGAAGTGACTTAAGTTTTGGCATGGGGGGTGGGGGGGGGGTAAGGGTGGGGTGGGGGGTGGCTTTCCGGGACCTTTGATATTTTTAAAAGAAACAGATGTTCAAAATAAATTAAAAGTTTTTTATCAGTAAAACAACAAAAACAGCCCCACACGAAAAACTTAAAAAAAATAGGAAGTCTTTCCCTAGGGAAAAAAAGGATTTTTTAAAAGGGTTTGGGGGGCCCGGGCCCGTCTCTCTGTCAAATGAAGATTATTTAAAGCGCCAAACCCAATTTTTTTTATAAAAGCTTTTTTTAAAAACAAGCGTTAATAAAGTACAATTTTGTGGGCCGCTTTTAAAAAAACAGCCCAAAAAAATTTTAAGCGGACTTGGGAAACGAAGCGGGAAGCCCGTACACAGAAAAATATCAAACATGAAGTGCCTTGTGGAAATTTTAAGGCGTCAATCTTTAAAAAAACCCGACCGCTCCTGCCCCTGAGCGGTATCTAAAAAAAGATCTTACGT
>CM031603.1:87429229-87449229 GCA_018398815.1 Conus ventricosus
ACGCACGCACGCACGCACGCACGCACGCACGCACGCACGCACACACACACACACACACACACACACACACACACACACGTGCGAGCGCGTATGAACACACATATGCACACACACACAGTGAGAGAGAGAAACAGAGAGCGAGAGAAGTGTGTGTGTGTGTGTGTGGGGGGGGGGGGGGGGTTCACTCGAATGGTTTATTCATAAAGGCCATAGCCCCTTTGAAAATGGATATACATTTTAAGTCGCACATGGATATTGATCTTCTGAGAGAAGTGGGTGAGAGACAGAGAAGCAGAGACAGAGAGACAGAGACAGACAGACAGGGAGGGAGAGGAGAGAGAAGGAGAGACAGAGAGGCAGATACAGACAGACAGACAGACAGACAGAGATTCCACGATTCCACCACCACCACCACTACTACACTACCGCCTGCACTCTTCTGTTCGAAGCGATTTCTTCTTCTTTCTGGTCCCAGTATCTTCTACCTCATCCAAACGGCTATCCCATCCTTTTTTTATCTCACCGACCGTGTTCTCCTTTGTGACCCCATTATCCTGTTTTAGGGAACCCCAGTATCCTCTCTTTTGTGACCACACTACCTTCTCCTTTGTGACCACATCATCCTGTTTTGGAGGACCCAGTATCCTCTCTTTTGTGACCACACTACCTTCTCCTTTGTGACCCCATTATCCTGTTTTAGGGAACCCCAGTATCCTCTCTTTTGTGACCACACTACCTTCTCCTTTGTGACCCCATTATCCTGTTTTGGGGGACCCAGTATCCTCTCTTTTGTGACCACACTATCCTCCTTTGTGACCACATCATCCTGTTTTGGGGGACCCAGTATCCTCTCTTTTGTGACCACACTATCCTCTCCTTTGTGACCACATAATCCTGTTTTGGGGGACCCAGTATCCTCTCTTTTGTGACCACATCATCCTGTTTTGGGGGACCCAGTATCCTCTCTTTTGTGACCACACTATCCTCCTTTGTGACCACATCATCCTGTTTTGGGGGACCCAGTATCCTCTCCTTTGTGACCACACACCCTCTTCTCCTTTGTGACCCCATTATCCTGTTTTGGGGGACCCGATATCCTCTCTTTTGTGACCACACTATCTTCTACTTTGTGACTCCATTATCCTGTTTTGGGGGGCCCCAGTATCCTCTCTTTTGTGACCACACTATCTTCTCCTTTGTGACCCCATTATCCTGTTTTGGGGGACCCAATATCCTCTCATTTGTGACCACACTATCTTCTCCTTTGTGACCCCATTATCCTGTTTTGGGGGACCCAGTATCCTCTCTTTTGTGACCACACTATCTTCTCCTTTGTGACCCCATTATCCTGGTTTGGGGGCCCCAGTATCCTCTCTTTTGTGACCACACTATCCTCTCGTTTATGGCCTCGTTGTCCTCTTTTTTGTGACCCCCGCTGTCCTCTCTCTTTGCGTCCCCTTTAGTTTCTTTTTTGTGACCCCCACTGTCCTCTCCCTTTGTGTCCCTTTAGCTTCCTCTCTCATATGACCCTCCTATACTCTCCTACATCAGCCCGTTATCTTCTTTGACCCGAATGACTTCTCCCATACGACCCCTCTATCCTCACCTTTGCGACACCACTCCCCTCTCTTGAATGACACCTTTCATCGTCTCCTCTTCCACACCACCCTCTGTCTTTTTTTGTGCGATCCTACTATCGTCTCCCACACATGACCTACTATCCTCACCTTTGTGACCTCGCCCACTGTCATCTTTGCCAACGCACTGACTATCCTGTTCTCTGTGAGACCACTGATTGTTATTCTCCTTTTTGTGATCCTACAAGTTTTTCTCCGGTTTCCGATCTTACCGACTGTCGTTTTCGTACTACTCTATCCTCTCCTTTCCGACGACACCATCGATGGTCCTTTGTTATCCTAACGAAAATCCACTTATCTGCGACCCCACAACCCACCCACCCCTTCCCCTTTACTCTCTGCAATCCAACTGATTTTCCTCTCCTGTGTAACCGCGGGGGACTGTCCTTTTCCTTGTGACCCCACCGATCGTTTTTCCCTTCGTGACTTCAACAGCAATCCTTTCCTTCGTGACTTCACCTGCAATCATTTCCTTCGTGACTTCAAACCCGGCAATCATTTCCTTCTTGACTTCACCGGCAATCCTTTCCTTCGTGACTTAACAGCAATCATTTCCTTCTTGACTTCACCTGCAGTCCTTTTATTTGTGACCTCACCAGCAATTCTTTCCTTCGTGACTTCACCAGCAATCCTTTCCTTTCGTGACTTCACCAGTAATCCTTTCCTTCGTGACTTCACCAGTAATCCTTTCCTTCGGACTTCACCAGTAATCCTTTCCTTGGTCACTTCACCAGCAATCCTTTCCTTCTTGACTTCATCCGCAATCATTTCCTTCGTGACTTCACCAGAAATCCTTTCCTTCTTGACTTCATCAGCAATCATTTCCTTCGTGACTTCACCAGAAATCCTTTCCTTCTTGACTTCATCCGCAATCATTTCCTTCGTGATTTCACCAGCGATCCTTTCCTTCGTGATTTCACCCCAATCCTTTCCTTGGTCACTACACCATAAATCTTTCCTTCGTGACTTCACCATAAGTCTCTCCTTCGTGACTTCACCACCAATCTGTTCCTCTGTGATACTATCTTCTGTCCTTACTTCATCATCAATCTTTCCTTCGTGACCCACTGAATATCCTTTCCTCTAGGACACCACAAATCGATATTCCCATTTGGATCCCACTATCGTCTCTTCCTTCGTGATTGTGCGGACTGTTCTCTCCTTCCTGTTCCTACTGGCTACCCTCTCTCTTCGTGAACTCGCCCACTGACCGTCCTCTTTTCAGCCCTCTGGTTCATTTACTGTCCTCGTCTCTCTGTCCGGTTCATCGATTGTCCCCTTTACCTCAACCGCGATCGAATCTTCCCGATGACGGGGCCTTCGATTATTCAGGAGCGTACCGTCAACACTGACATCTTCGTATTTCACCTTAATGCACTGTTTGAGGTGGGATCGGTGAGGTCTTCGACAGGTTTCCTCCACGTAACAGCCACCATTCCCTTCCTCCTCCCATCCTCTCTCTCTCTCTCTCTCTCTCTCTCTCTCTCTCTCTCTCTCTCTCTCTCCTCTCTCTCTCTTTTCTCTCTCTCTCTCTCTCTCACCGCCCTTCCCCCACTCTTCCCTGACGAGTCTCGCTGTCTGCCATATAGCCTGGGATAAATGTCGACCTTAAACCTGTCATAAACTGTCTTCCTCATTTCAGACATCCCCGGTATCTGTGTCTTCGCTTCCGCTCAGTCTCCATACTCATTACCTGTCTGTCTGTGTGTGATCTAGGCCTACTAAGAAATGAGTATGGCCAAAGAAGAGGAAAATCGTGACAAAAATCACACTAGGCTCTGTCTAAAACCTAATCTAAGCCAACACACACACACACACACACACACACACACACACACACACACACACACACACACACATATATATACACACACACACACACACACATACGCACACACACACACACACACACACACACACACACACACACACACACACACACACACACACATACACACACGCGCGCGCGACGCGCACGCAATACATAGAGACACACAGAAATAGGTAGACAGACAGGGGCATACAGACAGACAGATAGATAGATAGACAGGCAGAGAGAAAGAAATAGATTGATAGACTGGTAAATTAATAGACAAATAGATATTAACAGACAGACAGACAGATACAGAAAGAGAGAGAGTGCGAAAGAAAGAAAGACAGACAGACTGACAGACAGAGAGAACGTAACCGGGTTCATCTGGGCACTATAGCGCAGCTGCAGAAGACCTATTTTTTCTGTAAAAAGATCAAAAGAACAAATAGACGGACTGTCAGAAGAATTCAAACGGCTAAGGTGGGATGAACAGTCATTGTTGTTAACCATGATTATCAAATATGACATATGATACTTTGTAAGTCCATATATGTAGTTAACCATGATTATCAAATATGACATATGATACTTTGTAAGTCCATATATGTAGTTAACCATGACTATCAAATATGACATATGATACTTTGTAAGTCAATATAATTATGTAGTTAACCATGATTATCAAATATGACATATGATACTTTGTAAGTCAATATATGTAGTTAACCATGATCATCAAATGTGACATATGATACTTTGTAAGTCAATATATGTAGTAAACCATGGTTATCAAATGTGATACATGATACTTTGTAAGTCAGTATAGGTAGTTAACCATGATTATCAAATATGACATATGATAGATGTTTTGTAAGTCAATATACTAATGTAGGTATTCGCTCCTGGCCTCAAATTTTGAACCAAACCACAAATTGGGAAGGAATGCCTTTCCAAGCATAAAAAAATACTTTCCAAACAAGATGAACATACCCTCAGTGGCAGATATGGCAGCCACTGGGACTAAAACCAAAAGTTAAGAGCTCAGTGGAACGGAAATAAGCTGCTTGGCTTTTTTTGAGTTTTGTTTGACCGCACACGGATCGATGTCGTCTGCTCTAACTACTTTCATGGGTTGCCGGCCTTACCAGAAGATCATAAAAGGTCGGACTGGAAACGGAATAAAGAAGTTTAGGAAGGGAAAGGTCCTGTCTCAGACAGACAGGCTGGACCGATCGTACAGAATGCTTACTGAAGTAGAATCTTGGATCTCGTGAACGGAATGCCTCTGTCTCTGTCTGTCTGTCTGTCTGTCTGTCTGTCTGTCCGTCCTCTCTCTCTCTCTCTCTCTCTCTCTCTCTCTCTCCTCTCTCTCTCTCTCTCTCTCTCTCTCCTGAGGTTAGATGACCTCAATGTGGTGTGAGCACAATTCTTGGGCTTTGTTGGAAATTAGATATTTTTTGTTGTTCCGTGCTTTACTTTGTGCCTTGTGGGGGTACTCTCTCTCTCTCTCTCTCTCTCTCTCTCTCTCTCTCTCTCTCTCTCTCTCTCTCTCTCTCTCTCTCTCTCTCTCTCTCTCTCTGTGAAATGCCCCATTTTGAATTAACTTTTCCAATATTACAAGACCTCAGACGGCAATTCATACCACACAAATATTTCAAGAATCCTTGGGTGTTTTTTTTTTCCAGATTAGTTTTGTTATTAATGTCATCGTCAAATGAGAATACTGTTAAACAGTTGGCTATTCATTTTTTATACAGCGCTTCAAGTTGTGTTCAAGTGCTCAACTCTGCTACACCCGTTTTCAAACTGGGACTTCAAGGGGCAATTTGAATGTGGAATTCATCGTACTAACAGTGAATGACCAACGTGCCGTGCTCAGGTAAGCGCAAATTCATTTGATACAACAGAACATATGTTGTCTATGCGCGCTTGCGCGCGCGCACGCGCGCACGCACACACACACCACACACACACACACACACACACACACACACACACACACACACACACACACCACATACACAGGCGCACGCGCGCACACAAATCGTGTGTTCTAAGTTGCAGGAGCGTGCCAACGCTTATCCCTGGTTGCTCGGATGGAGAAGGAGAGAAACGAGCAAGGAAAAAACCAAAGGGGGTGTTCTGAGTATGCCACAGGTTCTCAGAATGGAATTATACACTTCTTTCCTGTGGTTAGGTAAGTAAACAAACTTTCTAACTTAAAAACGAGGGCCGTGGCAACAGACGTTTTGCCGCGTCTTCTGAAAAGATTTTTAAGAACATTACGTACTCCTCGATATTTTGCAGTTCAGCTTTCAGATATGCTGCGTATAAATCCAATACGTTAAATACTGACCAGCCTTGCCTTTTTTTTTGAAGAGATGGGGGTGGGGGGGGGGGCGTCTTCATCTTCTGTGCCACTTCAGTGACATTGCACACACACCGCTCATTCCGGTCCCCTACCCACAGCCACAGCCTGGCTTGTCCCGTCACCACCCTGGCACCGGCAATCCACAGGGACGAGTCAGTGTCAAGTCATCAAGAGGCATCCCACCGGAAGAAACTTTGCCCTGCTGCAGACTCACTTCAGCGATATCCGGTGGTTCCAGTTATGATCCAGCACACGAAGCAGAAGTCCTGCTTATCCCCCTACTGACGACACTAATTGCTTACTCGTGGAGCTTGTGTGAGTGAGCTCTGCTTCCGAAGGACCCGCCACGTTTGCCTAATGGCTGTCCTCATGAATGTTCCGATACCGGTGACCCCGACAGAAGCCGCCCAAGGGCTTTGACGTGGAGGGCTAATCGAAACTTGAGGTTAGTGAGAGCGGGGCATGGAGGGACACAGAATTGGAGACTTTATTTTACATGTGCTGATCGATGAGGAGGATGAAGATGATGCTACGGTTTTCCATTCAGGTTTGAGACAGCGCGACAGGGCTGCACTCTATGCTTACTTTTAATACGATATGCAGTGTCGGTCAGAAAATTTGACCAATCGTGTCAGAGGCTCACGGAGCGCATGAAACTCGACTGTGGGGCTCTAGTCTTTCCAACTGAGCCCATAGCAAACTCAACTCTGGGTAGGAGCTGGCTGGGGCAGAAAAATCCGACAAATGAATAGGTCTTATGGGAATCGAACCCACAACCTCCCAGCCAGGAGTCCGCGACACTAATCACTTCACCACGGTGGTTGGTTGCCGATTAAATTAAACCTAATAATGTCGTCAGTGTCTGCTGAGGTTGACAGGTGGTTTTTTTTCTCCCTAATATAAATCCCCCACCCACCGCTAAGCCTACCTTCCTTTCTACATCCCCCCTCCCTCCCACATCCTCTTCCCCCCATCTCTTGCCCTGCCGATTATCGAATAACATTGAATTATTCTCTCTCTCTCTCTCTCTCTCTCTCTCTCTCTCTCTCTCTCTCTCTCTCTCCACTTTTCATCACACATTCTGCCCGGGAAGTGAGCATATCGGGCTGAATTTTTGTCGTTGTCGTTTTCTCTTTAATGTATGCATGGTCACAAGCGAGCTCATTCTATTTTGCCGAGCTCAACTCCAGTCTTGACATATCAGATCCTGATTGGGGTAGAATATGCATGCCCTCGAAGACTGTACATGGAGCTGCAGAAAGTGCATTCCGTACAGAGAGACAGGCAGACAGAGCTTGGAAAGGGCCAACAGTGAGAGTCACGGGACAGTGTGACTGGAAGACAGAAACGGACAGATAGTAAAAGAACTGGGAGAGATTAAAGACGTGACTATGGTGGAGAGAGAGAGAGAGAGAGAGAGAGAGAGAGAGGAGAGAGAGAGAGAGAGAGAGAGAGAGAGAGAGAGAGGGAGGGAGGGAGACGGGGAGGGGGAGGCGTAGGGAGGAAAAAGGAGGTAAACATACACACACACCCGCGCGCGCGCGCCACACACACACACAAGCGTTTGCAAACACAAAAAGAGAGGGGGGAGGGAGTGAGTGAGAGACAGACTGACAGACAGAGTGACGGAGAGACACGGAGAGGAGAGAGAGAGAGAAGAGGAGAGAGAGAGAGAGAGAGAGAGAGAGAGAGAGAGAGAGAGAGAGAGACAGACAGACAGACAGACAGAGAGAGAGAGAGAGAGAGAGGAGAGAGAGAGAGAGGAGAGAGAGAGAGAGAGAGAGAGAGAGAGAGAGAGAGAAAGTTTTCTGATGACTAAGACCAGTATGGCTCTTTACATTGGCAGGGGAACTCAACATGGACAGAGGGGGGAGAGGGTAAGAGGGGACTTGGGGAGGGGGGGGGGGGGGTGTAGAGGAGGAAAGTTCTTTCTGTAATTGGCGCTTATAGCATGTGAGAGAGGCTGGTCGAAATAAAGAGTGGACACTCTTGCATACGTTTTGGTCCTTTAAAACCAGCTGTATGGAAACTATTTCCTGTAATTTTATCGAGCTGCTGTTTCGATCACAGACTAGGCATGATCGGGTACGGTGGTCACAGAATACATTTTGAACTCTTGTTTTATCCTTTAATAAAAACAAAACCTAATTGTATTCATCCCATTCTGTTTAATGGCTGCATATGTAAAACTAGGATATTGTTTAGCATTGAGACTATTTTTGAATATTTTGTTGTGAAAGTAAACCATTCCAGTTGTTTGTTAAAACAAAACAAAAAAAGAACTGTTCTACACATATTCTTAAAATGAAAAACTACTCACAGCGCTGAACATTTTTTTACTGCCTCAGTTTGCTTGTCAATAGAACTAAGGTCATTATTTTGTACCAACTGGCTAATTTCACTGGACTTCAAATGTCTGTGTTAGTTAACAGGTTTACTTTGAAAGGCATTTCCATTTCAATAATCTGATTATGACAAATTGTACATACACCACGGTCAGGTGACCTATTACGCTCCATTAACGAAGAGGGTCACAATCCAGGTCACACCAGGTCACACACAATCTAGGGCTCCTCACTGGTGCTGTACTAAAGGGGTCTCGGGACCCCAACACAGCAAGTCTGAAAGGTTTTGGGTCCCTAACTCTCATCCGTGTCACTTTATGTCTAGACGTTTGAGGCAGTTAAGTTTCTACTGGTTTTTTATATTCAGTTCCTTTTCATTTCAGTTAAAGGTATCCAGGACAGTACTTCACACACACACACATAGGCGCCGCGCGCGCACGCACCACCACATGCACACACACACACACACACACACACACACACACACACACACACACACACACACACACACACATGCACACTCACGGACGCACGAACGCACAGACACACACACACGCACGCGCGCACGTACGCATGCGCAGGCGCGCGCACGCACGGTCACACTCACACACACACACACACACACACACACACACACACACACACACACACACACACACACACACTCACGGACGCACGAACGCACAGACACACACACACACGCGCGCGCGCATGTACGCAGGCGCAGGCGCGCGCACACGCACGGACACACGCACGCACACACACACACACACACACACACACACACACACTCACGGACGCACGAACGCACAGACACACACACATGCGAGTACACACGCACACATACACAACACATACACACACACACATACATACACTCTCTCTCTCTCTCTCTCTCTCTCTCCTCTCTCTCTCTCTCTCTCTCTCTCTCTCTCTCTCTCTCTCTCTCTCTCTCTTTCTTTCTCTCTCTCTCTCTCTTGCACTGATAAAAGGAAAGTGGCAGTGTCTCTTTCCTTCGTGCTTGTTTGATACCATGTTTGTCCCAGTAAGTTGGGAAAATGTCATACATTTCTGGGAAAACAGGTTCTCTACAATTACGTCAAAGTGAAAAATTCGAGATAACTTTTTTTTTCTTTTCAGAGGAGGCCAGATTAGCCAGTTACACGATCTTGTGATTCTGTCCATATCTTTAAATGAGTTTGATGACATCAAATGAGTGAAAAGATTGGTACCACACAACCTGCTTCCATCTGGGAATGTCTGGCATTTTCTGGCTCAAAAATAATAATAATAATAATGAATACTTATATAGCGCCTATTCTCGGCTAGAGACCAAGCTCTAAGCGCTTTACAATCAACACTCGTTTACACAACGGGCTGCCTACCTGGGTAGTGCCGACTGAAGAGCTGCCAGCCGGCGCTTCATTCATCGTTTCCCGTGTCATCCAGTCAGTATCGTTCAATATTGATCACTCATTTTCCTTACTTCCTTCATTCTTTCCATTTCTCACGCAGGGTGCATGCTATGTGTAACGTGTCATCCATACCAACGGCCAAACTGGCCTACTCTTCCGATAGTTGGTGATGGATTTTACGTGTGTGCAAGATGTTATGCGTGCGTTCACACACGGAACCTCGGTTTATAGTCTCATTCGAAGGACTGTATGGGAAATGGAGTCAGAACAAATGTTAACTCCGAGGGAAAAATCCCCCTGTACCGAAACGCCCCGGCGGAGGTTCGAACCCGCAACCCCAGGATCACCAAGATTACGAGTCCGGCGCTCTACCAACTGAGCTATTCCGGCTCCCCAAGAAAGCCCAAGGCGCAGTTCTCATCATACAATCTGGGTACAAAACGGAACCGCATGGCATCATTTTCATCATCATATATACTCATGTAAAATAAAACTAAGATTTTCAAAGGGCGTTTCTCTGACAGCGTCGTTCAAATAGTATGACTCTTGATATAATTCTCGCCGTTTCTCGTTACGATTCTTCACCCCTGCGGATAAACTGCCAGGACTTGTGAAAAGACTGGAACCACATAGAGAAGTTTCATCCACTTGATGGAAGCGTTTTTCTGAGAGTTGTTCACTTTCTTCTGACTGACACAAATATGTGTTCTCCTCGCTCGGGCCTGGTTGATGCCGGAATATAGTATGAAGGAAAGCGAAGAGTGTAGCTCTGTGTGTGCGGATTAAAAAAAACACGGAGCTCCATCTTCATCACCGTTATTGATCATTATCTAAAAGACAAATAGCATTGATTTGCATCAGATGTGTCTGTGAGACCGTTGATCAACTACCCTAACCTACTCTGAAGCTGTTTGTATCTCGCATGCCTGACTGACGTGGGAATATTGTGTGAGAGCAAGCTTTGAGTACAAACCTGTCAGCTAGTTACAGACCAGAGTGTGACTCCATGGCATCAACATCAGTATCGTCGTCGTCGTCATCATCATCATCATCATCATCATCATCATCATCATCATCATCATCATCATCATCATTATCATCATCATCATCATATCATCATCATTATCATCATCATCATCAACTGATTATGGATTGCACTGTAACGTAGATATGAGATATGTTTCAGACACTCTTGTCACTCCAGAGACTTTTACGAGAAACCTTTGTCATTATATGTCTATGCTTCACACTTGGTGCCCAACCTGTTATAACTCTGAAAAACCGACGAAGGTTTCTTGTCTGTTCTCATTAACTAATTAGAGTGAGTGCGAGTGTGCATGTGCTTCTCTGTGTGTATGTGAGTATCTGTGCACGTGCGCGCACGCGCGCGCGCGCGCGCGCGCGTGTGTGTGTGTGTGTGTGTGTGTGTGTGTGTGTGTGTGTGTCTGTCTGTCTGTCTGTCTGTCTGTCTGTGCATATGTGTGTGTGTGTGTGTGTGTGTGTGTGTGTGTGTGTGTGTGGTGTGTGTGTGTGTGTGTGTGTGTGTGTGTGCTTTTCCATTTCCCCTTCCCCATCCTGTCCTCTCTCTCTCTCTTCCTTTACCCCTGTTTTCTACATGGTGATTTCCCACATGGAAACAATAGTGCATGGATCCATGCGAATGAAATGTTCATTTGTCTCTATACGAAAATGTCACATTTCCTTTCACCTTTTACCCCCTCCCCCTCGTCCCCGTCTCTCTCTCTCTCTCTCTCTCCTCTCTCTCTCTCTCTCTCTCTCTCTCTCTCTCTCTCTCTCTCTCTCTCTCTCTCTCGGACAACCAAACGCCACTGTCTGTCTTGCCTTCTGCCACATGGGAGAGTATCGCTTCACTGCAGTGAAGCAATGACGGGTCTGAACGTATACACCAAGAATATATTCCTCTCTGTCAAGTCTAGACACATTCATCCTCTGATCATTCTCTGAGAGTTAGCCCCCACTTGGTTAGACGATCTACATTTTCTTTTAATAAACCTCTCTTCGTTTTTAGGTCATTTCTCTCTCTCTCTCTCTCCTCTCTCTTCTCTCTCTCTCTCTCTGAAGAGGATGGGGGTGGGGGGGGGGGGAGTCTTCATCTCTGTCGCACTTCAGTGACATTGCACACACACCGCTCTTCCGGTCCCTACCCCAGCCACAGCCGGCTTGTCCCGTCACCACCTGGCCGGCAATCCACAGGACGAGTAAGAGTCACGTTTCAAGAGGCATCCCACGGAAGGAAACTTTGCCCTTGCCTGCAGATCACTCAGCGATATCCGGTGGTCCAGTTATGATCCAGGCACACGAAGCAAGAAGTCCTTGCGTATTCCCTATGACGACAACTACATTTGCTTACTCGTGGGCTTGTGTCGAGTGAGCTCTGCTTCCGAAGACCGCAGTTTGCCTATTGGCTGTCCTCATGAATGTTCGATACGGTGCCCCCGACAGAAGCGCCAAAGGGCTTTGACGTTGGAGGGGCTAATCCGAACTTGAGGTTAGTGAGAGCGGGGCATGGAGGGAAACAGTACTGGTGGACTTTATTCTTTCTATGTGCTTATCCGTTGCTGAGGATGAAGAGATGCTACGGTTTTATTCAGGTTTGAGGACAGCGCGACTGGGCTGCCACTCTATGCTTTCTTTTAATACGATATGGTGTCGTCAGAAAATTTGGGGCCAATCGTGTCAGAGGCTCACGGAGCGCATTGTAAAGCCGTCTGTGGGGCTCTAGTCTTTCCAACTGAGCCCATAGCAAACTCAACTCTGGTTAGAGCTGGTGGGGCAGAAAAATATCCGACAAATGAATTAGGTCTTATGGGAATCGGAACCCCTACCTCAGCCAGGAGTCCGCCGACATATAATCACTTCACCCACGGTGGTTGGTTGCCGATTTAATTAATCTAATATGTCGTCAGTGGTCTGCTGAGGTTGGTCAGGGTGGTTTTTTTTCTCCCTAATTATAATCCACCACACCGCTAAGCCTACCTTCCTTTCTCATCCCCCTCCCTCCCACAGTCCTCTTTCCCCCTATCTCTTGCCCTGCGATTATCGAATAACATTGGAATTATTCTCTCTCTCTCTCTCTATCTTTCTCTCTCTCTCTCTCCTCTCTCTCTCACTTTTCAATCACACCATTTCTGCCCGGGAAGTGAGCATATCGGCGGAATTTTTGTCGTTGTCGTTTTCTCTTTAAATGTATGCCTGGTCACACGCGAGTATTCTATGTTGCCGAGCTCAACTCCAGTCTTGTCTTATCAGCTCCTGATTGGGGTTTGAATATGCATGGCCTCGAAGACTGTACATGGAGGATGCCAGGAAAGTGCATTTCGTAAGAGAGACAGGCAGACAGAGCTTGGAATGGGCTACAGTGATGGTGTCACGGGTCAGTGTGACTGGAAGACAGAAACGGAAAGTATAGTAAAAGAAAACTGGGCACGAGATTAAAGACGTGACTTGGTGGAGAGAGGAGAGAGAGAGAGAAGAGAGAGAGAGAGAGAGAGAGAGGAGAGAGAGAGAGAGTGAGAGAGAGAGAGGAGGGAGGGAGACGGGAGGGAGGCGTAGGGAGGGAAAAAGGAGGTAAACATACATCTCACACCCGCGGCGCGCGCGCCAAACACACACACAAGCGTTTGCAAACACAAAAGAGAGGGGGGAGGGAGTGTGTGAGAGATGACGGACAGACAGAGTGACGGAGAAGGACACGGAGGAGAGTGAGAGAGAGAGAGAGGGAGGAGAGAGTGGAGAGGTGAGACTTGGGTGAGCGTGCTGGAGGTCGAGAGCGTGAGTGAGGTCGAGGTGTGCAAGTGGGAGGGGAGGAGAGGGGGAGAGGGAGGGAGCGAGAGAGAGAGACCTGCGCAGATGAGTGCAGGAGGTGGTGGAGGGAGGATGGAGAGAGAGAGGAGACGCGGACGAAAGGAGGAGGACGTAGTGGGGGAGAGAGACCGAGGGAGAGCGCAGAGAGTGGAGAGGACAGACTAGGGACTGGACAGACAGAGAGTGAGAGGAGAGAGAGAGAGACGAGTTGAGGGTGAGAGTAGAGTGAGAGAGAGGAGAGAGTGAGTGGGAGGAGTGAGGTTAGATGAGTAAGTTTCTGATGGACTAAGACCCAGTAGGGCTCTTTACTTTAGGCAGGGGTTACTCTTCATCGGTCAGAGGGGGGTGAGGGTAAGAGGGACTTGGGAGGGGGGGGGGGGGTGTGAGGGAGGAAAGTTCTTTCTGTAATGGCGCTTTTTAGCATGGAGAGTGGCTGGTCGAAATATAGAAGTGGAAACTTCTTGCATAGTTTTGGTCCATTAAAACCAGCTGTATGGAAACTATTTCCTGTTATTTATCGAGCTGCCTGTTTGATCAAGACTAGGCATGATCGGGTACGGTGGTCACAGAATAAATTTTGAACTCTTGTTTTATATTAATAAAACCTAAACCTAATGGTATTCATCCCATTCTGTTTACTGGCTGCTATGTAAAACTAGATATTGTTTAGCATTTGAGACTATTTTTGATATTTTGTTGTGAAAGTAAACCATTCGTGTTGTTAAACAAACAAATAAAAGAACTGTTTACACATATTCTTATATGAAAAAATACTCACAGCGCTGGAACTTTTTTTTATGCCTCGTTTGGCTGTCAATAGAACTAAGGTCTTTATTTTGTACAAAATGGCTATTTTCACTGGACTTTTTTTTCCAATGTCTGTGTTAGTTATCGAGTTTACTTTGAAAGGATTTTCCATTTCAATAATCTGATTATGGATCAATTGTAATACACCAACGGTCAGGTGACCAATTAGCTATTAACGAAGAGGGTCAACAATCCAGTACACCTAGGTCACACACATCTGACGGGCTCTCACTGGTGCTGTACTAAAGGGGGTCCTCGGGACCACCAACACAGGCAGTCTGAAAGGTTTGGGCCCTAACTTCATTCCGTGTTAACTTTAGGTCTAGAGTTGAGGCAGTTAAGTTTAACTGGTATTTTTTATTTCAGTTCCTTTTTCATTTTCAGTTAAAGGTATCCAGGACCGTTATTCACACAACACTCATAGGGAGGCGCGCGCAACGCACCAACGACATGAACCCACACACCACACCACACACACACACACACAACACACACCAACACCCCACCACACACATGCACACTCACGGAGCACGACGCACAGACACACACACACGGACGCGCGCACGTTCGGCATGCGCAGGCGCGCGCACGCACGGTCACAACTCACACACACACACACACACACAACACACAACACACACACACACACCACACATCACCACTCACGGACGCACGAACGCACAGTACACACACACCAACTCGCGCGCGCGGCATTGTTCGCAGGCGCAGGCGCGCGCACACGCACGACACACGCACGCACACACAACACACCTCTAACTCACACTCACACTCTCGGGTCGCACGTACGCTCAGACAACACACACATTGCGGGTACACACGCACAAATACCCAACTCATACACACACACACGATACATTTCACTCTCTCTCTCTCTCCTTCTCTCTCTCCCTCTCTATCTCTCTATCTTCTCTCTCTCTTCTCTCTCTCTTCTCTCTCTCTCTTTCTTTCTCTCTCTCTATCTCTTGGCACTGATAAAAGGAAGTGGCAGTGTCTCTTTCTTCGATGCTTGTTTGATACCTTGTTTGGTCCCATTAAGTGGGAAAATGTTCATACATTTCTGGGAAAAAGGTTCTCTACATTACGTCAATATGTGAAAAATTCGAGATAACTTTTTTTTATTTTCAGAGGAGGCCAAGATTAGCCAGTTTACACGATCTTGTGATTCTGTCCATTCTATAAATGAGTTGATGGACTATCAATGAGTGAAAAGATTGGTCACACAACCTGTTCCATCTGCGGAATGTCTGGCATTTTCTGCTCAAAAATAATAATAATATATAATGTTGACTTATTTAGCGCCCTATTCTCGGTGAGGGGACCCAAGCTCTAAGCGCTTTACAATTAAACATCGTTTACACAACGGCTGCCTACCTGGGTAGTGCCGACTGAAGAGCTGACAGCCGGCGCTTATTCAGTTCGTTTCGTGTAATCCATTCATTTTCGTTCAATTTTGATCATACTAATTTCCTTTCTTCCTTTCATTCTTGCCTTTCTCAGCAGGGTGCATGCTTATGTGTAACGTGTCTCCTTACCAACGGCCAAACACTGGCCTACTATTCGATAGATTGTGATGGATTTTTACGGTGTGTGCAAGATGTTATGCGGCGTTCCACACACGGATACCTCGGTTTATAGTTCTCCATTCGAAGGGGTCTGTATGGAAATGGAGTCAGAAATAACCAAATGTTAACTCCGAGGGAAAATTCCCCTGGACGAAAAAACGCCCGGCGGAGGTTCGAACCCGCAACCCAGGTAGCACCAGATTTCGAGTCCGGCGCTCTACCAACTGAGCTATTCGGGCTCCCCACGAAAGCCCAAGGCGCAGTTCTCATCATACAAGCTGGGTTACTATATCCGGAACCGCATGGCTCATTTTCATTCTTAATATATTACTCATGTAAAATTTAAATCTAAGATTTTCAAAAGGGGCGTTTACTCTGACGGTCGTTCAAATAGTATGACCTTGATTTAATTCTCGAGTTTCTCGTTACGATTCTTCACCCCTGCGGATAAACTGCCAGGGACTTGTGAAATGACTGGAACCACATAGAGATGTTTATCCCACTTGATGGAAGCGTTTTTCTGAGTGGTTGTTCATTTCTTCTGTCTGACACAAAATATGTGTTCTCCTCGATCGGGCTGGTGATGCGGATTCTAGTTTGTAGGAATGCGAAGAGTGTGCTCTGTTGTGTGCGGATGAAAAAATACACGGAGCTCCATCTTCTTCAACGTTATTGATCATTTATCTAAAGACAACTTGCATTGATTTGCTCCAGATGAGTCGGTGACGACGTGGGAGCAAAACTACCCTAAACCTACTTGAAGATGTATGTATCTGAATGCCTGACTGTCGTGGATTATGTGTGAGAGCATGCTTTGAGTACAACCGGTCAGATTGTTACAGACCAGAGTGTGGGACTCCATGGCATCAACTTCTGTATACGTCGTTCGTCGTCATCATCATCCTCATCATCATATTCATCATCTAATCATCATCTTCTCATCATACTTATCATATCATATTCATAGCTCATTCATTATCATCCATCTTCATCTATGATTATGGATTGCACTGTAACGGTAGATAATGAGATTTGTTTCAGACACTCTTGTCACTCAGGAGGGACTTTTTCGTGAAACCTTTGTCATTTATTGTCTATGCTTCACACTGAGTGACCACCTGTTATAAACTCTGAAAAACCGACGAAGGTTTCTGGTCTGTTCTCATTAAACCTTATTCGTGTGAGCTGCGAGTGTGCATGTGCTTCTCTGTGTGTTGTGAGTATCTGGTGCTCTGTGCGCGCACGCGCGCGCGCGCGCGCGCGAGTGTGTGTGTGTGTGTGTGGCTGTGTGTGTTCGTGTGTGTGTGTTGTCTGTCGGTATGTCTGTATGTCTGTGATAGTGTGTGTGTGTGTGTGGGTGTGTGTGTGTGTGCTGTGTGTGTGTGTTGTGTGTGTGTGTGTGTGTGTGTGTGTGTGCTTTTCAATTTCCCTTTCCCATCCTTTCTCTCTCTCTCTTCTTCCTTTACCCTGTTTTCTACATGGTGATTTCCACATGGAAACATAGTGGCATTGGATCCCATGCGAATGAATTGTTCTTTTGTCTCTTTACGATAATGTCACATTTCCTTTCATACTTTTCACCCCCTCCCCTCGTCCACGTCTCTCTCTCTCTCTATCTCTCTCTCTCTCTCTCTCTCTCTCTCTCTCCTCTCTCTCTCTCTCTCTCTCTCTATCGGAAAACCAAAAGACTGTCTGGTCTTGCCTTCTGCCACATGGGAGAGTATCGCTTCCCTGCAGTTGAAGCAATGACGGTCTGAACGAATACACCAAAGTTATATTCCTCTTTTCTGTCAAGTCTAGACACATTCATCCTCTGATCATTCTCTGAGAGTTTGCCCCCATTGGTTAGACGTTTCTACATTTTCTTTTAATAAACCTCTCCTCGTTTTTTAGGTCATTTCTCTCTCTCTCTCTCTCTCTCTCTTCTCTCTCTCTCTCGCTCTCTCTCTCTCTCTGCTATCTTCTCACTCTCTCTCTCTCCACACACACAAACAAACACTCATCCACAATCACACTCACACACACACACACCACACAATCACAATGCGCGCGGGCGCGCGCGCGCGCCAATGGAGAACTACACGATAATGTGTGTTGAATTTACATAAGAGTAATCAAAACTCCACAGAGGTAACAACTAAATTCAAAGTACAAATCATTGACCATTATTTCATGTTCTCATATGTTATTATCATTATAGAAAACTTGTGTACCAGTTGTCTTCTTGTGATCATTTCCCAGTGTGTGTCTACAGGGTAAACATGGAGTGAATATCCCAAAATCCAGGCCACAAAAACTTTAATCCTTTGTTTGATTCTCATAATTATCGATAAAAACTTTTGCTTGATTTATGAACTCAGAAACTTAATACAGTATACTTTATTGCTGATCCCGATTCAGTGAGTTGAACTTTTGGATCGAAAAGTTTTACTCTGATGTCGATAACAGACAATGATCCGTTAAAAAACAATCAGAGTAAAGATATTCCCTTTACCACGTGGGATCGTAGGCATTTTAGGAGGCATGCTAACTTAGTGCCTGTTGAAAGAACATGGCTATGAAGAAGAATCAAGATCACTAAGGAAATGCAGTCTAAACTCTCGAAAGCGAAGGGAAAAAACTAAATTACTATCGCGAGTTATTAAACTTTCCAAACAAAATCCATAAATGGTTTGGCAAGCAATAAACCAGCTTAACAATAACAGTCTTCTCAAAAAATCAAAATGTTATCAAAGGTATTTTATGCTGAACAACTTAACACTATTCTCTTCCATTTCCAGATACAGTTGTTTACTACTGATTCATTCAGCTCTAATGACTTATAGACTCATCAAATTTTGTCACGATCAATAAATTCACTGTCTGAACTACACATTCCACTCATAACTGTGCACGAAGGTGTAATCAGTACCTTACTTCATCTCAAACGTCATGAAACTCGTGGACTTGATGAGGCTAGAATGGCAATATTCTGAAAATCTCGGCTACATGTTTAAACTGGAACGATAAGTATATCTTTAATCTGTGCATAGATAAAAGTTATTTTTCCTAATGCGTTCAAAAAAAGCAAAGTTATAACCATTCATAATCTGGTGATATTTACTGATCCTTCATACTAAAGACCAATATCAAATCTACCTATGCTTTCCAACTCAGAAAAGCAGTTAAATAACACATTCCTTCTCACTTCACAAGTACGATTTCGCTCCATCCCCGGACAGTCTGGTGCAGACAAAATTCCTGCCATTCTGCATTAATCAATATTGAGTTGAGAGGCTTAAGTATTAGTAATTACATCAGATATGTGGTGTCTTATTCGTGATTTATAAAATGCAATTCGATGTCATTGACCACAATCTACTTATTCGAATCTGGAGATATACGGTCTTTCAAAATCCCGCCTTATCCTCTAAATTCATAAATCACATTTACGACATACAATGCGTCTTTCTCGGGGACGGCTGTTCTTCGTTTAAAACGCTTATAGTACTGGCGTTCCACAAGGCTCAATTTTAGGCCGCTACTCTTCTCAATCTAAATATGACCTACCTTACATGTGAGTTCTACGATGCGACCTCTTGGCAGATGACAACACATTGACAATCAAGCTTAATGTTAAGGACAGCAGCTTCTTAAACATTTGCATGAGAGTTACTATAACGAACCTTGTAAATTGGACGATCTATTCGCTTTGTCAACTTTCACCTCAAAAAACAAAACTAATGGATTTAAAACTAGGCAAAAAAATAGTCAATAAGCTCCACCAATGTTTCCTCCTTTACACCTCATAATGCACTTGTGGAACAGTCACTCATCTATAAAGTATTAGGGATTAATTAATTGGACAATAGTCTCAGCTGGAATCCCACAGAAACGTACTATGGCAAATAGCTCCCAGAAAGTCTCATCTCGCTCACCTATAATCTTAACTATTTATTGCCTTCATTCACGAAAACTTTTTTTCCCATGCTCATATTCAGTCTCCTGTTGTTTTGCATCGACTTTATGGGAGTATGCCAAGTGCCAAAACACTAATAAACATTGTTCTGCCCTACATAAAACGAGCGCTCAAACTAATCCTTCTGTGAAAACTTGCCTCGAAAGCTCTGTTTATAAAATCTTCACATTCTTTCCATTCAACGAGTTCAAATTACAACAAAGGCTTATGGAGGCAATCAGATTCTGGACCGGGAATGCTCCAAAC
>CM031603.1:87454229-87456729 GCA_018398815.1 Conus ventricosus
GGAGGGATGGAGAGAAGAAAGATTCGGTCAGTAATGGACATACATGGCCCGTAAAAGAGCCTGGTCGAAGCCAATTATGGACACTGCTGTCTCCGGCCTGGCCTTTAAAACTAACCCTTGCGAGCATAATAACTCATTTCTAAAACATGCTGTGTCAGTATGATTGCGTTTGGGGTCGGAATAGCTCATCGGTACAGCGCCGACTCGTAATATCGGTGATCCTGGGTTGCGGGTTCGAATCTCCGCCGGGCCGTTTCGGTACAGGTGGATTTCTTTCCTCGGGGTTATCACTGGTTCTGACTCCATTTCCCATACAGTCCCTCGAAGGAGACTATAAACGGAGGTTCCGTGTGTGAACGCACGCATAACATCTTGCACACACGTAATATCCCATCACCAACTTTCGGAAGAGAGGGCCAGTTTGCCCGTTGGCATGGATGACACGTTACACATAGCATGTACATTCCCCGAAGTTCGAGTATGGCTGCCTTGACGGCGGGATGAAAAAACGGCCATACACACAAAACTCCACTCCCTTTGTTGGGTAGATGAGATTAATTCTTACCTGTCTATACAGGGAGTGTCCGCAGGAGTATCAGCTTACGTACTCAGAAAAAAAAGTGCGACTGCGTGTGGCGATGACAGAACATTTTTGGATTTTTTAACATGAATATATATTTGTCAACAGTCTTTGAGTAGCTGAATGTGTGAAACGAGTTTTGTCGGCCTTAAATCAGCGTTCAAAGTTTTTGTTGATTGAAAACTATTTTCAGGTTTTCCCTTCAGACAACTGAAGTTCAGAATTCTGCTTTCACATTCCATGATGAAATGAAAGCTACTCTCAGCACTGGAATTCGTTACTTTTTTCTCACTCAGTGTGTTGAACTTGAAGCTCATTTTTGGGGAATGATTATTTCATTTCATTAATTTTCAAACCATGTTTTTGATTAAAAAGTAAGTTTGAAATGGAATTGTACACACATCAGCCATGATCTGTTGAGGAAGTCATACTCCTACCATGTCAAACATAGGCCTGTCACGCACGCACGCAGGTACGCACGCATGCACATGCGAGTGCGCGCACGCACACACACACACACACACACACACACACACACACACACACACACACACACACACACACACACAGTTACAAGCCACAGAAAAAATAGGTTACAATTCATCAGCACAACAGATTGTAATTGAGCAAGAAAACAGGTTAAACCCCAACATCAAAACAATTTCCAACCAAGCAGTAAAACAGCGTACAACCCTGAAGCAACACAGTTTACAACCCTGAATCAAAGCATGTAACAAACCCGCAGCGAAACAGCCTGCAGCTCTAAAGCGAAACAGCTTTTAGCTCTAAAGCGAAACACCTTACAGCTCTAAAGCGAAACACCTAACAGCCCTAAAGCGAAACAGCTTACAGCTCTAAAGCGAAACACCTTACAGCTCTAAAGCGGAACACCTTACAGCTCTAAAGCGAAACACCTTACAGCTCTAAAGCGAAACACCTTACAGCTCTAAAGCGAAACACCTTACAGCTCTAAAGCAAAACACCTTACAGCTCTAAAGCGAAACACCTTACAGCTCTAAAGCGAAACAGCCTACAGCTCTAAAGCGAAACAGCTTACAGCTCTAAAGCGAAACAGCCTACAGCATTAAAGCGAAACAGTTTACAGCTCTAAAGCGAAACAGCTCTAAAGCGAAACAGCTTACAGCTCTAAAGCGAAACAGCCTACAGCTCTAAAGCGAAACAGCTTACAGCTCTAAAGCGAAACAGCCTACAGCTCTAAAGCGAAACACCTTACAGCTCTAAAGCGAAACAGCTTACAGCTCTAAAGCGAAACAGCTTACAGCTCTAAAGCGAAACACCTTACAGCTCTAAAGCGAAACAGCTTACAGCTTTAAAGCGAAACACCTTACAGCTCTAAAGCGAAACAGCTTACAGCTCTAAAGCGAAACACCTTACAGCTCTAAAGCGAAACAGCTTGCAGCTCTAAAGCGAAAAACCTTACAGCTCTAAAGCGAAACAGCTTACTGCTCTAAAGCGAAACAGCTTACAGCTCTAAAGCGAAACAGCCTACAGCTCTAAAGTGAAACAGTTTACAGATCTAAAGCGAAACAGCCTACAGCTCTAAAGCGAAACAGCCTACAGCTCTAAAGCGAAACAGCCTACAGCTCTAAAGCGAAACAGCTTACAGCTCTAAAGCGAAACACCTTACAGCTCTAAAGCGGAACAGCTTACTGCTCTAAAGCGAAACACCTTACAGCTCTAAAGCGAAACAGCCTACAGCTCTAAAGCGAAACAGCTTACAGCTCTAAAGCGAAACACTTTACAGCTCTAAAGCGAAACAGTTTACAGCTCTAAAGCGAAACAGCCTACAGCTCTAAAGCGAAACACCTTACAGCTCTAAAGCGAAACAGCCTACAGCTCTAAAGCGAAACAGTTTACAGCTCTAAAGCGAAACAGCCTACAGCTCTAAAGCGAAACAGT
>CM031603.1:87466729-87489229 GCA_018398815.1 Conus ventricosus
GGAGAAAACATCGATAAATGATTCTGGCAAATATATTTTTGCTGAAATGTCTTGCTGATGTAATTTTTTTCCCCGTTGCGTTCGTGTTTGTGTGAAGTGCCTGAAAATTTATGGCAGTAAGGCATAAATTTTGATAGTAAATTTTGTGGGAAACCAGACAGATACCAGACACACACAGAGGGAGAGAGAGAGAGAGAGAGAGTGAATATTCAAGAGCAGCGTATCGGTTTCTTCTTTAATTTATTGTTATTATTATCATTAGCTGCATCACTGCATAAGTATTAAAATGCGTGTGCATTGTAGCTGTTGTTAAATGTTGTTGTGGATGCTTTTATTATTCATTTCTTCATATTGATCAATTGAGAACATATTTGTTATTGTATTGCGACGCAGTTACCTTGTTTTTGTACTCTGCTGTATTTTTCATTTGGGGAAAACACGCTTCCTTGTACGGGAACGCGCACTTGCACAAGCCCACTCGCGCGCTCGCGCACACACACACACACACACACACACACACACATACACACACTCTCTCTCTCTCTCTCTCTCTCTCTCTCCTCTCTCTCTCTTTCCCTCACACACACACACACACACACACACACACACACACACACACACACACATTTCTTCCCCCATCAGAATTCTGCTCTGTGTCCTACACACCCCTCATGTTGCCTGATAATGTCCGCGAAGAAAAACATATGTCTCGATCTCGTAATTCGGACCTCACAAAACCTCAAAATCTTCACTTCACACTATAAACATATTACCCTTTTCCCTCCAAGTTGGTTAGCGTTCAGCGATCATCTTTATTGTCGTTCTGATGGTATCGGTGTTGTATTTGATAGATCTTCCTCCGCCTGTTCCCTAGCTATCACCTTCATCCCCTAGTTCTGCTGAAACGGTTTGTGCCGTCGATCATATCACCCTATTTGGTGTGAATGTTAAAGATGAATGTGATGTGCAAAACAAAACAAAACAAATATCTCATTTTGATCGATGTCTCTGTTTCCATTAGCGCTGAAAAGACTTGCAGCCATCAGTCTTCACACTGCTTCAATTAGCAACAGCAAGAAAAGGCTGAGAGAGAGACAGAGACCGACTGACAGACAGATGGACGTACGGACGGACAGACGGACAGCCAAACAGACAAACGGACAGACAAACAGACAGAAGCAGAGAGAAAGAGATGAGGAGAGAGAGAGAGAGAGAGAGAGAGAGAGAGAGAGAGAGAGAAAGAAAGAGAGAGAGAGAGAGAGAGAGAGACCGACAGACAGACGGACAGTCAGACAGACAGACGGACAGTCAGACAGAAGCAGAGAGAAAGAGATGGGGAGAGAGGAGGGAAAGAGAGAGCGAGAGAGAGAGAGAGAGAGAGAGAGAGAGAGAGAGAGAGAGACAGACAGACAGACAGACAGACAGACAGACAGACGGACAGACAGACAGACGGACAGTCAGACAGACAGACGGACGGTCAGACAGAAGCAGAGAGAAAGAGATGGGGAGAGAGGAGGAGAGAGAGAGAGACAGACAGACAGAAACAGAAACAGACAGCAAAAGACAGACAGAAAGACAGACAGACAGACGGGTAGGCAGACAGACAATCAGACAAAAGCAGAGAGACAGAGAGAGGCAGACAGACAGACAGACAGTAAGACGGAAAGACAGACAGTCAGACAGAAGCAACGAGCGAGAGAGGAGAGAGAGAGAGAGAGAGAGAGAGAGAGAGAGAGAGAGAGAGAGAGAGAGAGAGAGAGAGAGAGAGAGAGACGGACAAACAGATAGGCAGAGAGAGAGAAAGACAGAGACAGAGAGATAAAGAGAGACAGAGAGAGACAGAGACAGACAGACGGACAGGAGCAGAGGCAAAGGCAGATACAGACAGACAGACAAACAGACATAGAGAAGGACAGACAGACACACAGATAGAGGCAGACAAACAGACAGACAGAAAAGACACGACAAACCCCAAGCCAATGGGGAACAATGTGGCAGGGACGTTATAAACAAACCCATGTATGCAGTAAATGCAACGAATAGATAGTAAAACGTCAGTCACAAAAAGTCCTGAGCAGCCATACTCTCACAGATCCAAATGCAACATTGATGTCCTATTTCTATGGTAACTTGACTTCCATTGAAGTACCATGTTGGTGTAGCGGCCGGAGCTGATTGATTGGAAATTGAAAACGGTAACGCCTGTGTGAATTATTGAGGTTTCACTGTAAAGTTTTGGTGGTGTAAATTGCTTTCCTCGTGGAAAGGGTAAATTGAACATAAAATCGGGGGCCGGAATAGCCCAGTGGTAGAGCGCCGGATTAGTAATCTTGGTGATCCTGAAGTTGTGGGTTCGAATCTCCGCCGGACCGTTTCAGTACAGGGGGATTTTTCCCTCGGAGTTAACAATGGTTCCAACCTTCCCGTACAGTCCTTCGAATGAGACTATAACCGAGGTTCCGTGTGTGAACGCACGCATAATATCTTGCACACACGTCAAATCCCATCACCAACTTTCGGAAGAGAAGGCCAGTTTGACCGTTGGTATGGAGGACACGTTACACATAGCATGCACATTCCCCGAAGCTGGAGTATGGCTGCCTTAATGGCAGGATAAAAAAAACGGTCATACACACAAAACTCCAATCCTTTTGTTGGGTAGATGGGATTAATCCTTGCCTCCCTATACAGGGAGTGTCCGCAGGAGTATCAGCCTGCGTACGTGGAAAACAAAAAACAAAAAAAAGACATAAAATCGATTTTGGATGGGCATATACTTTGGAGAGAGAGAGAGAGAGAGAGAGAGAGAGAGAGAGAGAGAGAGAGAGAGAGAGAGAGAGTCTGGTATAGAGATTAAAACAACGGTCTTCACACTCCTACACACCAAACATCCCACCTCTCTTCACGCATGAACGTCTATTAAGTGAGAAAAGGAAGGCCATTCGCTCCAGTCATTTCTTGAACTAACAAAGCAAACGCCATGTAGCATAGGTTAGAGTCGCCGGATTCCTGATGTTATCCAAAAGTGAAATGGCATCAATGGTCTCAGTTCTAGAGCGCGGGCATCCGGTGATGAAGAGGCCAAATTACTTTAACCATTGCATTATTGTTCAGGATGGTTAACGGGGGGCTCTTTCGTTGTCGATAGTTCCGTTCACATCCACGGTTTGACGAGGTAATGGCAAATGACACAGTAGATGACGCATTCACCGATTTTAGAGAATAATATCTACACCTGATATTGGCTATGATGTGTGAACAGTTCACCGTTTTCATAGGTATTGCACTCCTCTCTCTCTCTCTCTCTCTCTCTCTCTCTCTCTCTCTCTCTCTCTCTTCTCTCTCTCTCTCTCGTTTGTTATTGTTGTTGTTTTCCTCTAATTGAGCGATATATTGCATTTTTGTTTTATTGTGTGCTTGACATTTTGAAAGGATGGGTATAGGGTTGGTGGTTTCTGAGTGCTGGACTGAAAAAGCAACAACTGAACAGCCAGTCTCATCGATTTGTTCCCTTTTTTTCTTTTGGATATTTGTTGGTTTCTTTTTTTCCATTTCTTTTTGTTTTCTTTGATACATTGCTTGTTTTATGATTGATTACCGTTGACATATTTCAAGCAGATGGATACGATAGGAGAAAAACACCATTGTTGTTCATGCATGAGCTGAAAAAGACAAGTGAACATTAAACCACCCCCTGTGTGTCTGTGCTATCCATTTCACAAATTGTTTCGCCCTGCCCGTTTTCCTTGCCACTGATGGATGCCTTCCACGTTAATTCTCGCCACTGGGAGCATCGGCTCTTCCCTCACTCTGTAGAAACAAACATCGCTCTTCCCTCACTCTGTGGAAACAAACAAACAAACATGCATTTGAAAAATGTTGAGGGACATTTCAACCACGAAAATTCTTTTGCGTTCGATTTTTTTGGTTGCGTCAGATCCGTAATCCTGTCGCCATGATGAAACCCACAGTCTTCTCGAGGTCTTGATGGCTGCCCCAAAGCTGCATCTGCAATTCTTCACCCTGTGGCCAGGTTTGACGACATAGAACATCATGGGCTGGACAGCGCTGGAGGATGTGTTCTGTGGTCTGATATCCAGTGCCGCACGGACATTCGTCTGTCTGGGCAATCTTTATTCGGCTGAGGTGACTCAGGAATCGGCAGTGGCCAGTTCTCAGTCTGAAGAGAATTGTTTGCTGGTATCTCTGGAGTTGATGGATTGGATCAGCATCACTCTCTGCACCACCACGAAAATAAAAAACATGAAGGAGAGAAGCAGTTTGCATCACAATTCTCTACCATGTTGCTCATGACTGAGGGGAAGGAAGCTGAGGAGGCCTCTGACCCCCCACGTTGTTCTTCGCGGCACACTGACAATCATGAGTCATCGGACGATGACGGTGATAGTCACCCAAATACAGCCCTGATACGGATTCCATAAAATGTCCCTGACTGCCCACGTTGCTCTTCGCGGCACACTGACAATCAGGAGTCATCGGACGATGACGATGATAGTCACCCCAAATACAGCCCTGACATGGCTTCCATAACATCGGCTGAGCCGTAAACAACATGACATGACCTTAAGCACAAATGGATTGTCAGTGAAATCTTTGAGGTACTCCGTCTGATAATTTGAACGATTACTTTTCATCATGATGCCGCGCGTCGAACGCTTGTGAGGAATCAGGGTCTCCTCAACAGCTCGCAGTTCTCATCGATATATGAAAAGATAGAGAAAGCATTTAAAGCGCGATTCCATTTTTTACGGCAAAGATCGCGCACGTAGAAATGAAAAGGGACAATTCAATATGAACGTGCTCGGGCATGGCAACCGATACAGTTACGGATACGTTTATCTTCACCGAAGCATGAGGAGATCGATACCGTTCAGAGAGAGAGACAGACAGACAGACAGAGAGATGGATGGATGGATGGATAGATATGTACTGTTAGATATATTTTTCACGCTACATGGTTTATGTACCTCATGGGTACATAAACCATGTAAATGGTAAAAAAAAGTAACCCGTGTATGATCGTAGGTGAGCGCTCAAAACTTCGAACAGCAGAGAAAAAGACGCTTGTCTGTGAACACGACAAAGCTGAAGGCATTGCACCCGAGATCTATGTAAACAGAGCGTGGTAAAGTTTGTCAAGAGTTGTTCCTCTGAAAATCTCTACCGTTACTCCCTCGCCATTTTCCCCAGACTTTACTGGACAAGACGTATTGATGGATGGCTCGTTCTGTAGTTTTTGTTCTGCACTTCATCTTCTTATTCTTTCTCGTGCAGGCATTATGGAGTCTAACGGGCTTAGTCATCAGATACTCGGGCCCTGGACGCCAGGCGTGTGTTCCAATCCACAGACCTGAAGTCAGCGGACTGTGACTAAATGTCTGTGGTTCCTCTCTCTCTCTCTCTCTCTCTCTCCTCTCTCTCTCTCTCTCTCTCTCTCTCTCTCTCTCTCTCTTCTCTCTCTCTTGCGTGTTCTGTTTGATGTAGTGTAGTATTTACAGCAGTAAGATGTTGACCACTTTATTTCTTTATTTTTAGTGGGGAAAATGGAGGGGATGGGGAGAGAGTAGGAGGAATGAAGACGATGGGTTTTGGGCGGATAAAAAACACAACTTTGTCTGGTCTGCGTCAGCCTTTGTAAACAATACGTGTGGCGATTAAACAACGCCTTCCCCTCTGTCCTATCCATCTTGAACTGCGTTTTTCCAGCCCGTGTTTGTTTTTGTTTTTATTCCTCCCAGACGACAGTTCTTCATCAGTGTCTTGTGCATTTTTTTCATTACTTTTTCATATCTTCTTCTCCCTAACTTCCCTTCGTTCCATACCCTCCATGTTGTATTCCTCTTTCTATAAACACACACCTAGTTGTTTCTCACAGCAAGAAACAATGCACTTAACCATGTCTTGTATACAATTAAATCAACTTTTCCAAGGGGTAAAAAAATTCTCTACCAAAAAAATGGGACAAGAAGGACACATGCTGCATCTCAGTCTCCGCCTGACTTTTTAGTTCATCGACTGCAAGTACACGCAGTTTCAATGGTGTCTTGCTGTATATCCATAGCTAAAAACCATCTAAACACCGGCAGCATTTACATTCCTCAATGATGTTTCTTGGATTTACTTTAATAGAGTGTGTAAATCAAGCATCAAATCCAGCGATGCCACTCACATGGAATTAACCGCGGTAGCGCATTGCATCTTACTGCTTCTGAAAAAAAGAAATCTGTCAGGAACTCATCTTTCAAAAATTCAAAACACACTTGTCCAATCTCGTCACAGTCAGTGATCAAAGCGTCCTGCTGAATGTAGGCAGATGGAATGGGATTCTGGAAGATGTAAAAAACGGAACCTTCACAAATGCAGATCAGATTTATTCAACGTATGGCTGCCACCGCCCTCCCCATGAATGCGCTGATTGGATGCATTCATCAAGAAGCTCTGGGGTAGGGAAAAATTGGAAGAACAGGCCACACGCCACAATTATGATTTTGCACTAAAACACTACATAATCCACTTCAGCGTTTTGAGGTCTGCTATAAATTGGGGCCAGCATTAAATATTAAACTGATACTTGATCAAAGAACAGCTCCCCACCAATAATTTCCTTTGGGGACATCTTCACAGATGAAATCACAATCTTCAATTACATGACTTTACTCTCAGTTGACACACATTTCAGGCCTTTGCACTCACCCGTGACCCTATCTTCGCGCCAGCATCAAGAGCACAAAATAATCCCATTCCTTTGATTGTAATCTGTCTGCTTGGAACCACCTGGCCTGTGCCTTGATGGCCATATGAAAAGAAATGAGTAGTATCAACTTTCAAACACTATAAAAATTATCAAAACAATCCAATTGCGCCAGTGTATAAATACTCGACTCTTATGCAAGGCCTTGGCGCATTCGTTTTTGGTGTGCAGCCACATTGGCGAATACTGTCGGAAGCTTCAGTGTAGACTGCTTCAGGTTTAACAAGCCTCAACTGACAACAACCAAGCAGGGTAACTCTTGCTCCCATGATGAAACAAACACACGCCCATAACTCCAATGGAATGCTGCTTACGATACCGAATCGCCTAGCAATTATGACAGCACAGAGCACACACAACAAACACACAACAAACAAGGAAACATCCCCAAAAAGATATTCCAAGCTTGTCTATATACACCGTACCGGACGCACCTACACAGCAACAACTGGGGAAAAACAAATTACCATTTATTCAAAACTGGCACAGCCTTTTTGATCTTGAATACAGTCAGACAAGTACATGGACGAACCGAAACAAATACAGGAAACCTCGATTTGACTGAATTGAAAGTAAATATGAGATGAGACATGGATCAGTAAAGAGTAAACAACAAACAAGGAGGGTAACTCGGCTCCAACGATGAAACAAACACTGGCCTATAACTCCACAGGAATGCCGAGCCTCAGCTGGTCAATGTGATATAACTGCCCGTCTCTCTGTGGCCACTCTGTGGCATCCGGCTTATATTCATCTTTCTTTTGCCTTACTTTATTGGCCAAAGATTTTATTTCATTTTATAGAACCTTACATACAATCTTAATTTGCCCAAACTATTCATCTTTCTCTTAGCGCTTTAAGTGACTTTTATAGCTTATATTTCTGTGTGTGTTTGCGCGCGCGCGCGCGCCTGTGTGTGTGTGTCAGTGTGTGTGTGTGTGTGTCAGTGTGTGTGTGTGTGTGTGTCTTTGCGCGTGTGCGTGCGTGTGCATGCGTGTGTGGGCGAGTATTTTACGAATAATCGTGAGTAAGACCGAAAAGAAAATGCCAAATGAAATAAGCGTCGTCAATTATGGCAGAGCGTAATAGGCTGAAACGCGTGTGTGAAGAAAGGCCAGACGAGGAAGATCAACCTCTTCTTATGGCTTGAGAAAACAGAAAGTTAAGTGGGGACCGCTGCCTTCTCGTCGCAGCGCTGTCCCGCCCCCTACCTCCTCCCAAACCACAAATCACCCCCACCCCCACCCCCACCCTGCCCTGCCCTTACCCTCCATTCCCCTTCAATCGTTTGGCATCCCTCTTCTTTAATCACACGTCGAACGTGAGCGAACTAGCCGATAGCTTTTCTTTGTTTTTCACACTCCAGCAAGCTTTTCGTGGGTGGCCCAACTTTTTCTTTCCAATTCTTCGCCATTTTTCTTTTATCGTCACTACAACAACTACTACTACTACTACCACCACCACTACTACTACCACTATCATTGTTATTGTTGTTATGATCATTATTAAACTCATTATAATGACTATCATTTTGCCCGTTTATTCATTATTTCCGTTTCTGTCCTTTATTGTTGATTTTGTGTTGCATTTTTATTCTATAAATAACATATTGGGATTTCACTCTTAGGATAATGATTTTTTTTTTAACTGCATCACAAACATCAGAAGCAAGAAAAACGAAACGGCACAAGCCAACTGGCGTTGTTTTTTCTTCTTTGAATAAAGACAGAAAATCTATCTGAGATAACAACAACAAAAAAATGGCCGAAAAAAAAATTATCAGTTCCATGCATCATTTAAAACGAGAGTAGACGGGCACGTGACCATTATTAGCCGACCATGTCAGTCCGAAAGTGTAGGGTCTCCACACACGATTTACAGTCACACACGCCTCACCCACCATCAGCGGTCTCTTTCAAGTCACACACCTCATTTTCCAGCGGCGCTGACGGTATCTCACAGACGAGCACGTGCAGCACGGGCAGGTTTTTCTGGACAGCCGATCGTGGAAAGAGGTCGGTTTCGTCCACCGGCAGGATCGGGTTGGGCTGTGAACGTGACTTCGGTGATCGATTGTCGTCGTTTTAAAATTGCAGGCAGCCCAAACCTGATCTCTCTGTCTCTGCTCTGTCTGTGTCACTCTACCTCTTTTTTTATTTCTTTTGCTGTCTGTCTGTCTGTCTGTCTGTCTCTCTCTCTCTCTCTCTCTCTCTCTCTCTCTGCCGGAACCTTTTCTCTCTGTCTGTGTGTCACTTTGTTCCTCGTTATTCCACTGTCTCTTGGCCTCTGTCTCTGTCTCCGTCCGTCTGTCTGTCTGTCTCTGTCGGTGTGTGTGTGTGGTGTGTGTGTGGTGTGTGTGTGTGTGTGTGTGTTGTGTCTGTGTCTGTGTGTCTGTGTCTGTGTCTGTGTTTCTGTCTGTCGAGCCATTCATTTCTCTATCTTTTTATCTATCGATCGACCAATCGATCGATCTTTCTGTCTCTCAGTCTCTCCATCTGTCTGTCTGTCTGCCTGCCTCTCTGTCTCTGTAGTCTGCCTGTCTCTCTGTCTGTCTGTCTGTCTGTCTGTCTCTCTCTCTCTCTCTCTCTCTCTCTCTCTCTCTCTCTCTCTCTCTCTCTATCAACTGATTGATCCATCATTTACCTTCTTCTCGATATTTCTGTCCATCTGTCTGTCTGTCTATCTGTCTGTGTACCTGCCTACTGATCTACCTATGTACCTGCATGTTTGTCTGTTTACACGGTTCTGTATCTATCTTTGATCTGTTCAAGTATCTGTCTGTATTCATATCTCTCTATTCCCCTGTATCCTTTACCCACTCAATCACACACACACGCGCGCGCGCGCGCACACACACACACACACACACACACGCGCGCGCGCGCGCGTGCGCGCGCACGTGCACGCATGCACACACACATACACACACACACACCACGCGCGCGCGCGCGCGCGCGCGCAGGAAGAGGAAGATGGGAGGAGGAGAAGAGAAAAGAGAACACAGACGAAGAGAGTATGGTGCCAAGAGCCCTTTCCTTTCTAAATGTGGTAAATCTTCCTTATATAAAACGAAAGTCATTACCTGGTGACGGAAGGGCAGAAAATAATTACCCTGGTTTCTGATCAATACTGGATTCTCTCTCTCTCTCTCTCTCTCTCTCTCTCCTCTCTCTCTCTCTCTCTCTCTCTCTCTCTCTCTCCTCTCCTCTGTCTCTCTCTTAGAAAGGAAGTGATTTCAGATGATCCGGAGCAGGAAGTCAACTTCTTCGTTTCTGATCAAATTCACCCTCTCTCTCTCTCTCTCTCTCTCTCTCTCTCTCTCTCTCTCTCTCCTCTCTCTCTGTCCGTCTGTCTGTCCGTCTGTCTGCCTCTCTCTGTCTCTGTCTGTTCGTCTGTCTGTCTGCTTCTCTGTCTATGTTTAGGTCCCTGCGTCTGTCTCTCTACCTCGTGTCTGTCCGCCTGTTCTGTTTGCTTGTCTGTCTGCCTGCCTGCCTGTCTGTCTGTGTCTGTGTATGTGTCTGTGTCTGTCTGTGTCTGTCTGTCTGTCTGTCTGTCTGTCTCTCTCTCTCTCTCCTCTCTCTCTCTCTCTCTCTCTCTCTCTCTCTCTCTCTCATCTTTTCAATCCCTAAGTCTCATATTCACCCCAAGTAAAGAGTCTTCAGACGCCTTTTTTTTAATCGTTACCAGAATATTATCATCTCTGTGCCCATAATCGTCACGGCTTTAGCTGTAATGCTGCGTACACTTTCAAGTTTGATTATACTGACAAAAAGTATCAATTCTGACTTTAAAGCAGTAGATCATATCACTAATATTTAATATAGGAACAAGTCGGAGAGTACCTCTACTTATCATAGCAATGCTATTGACAATTTATACTAACTCTTGTACTTTCACAACCCCACCCCAGCCCCCCACCCGTCCCATTTTTATGACTGCATGTTAAAGCAGGGACAGTTTCACGACACTGCTTTACGGGGACAGAGGGGGGGGGGGGGGGGCGGAGGAGGAAGGGGCCATATAATGATGTCTGTCGGTGACAGGGGGGGGGGGGGGCAGTGTGGACTGTACGTGACAAGAGGGACAGCGTGGACTGTGCGTGGCAGAAGGACAGTGTGGGCTGTACGTGACAGGAGGACCTGGTGTGAAGACTGCATGCATCGAGGGACAGTGTGGACTGTACGTGACAGAAGGGACAGTGTGGGCTGTACGTGACAGAGGGACACTGGTGTAAGACTGCATGCAATCGGAGGACGTGTGGACTGTACGTGACAGAAGGGACAGTGTGGGCTGTACGTGACAGGAGGGAGTGTGGCTGTACGTGACAGAAGGCAGTGGTGTGAAGACTGCATGTGATAGCAGGGACAGTGTGGACTGTACGTGACAAGAGGGACTGTGTGGACTGTACTGACAAGAGGGACATGTGGACTGTACGTGACAAAAGGGACAGTGTGGACTGTACGTGACAAAAGGGACAGTGGTGTGAAGACTGCACGTAATATGAGGCCAGTGTGCGCTGTACGTGACAGAGAAACAGTGTGGACTGTACATGACAGGGGGAACAGTGGGACTGTACGTGACAGGAGAACAAGGTGGACTGTACGTGACAGGAAGGTCAGTGTGGACTGTACGTGACAGCAAGGACAGTACAGACAGTACATGACAGGAAGGACAGTGTGGACTGTACGTGACAGGAAGGACAGTACAGACTGTACTGACAAGAAGGACAGTACAGACTGTACGTGACAGGAGGATAGTACAGACGGTACGTGACAGGAAGGACAGTACAGACTGTACGTGACAGGAAGGACAGTACAGACTGTGCGTGACAGGAGACAGTGTGCACTGTACGTGACAGGAGGACAGTGTGGGCTGTACGTGACAGGACAGTGTGGACTGTACGTGACAGGAGGACAGTGTGGACTGTACGTGACAAGAGGACAGTGTGGACTGTACGTGACAGGGACAGTGAGGACTGTACGTGACAGGAGGACAGTGTGGACTGTACGTGACAAGAGGGACAGTGTGGACTGTACTTGACAGGAGGACAGTGTGGACTGTACGTGACAGGAGGACAGTGTGGACTGTACGTGACAGGAGGAACAGGTGGGCTGTACGTGACAGGAGGAACATGTGGGCTGTACGTGACATGAGGGACAGTGTGGACTGTACGTGACAGGAGGGACAGTGTGGACTGTACGTGACAGGAGGACAGTGTGGACTGTACGTGACAGGAGGACAGTGTGGACTGGACGTGACAGGAGGACAGTGTGGACTATACGTGACAGGAGGAACAGTGTGGGCTGTACGTGACATGAGGACAGTGTGGACTGTACGTGACAGGAGGAACAGTGTGGGCTGTACGTGACAGGACAGTGTGGGCTGTACGTGACAGGAGGACAGTGTGGACTGTACGTGACATGAGGGACAGTGTGGGCTCTACGTGACAGGGACTGTGTTGACTGTACGTGACAGGAGGGACAGTGTGGGCTGTACGTGACAGGGACAGTGTGTACTGTACGTGACAGGAGGACAGTGTGGACTGTACTTGACAGGAGGACAGTGTGGACTGTACGTGACAGGAGGACAGTGTGGGCTGTACGTGACATGAGGGACAGTGTGGACTGTACGTGACAGGAGGGACAGTGTGGACTGTACTTGACAGGACAGTGTGGACTGTACGTGACAGGAGGACAGTGTGGACTGTACGTGACAGGAGGAACAGTGTGGGCTGTACGTGACATGAGGGACAGTGTGGACTGTACGTGACAGGAGGAACAGTGTGGGCTGTACGTGACAGGACAGTGTGGGCTGTACGTGACAGGAGGACAGTGTGGACTGTACGTGACATGAGGGACAGTGTGGGCTGTACGTGACAGGGACTGTGTGGACTGTACGTGACAGAGGGACAGTGTGGGCTGTACGTGACAGGGACAGTGTGGACTGTACGTGACAGGAGGCTGTGTGGACTGTACTTGACCAGGAGGACAGTGTGGACTGTACGTGACAGGAGGACAGTGTGGGCTGTACGTGACAGGAGGGACAGTGTGGGCTGTACGTGACAGGAGGGACAGTGTGGACTGTACTTGACAGGAGGACAGTGTGGACTGTACGTGACAGGAGGACAGTGTGGACTGTACGTGACATGAGGACAGTGTGGACTGTACGTGACATGAGGACAGTGTGGACTGGACGTGACATGAGGACAGTGTGGACTGTACGTGACAGAGGACAGTGTGGACTGTACGTGACAGGAGGACAGTGTGGACTGTACGTGACAGGAGGACAGTGTGGACTGAACGTGACAGGAGGACAGTGTGGACTGTACGTGACATGAGGGACAGTGTGGACTGTACGTGACAGGAGGACAGTGTGGACTGTACGTGACAGGAGGACAGTGTGGACTGTACGTGACAGGAGGACAGTGTGGACTGTACTTGACAGGAGGACAGTGTGGACTGTACGTGACATGAGGGACAGTGTGGACTGTACTTGACAGGAGGAACAGTGTGACTGTACGTGACAGGAGGACAGTGTGGACTGTACGTGACGGGAGGGCTGTGTGGACTGTACTTGACAGGAGGACAGTGTGGACTGTACGTGACAGGAGGGACAGTGTGGGCTGTACGTGACAGGAGGAACAGTGTGGGCTGTACGTGACAGGAGGGACAGTGTGGACTGTACTTGACAGGAGGACAGTGTGGACTGTACGTGACAGGAGGACAGTGTGGACTGTGCGTGACATGAGGGACAGTGTGGACTGGACGTGACAGGAGGACAGTGTGGACTGTACGTGACAGGAGGACAGTGTGGACTGTACGTGACAGGAGGACAGTGTGGACTGTACCTGACATGAGGACAGTGTGGACTGTTCGTGACATGAGGGACAGTGTGGGCTGTACGTGACAGGAGGACAGTGTGGGCTGTACGTGACAGGAGGGACAGTGTTGTGAATACTTCATGTAATAGAAGGGACAGTGTGGACTGTACGTGACAGAAGGGACAGTGTGGACTGTACGTGACAGGGGGACAGTGTGGACTGTTTGTGACAGAAGGACAGTGTTATGATGGCTGTATGTGATAAGAGGGTCAATTCTGTAATGCTGGTGTTGTTGTAACAGAAAACACAGTGCCGTTTAATTTCATTAATCGGAACACACATTCCCTTATGTTTTGTTTAAACCTGCTTTGCATTTTTTTAACAAATTAATTCAATGTGCAAATGTACCCTTCCCCTCTCTCTCCTCTCTCTCTCTCTCTCTCTCTCTCTCTCTCTCTCTCTCTCTCTCTCTGCTCTCTGTCTGTCTGTCTGTCTGTCTGTCTGTCTGTCTCTCTCTCTCTCTCTCTCTCTCTCTCTCTCTCACCTCTCTCTCTCTCTCTCTCTCTCTCTCTACTCTCTCTCTCTCTCTCTCTCTCTCTCTTAGGCGAAATCGATAATGCGAACTCTGACATTTGCAATGGCTTCATGAAATCAATAGTACTTTTTGGAGAAAGAAAAATATGCTTACCGTGTGTAAAGTAAACTCGGATTCATGTATTTATTCCAAGAAGTTGATTTTTTTCTTCACAGTAATGCCATGGGCAAACCCTCGCTTGCCTTAGCTGCTTTTAGATGCGCTAACTGCATGCCCCATAGGGGACTCGGGTTTCTTGGCCCATCGGAAAGACTTAACACCGTTCTCTCATTTCATAGGGATGTGCGTAAAGTGCATTGTCTACTGACTTAAGTCTTCACCCGTATGCACAGAATAAATTAACGTAAGAATAGGAACAAACCATACAAATGACTAAATTAATTACATAAATAAATGAATAAATAAATATATGAATATAAGAATGAAATATATATAACTTGCACATAGATCAATCAATAAATCGATCAATCAATCGATCAATTAATCGATTAAAGCTGACGGTTTCCTAAACTCCTTTTTGGTTTTGTAGCTCGTCTGGTTTCGCGTTGACAGACAATGATCTTTGGCATACTGATTTACGCAGGTGAATTCCGGTTTTATTGTGTATCAATCAGAGGGACGTTTACAAAATATGGTGAACTACCAAACCCCACATTTATATCACACACATACACACACGCGCACACACACACCGTGCTCCAGACAGACAGTCAGAGAGAAAGAGGGTAATATGGATGGATTGATGGATGGATAAGCGGATGAACTGACGTAAGGACGCACGAATGGACGGACGGACAGACAGCTAGCTAGCTAGCTACATACCTACCTAGTTAGTTAGATAGATAGATAGATAGATAGATAGATAGATAGATAGATAGATAGATAGATAGATAGATAGAGAGATAGATAGACAGAGATAGATAGATATAGATATTTTGTTGATTGACGCACGCACGCACTCGCGCGCGCGCGCACACACACACGCACACACACACACACACACACACACACACACACACACACACCACACACACACACACACACACACAGAGAGAGAGAGAATGAGAGACAGACAGACAGACAGACAGAGACAGAAACAGAAACTAAGACATGGACGGAGACAGAAACAGAGAGGGAGACAGAGTGACAGGGCATCATAAGAAAGCAGAGGGATATATGCAAAACAAAGTTTTACCAGCTAGTCTCTGATACAGCTTCTATCCCAAATACAAAAATAAAATGTCGCTAAGGGCAAAGATCAAAAGGAAAGCCTCTTTTGTTAAAGTTCCTCCAATATTTTCCCCATACACTAGACATAGTAAATCCGTCCTCAGAATGGTAGCGACTGATATTCCCACACTTAAAATGCAGGGCTTCGACTTGGGTTTGCACATGATATACTGCACTTCCCTTCCTAAAAATAAATAAATAAATGAATGGTGTTGAAATGTGAAATGTGGCAAAAACAACGCTCTGGGAAAATGGCATGCTGTGCTTTTTTTCCAAAATAAATTCGATATTCTGATTTTTTTTTTCGGTGGAGGGAGGTTGGGAGTGAAAAGGCTTCAACATCAGCTATGGCATTTCTGAAACAGCAGACCCCCCCCCCCCCCCCCTCTCTCTCTCTCTCTCTCCTCTCTCTCTCTCTCTCTCTCTCTCTCTCTCTCTCTCTCTCTCTCAGGATGAGGTCTATGAAATCGATGACGCGAACTCTGACATTTCCAAAAAGCTGCAAGAAAACACCGTCCCCCCTTTCACACATTCTACCGCTAGTTCTGATTAAATGGCAAACATTATGATAGTGTGTGTGTGTGTGTGTGTGTGTGTGTGTGTGTGTGTGTGTGTGTGTGTGTGTGTGTGTGTGTGTGTGCGTGCGTGCGTGCGCGCGCGCGCGCGTGCGTGCGTGCGTGCGTGCGTGCGTGCGTGCGTGCGTGCGTGCGTGCGTGTGCGTTCTCTCATGAATTTCGGCAAACCACAGAATCGGTATCAATTCAGCAAGGACACATCAGCCTAATATGATCACATGCATTGCAACCGATCAAAGTGTGACCTTGATATTAATCTTATTAAATGCGGCAAGATCTCAAACAACCCAGGGCGTGATTTGTTGAAATGCAAGCAACAGATCCATCACTAAAGTCCTGAATATTCAATGATCCCCAGCTAACATTCGGATCCCAAAGTGACCTTGAAGAAAGGTCAAGGTAGGAATATCTAGGAAAATTATTGTCACGTATTGTGGGGTGGGTTCTAAAAGCTGTTCTTAGATGGGTATGGTAGATACCACACCCACTGGTAAAGGATCTACAAACTTAATTTTCACTTAAATTCAGTTCATGGCCAACGGATTGCAGACGTCACCCCAGGGCTGTAGTTTCACCGTGACCACGGCAGAAGGTCCCAAAGCCAATGAAATTGTTTTTAACGTTATTGCTTTGTTTGGTTGGCTGTGTCTTACACCCTGAAATAAACTTGAACGAATCGGCACTCATAGGTACGATCTGGAAACACTGAGTATCAAGTATGCACCTGAAAATTGGGGGTTAATGCTTAATGCATACTCGATGAAAAAATTCTTTTATGTTCATACGTTGTCTGCGATCTTGGTGCTTTTTTGGAACAATATGATAGGCCTAGTGAAATTCATTTGCGCAGTTTGCTTCTTTTAAGTGTCATAATCTGACGGATTTAAGGTGAGAATATATGTGATACGTTTTACAACGTTGTTTGATGTTTGTATACACTATTACCATTAAGCGTTAGAATGTTTTCTCTATGTATGCTCATTTAAGAAAAAAATGAAATAAAAAAAAATACCTTGACCTTTCACCAAGGTCCTGGGTGGTAGACCGTGTGAACAGTGCTTTTCTCTTAGACCGTGGAACTGATTTCAACATAGCATGCGTCAAATGCAGTCAAATGTGCTTGTTTCTTAAACCATTTCGCTGCCTTTTACTCTCCGACCTGACTATATAATCTAAAAACTCGCAACTATTTGAGCCACCTTGGCCAACGATCTAGATGACAAGAAGCAATGTGACTGGCTGTTTGGGAGCTAGATACAGCCTCAGCCCTCTTACCGTGGTAAAGGTGGAAGCCATCACAGCCCACAATGTCAAACGGCAAAACCTCAAAAGCTTTTCAAGACTGCAAAGTCGAAAAAAAATGTTCATTGTGATAAACATTGAAGTCATTACAACCCACAAGGACAAGATTACGCAACTTCAAGAACAATGTTTATTGTGGAAAAGCTGGGAGCCATTACACGAGGTCAAGACTACATACCCTCAAGAACAATGTTCACTATGGTAAAGCTGGGAGCCATTACACGAGGTCAAGACTACATACCCTCAAGAACAACGTTCACTATGGTAAAGCTGGGAGCCATTACACGAGGTCAAGACTACATACCCTCAAGAACAACGTTCACTATGGTAAAGATGAGAGCCATTGCACGAGGTCAAGACTACATACCCTCAAGAACAACGTTCACTATGGTAAAGATGAGAGCAAGAACAGCTCAGATGGCCATGACCTCAAACCACCGTCAAAGACAGTGTTTTCTAAGTGGGGATGTAGGAGGAGTGTAGGAGGCAGCACACACAGCCCACAAGGCAAAGACTACACCCCTCAAGATCAATGGCACGGTAGTAAAGAAGGGAAAGAGAGTAAAGGGGAGAGTGGGGTGGGGCAAGGGACAGCATATACAGTTCACAAGGTCAAGACCACAACTTTCAAGAACAATACTTTGTGTGGTGAAAATGGGAGCCATGTCCATTATATTAAGACACAAGAATACAAATCCTTATCACAATGTTTACCAATCAAATGTTTGTTTACTGTGTCTGTTTGCACGCAGTTCTCCTAAAACCAAATCTCAATATCTAAATCTTTTCCCTAAGTTTTTTTTTCATGTCTTTCTGTGTGCATAATGATTCCATTTTATGGACACAGAGAGAAACTCCAGACGCCAAAGGATGTTGAAACATCAATTATTGATTAACGATGCCAACACATTTTGAACAGGGTAACAGACAAGTAGACAAAAGTGTTCCCAACAAAATGCAGTATCTCTCGAACGTTACTGCTGCTTCAATTTGCGGATCGCTACATGATGAATGTCATGTGTGTTATACTAAAAGAGCCGACAAAAAAATTACCTGGCCTGACCATCGTCTGTGATGTTTCTCTCTCTCTCTCTCTCTCTCTCTCTCTCTCTCTCTCTCTCTCTCTCTCTCTCTCTCTCTCTCTCTCTCTCTTGGCAGTTATTCGGTTTGTCAAATGTCAAGTTAGAACGTCCTGGGTGAAATAAACAGTTAGAGGGGACGGTGAAAGAGAAGCAAAGAAGAACGTCTGTTTCCATTTCCACTGTTAACGCAGAGCTTTTGTGACAACTCCAGCTCACACGATGTCATTTGTTCCTTCGTGGGGGACAGGATTCCATCTGATTTTGCTGTCAACTTCTAAACCAAAAAAGGACAAGGACAAACTGATCGCCTCTTCAAGTACAGGAAAGAGTGTGTTGGACAGAGGAATCTAAAAGACCTTTAAACGGTGACAAAGAAACTGGTGGGCAAGATCCAGCGGACCGACAAACAAGTAAAGGACAAGCAGGGAACCCCACCCTCAATAACTGAAGAACAGCAGAAGAAACGGGCAGAACACTTCGGGGATCTACAGAACACACCGGGGCCTGACGATCTACCTGACATTCCATCAGCAAAGGACAACACCATCGATCAACCGCGACAAACCAGCAGAGGGGAGATGTCAATGAGGCCACCGTGTCTCAGAAAATGGGAAGTCAGCAGAACCGGACGAGATCCCAGCAGAAGCAAATAAAGCCGATGTAGAGAGAGACGGCCGTCAGCATGCTTCGCAGCCTCTCCAGCGCCATCTGGGAAGAAGGCCGACTGGAAAGAGGACATCCTCAGCAAAACACAATTAAATCCACTTCCTTTGTCTGGTTCTCTTCCTGAATTTTCCCCAAAAGTTTTGCTGTTTACTTGTAAAATGATCAATCTCTGTAACAGTGTTGATTTTCGGTGTGTCGATGCCAAATATTTACCATAGTTCCTTCTGTTCTTTTGTAAGGTTAAGGAAGTGGGGAAAAAATCGACTGTTAAACCTTGTGAATTAAGATCCGGTACCTTCTTCCGTCCTATGTGGATTTTTGGTTGATCTTTTATCAAGTCTTTCTTCGATTATGAACGATTCCTTAACTTCTGACCATTTTCAGTCTGCGAGTGTAAAACCCGTCCATCTTGATACACAAAATAATACACACACACACACACACACACACACACACACACACACACACATATATATATATATGTATATATATATATATTATATATATATATATATATATATATATATATATATATATATATATATATATATATATATATATATATATATATATATATATATATATATATATATATATATGGATTTACCCGCTGCATACCATAGATTAAGCTACTCTTCTTCTCGTCTTCACCTTAGATTTGGTATTTCTGATACTATGCTGTCCTGCGTTATCTCTATGATCGATCTCAAACCGTTTCCATCAATGATCTTACCTCTTCACCTGCAGACTTGCAGTGCGGACTCCTACAGACATCTTTTCTGAGCCCCGTGGTCTTTGTCTTTTACACCAACCTATGTCTGAAATTGTCCTGCAGCACTCTCAGTCTCTCCATAGTTTCTCTGACAATAATCAGCTCTGTGTGTTCTGAACCGTTCCATTCACAATTCATCATTCACGGTGCACAGTCATACATTTCTAATACTAAATATTGGATGAATACATTGAGTTCCAATTGAATAATGACATGTCAGAAGTGATTTTCATTGCAAGTAAATCTCTTTCCTCCAAGTTTGTTCCAATGACTGTTCAGTCAGACAATTGTTTCATACATCCATTTTAAGTTTCTTCATACACTTGGTGTCACACTGGATGAGACACTACTCTTCCAGCGGTCCATTGTCTCTTTCTATCGTGTGTATTATCGGGAACTCTGCCAGATTGGTACTGTTCTGCATTTTTTTTTCAGAGGATGCTTCCAAAACCCTAATCTGTACTTTGGTCTTTTCAAGGCTGAATTGCTGTCTCTTGTCACCGGATACCTGAATCATCTTATGTATGATTTACACAAAGTACAGAATGACGCTGCCGTCCAAGTTTCAGATGTCCCACGTCCAATTACGTTGCTCCACTGCTTCACTCTCTTCAATCTTTCCCCTTCGAAAACAGGATTAATTATAAACAGCCTTTGCTCAGATAGCTTCAAGTTTCTGCGCGGTCAAGTTCCATATCTTTTAGATCTTCTCTAGCTCCGATCTCCTGTCTGGCTCTCGCACTCCTCGGCTGTTATGAATCTTTTTCATATACCTCATTTTTTTTCAGATCATAACCTTCGGAGGGTATTCTCTTTTCAAGCTTCCTCTGCACTCACTTTCTCTTTCCATGGCTCTAAGCCTCTTTCCTCCTTCCAGTCATGTTTCAAGATTACATTTCTTACCGATACACGGGCTTGTTCTTTCTTGTCTTACGACATTGTTGTGTGTGTGACTCTCTCTCTCTCTCTCTCTCCTCTCTCTCTCTCTCTCTCTCTCTCTCTCTCTCTCTCTCTCTCTCTCAAGATTACACTTCTTACCGATACATGGGCTTGTTCTTTCTTGCCTTACAATATTGTAATGTGTGTGTGTGTGTGTGTGTGCGTGCGTGTGTGTGTGTGTGTGTGTGTGTGTGGGTGTGGGGGGGTGGGGTGTTTGTGTGCGTGCGTGTGCGCGCGCGTGCGCACGCGCGTGTCTCCCCCCCCCCCCCCTCTCTCTCTCTCTCTCTGTTCGCACGCGCGTACTTGCGTCTTTGTGTTTATCTACACGCGGAAGCGCGCACCTGTGTGTGTGTGTGTGTGTGTGTGTGTGTGTGTGTGTGTGTGTGTGTGTGTGTGTGTGTGTGTGTGTGCGCGCGTGCGTGCGTATATATGTTCAAGCGTGTGCCAAGAACTTTCTGAGCACATAAGGCTAATCAAGATTAAGCGCCCAAAATATTCAGTAGTAGTAATAGTAGTAGTAGTAATAGTGGTAGTAGTGACGGTGATGGTGATGGTGATGGCAGTAGTAGTAGAAGTAATAACAATAGTAATAGTAGTAATAGTAAAGTCGTCATCGTCGTTGTATTAGTAGCAGTAGAAGCAGCAGCAGCAGTAGTAGTGGTGGTGGTGGTGGTTGTGCTGGTGGTGTTGGCAGCAGCAGTAGGGACTGCAGCATCTATTGAAAATCATGTTGCTACCAGTGTCTAACAAAACCTTGACCAGAGCCTTACTTTGAAAAATGAAGATGAAGCTGACTCCAAGCTGCGGGACCAGTGATCAGGTTTCTGAGAGAACCATCGTTTGCAAACATCGTGTGCTTTGCATCACCATGGAGCGGTCGTTGGAAAGGAAGGCACCCTTTTACGTTAACTTCATGAACTACCGAGAAGCTTCGACAGCTGAACAGTGCCATGCCGTGGAGGCTCATAATGCATACGGAGTACTCGGGAAGCTTGTCTCCCTAATCCAGGATGCCTCCGAAGACATGCCATGCACGGTCGCTAATGTTGGTCAGCTATCACACAGGTTTGACGGCAAAACTAGAGTTCGTCAAGGATGTTTGCTGTTTCCCTTGCTCTTTCTCCTAGTCGCTGAACGAGTTATGAAGACCATCACAACAGGCAGGAACAATGGAATGCAATCAATGGACACTCTGGGCTCAGTTTGAAGATATCGACTTAACTGACGACCTGGCGCTCCAGCTTGCTGCAGGACCAGACAGGGTTTCTAGGAAAATCAGCACAGCCACACAACTATGCATCTTGATTTCGAAGGCCATATCGGGTTTGCTGTGTGTCTTTTAAACGTGGGAGACCACCGAAGTGATGTAGAAGAAGATACAGACGTTTACTGAAATCTATCCCAGGCGCATCTGAACATCCGGTAGCCAGACAAGGTCCGTCAGCAATGAGGAGTTGTTACAGGCTTCAGCTGCCATGTAGACCGTAAGAAGGGAGAGGGGCTAGATAGGACACGCGCTCTGGAAGCCAGCATCTAGCACAACCTGTCAGGCTTTGACCTGAAACCCAGCGGGGAGGAGGAAGAGGGGACTCCAAACAGCTGGAGAAGAGACGGTAAGGCAGACTTAAACAGGAAGGGAACAAACTCGACAAAGGGTGAGAAGACAACCCAGAGTAGATTACACTTGAAAAAATGCCGTTGATGGTCATTCTGCTAGGGTCTAATTGAGTAATTCTATAGACTATAT
>CM031603.1:87494229-87516729 GCA_018398815.1 Conus ventricosus
ATAATTTTAAGAGCTTGCCAGGAACGCCATCAGGACCAGTAGCTTTGTTTTCATTGATGTTGGTCAGTAACTTAAATACTCCTGCTTTGTTTACTTTGATGTTTTGCATTTCAGGGAGTTTATCATCATCCTTTAGTCTAACGTTAATTAAAGGCTTGGGATTTGAGAAAACCGAACAAAACTGCTTGTTTAGTAAATTTAGTCTGGATGAGAGGGGAAAAAAAAACCTAACTGAATCCAGTTAGTTGAAAAAAGGGCCCAGGAAAAAAAAGGAAAGAAAGAGGGGGTGAGGGGGGGGGGGGGAGGCTGGGGGAGGGGATACATGGAGGGACTGGGAGGAAGGGGGCTGTGGAATCTGGTTGCTGGTCTCTACTCTTCCACATTTTATCAAAAAGCATTATGGAAATAACCTAAAATGTGCACTTCCAATTCTTCAAAATAAATATGTATTACAATGAAAATAAACTTATCATTTATTAATCACAAGAGATACTGATGGTCGTTACGACTGACATACTGAGTGATAATGTCTTCAACTATGAGAGTAACAACTGTCAAATAATCGCCAGATTTCCCACTAATCCTATGATCTGAACTTTAGTTCTGTCATGTATTTAAAGAAAAAGCAAAATAGAAATTCCAAGCTGTTTTCTGCCCCAGTTTTACGTATAATTGATACATTGATTAACTTAATATCCGTCGGTCGTTATTTCGGACATCGCTAAAACGATGTCCTAATCATGTGTCACGCACAGAACATCGCCCGAAAGTTGAGGGAAATCCCGTTAAATTGCCCCACTCTACTTTTGGTTCACTTAGAATTTTAATCATTTACAGAAACACATTTGAGAGAACAGCTGAAACCAATGTTTCTATCATTTTCTTGTGACGGTCGTTATGCATTTGACAGTCGTTACGATTTCTGACGGTCGTAATGATTGTGGACAAACAACATTTCCACACCTTCTCCGCTTCGAAGCGCCATTCTTGACGAAAGCTTCAGCCTCGATTTGAAACCTTTTGCCTTGGGTGCTATTTAAAGCACGGCATGGGATCTGTAAGTTCGTTGTTAGTAGAATTGCGAGAAAAAATACGGTCGTTATTTTCTGACATACTGCTTATTACCGTATGGATTTCGCGCTCGTTTGCTGCCACTGAATCGAATTTGGTTCGGAAAACACCTTTCTCCATTCGGTTAGTGTTGTCCGAGATGCCGAGTTAAATGAACACGGAACCGAACCGAACCTGATATGAACGATCGAGAGTTTTGCTGACCGACACGATTTTGACATACAGCGTTACGACTGTCGAAACGGATTTTTACCGCTTGACAGCATCGAAAACAATCAGAAATAGAACCAGGTTGTGATTTTAACATGTTCGCCGTTGATTTTTCTGCATCCTTTATTCATATTGTTGTGATGGTATGCAATTTAGATATGTATCCAGGCTTCGACACCAACCGCATCACTCGTCCGCCATCTTGAACGGGAAAATTTATCTAAGAAAAGCGTACAACTTGGGCATTTTCAAATGGAAGGCAGACACCCAAACTCACCATGTTATATTATGTATCTCTTCAAGGTATTATAAAACATCAAGCAATAAATAAAAAAAGCATTGGTATTTTTTAAATTCTTTATTTGTGCGATAAATATACAAGGGGTCTGGACGATCACCTTTTGTCACAAGCTCATATGCGAATACGAATAAGACTGACGTAATATGGTTTGGCTCCTAAGGCCTGTTGACAAGAGCGCCAAATTTTGAAGCAGTGGTGTGCATACAAGTCGGCGGGGAGAGGGGAGGAGGGGGGGGGGGTAGGGGGGTAGGGGGGAGGAGATCATGCAAGATTTGGATTTCATGTCATGGTACTTAGTACATGTAATGACGCGAAATGAGCGGAACTGTCTTCTATGTTGTTACAGAGACGAAAGAAGAAAGAAAAGGGGAGGGGTGGCATGAGGCACATAGCAAGATACAGGAGGAGAGAGAGAGAGAGAGAGAGAGAGAGAGAGAGAGAGATGAAGAGAGAGAGAGAGAGAGAGAGAGAGAGAGAGAGGGAGTGAGAGAGAGAGAGAGAGAAAGAGAAGAGAGAGAGAGAGAGAGAGAGAGAGAGGAGAGAGAGAGAGAGAGAGACAGAACACATGCCGAATCGATAAGAGGACAATATGGCCAGAAGAGTGGGGAAGCGTGGAAGGAGCGTACATAGAATAGCAGACTGTTGACAACGAAGGAACACACGCACAGAGTGGCAGAACTGTTGACACATAGGGAGCGCAGGATCGCTGACAAAGAAGGAGCGAAGGAGCACAGAGAGAGTAACATGGTTGTCGACGAAGAGGAAGCACAGAGACAGCGGTACGACTGGTGGCAAATAGGCAGTACACAGAGAGTGGCAGAACTGTTGACGACGAGAGAGCACATACAGAGTGGGAAGACTGTTGACAGAAGCAGCAAACAAATAGTGGCCAGACTGTTAACAAAGAGGGAGAACACATATAGTGGGAAGACTGTTGACAAAGAGAAAGCACATACACAGAAAGTGGCAGAAATGTTAACAAAGACGGAGCACACACAGAGTGGGAAGATTGTTGACAGAAGCAGCAAACAAATACAGTGGCCAGACTTAACAAAGAGGGAGAACACACAGAGAGTGGCAAGACTGTTGACAAAGGATTCGGATTCAGATTCAGACCTTTATTCTGTTAGGCCATAGCCCCTCAGAAGGGGGGTGGGTATAATAATAGATAGTTGACAAAGGAGAACATACAAAGAATGACAGAACTATTGACAAAGAGGGAGCACATACATACAGTGGCAGGACAATTGACAAAGAGTGAGCACACTCATAGAGTTACAGCACTGTTGACAAAAAGGCAGCACACGTACAGTGGCAGGACTGTTGACAAAGAGTGAGCACACATCGAGTGGGAGGACTGTTGACAAAGAGTGAGCACACATCGAGTGGGAGGACTGTTGACAAAGAGTGAGCACACTCATAGAGTTACAGCACTGTTGACAAAAAGGCAGCAAACGTTACAGTGGCAGGACTGTTGACAGAGGCAGACACAAATACAGTGAGAGGACTGTTAACTGTTAAAGAGGAGGGCACGTAGAGTGGGATGACTACTGACAAAGAGTGAGCACATACAGAGTGAGGGGGGCGTCTGTTGAAGAGACAGCACACACAAAGTGGGAAGACTGTTGACAGAGGCAGCACACAGATAGAGTGGACAGACTTGACAAAGAGGAAGCACACACAGAGTGGCAGGATTGTTGACAGGGACAGCACACACAGAGTGGCAGGACAGTTGACAGGGACAGCACACACATAGAGTGGCAGGATTGTTGACAGAGACAGTACACACAGAGTGGCAGGATTGTTGACAGAGACAGCACACACAGAGTGGCAGGACTGTTGACAGAGACAGCACACACAGAGTGGCAGGATTGTTGACAGAGACAGCACACACAGAATGGCAGGATTGTTGACAGAGACAGCACACACATAGAGTGGCAGGATTGTTGACAGAGACAGCACACACAGAGTGGCAGGATTGTTGACAGAGACAGCACACGCAGAGTGGCAGGATTGTTGATAGAGACAGCACATACAGAGTGGCAGGACTGTTGACAGAGACAGCACACACATAGAGTGGCAGGACTGTTGACAGAGACAGCACACACAGAGTGGCAGACTGTTGACAGAGACAGCACACACAGAGTGGCAGGATTGTTGACAGAGACAGCACACACAGAGTGGCAGGATTGTTGACAGAGACATCACACACAGAGTGGCAGGATTGTTGACAGAGACAGCACACACAGAGTGGCGGGATTGTTGACAGAGACAGCACACACAGAGTGGCAGGATTGTTGACAGAGACAGCACACACAGAGTGGCAGGACTGTTGACAGAGACAGCACACAAGAGTGGCAGGATTGTTGACAGAGACAGTACACACAGAGTGGTAGGATTGTTGACAGAGACAGCACACACATAGAGTGGCAGGATTGTTGACAGAGACATCACACACAGAGTGGCAGGATTGTTGACAGAGACAGCACACGCAGAGTGGCAGGATTGTTGATAGAGACAGCACACACAGAGTGGCAGGACTGTTGACAGAGACAGCACACACATAGAGTGGCAGGACTGTTGACAGAGACAGCACACACAGAGTGGCAGGACTGTTGACAGAGACAGCACACACTGAGTGGCAGGATTGTTGACAGAGACAGCACACACAGAGTGGCAGGATTGTTGACAGAGACAGCACACACAGAGTGGCGGGATTGTTGACAGAGACAGCACACACAGAGTGGCAGGATTGTTGACAGAGAGAGCACACAGAGTGGCAAGATTGTTGACAGAGACAGCACACACAGAGTGGCAGGATTGTTGACAGAGACAGCACACACAGAGTGGCAGGATTGTTGACAGAGACAGCACACACACAGTGGCAAGACTGTTATTGTTAAGAGAGACAGCACACACACAACACACACACACACACACACACACACCACACACACACACACACACATAAACGCATACATAATCGCACACACACATGTACGAACACACACACACATACTGAGCTAGATTTGGAAAGAACAGTGTGTACAGCCAGACAGCCCAAAAAGACACAGGAGACTGAGAAGAACAGGCATATGTTCAAAAGGAACACGCACGCACGCACGCACGCGTACACACACACACACACACACACCACACAACCACGAAGAACGGGAAAGAAAATGAAAGAGAGAGTGTGGGGGTAGGCGAGGAAGAGACAGAGAGAAAGAGAGACAGAAGGCGGTCGCGGTGGTAGGGTGAGGAGGGATGGTAAAGAGACAGAGAATGCGGGGGGGGGGGGGGGGGAATGGGTGGGAAGGGATAAAGATTAGAGATGGGAGGAAACTGGGGGACAAAGGAGAGGAGGCAAGACGACAGCTACACTGTTGTGTAGAAGAAGACAAAAACAAATTTGCAATTCAATGAACAAAGTAAAACAGATCTGCGGAAATCCCGGAGCTAGGGGTCCCTTAGAACCCCACTACACAACTTCCTTTCAAAGAGCGCTTCTCTTCGTCAGTATCAAGACCGAAATGGTTGAAATACGCCAACTATGTAGTGTTTATTTGGCATTTATTTAAAGAACATTTGAGGTTTTCTTTTACCTTTAATCAGATCTATGTTGATATTTTACAGAAAGAAAGCATGACGGAGTGAAACAAAAGACTTCTTTGAAGACGACAGAGAGTCGTCCGTAAGGGAAGCCCTAAACTCCAGTTTTGTCCACAGTTCAAAGGCTACTACTCACTGCGATACTTGAATTTCCTGCATTCTGGCTTTATTCAATCACAATTGTTTGAGGCAACACGCCAAACACAGCAAAACGTCTTTTTTCTGTCTTTCCCCTGCAAAAATTGAGAAGACCTATTCTACCATCTGGAGTTTAACAGCATAAGGTTACAGGTTACATCCCCTTGCCAAATGTATAGTAATAGCATGTAATAAGCCTATATCCATTGTTGCAGATTTACTCTACAAAACAAGGAAACACACTTTATCCGGAAATGATTCAAGTGACATTCAATGTTATGACACACGTCATGAAATAAAAGTCGTGTCAGTTTGACGTCACTATTTTTCTTTTTCTTTTTTTTTTAACCCAGAATTAGGAAGTGGTTCCTAGAACGAGTGACAGGAAACGAAATTCCAACGAAATCGGAAATGCCAAAATGTTTGTCTTTTTTCTTAGTATTTGAAATAACAGACAGGAAGCCAAAATTTGCACAAGTGGATTCTATTTCAAGAACTCCAATGAGTGAGCATAGGAAGTATTAGGGACGTACAAATCTCGCGTTGATACCATTTTTTTCTCTGCCTACCTTTTGCACATGTGACTGAAATTTCGGTTGTCCGCCGCGAGTAGGTCCTGACAGAATCATAGCAATGAATCGTACATAAAGGAAGAGACAAGAAGGTAGAATGAGGTAATGAACAGAGGTTTCTTGCAAGCCGTTTTGCAGAGGCGAATTGTGTGTGGAGCACAGAAATTGGTGGTTAGTTCCAAAGTGCGCCTTCACTTCGGCTGCGCGAAATTTAAAAAATAAAAAAAATAAAAAAATAAACGGGACTGATTTTTTCTTGTTAATGTAAATGGCCTGCAGACTTGTCAGTTTTGCGAGTGTCTGACCGGTTTCATGTGACTAACGACGTTCGGTCATACTTTAATCCTACCCGGAAAGTTGAAAACGCTGTGATGGCGGATCAGGGGGAAGCGATTGCCATGGTAACTTGATCTGTTTGTCACTTTTTGTCTGTTGACGTAACCTCTCATGGCCTTCCATTTTGGTGGCAGGACCCCCTGGTAACCCCCTGTGGTGACCCCCCCCCCCCCCGGTAACTTAACCACAGAGTGCATTCAGAGACCTCGTTTTTAACTCACAGATCTTAAGTGCATTGTAAATGGTGAATAAAAAGGGCCAAAATCTAATCACTTAAAAATCATAGCTTTCTCGTCAGGTTTCCAATTAAGATACTTTCTGCTCCATATAACTGTGCGATACCATGGTCACAGGTTTGTCTTTAATCCCGTACAGCGCTGGCGCCCACTGAAGAACCACTTGTTACGCTGCAGAACTCGAAGCAGCAACGGACATGGAGATGGGGTTTGAGTTCCATGTTGCGACAGCTTCTATGGGTTTGGACAGACAAGGCATCAGAAAAGCAACACATGTGACTTAACGGTGTTTCCGGACGTAACGTGTTTTCTGAAGAAAGCAAAACTTAACGGCTGTTTTGAAATTGTTTTGTTGCAACGTATGCCACTTGACAAAAAATATTGACGGGTAAAACACCAGATGCCTCACGTGTGAAATTGTTGCACTGCTTTCTCAGCTGCCCTACATATGCACACAATGAAATATCAGTGCCTGCTTTTTTTTCTTGAACATTTTTAATTCACCAACTTGTACAATAAAAAGAAACCGGTATACGCACAATTACATGATTCATGTACAATATTCACATATCCAGTTCAGTTGTTTATATGTGCAGGTTGCTTTTGGTTAGTATGTGTGCGTGTGTGTGTGCGTGTGTGTGTGCGTGTGTTTGTGTGTGTGTTAGTTTACAGTCTGAAAGAGAGACGGGGGGGGAACTGAGACAAAGATTGGATCTGCCAATAATAATATCAGCATTCACGACAAATAATAACATGGTGAAACAAAGACTGGATCTGCCAATAATAATATCAGCATTCACGACAAATAATAACATGGTGAAACAGGAGAACACAGACTTCTTGCACTAAGCACAAACATTATGTTTTAGTTTCGCATGGCACTAAACAAGGCAACAACAAAATAAACGAAGACGTTGAACGGGCGGCAAAAGGGAAATTATACTTAAGAAAACAGTGGTAAGCCCTCTATACACACTCCAAGCCTACACAACTTCTTTTCTCATTCAATTGTATCCTAATGAAGTATTTCTTTTTTTTCTTTTTCTTTTTTTTTTTTACAGATTATCTGTATTTCAGCGTGCGAGTTGATACTTCAATGCAGGCAGCTCTTTTCTCATCTTGCACCAGCTACTATATGACTTTGCTGGTAAAATTTATAAATCAATTATCTTATCAGTTTGTATGCATTTAACATTGTCATATAGACTATTACTAAATGTTTCGGCGAAGCGGAAATCCCAGTCTAACATACAACTGGGTGATAGCCGCTTGAAATTCACTTCAAAAAGACATAATGGGATTGCAATGCCAGTAAAGATGCTAGGCATTTTTCTCTCTCAGTATTGCAGAAAGAACACGGATTCGTTCGCTCTGAATTACTGCTTAATTATACCGCATTTGTTTCTGAAAGCTTATGGATGGTAAGAGTAGAAGCTATTCTAAACTCGTCCTTTTAATTTCATTAATCTTGCAGAAAGTAACACTATTTAACTCTTTTTTTTTTTTGTCCCTTTTTCGGCCATCTGATTTCCCTATCTCGTACAAGTGACCTTGGAATAATCGGTCAGTAACCAAGCTTTTATCAAATTAAAAGTTCAAAACGGGATTGTGCAGTTCTTGTCTGCTATTCGATTTTCAAGCGAGGCGTAGTCAGTCGTGCGTGTGTCAGAAGCTCCTTTCGTTACCTCAGAATGAGTATTTCATGACACATATCTTTTTACCTGTCAAGTCACGTCATCAAATGACAATTCTTGTGAATTTGCCTCAAGATGTATTTCACATAAAAGTACACACGGTAAACAGAAAACATCATGTTGCAAACAAATTTCAACATAAAACATTGTTTCGCGACTCCGCGCGACATACGCTCGAATGTTGACACTTCGTTTCATATTCCACCATTTACACCGTGTGAAACATTGTTTTTGCATGCATGTGTTTTGTGCCAAAACATGCCTGAAACACGTTGTTCTGCTTCCACCAAGGCCTGCGTTTGTGCGAAATAGGCTTTGAAGGTTTTTACGCTTGCGTCTTTGGTTTGCGACGTGCTCCACATCTGCAAAATCTGTTGGTATCGTGAGCCAACGAACGGCGCCTGTGTCTGACATGTAACAACGCCTGCTTTGTGTTGAAAGACGACTGTCAAGGAGGCAGCTCTGTTCCAAATTTTAAACCGTAAGGCAATTTCATATTCGGTGGGTATGTTCCATGGAAACTTGATAGTAGATTCGTATGATCAGAAACAGGGGAAAACTGAAAACCAGAAGTCAACAATGTTTATTTTTGTCTAGAAATCTTGCATGTCTAGAATGATTTTTGAGTAAAAAGATATTAATTAAAGACGTGAGTTTTCTGAACTGCAACGAATTCTGCCGGAGCTGAACATAAATGTAAACTATTGCCGCTAACCAAGGTGTATTTAAGCAATCAAAGGTATATGAGGAAAAGAAATATAGCTATCCAAAAAAATAAAAGCACCAATATGTGAAGGCAAAGCAGACAACATGCAGAATCAAAAAGAGGAATGAAGGTTATATTACAATACATTGCTTGAAAAAGTAGAGACCTTGATAGAAAACCATTCGTTAATTGATAGACAGTTATATTCTCTGCTACTTTAAAAAATTGTTTCAAAAATTAATAATTGAAATTACAGTTACGTGGATGATTCTCATGTGGGTCTCTACGTGGGTGCGGCAGGGTGGAGAAGTCGTGGACGTGAACGTTGGTGGATATGCAAGAGCCCAAGTATTACACCCACAAAAAAGGCAAACAGCACGGAGCTCACTACTATTGCCAAGAGCTGACCACCGTCAATGCTGCTGTCTCTGTCAGGCGATGGGGTAGTGCTTCCATTGGGCCCTGCACACCAACACACAATGTACTGTACAACAAAACATACTGTCGCCAGTCTCGTTTAGACTGCATACTGTCCTGTCCGACAAACCCTCTAGAACAAACAGGGTATCAATGTAAACGGTCAACTGCTTGAAGAGGATCATAGTCGTAACAACAAATGTTAACCGTGTCATTGCAAGAATATCTGTATTGACGCCAGCTGCCGTGACGGCAGTGGTTATCATTAAGAACTGTTTCCTACTTAAACGCTCAAATCCAGTCAGTAACGTAGATCTGAGGAATTTTTTCCTGGTCTGCCTTGTACGACCAAGAGTTGTTGAACTTGTCATGGGGGTTAAATGAGAAAACTGAGGAACAAAGAATCTATTAACCTCAGGTACACACTCGAAAAAGATTGCTCAAAAGAAAATTTCTAACCAACATTGCAAGCGTGTGTATCCCTCGGGTCTGCTTGTCGGCAAGATATGTTATGGATGAAATCATAGGTAACAGCCCTGTCACATAGTCTAAGATTAAAACAGAACTTTTCCTCCTTCCTCCATCAAAGGTTTAAAGGCAGTGCGTCCGTCCCTTCCTCCGTAGAAAATCAAAAGACGGACTTTCCGTCCCTTTTTCCTCCAAAAGCGAAAGACATACCACCTGTTCCCCCTTCCCGAACCAGCGAGAGACACGTTCCTGCCCTCCTTCCCCAAAGGCTTAAAGACAGATCATCTGTCTCTTCCATCCCCGGCAAATGAGAGACAAAACATCCCTCTCTCCTTCCATTTTCCACCCATCTTCACCCCCTTCAGCCTTCGGGATGCATATGCGATAAGCAAAGGACAATCTGGCTATACCCCTGCCCCTCCCCCAAGGAGATAGTAGCGTTTGTCTTAACTGAAAAGCTCAGTGTAGGCACAATGTTTACTTGCGTATAGTTTCTTCCATAATTCGATGCCTCTAGTAAACAAAATTGAAATAAATATGGATTTGAATAATATTTCTTCAGAATAAATCTCACACGGCTGACAGACAGACACATTGTGTGCTCGTCGATAGATTTGTTTTATTCTTTCACTGCATTGAAAATAAATTTAAAAGAAATAATCGAAATGTCCAGTCTCGTGATTCAGGTCATTTCACCACGAGCGCTTTCGTCACGGTTGGTCACAAATGCGAAGAGACCGTGGGGGTACCATTCACAGTTTATAGCTTGTGACAAACCATGGGATTGCGACATTCTGCGGTGAAACAGGGAGGGTGTGTGGAAAGACCCAAGAAAAGGAACCAGGAAAATAATTGAGATAACAGTAAAGATGCAATAGTTTGATACACCGCAGTTACATCAGCAGCAACAACAGTAATAGTAGCAACAACAGTAGTAGTACCAGCAGGAGGAGGAGCAGAAGCATAACAAAGTAGCAACAGCAGCAACAGCACCGAACCGCAGCGGATATAGTAGTAGCAGCAGTGGCGGCAGCAGCAACAGTTATAGTATCACAGGAAGAGATAGAGCAACAGCAGCGACAACAAGGGCAATGGAATGGCAGTGTGCTGATGGTAATGGTGGTGCTGAGTTACAGACAGTGCACAAAGAACAGAAGAAACACGGAACACAGCAATAAAAGAAACATCCCGGAGACAAAGGCTGCATGCAAGACACGGACGACTCTTCTGACGCACGTGGACGACTTTCGGTGTCCCGGGCTGTGCGGGACTTGAAGGTGGAAGACATGACGGCGCGGAAGCCCAGACTGAAACCCGTCCTGCCTGCGCGATGCCTGACGTGAAGTGAACGTGCAAGGCCCAGCCTGTGCTCCCAAGATAAAGTCCATCGGACTGCTTGTTGCACATGGTAGCCAGTAGTGTGGTGTTGTCTGTAGGCACACACAGACACACACATAAACGCACACACACACACACACACACACACACACACACACACACACACACATGCGCGCGTGCATACACACACACGCACGCGCACGCGCACACACACAAACACTCGTACGCACTCACGCACTCACACACACACAACACACACACACACACACACACACACTCACACACACACACACACACACTCGCAAGCACAAACACACACGTGCACAAACACTCGTGCGCACACGCAAACACCAGGATATACCGTTGCTGCTTTTTCCTAAATGAACCTGTTCAATATCAAGACAAACTGAGGCTGAAATAAAGGTGAAACTTATCGACATTCAAAAAACATCACGCGCTTAAAACCTCGCCCCGTTCCGTTGCAGTAACATTCTTGGGCTGGTTTACGCGAGTTTGAGCAACAGTATCGTAGCTTTTGACTTCACTGTCTGATGTGGAAGTTACTGTTGAAAACCAAAGTTACTGTTGAAAACCAAAGATAACACAAGTCATCCTGTGATTGTGGCCGGCTGGTGGCTGCGAAGAAGAAACAGTTGCGTTCATGACACAAAGGTCACTTTTCTATACACACTGGTATCTTTTAAAAGGTGAGGAAGTTCAGTGATGCATGCCATGTGATGAGCCACTGACTATGACACGTGGGCTTACTGAGTGTTGGGAACTGCAGCAGATTCCATGAAAATCCTGTTCAGAGACATTCCACCAAATGTGATTTTTAAGTTCATGAAAAAGATAAAACAAAATTTTCCTCTGTTCATGGAAGAATGATTTTTAAGCAGTGTGTGTGTGTGTGTGTGTGTGTGTGTGTGTGTGTGTGTGTGTGTGTGCGTGTGTGTGCGTGCGTGCGTGCGTGCGTGCGTGAGTGAGTGTGTGCATGCGTGCGCGCGCGCGTGCATGAGTGATCTAAAGTAAATTGCTTCATCGTGCTTTTTTTCCATTCATGCAAGGAACTGACTTTGACGAAGTGACAGCGCTGTTATGGCCCTTCGTGGTCGGCTGGGCAACAAACAATATGAACTGAACTGAGTTGAATCCGCCAGGGTCGAACAGTCCTCATAATTTCAATCAAAATCTCTCTGATCCGTCGTACATCTCTTTACACTTCCCCAGCAGGATCACACCTTGTATCTTACTGAATCCTCAATGTCTCAGCCTCGCTTTGATGACAGCTGCGGGTTTTTATCTCCCTTTGTTACTCCGTTATCTCCCTTCCCCTCTTCACGGGAGGTACTTCGCTTGCTGGATCTGAGTCGTAATCCAAAGTCCGCACCAATCTTACACACTGACAGGCAATCAATATATATCAATGCACCTTTTAAGTCTGAGTGTTTTTACGATGAGACTGATGCTCTTTATTTTTCTCTTGAGAAATCTACGGAAATGTTTTTTTTGTTGTTTTTTTATACATATAAAAAATGTCCGATCTTGCTGTGTTAAACAAAATGAACAAACAGATCCGTACTGAAATTGAATGGAATCGTTATGGTGTCGTGTTTCTTTTCTTTTTCTTATTCTTAAAAAAATAGAATTCTTTAAATTCTATTCTGCAGTTTTTGTTGTTTGTGTGTAATCTTTTATTTGTGACAGACCAACGAACAGACGTGGTTGAAAGCATCACCTTTTTGTGACCGTCAATATAAGGGCATTTGGGAGAACGCAAACATCCACCGAAATAGAAAGGATCCGGACCCACCCACTGATTAAGATCCACGACAAAAATTCAATGGATACGTCCTGAAGACATAATTATTCTATCTTTCCACTGAGTTTCTGTAAAATCGGTTTCGTCATTTCTGTGTAATCCTACTGATAGGGAAAGAAACAAGCAGCACACAAACAGACGAAGCAGAAAACACAACCTCCCTGCCGCTGGTAATTGCCCTTGATTTATCGCGGATCCTTACAGCACTGGCAAGTTCAGCTGATGCTTTGCAGATCTGAATGTAACTCATCGTACAGAGTGGTTGTCCTCCCCCCTCCTCCACTTTCTTCTTCTTCTTCTGCTATGATGTACCCTTCTTCTTCTTCTCCTTCTCCTTCTTCTACTTCTTCTTCTTCTTCTTCTTTCTGCTTCTCCTTCTGCTGCTGCTGCTGCCGCTGTAGTGTGGCGACGGCAACAGCCAGACCAGCCCAGTGGCGTAGTGGTTAGCGTCGCAGATTTCCAGCTGGGAGATCGTCGGTTCGATTCCCTTCAGATCCATTTACATGTGGGATTTTCTGTCCTGACCGGCTCCTACACATAGCTGAGCTTGCTATGGGCTCCACAGCAGAGACTGGGATCACACAGTACAGTATCGTCCATTGAGGGGATGCGTCTCTTAGAGCGCTGCTCAAATTTCCTGACCAACGCTGCAGGGAGTCTGTATCTCTCGGGCCTGGTTGACGCCAGGACATATCATGAAAGTCAGCGTAGAGAACAGCCCTGTCATGCAAATAAATAAACAAATAGATAGATAAATTTAAAAGGCAATAGCCATGGAACTCTTTACCATCGCACTTCAGCCAGAGGGAAATGTTGTTGTCGTTTACTGTCGCATCTTTTTAGGAGACAATATGGCGGGTTTCAAAAGAATCGTGAGTAGTTTACTTCACAGTGTATGGATGCATTTATGTTTGTATCCGAGTACGTAAGGCAAGGTCACGCAAATAAATCCATTCGTGTGCAGAAACAACGGTGTTTATTTTTTTTCTCCTTAAAAAAAAGATGGAATTGGGGGTTGGGGGGGGGGGGGGATAAGGCGATAGTGGCAATATTTGTTTTCCTCCAACAGTTTGTTTCAGTTAGTTTTAGTCAAAGGCGAGCTGATATCAAGGGAGAAATGGAAATATTTCTTTCCCATACACTCAGGCTCAGTGCAGTACTTTTCAATCTTAGAGAGGATTCGCTCGTTCAACCAATCAGTGAGGGCCTTTCATTCGGGTTGTTGGACTTGCACTTGTCATTATTGACAAAATCTACGATTAAACATGAAATCCCACTTGTTCTTTTTTCTGGTCCTGCGCGCATGTGTGTGTGTTTCTGTGTGCGTGCGTGTGCGCGCGCACGTGCGTGTTTGTGTTTGTGTGTGTGTGTGTGTGTGTGTGTGTGTGTGTGTGTGTGCATGCAAAATATTTTACACATGCATCAATGTGTCTTTGTATATTTTAATAATAATGTGTATTTCAGTGCATACATGTATGTAAGTTGGTTCCTATACACAGATGTTTATCGTCACGCATGCCCAGACACGTAGAGTGCACAGGACGCACAAACGAAATGTGAACCTGAGTCATAGACGGTCACTCTGTTCTCCCCGCACGGCCTTGAACTCTGTAGGTCCATCTCCACAACATGCAGCCGTACCACGTAGCCAGGGTCACACACTATGTTCCATAAGATACTTTCGTGACTGAAACACAGGCACACAGCAAGTTCCTTACTGTGCATTCTAAACACAGGCACACAACATGTTCCGTACAATACTTTCGTGACTGAAACACAGGCACACAAGATGTTCCATACAATACTTTCATGACTGAAACACAGGCACACAACAGGCTTGATACAATACTTTCGTGACCGAAACACAGGAACACAACAGGTTTCATACAATACTTTTCGTGACTGAAACACAGGAACACAACAGGCTTGATACAATACTTTCGTGACCGAAACACAGGCACACAACAGGTTTCATACAATACTTTCGTGACCGAAACACAGGAACACAACAGGCTTGATACAATACTTTTGTGACTAAAAGACAGGAACACAACAGGTTTCATACAATACTTTCGTGACTGAAACACAGGCACACATCATGTTCCATAGAATTCCTTAATGACTGAAATACATTTTCCTATCTGAAATGGAAGCACGCGGTTTGTTCAAGAAATACTTCATTCTAAAATACAAACACGAAATACGGACCGAAAGACACACTCGTAACTTAAACGCTCTAGAGCACACAATTTCGCTCCAAAAGAGATTTTGGAAACTATGAATGCATACCATACGTTCCCTAAGAAATACTCTGATCACACACACAGACACAGACCACACACACACACACACACACACACACACACACAACACACACTCACACACTCACACACACACACACACACACACACACACATCACACACACACACACACACACACACACACACACACACACACACACCACGCGTGCGCAAACGTACAAGAAAACATAAAAGGCATGGAAGAAGCCGCAAATTTATCTTTTAAAAAGGGCATTATGGAACATTTGTATAGCGGAGCCACACATATGATACAAAAACAAATCACAGTCTTGGGAATGAATACAAACGAACCCAAGGGCCAGTAATGATTTTCACGATGCAAATTCACTGTCCACCCCTCGTCCTCACTCATCTTGAGATTCTGTTTTCACACATCAAGACACAACACGATCGTTCTGTATCATGGGAACATCCTCTCTCTCCCATCTGTGTGTGTGTTGGGGGGGGGGAGGAGTCTGCGTGTACGTGTGCATGTTTGAAAGTGCGTGTGTATCAGCATGCGCGAGTGCGCGCGTGCATGTGTGTATTGCGTGTGTGTGTGTGTGTGTGTGTGCATTGCGTGTGTGTGTGTGTGTGTGTGTGTGTGTGTGTGTGTGTGTGTGTGTGTGTGTGTGTGTGTGTGTGTGTGACACAGAGAGAGAGAGAGAGAGAGAGAGAGAGAGGAGAGCAAGAAAATGTGTGTGTGTGTGTGTGTGTGTGTGTGTGTGTGTGTGTGTGTGTGTGTGTGTGTGTGTGTGTGTGTCTGTCTGTCTGTGTGTGTGTGTGTACGTTTGTATCTGAGTCGCAAGTGTGCGTGTATGAGTGTTTGTGCATGTGTGTGAGACACGACGGCCAAAAATTCGAGCAATGTATAAGGGACAGTGATAATAGGAAATACACACAAACAGACAATCAATGTTCAAAGATACAGATAAAGACACTCAGTGACAGAGACCTAGAGACAGAGGAAGATAGAGTGGAAGGGTTGGGGGGGGGGGGGGGGTGGAGAGGATGACAGTTCACCTCAACTGTCGTCTGAAATAACACACTAAGACACGAGAGACAAGACTCCCTGATGGTTTACATGGAAGATGTACAGATTTCTTTACCTGTAGTAGGAATAAGGATAGCTGGGAGACATCAGGTAGGAAAACCATAGTGTTGTGCCTTCACAAATCTCTGTCCGCTTACCCCGTGCCCTGCCAACAAGCGCTCGTTCTCTTGATAAAAAACATCCGATTTTTTTTTCTGTTATTCTCAATATGTCTAGGTGCGTGTGCACGCGCACATACACACGCGGGCGCGCTCACACACACACACACACACACACACACACACACACACACACACACACTCAAACGCACACACAAACATATATGCGCGCATATGCGCACGCACGCACACACACACACACACACACACACACACACACACACACACACACACACACGCACGCACGCACGCACGCACGCACGCACGCACGCACAGATAGATAGATAGATGTAGATATAGACACACACACACGCACACACACACAAAACACACACACACAACACACACACACACACACACACACACACACACACACACACACACACACACACACACACACAAGCACGTAGGGAGGCTTACGCACGTGACAACATACAGAAACTTGGCATGTGTGTGTGTGTGCGTGAAAGAGAGAGAGGAGAGAGAGAGAGAGAGAGAGGAGAGAGAGAGAGAGAGAGAGGAGAGAGAGAGAGGAGAGAGAAAGAAGAGGAGAGAGAGAGGAGAGAGAGAGAGAGAGAGAGAGTGTGTGTGTGTGTGTGTGTGAGTGTGAGTGTGAGTGTGTGTGTGTGTGTGTGTATGTGTGTGTGTGTGTGTGTGTGTGTGTGTGTGTGTGTGTGTGTGTGTGTGTGTGTGTGTTGATCTATGTTCGGTAAGTATCTGCGTGTGTGTATGTTTCTAGTTTTAAAAGAATAATCTTTTTGTTAACATAGACGTGGTGCCCTACAAAATAAGATGATATTGGCGGATAGAATATGCGTATGGGTCAGACATAAGATAAATAGCTCAGTATCCTATGATATAAGAAAATGATTCTCTTTTGTAAAAATCTGGACATTTAATAAACCACATCAAACATTGCATTTCCAAACCTGTTTTTAAACAAAACTCAAAGGGACGTTTTTATAGCTCTTACGACGACATGTATATTAAAAACAGTACATGAGCTGGTAAAGGTAAAGGAAAGACATTCAGAGACATTACACTACTTGTACGAAGTCGGTCAGGACTTTGGTATCGGTGTTGGACTAAAACTGAATGCTTAAACAGTAAACAAGTGGGGTATGTTTTGCTCCATAAGGAAACCTAACACAGAGTAACTTTTATTCAAGACTGGCACAGCCTTTTAAACTTGAATAAAGTCAGACAAATACATAGACGAACAATCTAATAGTGGGGGAAAAAAAACAAGCGCAGGCCAACAACTGAACTGTCTTCATAGTAATGTTGTTTTTTCCCCACTATTAGATTGTTCGTCTGTGTCTTTGTCTGACTTTATTCAAGTTTAAAAGGCTGTGCCAGAACGCATGATGTAATCCATGACGTCAGACAGGGCTGGCTCACCTGGCGTGGTGCTGGTGCCCGTCACAACCTCCGATCGTCTGACTGCTGTGTAGAGCAGCCTGAATCCTCGGTGGATGTCGGCGCCGTGGGACACGAACTGGATGTGCATGTGCCGCCCAGTGCTGCTGAAGCGTTGCCATTGGTCAACGGTTCCACATAATTTGGCCAGGCGGCGGTCATATCTAGGTCCGTCTGAAGATATGTAGAAACATGATCGGTCAGTTATTCAACCGTCCTTACCTTTTCCCATCTCTGGTTCCACCAATGCAAGAATATTAACCGAACATCTTCAAATCCTATATTATCACGTTATGTTAAAATACGTTGTAAAACTAGTAAAGAGACCAACAGTTGCCAACTGTATCAATTAGTATATAATCTAACAAGTGTATACATCCATGATTTCTTTCTTTTCTTTTTTCTCTGCGCACGCAGGCTGACACTCCTGCGGACACTGCCTGTATAGACAGGCAGTGGAGTTTTGTGTGTATGACCGGTTTTTTTTTTTATCCCGCCATTAAGGCAGCCATACTCCATCTTCGGGGAAGGTGCATGCTACGTGTAACGTGTCATCCATACAAACGGCCAAACTGGCCTTCTCTTCCGAAAGTTGGTGTAGGGATTTTACGTGTGTGCAAGATGCTGTGCGTGCGTTCCCACACGGAACCTCGGTTTACAGTCTCATTCGAAGGACTGTATGGGGAATGGAGTCAGAACCAATGTTAACTCCGAGGGGAAATCCCCCTGTACCGAAATTCGAACCCGCAACCCCAGGATCACGAGTCCGGCGCTCTACCAACTGAGCTATTCCGGCCCCCGTACATCCATGATATTACAGTGACAGATGTAGTCGCGGGATATGTGTACATTTGTTATTTTACGCACTATATGATAGAGCAACAACATCTGTCACTATGTCATGCCACGATGATAATATTTTCCTAGCTACAATGACTGAACCGCAAAATCAGCCAAACCAGATATTGTACTATATACACTGTGAGTGAAAAGGCATCGCCTTCTTCGTACCTGTAAACTGCCATTGTAATGGTGAATCTCTACACGGGTCAACAGAACCAAAAAATATTAGAGGAAAAGAAAATGAGCTGTTTGAATACACAGAAATCTGAAAAAGTAGATGGTAAAACAAACAAAATATCAATGCAACTCGGTAGAAAAATTAACACCCAGAGCTTGAAGAACTACGCAACAAAAATAATGGAAATGAACCGTTAAGATCTCAAGGAAGATGGGTTGTGGGTGGCAAAAATGAAATCTCAAAGACGATTACTCTAATCAAGAAAAAAAAAACATCAACAAACACTCGATTAAGCTGGTCACTGAAAATAATCTTATAATCGAAAATGAAATGGACATTCAACTAGGTATGAAAACTTACACACACAAAAAAGAATACTGAAGATCATAAAATGAAATGTCTTGTAACAGAACTATGATTACCATGTGAAGAAAGAAAAGTTTAAGATAGTTGCATGATAGTATCACTATACAATGAGAGAGGTCGCCATATTCATTGCAGATGCCTGTGGTTGAGTATTATACGGAGGCCATAATTAACTGGTTACTCAGTTTGGAAGCGAGAAAACGCAATTAGGACACATTCAGTAGAGGGCGAAGACTACTTATCCTCGCACTAAAGACTACTTATCCTCGCACTGAAGACTACTTATCCTTGCATGAAGACTACTTATCCTTGCACTGAAGACTACTTATCCTTGCACTGAAGACTACTTATCCTTGCACTGAAGACTACTTATCCTCGCACTGAAGACTACTCATCCTCGCACTGAAGACTTCTTATCCTCGCACTGAAGACTACTTATCCTCGCACTGAAGACTACTTATCCTTGCACTGAAGACTACTTATTCTTGCACTGAAGACTTCTTATCCTTGCACTGAAGACTACTTATCCTCGCACTGAAGACTACTTATCCTCGCACTGAAGACTACTTATCCTCGCACTAAAGACTACTTATCCTCGCACTAAAGACTACTTATCCTCGCACTGAAGACTACTTATCCTCGCACTGAATACTGCTTATCCTCGCACTAAAGACTGCTTATCCTTGCACTGAAGACTACTTATCCTTGCACTGAAGACTACTTATCCTTGCACTGAAGACTACTTATCCTTGCACTGAAGACTACTTATCCTCGCACTGAAGACTACTTATCCTCGCACTGAAGACTACTTATCCTCGCACTGAAGACTACTTATCCTTGCACTGAAGACTTCTTATCCTTGCACTGAAGACTACTTATCCTCGCACTGAAGACTACTTCTCCTCGCACTGAAGACTACTTCTCCTTGCACTGAAGACTACTTATCCTTGCACTTAAGACTACTTATCCTCGCACTGAAGACTGCTTATCCTTGCACTGAAGACTTCTTATCCTCGCACTGAAGACTAATGATCCTTGCACTGAAGACTACTTCTCCTCGGACTGACGACTTCTTATCCTCGCACTGAAGACTACTTATCCTCGCACTGAAGACTACTTATCCTTGCAATGAAGACTACTTATCCTCGTCCTGAAGACTACTTATCCTCGCACTGAAGACTACTTATCCTCGTCCTGAAGACTACTTATCCTCGCACTGAAGACTTCTTATCCTCGCACTGAAGACTACTTATCCTCGCACTGAAGACTACTTATCCTTGCATGAAGACTACTTATCCTGCACTGAAGACTACTTATCCTCGCACTGAAGACTACTTATCCTCGCACTGAAGACTACTTATCCTTGCAATGAAGACTACTTATCCTCGTCCTGAAGACTACTTATCCTTGCACTGACGACTACTTATCCTCGCACTGAAGACTACTTATCCTCGCACTGAAGACTACTTATCCTCGCACTGAAGACTACTTATCCTTGCACTGAAGACTACTTATCCTTGCACTGAAGACTAAATTATCCTCGCACTGAAGACTACTTATCCTCGCACTGAAGACTACTTATCCTCGCACTGAAGACTTCTTATCCTTGCACTGAAGACTACTTATCCTCGCACTGAAGACTAATGATCCTTGCACTGAAGACTACTTATCCTCGCACTGAAGACAACTTATCCTCGCACTCAAGACTTCTTATCCTTGCACTGAAGACTACTTATCCTCGCACTGAAGACTACTTATCCTCGCACTGAAGACTACTTATCCTTGCACTGAAGACTACTTATCCTTGCACTGAAGACTACTTATCCTTGCACTGAAGACTACTTATCCTTGCACTGAAGACTTCTTATCCTTGCACTGAAGACTACTTATCCTCGCACTGAAGACTACTTATCCTTGCACTGAAGACTACTATTCTCGCACTGAAGACTACTTATCCTTGCACTGAAGACTGCTTATCCTCGCACTGAAGACTACTTATCCTTGCACTGAAGACTACTTATCCTCGCACTGAAGACTACTTATCCTCGCACTGAAGACTGCTTATCCTTGCACTGAAGACTACGTGTCCTCGCACTGAAGACTACTTATCCTCGCACTGAAGACTACTTATCCTCGCACTGAAGACTACTTCTCCTCGCACTGAAGACTACTTATCCTCGCACTGAAGACTTCTTATCTTTGCACTGAAGACTTCTTATCTTTGCACTGAAGACTTCTTATCTTTGCACTGAAGACTTCTTATCCTTGCACTGAAGACTACTTATCCCTTGCACTGAAGACTACTTATCCTCGCACTGAAGACTACTTATCCTTGCACTGAAGACTTCTTATCCTTGCACTGAAGACTACTTATCCTTGCACTTAAGACTACTTATCCTCGCACTGAAGACTGCTTATCCTTGCACTGAAGACTACTTATCCTCGCACTGAAGACTACTTCTCCTTGCACTGAAGACTACTTATCCTTGCACTTAAGACTACTTATTCTCGCACTGAAGACTGCTTATCCTTGCACTGAAGACTTCTTATCCTCGCACTGAAGACTACTTATCCTTGCACTGAAGACTACTTATCCTCGCACTGAAGACTACTTATCCTTGCACTGAAGACTACTTCTCCTCGGACTGACGACTTCTTATCCTCGCACTGAAGACTACTTATCCTCGCACTGAAGACTACTTATCCTCGCACTGAAGACTATGTTTTGCTCCGCATTTCCCCGCACTCACCGACATCAAAAGTCAAACAGTACAGGAAGTTTGCCTCCACAGGGAGTATGGCTGTCTGATCTACGAACATTCTCTATTAAGTACGCGTATTCGAACTCGAAACGTCAATTATAAAACGCGCAAGGACTTTCTGGGTATCTCGTTGTTGACAAAAAAAAATTTAAATACACAATTTTTTATGGTCAAAAAAGTAAAACTCTTTAAATGAGTAATACGGCAAGCCGTTTATTACGAAGGTCAAAATTGAAAAGATCAGTTATGTTAAAAGTTTATTTTTTCTTCTTTTTTTCTGTTTTTTTTTCTTCTTCTTTTTTTGATATACCAACAAACATTTTCTCATCAACAACGTCTCCAAACATCAAGCATCCTTACAACTGTCCGTGCAAAGAACATATCTTCATGAGTTGTCCAATTCTGGATCTTTTCCTTTCTAGCTTGCAAATTTATAACTCTCCGTACACCTTGTCATTAACAGGAAACGGAGAATAAATCTTCAACCACAATTTACAA
>CM031603.1:87521729-87522999 GCA_018398815.1 Conus ventricosus
CATGTACGTTCCGCGTGCATTTTATGGGACTGTCTCTCACGTGGTCAGCCGCACACACACACACACACACCCCACCACACACACACACACACACACACATACACACACACATACATACACGCGCGCGCGCACACACGTTCTCAGACAAACAACACACCACACGAAAATAATCATAACAGAGTCGGCTTTCGCCAACAAGGACAGGTGATTTGACGCATTTAACGTAAAGACTTTCCTTCAAACCATCCCCCTGCAGCTATTACAAAATTCATGATATTCAAAAATAAAAAGCTGTGACGAAAGACGTTGGATGTTTACCTCATTTTTTTATAAATAATTCATTCACGTATTTGGGTGTGGAGTGGTCGGGGGGGGGGGGGGGGGGAGTGGGGGAGGAAGAATCGTGATATCCAAACAATTTATTGTGAGATCCGAGCAATCAGAAGGCAAAGCTAAAACACGTTTTATACGCTGATAATCTCTCTCTCTCTCTCTCTCTCTCTCTCTCTCTCTCTCATCAGAATATTAGTGCTCTAAAAGGCCATGTATTCCTCAGTTAGTTGTATCCTGTGTTCGTGCAAACGAATGATGACCGATTTGTTTGAATGTCCTGTTGGTGTCAGACAGGGTTTTCATACTAAGTCCAGCCCTTTTCTCTCTGCTTATAAACGAAATAGCAATAGCCATGGAATAAGTCGGAAAACATGGAAACCAGTTACAGCCAGGTTTGACTGAATTGTTCATGTTATTGTTTGCAGATGATTTAGCTCTTTTATCAAGAACGCCAGCAGGGCTACAAAATCAATTAAGACATCTCAGTGCTCTTTGCAAGGATAGGTTCTTAGAAATTAACATAGATAAATCTAAAGTTATGGTATTCAGAAAAGGGGGGTATTTGGGTAAAAATGAAAAATGGTTTCTGGATGGAGACGAGCTGGAGGTTGTAAACAGTTATACTTATCTAGGTTTTACATTAACCACAAGGTTAAGTTTTGCGCAAGGGGAGTAGTAAGGTGAGGAGGGACTTCTCACCCCTCAAAAACGGTGCAGGAGACGGTGCAGGGGTCACGACAACGCCTCAGGGGGCAAATCTTTGTATGACAGAGGATGGTCGCTGATGTCATCGCGAGATAAATGTGAGGTCCCTATGAAGAGACCCTACGGGCGATGACGAGACTTGCATCTTAATGGTGCAATCAGTTTTAAAAACGTAAAGAAAAAATGAAGACGGTTGTAACATTTTTTTTTTTTTTACCAAAGGGCACAACCC